>OX387191.1:12262734-12862734 GCA_947561395.2 Buxus sempervirens | reverse complement strand
GTGTAGAGCAGCCAGAGACCCTGAGTAGGCCTGGTTGTCAATGCAGAAACCCGGGGAGTAGGCCTGCATTGGATGACGCAGTCATTTCAATATCCGAAACCCTGAGTAGGCCGGATATACATTTGGAGGCGTGGGCATGGTTATGAGAAGACTTTGTGTTATATGATGTTGGTATATCTGGAATTATATCTTGAGATACGAAATTATGGTTAATTGCTATGTTGTTGTCAGTTAGTCATTATTTTATCGATGGTTTCGGGATTGAAAACGGATTGTTATTGCTTGATTTACCTGATGGTTTTCCGCACTGATATGAATTGGATTATTGAAGTTTAGTCGGATTATTCGGAATATGTGTATTATCATCATTGTATATGGTTTATAACTGTGGCATGTTTTAGAACTGAAATAAATGTATTTGTGCATGCATGTGCTGCTCACTGGGATATTCGTATCTCATTCCGTATTGTTTTGTTTTGTTTTCAGCTGCTCCTGGAGAGGACGATACTTGCGGGTAGTTACTTGGCCATGTGAGTTTATTTCCGTTTGGGATTATTTTAGCGCACTCTGTTATATAGTTATTGTTGTATTCATGTTTTTCCTTCACTCTGATATTGCGATCCTGTGTTTTATAATAACCTCTGGAGACGAGTTACGGGTTTTTCATGTGACTCGGATCCGGGGCGTTACATGATGTTTTGGTATTGGAGTGGCAGAGTCTGGGTAGGGCTTTAGTCGTGCAAACAGCAAGTAAGAGAGGGGGTGGAGGCCTTGAGGCTTGCTTGTTCGAATGGGGGGCTGGCCTCTCTATTTATAGGCAAAAAAATCGTGCCCGTATTTGAAATGCGGGCATGCTTTGCCCGTACTTCAAATGCAGGCATGCCTTGCTCGAATTTCAAATGGGGGCGAAAAACGCACATTTCCAAATCTCGCCGAATCAGGCATACGGGACGCATGTCCCATCGTACAGTGACGCGCGTCCTCTTCTAGAAGCTTGCCCGTATTTCAAATACTGGCATGCCTTGTCCGTATATCAAATACGGGCGAGCACGTTTTAAATTCGTTGGATTTCAAACCATTATTCAATTTGCCTTAAAATAAAGATTTTATTCGATTATTTTATTAAAAAACGAGATTCTTTTATTTAAAATATTTAATATATTAATAAATACACTTATTTTATTAGTTTATTCTATTTTCTGCTGCCCTTTTGCCATATGGGTAGTTTTTCTGAAACTTCAACTGCCCATAACTTCTTCGTCCGGTGTCCGATTTCAGCAAACTTAATGTCGTTAGAATCAGCTTAGAACCACCTATCCACTGGGATCAATTTGGGCAGTTGAATCGGGGTCGAGCAAAAAGTCAACTTTTCGCTCCCCAAAAGTTTGACCGACTCATAACTTCCTCATCCGGACTCCAATTCCAGCAACTCAGTTGTGTTGGAACCGTGTCGAAGTGCTCTTTTCAATGAGATGAAGTTTGATGGCCAAATTCTCTTAAATCAAAAACTCAATTTTTTTACCCTCTCACGGTTTGACTTTTAGTTTGACTTTTCATTTTTCTTCATTTTTGGGGTGCAAAAATCCTGTGCTAACACCACTAGAGCCACCTTCATAATTTAGTCTTCAAATTCCCCTTATCTAGGGTTCCAGGAAACCAAACTGACTTATTTTGGTTCGATTTAATTGAGCATCCAACACAAAACTGAACTGACTTAGTTCGGTTTAATGATTTTTGGACCAAAAAACTAAAAAACTAAACTGAATGGAAGTTGATTTAGGCCGATTTAGGTTAGGTTTTATGGACCGAGTGGCACCCCCTAGCATCAACCGTGGCAACCACTGCCATTATACCCACTATTAACATCATCACCATCACTATAGTTAGTATCAACTACTATAATAATTATGGTTAATACAATTATTATAATCACAAGTTCTTTTAAAAACTTTATCAATTCCATTTTTACTTATTTTGAAATCATAATTATTTAAACTGAATTTTACTATTTGGGGTTTTCTCTTCACTTGTTACCAATTAACGGCCTCTAAGGCTGCGTTTGGGATTGCTTAATTAAGTGCTTATATCAACTTATAGCTTAATAAAGCACTTTTTTAAGTTACGAACTTGTTTGGTAACATTAAATGGGTGAGCTCTTATCCATAATCAGTAGATGAAGATTACCCGTAAGGAGAAGCTACGGAGAGCAGCTTTTCCTTATCGCTTCTCCTTAACCACTTGATTTGGCTCGTACTCGATCTGCCATAGAGACTATCGATATCAAAGTAATCCTCCAAACTCGATGGAGCAGAAGTCGCACTGGTCCTGCCTATCCTATTACTGATCTCTTCTCTTCTCTGCCCTCCATCGCTATGGCCAGAAACCTTTCAGCTCTGGTTCAGCAGCACCGCTCGTTCTCAAGTACCAGAACGTTTCCTTCTCAAGCGAAATTGCACCATCAATCCTTCCTTCTCATCATGCATCTCTCTCAACCACTTGTGAAGAAAAGGAAAAGAAGAGGAATAGGAAATGTTGGCACTCATCCATGGATAAAATCTTAATTCCTTGTAAGTATTGTTCTCACCCATTACAAACACCTGGTTGAAGACTAAAAATCTCCCTAGAAAGCTAGAGATAGAAAATGATGAATGGGCGACACAAAATTAAAGACAGACTTTGATTAACGTTCACCGACAACGAGAATAAGCTTGTAGACAAGCTACACAAGTGGAAGGAAAGGAGATCAGGTTGAGTTTGGGAGACTTGATAACCATAAATGTAGCAGACAAACCAATCTAGCGATGGTGTTGAGGGGATGAAACTTACTATGTTTGGGTACAGACGGTACATAAGCGTAAGAATAACAGAGAGAGTGCAGATGAGCCAAGCCACAAACCGAGTAATCCGTAGAATCGAAAACGCCATGGCCATGAAGAAAGCAAGCATAGAAGCTATAATTCCCATTTGATCGAACACTTTGGATGCAGCGACGAAATTGGAATTGAGCATAATGCTTTCTAGCCGTGGCTATGAGGAATTTTTGGGTACAATTGGGAGGATAGCGTGGACGATTTGAGATGGATTGGTGGAGGGACCATTGCTATATGCTTCAAAGAAAGTGAAAGAAACCCTAAAAAGAGAGAAGCAATTGTAATAGAGAGAGATGTCGTTGCCAGCAATGCAGAGTAGCCGGAGGGGAGAGAGAGAGAGAGATTGGGCAGGTGGTGGAATCCGGCTTCAAAGCACCTGTGCGCAGTTGTGTTGGATTCATCTCTCTCTCTATCCCTCTCTCTAAGTGCTTAATACAAGAATTTACCAAACATAATTTTTTTCAAATTAGCAAATGTTTATGACTGTGGATAAGTTCTTAAATAAGATAACTTAAGTATTAAGTACTTAACCATAAGGATGAGCAATCCCAAACGCCACCTAAGACTCCATGGGAGTTTACATTCTATAATGATGCTGCTTTGTCTCTAAGCAATTAACTAGGACTCCAAGTTGTCTAATAGAAAGGTTGTCGTAATGGTCATGTTTTTGCAGTTTATGTTAAATAAAATGATTAAACTGCTAACTAAGGCACAAGTAAATCAAGAATTAATGGATTGTTGTACTATTAATGATGTTTTATACTAAGAATTTAACTTGAATTTGTAATAGTTTTTTCCTTTATAAATTTTTTTGTTTGTTTTTAAAGAGAACAGCAAATCTGTGCTTTAAAAGTTGGAGAACCTGCTCAAATAAGACTCCATTTGGGTTTAAAAGTGTGTAGTAAATTTGTTGAATAAATGTGAGCTTAAATGCTGAAATTCTATTGTCTTTTAAATAAGTAAAGATTTTGTCCCATGCATTAGGAAATAATATTTCATTTTGTGTTCTATTTCAAGGGGTTCAACCAGTTTGTTCCTTAGTACTTCATCTTTAACACTTCACTAGCAGATAGCTCGTGTGATGTCCATTCCATCATTTAGACCCTTTTGATTGTCTACAAATGCACCTTTAGGCCTTAGAAAGACATGACAGGTAATTGAGGTTGAAAGACCCCTCGTTCTATGTTAGCCATATGTATTATGTAATTACTTGACTGAATACAATGTGATGTTCTAAAAATTTTGTGGCATGAGAACCCCATAGATATTGTCTATATTTCACTCTCTTATAGTCAATCAAAAAACAAATGATCAATCAATATGAATTTGAAGGTAAGAAGGTTATAATATTGGGCAAGGTAGTTTGTGATGTTCCACATTAAATGGATTGGCACTACAAAAAAGGACATTTTTACCGGCGGTAGCTTACTGCCGGTAAAAACACACCTACCGCCGCTAAAACCATTACCAGCAGTAACACCTCTTGCCGAAAAAAATACCGTCACTAAAGGCTATAGCGGCGGTAAAAAATCTACCGCCTCTAAAAGGCCAGCTCATTAGCGGCGGCAACTTACCGCCGCTATTGCTTACTCATTACCGACGGTAAGTTACCGCCACTATTGCTTTACCGGTGGGGCTTACCGCCGCTAACAATGGTATTTAAAAAATAAAAATAATAACATAACGATTTTTTAGTGGCGGGACGTACCGCCACTAAAAGTAATATTAAAAAATAAAAAAAAATTTTCTGCCGTCCTTCGGCTTCGGCAGCATACGTACCGAGAGAGAGAGAGAGAGAGAGAGAGAGAGAGAGAGAGAGAGAGAGAGAGAGAGAGAGAGAGAGAGAGAGAGAGAGAGAGAGAGAGAGAGAGAAACATATAGAGAAAAAGAGAGATAGAGATTAGAGACATACCTTGAAGAGAAGAAGAGACTCGATTGCTATTTGTAGAGTCAACTTTTACCTGTGGTAGGCGTGTTACCGCCCCTAAAAGTCAACGTTTACCGCACCTGCAAGCTGACCGAAATTTGAAATTGGCACTTTTACTTTTACCGCCCCTAAAAGTCGAAATAAATTTAAAAAGCGCACTTTAGTTTTAGTGGCGGTAACTCACCGCCCCTAAAAGCCAAGTCAAAATTCAACCCATTATAAACGCGGGGGAAAATTCCCGCTCTCATTTCACCGAAAGGCCTTTTAGCGGCGGTAATTCTTCCGCCACTAAAAGGCCAGTTTGGATGAAGAAGACCTTTTAGCGGCGGCACATTACCGCCGCTAAAAGGCCTTTTCTGTTTTTCCTTTGCTTTTCTTTCTAAGAAGGAAGCCCTTTTAGCAGCGGGAAACTACCTATTGTCGCTAAAAGTGTTATTTTATTTCAACACAGAAGCCCTTTTAGGGGCGGTAGCTATGTTACCGCCGGTGAAAATTGTCTTTTAGGGACAGTAAATACATTACCGCCGCAAAAAGTGTTATTACCGACGAGCACTTACCGCCGGGAACAACTTTTTATTTGGCGAGAGCTTCCCGCCAACGTTTTTCCCGCGGTAGATATCTTCCGCCGGTACAACTTGATATAGCGGTGGTAGCTCCCGCCGCTAAAGGTTTTTTCTTGCGGAAAAAACTCGCACCATAGGTTTTTCATGCGAAAAAAATGATATATTAATTTTTAGGGGCAAAAAGTCCTATTACCGCCGATAATGGTGCATTTAGCGGTGGAATTTGCTTACCGCCACTAAAAGCCGGCCTCTAATTCTCCTCATTTTTGTAGTGTGGGTGCATATTGAGATGGTTTCCTCTAGTGCCACTAATAGTACCCACATGGAACAGATGGGTGGATGCCTCATTTCAATAGGGATCCTCACCCCAAAACACATCCTAGCCAGCGGTTTCACTGAACCACCATATTTTGGCACTAGAAGAAATGTTCATGTGCATATCATGTGATAGATAATAAACAAATGATGCCATTGTACATAATTACATGATCAAATAAAGATCAGCTTGCCAATAAGCAGATATCATTAAAGAAAGGTTTGATTTAATTTACTTGCTTTGATACAATGTGAACAAACTGATTTCTATCTACAAATACAATAGGAATATATACAAGTAGGGGGTTTGTAACAAAAATGTTTTAGATAAAGATAAAAAAGATAGACCAAATTTTACTATAACTTTATTGTCCCTAATCAAATGTACAACCACAACTGATTTCATTTATCCTACAGATATATTACAACATCTTTGCAAACTCAATCTTTGCATATTTCAAGTCCCCTCCACATCTATTAGGAACTTGAATTTGATGTCTTGGAGTCCATTTACAACCTGTTTCATGTTGATCCTCTTTTCTGGTAATTCTGTTGAACATTGCAGTGCTAATTTCAGGATAGATGATAAACAACATTCCTTCACCACAAAATGCTTTTCATCACTTCTCAATAGATTAGTATCCACAACTTCCATCACAGCATTGGGTAATGACTCTAGGACCCAATCCCTTAAGTTCATTTTTGCAGTAAACATTTCATCTGTCGGCCTCCTTCGTGTAAATGTTTCCATCATTGTAATCCCAAAGCTGTAAACATCCCCTTTTGTGGAAATCCTTCCATCAGAGCCATACTCTGTTTGTAATGTTAATAATGATTATTATACCATTGCAACATAATAATAAACAAGTCATTATGCTATGGAAAGAGTAAAAAGATAAGAGGTTAGAACCACAATAGCCAAATAACAATGAACAAAATTGAAACTAAAATGAAAATATAATTAAAAAAAGGTAACAAAGTAGTTCTACTTATAACCATGTGACTTGAAAGTTTATCAATTTGAGTTGCATGATATTGGATGATAGCTAAAGTTTTCTGAGTGACAATTGAGTTCTTAACACTGCTTTTTACCATAATGAATCACATAAAAGAGAAGAAAATAAAACATGAACCACAATTATAAGAAAAATTGTAACATCACCTGGCGCCATATACCCAATGGTTGCGAGGGTTATGGTTTGTGTTGTAAACTCACTTTCTACTAAGAGCTTTGCAATGCCGAAGTCAACCAGATGTGCAACCAAGTCTTCATCCAGTAGGATGTTGCCTGGTTTC
The DNA here is from genome assembly GCA_947561395.2 of Buxus sempervirens. NCBI lineage: Eukaryota > Viridiplantae > Streptophyta > Magnoliopsida > Buxales > Buxaceae > Buxus > Buxus sempervirens. The sequence continues at coordinate 12,855,763 of OX387191.1, read as the reverse complement.
AAATCACAATGCACCACTGGTGTTGAATATCCATAATGGAGGTACTGCAATGCAGATGCAACATCTATCATAATGTTCAGCCTTTCTATGATATTCAAACTCTGGCCATGAGAATACAACCACTTATCAAGGCTCCCTTTAGGCATGTAATTGAGAACCAAAGCTTTGAAATTAGGATCATAGTAGCTACTGATGATTTTCACAATATTTCTATGACGAATTTGTTGAATCACTTTGCATTCAGTATTGAAACTCTTGAATGAACCTTGAACTTGTGAATTGAAAACCTTTATGGCAACAACCATTCCATCTGAAAGTATCCCTTTGTACACTGAACCAAAACTCCCTATCCCAATCAGGTTTTCTTCATCAAAGCCATTTGTTGCCTCTTCAAGTTCTCTATAGGAAACACTTCTACAGGTTCTTTGAGGTGTGAAATCAAGTTGAACTGGGACTATCTCTTCCTTTTTATAACATTTTAAGAGAAGAGATACGATAATTACTGCACTTGTTGATATCACAAAGAATGGTATCATGAACTTCAATTGAAACCACTTAGTCCTTGATTTTCCAACATGTGTAAAATTTTTGCAAGGTGAGACCTGCAGTTGAGGTGCACCACATAATGCATGATTCCACATGAAAGATTGAGCTGTAAAGTTTTGAAAAGAGCCTTGTTTTGGAACCTCTCCTTGTAGTCCATTGAAAGACACATTGAAACACTTGAGATATTGAAGCAACTCTAGTGACTTTGGAATTTCACCTGTCAAATTGTTATGGGATAGATCCAAGTATTCCAAACTAATTAATCCACCAAATGAATTTGGTATGGGACCTTGTAATCTGTTATTTGATAAACTAAGCTTAGTCAATCCCTGAAGACCTCCAACAGGGCTTGGAATATTCCCTGACAATCGGTTTCTTGCTAAATCTAGATGTGTCATAGACTTTAAGTTTCCAACTTCTGGAGGCAGATGACCACTTATGGAGTTCGAAGACAAGTTCAGTCTCAGGAGACTTTCCAAGGTCCAAAGAGTCAATGGTATCTCAAAAGATAGTTTGTTGAAGCTCAAAAAGAGTTTTCGTAGGGAAGTGAGATTTCCAATGCAATTGGGTATCAATCCAACTATATCATTTGAATTCAACTTTAACTCATCCAAGTAACTCAAGTGACAAAGATCATTTGGAATGGAACCATTTAGTTTGTTATTGTCAAGGGACAAAGCTTGGAGCTTTCTCAAATGTCCGAACTGTGTAGGAATGGAGCCAGTCAGGTCATTGTAGCTCAATTTTAATTCTATCAAATTGCTCGCATTACTAATTCCTCTTGGTATCATACCTTTCAGTTGGCACTCACTAGCAAAAAAACTTTCCACTGATTTGGAGAGATTCCAAATGGAGTTTGGAAGGAAGCCATTTAGGGGATTTTGAGCAATCCACACTTTTCTCAAAAATTTGCAGTTGTTCAAAGAAGTAAGAAACTTGAGTTCTGGAGTGGAAGGCTCATTGGTCAACCAATTATGCTGTAGGCTAAGCACTTCCAAAAATCCCAAATTACCAAGGGTTTCAGGTACATGACCACTAAATGAGTTTGATGACAAGTCTATGTTGGCAAGTCTGGAAGCATTGCTAATAGAGATGGGAATTGTTCCATTGATTTGATTATCTGAAAGATAGAGATCTTCAAGTTTTGGAATCCCCAGTCCAGCACTTGATGGGAGAGAGCCTGAAAGGGAATTGTTTGTGACAACTAAACTTTGTAGAGTGGAAATGTTAAAGACTGATGGAGGTATTACACCTAAAAGATTGTTAGACTGAAGATCCAGTCGCTTTAAATTCAAGAGACTTCCAATCCCTGGAGGAATGCTACCACCCAAGTTGTTTTCTCCCAATTCAAGCACCTCCAACATTGATAAATTGCCAAAAGAAGATGGAATAGTACCTGTTAGGCTATTACAGCCAAGATATAACCCCTTTAGTGAAGATGAATTTCTGATGTCTGTGATTATGTTGCCACTGAAGCTGTTGTAAGCCAACGACAAGGATTGAAGCTTCTCACATCTAAATAAACTGGGTGGAATTGGGCCTGTGATTTGATTGTCATTAAAGCGAAGTGTATGAAGTTCTGGAAGAGCATTGCACATATCCATGGGGAGTCCACCAAATAAATCATTATATCCCAAATCCATGAAGCTTAAAGAAGAGATGTTGAATATCTCATGTGGTATGGATCCTGTCAGATGATTGTTTGATAAATTCAACTTCTTCAGGTTAATAAGATCACCCATCTTCTTTGGAATTAAACCTGCCAAGACCAAGTTATCCCAATTATTAGAGATGATTAGGATCTAGAAAGTCTATTAATTTAAGCGTGGCACCGCATTGGCATATGTGGTGTTCATTAGGTGGGCTTGGGCAGGTTCGGGCCGGTCCAAAGTAATATGTAAGCTATATGGTCTTTGTCCAAGCCCATCCAACTAGAAGATTGGGCCTGTGACACCTAGAAGTCCGAGCCGGACCAAGCTCGCCCAACTATAATCATTTACACATTAATATGTCACTTTAGTATCCCCATATTCACATTTTTGGGCTCATAAATTTAAGAATTTATTAACCCCTCAAAACAGCAAGACAAAAAAGCTTCAAAACACATCATCCCAAAATTATCACAAACCCTTAAAATGTAAACATCAACCCTTATTATCCTTTCATGTAAACATCAACATCAAAAAGTCATTGAATACCTCCAAAATCTAATAGTAGAAGAGTCATGTGAGACAATGAAGTTGTTTGTAGTAAAAATTCTAAAACTAATTAAGTAATAACATGTAGGCCATTATGATTATATATAGTATAAAATATTGGGCTAGGCCGGGTCAGCCCGAAATTATTTATATATGACCAAGCCTGTCCAAAAATAATCGGGCTTTTTATAATCAAGCCTGGCCTGACCATATGTGCAATAGATGCTTGGCCAAACCTGTCCAAGAGTGGGCGGGTCGCCTAGCCCATGAACATCCCTACGTATTAGTGGATACAGGCTCATTGGGCTCCATAAAGGGTATAAGAGTGCCTATGCCCAAGCACAGCCTAGTCTAATCTGTGGGTCTACGACTCAAATCCAAGCTTGGCCCAAGAAATACAATTAGAATTCCAGGCCCAACATGTTTAGGCGTCAATTTTTTTTGTAACTTTGTAAAAAGAATAATTTCAATATTTCGATTCACTTCTATTTGGAGAATTTTTTTATACTTTGACAACATAAGAAAAAACACACCAACAAAAGTTATAAAATAAGTTTGTAATGATAAAATATTTTTAAAGTAATGAATAAAACCACTGACCTTAACTTTACACTCACGTTAAAATTTAAGACCAGACTGGAACTAGGCTTTTACATGAAGCCCATGCCTAATCCTAGTTATTTGAGATTCTATACAATTGGCTAAAATAGGCATGTGAGCTTCAAAATTTGAGCCTAAGTGGAGTTTAAAAAGTTTTTGGGCTTATTGGGCCTAGTAAGTTAGCGCTAGGCATGACACACCTAATATATTAAGGGCTTTTTGCATTCATATCCCTATATTATGATATATTTATATCTATATCCTCTTGTTTTTAGTATTTGTATTTATACATTCCATTTAGCATAATTATTGCAGTTGACCCCTAATTTTAAATTTCATTAAGTTTTGTTGTTTATTTTTATTAAATAACTAAATTAATCTTCTATAAAATAAAAAATATTAAATAGCCAAATGACTATGTGGCTACGTGGAATTCCAATGAAAAATTACTAATTGAGCAAGATAATATCCATGGATTAAAGCATATATGCAATAAATATAATAGTATAAGGACATGATGTAAATATAACATAATATACGATATAAATACAAAATATTTTTTATTTTATAAAATGTTCCTATAGTCATTTAATAAAAATAAACAAAAAATAAATAAATAAACAAACTATAACATTAGGGATATGACTACAACGATTATACAAACAGAGGGTATAAATACAAATATTAAAAACAAGAGGATATAGATATAAATATAGCATAATGTAAGAATATGGATTCAAAAAGCCCATATATTAATGGTGTAGCTGGGCTGTGGACCATTTTGGGCCACGGCTCGGTCAAATAAATCTACTCGAAGCAAGTTAAGCACAACATGAACCGACCACAGCTCATATGACATCTGGATTAAGAGTCTGTTAACTTGTGTGAGTTGGTATTAAAGACAGCAAAGAAAAAGGAAACAACTTAATTTACATATGAACTTTCATATATAAGGGGAAACGGCACCTGTCAAGCTATTATCGTCAAGAGTTAGATTCACGAGCATTGATAAGTTCCCAATCTCTGGAGGAATGTTTCCGATGAGATTGTTGCTTGACAGATACGTTGAACGAAGATTTCTGCATCTGGACAAACTCGACGGAATCTCACCACTGAAGTGATTGTTGGCAAGACCAACTTGTTGAAGTGCAGCAAGGTTCCCAATCTCTTCTGGAATGTTTCCATGAAGATGATTGCCTGATAAACCCAACCACTCTAGCGTTGAGATGTTAAAAAGGGAAGGCGGGATTTCTCCGGTAAAGTTGTTGAAAGAGAGAATCAAGCGGCGAAGCTTTGGCAAGGCACCAATAGATGCCGGGATTCTTCCTCTGAACTGGTTGTGTTTCAGATTGACGAGTTTCAGTCGACGCAGACGACCCATCTCATCAGGAAGCTGGCCATGAAAGCTATTGTTTTCAATGTTGAATATGACGAGGAAGGAGAGGTTGCCCAGTTGGGGTGGAATGGTGGCTCTCAAATCCATGTAAGGAAGACTCAAGGCAATGACTCTCCGGTGATGAGGATTGCAGGAAATCCCAACCCAGTTGCAGTAGCTGGTGGTTGTCGACCAGTTACTTGTCAGGATATTGTGGGGGTCCAGGGTGATACAAGCTTTGAAGGTAAGAAGAGCATTCTGGTCAGTGTTGTTAGTTAATGAAACAGCAACACTGCAGTGGACTAGAAATGCTAAGGCAATACATAGGAGGTATGTTTTACCCATGAAGGCCATGATGATAACGGTTTGGAAAGTTAGAGTGAGAAGATCTAGAGAAAGAGAGAGAGGTGGGTAGAGTTGAGATGTGTGAATGAGGAGGAAGAGACGGGTGCTCAGTATATATAGACAGTGTAACAGGGAAGTAACTGAGAAAGAAAGCAGAGTTCCAAGTCCACGATCCCTGCCTTGCTAATTAATCTTCCTCGTCATGGTTTTCTAGTCTGAATGAGCTCAGCAGATGACGATCCGATTGCTTCACTGAAAGAAGCTTGCAATGACGACAAAAAACTGATTCATAAATACAAGATGCATGATTGGCCAATCCAATGATCAAAGTCTTTATATATATTTTAGTAAGTCTTGCTTCTCTTACAAAGAAACTACGAATTAAGATAGAAAATGGTTTTGCTCTGACGATGTGAAAAACGTTATTGCATGCTATGGCAATTTACAAATAGGGGAAATTCGTTATATTTGTTACACATTCTAAGTGCAACTGCTTTAACAGTTTCAAAAATTAGTTTTTTCGGTTTTGACAACTTAAACCTCCAATCCAAACAAGTGGTTAAAAATTGGGATAGGCGTACTAATTGCTCGGGAGATCTAGCTACTAGCTTGTCATTATAAAATTAATATTAATATTTTTAAAATAATAAATAATAAATATTCAAAAGAAGAGTTTTGGATTTAAGGGGAGTTCTTGTTCTCCTCTTTAGGATGCCCCCATATTTTTATTTGAATTATTTAGGAACAATATATATATATATATATATATATATATATATATATATATATATATATATAGTTTTTAGATTTAAGAATTCTCTCGAAAATGAAATCTCCCATAAGGTATGTGGATTGAGATACGCTCAAGATATTAATTTTAACGTTGTGAATGCATTAGAAATGTTTATTTCTTAGATTTACTGCCAGTTTTTCTAGCTATGGAGTTTTAAATAGAAAATAACAGTTTTTTAGGAAATCCTAAAAACGGTATTTAATTCTTGTTTTCCTTATTTTAATGCTTTAAATTGATGCTAAAATAATCCTAATAGCTAGTTGAAGTGAATAAAACATTGAAAATTGAACATTTTTTTATTGTTTTTGTGATTTTTTGAAAAATTTTTGGTATCTTTCTAAAAATTAAATTATGTTTTTGGCCTTTTAGTTTGATTTCTAGGATACTTTTTAAAATATTATGGCTTAGGTTGGACTCTTTCTTTTTAAAATATTTGTAGAAAAATATTTTAGTTAAGTAAAGAAAAAATAAATATTATTTTAGTTTGATATTATGGCTTAGGTTGGACTCTTTCTTTTTAAAATATTTGTAGAAAAATATGAATTAAGTAAAGAAAAAAATAAATATTATTTTTTTGTTTCAATTAGAATGCTTTGATTTTTTTATTTATTATAATTTGTTTTAGGACAATGATTACTTTTAAATAATATATAACAAATTGTTTTTTTTAAAAATAAATCAAAGTATTATTATTTTTTTAAACTATGAAAAATATATATTCGTTTTTAAATTCAATTATATATGTTTCCAAATTTTTTTATGATTTTCATAATGTTTGTTTTAATTATAAGCTGTTCTTATTTGTATAATTTCACTAGCTTAATTGCTTCTACATTGTTTTTTTAAAGAAAATAAGCATTTGTAACTTTCAAAAATGTTTTGCAAATATTTTAGTTCACAAACAGTGGAAAATTATCTCTTTTTTTAAGGTCTTTTTTTTCAAAAAAAAAAAAAATTCACCCAAATGAGTAAAATTCAAGATGTTGACTGGATACCAGCCTCGGGTCGTTGCACGTGGTCAACACCGGGGTGGATTTATGACTTACTAAACCCTAAAAATTGTGGACTAACCGAGATAGGACAATTGATTAATTGCCCCCAACAACCTATGTCTTTGTCTTCCTTACTAATTCTCCAAAGTTCTTTTCATGTAGTTTTCCATGTCCTATAAATTAATGTGTCTGACAGAGAGATGGAAAAAACTTATCAACGAAAGTTGATCACAAATGAGGGAAGTATACTATTGTAACCGTACACAAAATTAATACATATCATAAACATATAGAGGTAAATGATAGTAGAGTGTCGTAGGTTACACCAAATCAAAACTCCATACATGTTACAAAACTTATCGCAATAGAGTGTATACCTAAAGGTAAAAAAGATTATATCTACATAATACCTAAGCATCCTAAGGATAACTCCTGGGATGGAGACAAATCAAAAAGAGAGTACTTGACAACTTACAACTGAAACATTAATTTCGACTCATTCGACTCATAAAAAATGAGCAGTTATTAACCAAAAGAGTCATCAAAATGAGCAGTTATTTCATGCTAGCATCTTTTCTATCAAAAGAGATGAGAAACCGTGTAGGTCTGGCGCCCAAAAGGCCATGTACAGCCTCCCGACGTCCCTTGGTGGTAGGGATTATAATGAAGGATTTGGATACGTGACCCTGTACATATGTTATACGTACAGTTTGATTGACGAGTTCCATTAATCTAGATGCTTTTCGTCAATTAGCCAGGATTGTCAAACACGATTTTATAGCAACGAGTTGTTGAGGCTAGAAGTCACCCTTAAGATGTGGACGTCCAATGACTTTGAAAACAGTAATCAAAAACATGCGATAGACATAAACTAAAATAATTGTACCTTCTTAGAAAAAGTTGATGACGAGTCAAGTCTCCCTTAAAAACAACTAGTGGACTACATCGCAAGTTACAAAACACTAATTTGTAAATGTTTTTGTAGGGTCAACTTGGAAAAACACTCTATGTTAAAAGCAAAAGCCCAGATCACGTGTAATTCCATTGAACACATTTCCTCCAAGTTAATGTCTGATTTGGTAGGTGAAATTTAAGTTGTACCAAATGCAACAAAATTCTCATCGTAAGCTTGTTGGCACATGGAAATTTGAAAAAATTCAATAACTAGTGGAATCCACATACCTAGCATTATTTTTTAATTTTCATGTGCCAATTACAACCTTGTAATTGAAAGGCCATCGGATTTTTTTTCTGCAACAATATAACCCAGGATTTTTTTCTAATAGTTTTTTTTTTCTCTCTGTTCAGTAAAAACATTTTTTTATGACTTCAAGAAAGTGAATAGAGGGATTTGCAGTAGTGTCTTGTTACATTATATAATTAAATAAGTAATCTAGTTTAGATATTAAATATGTATTCTAGAAATTTTGATGAGAAACTTGGGGGTTTAAATCTTCCGCTTCATCCTGCAACAAATGAAGCTGCTTTAGTAAGATCCTACAATGTGAATCATCTCACATCTATTGTTTTTTTAATAAGAAAAGTCTTTCACACTTTCCAAACCTGAAAATTCAATAGTTGTGAGATGTTGCATGTGGCAGCAACTCAATCAAGAAGCATCTTTTGCTGCAAGATGAAGCAGTAGACAATTTCAACCCAAACATAGGGTCTTGGGAACCAAAAAATTTTGGTGACCTTAAAATTTAAGATATAAAAAATGAGTATAAAAGATCATAATTATACTACTTATATTTTCTTTGTTTCTTTTTTTAAATAAGATTTATTAACCCAAATAGGTTAGTAATTGCAATTTGTGAAGGTTATTTTAGCTACATAAGAAATCGTGTATTAAACCATCTCTTATGTAGTTCTTTTATAAGATTAGTTGATTTGTATTTATTATGAATATAACTAGTCTAACATTCTTGATTTTATTATGTGTCATAAATCAAAATTATAGCAATTTTAATAATTTAAAAAAGAATTATATAATACTAATTTACTGAGACACCCTATAGATCAAAATTTTAACAATTTTTAATAATTTAAGATAAATTTTATATTTAGTATGCATTTTTATCCTCTTAATATAGTATTGACTTCTAGAGTTTTAGAGCAGGTTTAAAACATTAAAAAGTTTTGAAATTAGAACTATTTAAGTAAATTCATCTCAAAACTTCAATGACTTTGTAATATGTTGCTCTAGATGGTCTTTGCTAGTTTTTCAAGGTTATTTTATGCATGTATACTAATTTGAGACCTGTTTAACATTTCAGGGTTCAGAAATAATATATTAGGTGAAGAAAAATTACTTATATAATATAAAATTATTCTCGAAATAAATATATTGAAATAATTAAATGGTTCAATTAATACAAAATATTCATATTTTATAACCAAAGAATAGCTTTGGAGATTTTTTTTTTTTGGTGATAATTAAACTGTAGTATATATTCTGATTCTAGGAATTCCAACATCACAAACTGTAGCTTTAGAACCATGGAGGTCTCTTCCTCCATAAGCACAATAAATAATCTACAACAAACTTCAAAGCTTATTTGACACATTATTTTCTTCTTCATTACTGTGGTTAATTCAGATGGACATGAATCTTCTCAATAAGCTTCTTGAGTATGATTGCTTCAGAGTCAAGAAGTTTAATGCTAATGTATTAAATTGCAATACATCCACTAATACAAAGACAACTTATAAAAGGTCCCTTTTATAAGTGGAGACACTCCAAATGGTGTGCGCACCTAAACCTGTCCTAGATCACACACGAGGCGCACGTGGAGGTTCGTGCGTGCCTCGGGACATTCGCAGTTGCCACTGCCTAAGAGGTGTAGGCAGACACGGTGTTTGCCCTATCCGGGTCTAAGTCTGGTCTGCAGCTTTTCAGAGTTCTAGCTAAGTCCTCGGTTACGTCCGGGGAAATCCTAAGACACCCCGGCCCGCCCCGTCGGTTTGACGGGTCCCTCGGGTCTCCCTAGTTTTTGAGTCAATCTCACCCTTCCTAGACCAGCATGCTGTTTATTGGGTCTGGCAGGGCCCTCTGAAGATTTGGGTCCCTTTTACTTTGATTTTATCTTTTTATTTAGTGAAGTGGTTTGGGCCCGGGTCCTGTTGGAAGACCCGTGGGTTGCCATGATTGGGCCTAGGGCCCAGTTGGGTTATTGGGTAACCCATTTGGTTATTTATTAAGCTTTATTTATTTACATTTTAATTTGGGCTTGATGGGCTTGGATTTGGCCCATTAGCCAAGGGTCAAGGGGCCTGGGCCTGTTTATTGAAAACAGGCCAGGTATAGGCCAGTCAAAAGTGGGCCCAAGGTGCCTTGGTGGGCCTATTTAGGTCCACAGTCCATAAATGGGCTTAAAATGGCCCAAAATGTCTAAAAGGTTGATTCAAGCCGGTTCTGGTCGAAGTGGGTCCAACCGGGTCTAAAGTTATATTTTTTAAGTTATATTTACACTGGCCCGTGTTTGTTATACGGGCTGCCCTTGTCTGTGAATGAAATCCGGTATAGGTTCGCCCGTAAAACAAACACGGGCCTGTCCGGACCGTTCTGAGTTTACGGGCGCAACCAAATTTGCATATTTGGTGCCGATTCAGCTTGGGATCAATTTGATTAATTTCCTGGGGCTTTCAACAACCTCCGTCAGACTTCCAGCATCCCTGTGATTCTCCATTTCCTCCATTTGGCTTAAAAAGCCATCTTTATCTTCTTTTGCATTTTCCATGCAAGTATAGCTTCCTTTTAACCATTTGTGACCATTGCTAAGAAGGGAATAAGAGGGAGATTACAAGGAATATCAGATATTTAAAGAAGTTCCAGAATCGTAACCAAATTAGGTAGGGTATCATCCTTTTGATAACCCTTGGTTATTCTCTCCTCCTTTTCATGGAAATGACCACTTTGGATCAAGTTGCTCACCACATACAGCAGCCAAAACATGTTAGAAATGACATAATGAAAATAAAATAAAAAGAAAGTAAGTGAAGAAGAAAGAAAAAGTAACTAAAATTCACTTAATTTAGTGAACATACTTACAATGTAATTTCTAATTGATTTTGATGATTCCTTCAAGTCCGAGTGAATTCGGCAACGCTTCCGCGTCCCCTTGAGTTTCCAAATTGGGTTTATAAAGGGCTTGGTTGGGTTTCCTATGTTCAAATGGTAAACAAACAGGGTTTAGGCAAAGTTTGGGCAATGCAGGGGCATTTCGGGGATTTTTGAAATTAGGAATTGGAGGTGGCAGAACCTGGGCAGGGTTTCGGCCCTGGAAAACATATAGACGGAGAGGGGAGAGGCCAAGGGGAAGGCTTGTTCAAATGAGGGGGGTGCCCCCTATTTATAGGCAAAAAAAATCGTGCCCGTATTTGAAGTACGGGCATGCCTTGTCCGTACTTTAAGTACGGGCGTGCCTTGCCCGTAATTCAAATATGGGCGAAAAACGCACATTTTCAAATCTCGCCGAATCAGCCAGCTGTCGCCGTACGGGACGCGTGTCCCGCTTCTTGAAGGCTCGCCCGTAATTTAAGTGCGGGCATGCCTCGCCCGCACTTCAAATACAGGCGCGCACGTTTTAAATTTGCTGGATTTCAAATGCTTTATTAAATTTGATTTATTTAAAGATTTTTATCCGATTTTTTGATTATTTTATTATAAAAACGAGATTCTTTTATTAAAATATTATTAAAAAATAAAGATATTTCTATTAAATGATTATTTTATTTATTTAATTCATTTATTTTGCTTTTTGCTGCTGTTTTGCCACACGGGCAGCTTTCCTGAAACTTCAACTGCCTATAACTTTTCCATCCGATATCCGATTCAGTTGGTGTCGTTGGAATCGGCTCGGAATGCTCTATCCAATGGGATCAAATTGGGCAGTTGAATTGGGGTCGAGAAAAAAGTCAACTTTTTGCTCCCCAAAAGTTTGACCAGCTCATATTTTTCTCATCTGGACTCCGATTCCAGCAAACTCAGTTGCGTTGGAATCGTGTCGAAATTCTCTTTTTAATGAGATGAAGTTTGATGGCCAAATTTACTTGAATTAAAAAGTCAATTTTTTGACCCTCTCAGGGTTTGACTTTAGTTTGAATTTTCATTTTTCTTCATTTTGGGGGTACAAAAATCATGTGCTAACAGCTGCCCCTCTTTGCCGGAGTCACCTTGGGGGATGAACGGCAAAAAAGAAAAAGAACGTTATTTTTGCACCTTGCATTTCTGTCGACATGGTCGAAGAGCTCAATCATAAGTTGTCTTTAGTGAAAAGGAAGTGTCAGATGTCTGGTATCACTTCCTGGCTTTGGAATCCCTATACCCTGTCTTGGGTTTGAATAGGGTGGTTCCTTGGCTTTTAGTTTTTTTTGGAGTGGGAGATTAGATGTGAGCTCATCAACCTGTTTCGGCGTTGATGCAAGGCACCCAATAATGTCCTTTTTTCTTGTTTGTTCCATTAAAGCTTTTAGTGACTTCAGCTTTGACTTTTCCCTTCTTCTTTTTTAGTGGGAATGTGCTAGGCCAAGTTTAGGGATTGGGGGTGAAATCGGGAGGACGGGAGGAGGCTCTTGCGCTACTGTCCATCATCTCGGAGACCATACATACCTATTCTAACCTATGCTATTTACAAAAGTGGGGAATCAAAATTTACAAGAGGGGGCGAATTGGCCCGTTATTGCTTTGCTTTCCTTCATCTTCTTTTTCTTGAAGAGTTTGTTGTTCCTTCTTGCCAGGCTTTCTTTGTCGAGGCAAAAGGCTTTCTTGTGGGGACCTCCCAGTTTAACGTAACTCCACTGGGGATTTGGTGGGAATATGATCTGTTTAGATGACTCTCTGGGGATTATTGTGATGTTTCTCTTTACTCTTGAAGTTTTGTTGGAGGGTCTGAGGATCTTGACGATCTTTTTTCTTCTGAGCTCCGCTGGGGATGAAAGGGAAGAGACCTCCGATGGGGAAGAAAGTGTCCTTTCTCATGTTCATCTTATGTCTTATTTCTTCCCTGTTTGAACCTGTACAAGGAACAAAACATTAGTGCTTGATCTGCTGGGGATTGATGTAATCTTCAACTAGTCAAGCAACTCCGTGAGGTTTTTCTGAAGAGCTTGAGTAGTGGTACTCCTCTGGGGACTTGTGCCTTTTCAGGATTTTAACAGGTATGATCTTCAGAAAGCTATTTTGGTACCTGATTATAGATCTATTTTAACAGTTGGGGAAGAGAACCCAAAGACAAATTGATCTATTTTAATCATTTGGAATGATTGGGGAAGAGAACCCTGGACCTGATCTATTTTAGCCAAACGGCTGGGAAAGGGAACCCGGTTTAGACTGGTCTGTTTTAGCCAAACGGCTGGGAAAGAGAACCCGAGGTTAAACTAATCTATTTTAGCCAAACGGCTGAGAAATGGAACCTGAGGTTAAATTGGTCTGTTTTAGCCAAATGGCTGGGGAAGGGAACCCAAAGTTAAATTGGTCTATTTTAGCCAAACGGCTGGGAAAGGGAACCCGAGGTTAAACTAGTCTGTTTTAGCCAAACAGCTGGGAAAGGGAACCCAAAGTTAAACTGGTCTATTTTAGCCAAACGGCTGGGAAAGGGAACCCGAGGTTAAACTAGTCTGTTTTAGCCAAACGGCTGGGAAAGGGAACCCAAAGTTAAATTGGTCTCTTTTAGCCAAATATCTGGGAAAGGGAACCCGAAGTTAAACTGGTCTATTTTAACCAAACGGCTGGGAAAGGGAACCCAAGGTTAAACTAGTCTATTTTAGCCAAACGGCTGGGAAAGGGAACCCAAAGTTAAATTGGTATATTTTAGCCAAACGGCTGGGAAAGGGAACCCAGAGTTAAACTGGTCTATTTTAGCCAAACGACTGGGAAAGGGAACCCGAGGTTAAACTGGTTTGTTTTAGCCAAACGGCTGGGAAAGGGAACCCAAAGTTAAATTGGTATATTTTAGCCAAACAGCTGGGAAAGGGAACCCAGAGTTAAACTGGTCTATTTTAGCCAAACGACTGGGAAAGGGAACCCGAGGTTAAACTGGTTTGTTTTAACCAAACGGCTGGGAAAGGGAACCCAAAGTTAAATTGGTCTATTTTAGCCAAACGGCGGGGAAAGTGAACCAGAGTTAAACTGGTCTATTTTAGCCAAACGACTGCGAAAGGAAACCCGAGGTTAAACTGGTCTGTTTTAGCCAAATGGCTGGGGAAGGGAACCCGAGGTTAAACTAGTCTGTTTTAGCCAAACGGCTGGGAAAGGGAACCCAAAGTTAAATTGGTCTCTTTTAGCCAAATATCTGGGAAAGGGAACCCGAAGTTAAACTGGTCTATTTTAACCAAACGGCTGGGAAAGGGAACCCGAGGTTAAACTAGTCTGTTTTAGCCAAACGGCTGGGAAAGGGAACCCAAAGTTAAATTGGTCTCTTTTAGCCAAATATCTGGGAAAGGGAACCCGAAGTTAAACTGGTCTATTTTAACCAAACGGCTGGGAAAGGGAACCCGAGGTTAAACTGGTTTGTTTTAGCCAAACGGCTGGGAAAGGGAACCCAAAGTTAAATTGGTATATTTTAGCCAAACGGCTGGGAAAGGGAACCCAGAGTTAAACTGGTCTATTTTAGCCAAACGACTGGGAAAGGGAACCCGAGGTTAAACTGGTTTGTTTTAGCCAAACGGCTGGAAAAGGGAACCCAAAGTTAAATTGGTATATTTTAGCCAAACGGCGGGGAAAGTGAACCAGAGTTAAACTGGTCTATTTTAGCCAAACGACTGCGAAAGGAAACCCGAGGTTAAACTGGTCTGTTTTAGCCAAATGGCTGGGGAAGGGAACCCAAAGTTAAACTGGTCTATTTTAGCCAAACAACTGGGAAAGGGAACCCGAGGTTAAACTAGTCTGTTTTAGCCAAACGGCTGGGAAAGGGAACCCAAAATTAAACTGGTTGGTTTGAACTCAGTATCTCAGGGTTGGACCATGTAAAGTCTCCGCAGGGGGTGAGTTGAAAAACAACACCCAGGTGTGCCTTAGCCAACCTTCAGTTTAATCACTGGCGTCGTTGGTACCATAAACTTTGGTCAATTAATGTGTGAATACATTATGATGACTCTTTCTGCGTCCCATGTGTGGATACACGGTGACGAATTTTGTTTGTGTCCCATGTGAGAATACATGGTGACTCTTTTTCTGTCTTTTTGTCTTGATTCAAAGCTGACTTACTTGTCGGTGGCTTCACAAACTTCTGTCAACCAATGTGTGGATACATTGTGATGACTCTTCCTGCGTCCCATGTGTGAATACATGGTGATGGATTTTGTCTGTCCCATGTGAGAATACATGGTGATTCTTTTTTTTGTCTTTTTGTCTTAATTTGAAGCTGACTTACTTGTCTGTAGCTTCACAAACTTCTGTCAACCAATGTGTGGATACATTGTGATGACTTTTCCTGCATCCCATGTGTGGATACACGATGACGGATTTTGTCTGTCTCATGTGAGAATACATGGTGACTCTTTTTTCTGTCTTTTTGTCTTGATTCGAAGCTGACTTACTTGTTGGTGTCTTTACAAACTTCTGTCAACCAATGTGTGAATACATGGTGACTCCTCTCCTTGTCTTGTTTTGTCTTGATTGAAAGCTGACTTATTTTTCGGTGGCCTTACAAGCTTCTGTCAACCAATGTGTGGATACATTGTGATGACTCTTTTTGCGTCCCATGTGTGAATTCATGGTGACTTTTGTCTTAATTCAAAGCTGACTTATTTGTCGGTGGCTTTTCAAACTTTTGTCAACCAATGTGTGGATACATTGTGATGACTTTCTTTGCGTCCCATGTGTGAATACATGGTGACTTTTGTCTTTAGGAGACATTTGTTCATTTTGTCTTTGTCAACTTCTCTTCTTTTCTTCTTCTTTTTCTTTCTTTCTTTCTTTCTTTCTCAATCTCTTTTTTTGTTTTTGTTTTTTGGTTGTCTACCAATTTCAAATTCATGTATCAACAACTCTGATATCACAAACTATACTGGGACATTCCCCTACCAATTTCTGACTTATCCGTCAGTGGTTTTGATTCAAATCTCTTCTGTGTCCAATGTGTGAATACACTGTGACGGTTTTTGTTTTTTCATCAGCGTGTGAATACGCCGGAATGGCCTTTCTGCATTCCATGTGTGAATACATGGTGCCGATTCTGCTTGCGCCCCATGTGTGAGTACATGGTGACGATTCATTTTGCATCCCATGTGTGAGTACATGGTGACGATTTTGATTTTTCATCCAACATGTGAATACGCTGTGATGGCATCCAATGTGTGAATACATTGTGATGACTTTTTTGCGCCCCATGTGTGAATACATGGTGACGAATTTTGCTTTTACATCCAACGTGTGAATACGCTGTGATGGCATCCAATGTGTGAATATATTGTGATGACTTTTTTGCGCCCCATGTGTGAATACATGGTGACGATTTTTAGCTTTCTGTGCCCCATGTGAGAATACATGGAGGCAATTTTTCCTGCATCAGTGTGTGAATTTGCTGTAATGGCCTTGTCTGTCTGTTTCAAGTTTTGTCAGTACCTGCAAAAGTTCAAGTGAAATTTAGTTAATCAAAATTACGTGCAAAGCATAAGCAATTAAAACCTTTTGGGAATTCACCAATGTTTGGAATTCCCGCTTTTCAAAGTGGGTCCATGACAAGACCAATAATCTTTGGGTCAGTCACCTGACACTCTCATTTAGACTTATGAAATGGTGCTTTCAGCACTCTCTGTGAGGATCTCAACATGTTTGCCTTTAATGGCATTCCCCAGGTTGGAGTGGGGGAATTGTTTTGGTTTAGTGAGGTTTGTTTGGCACTGCCCTTCCCCAGCTTTCTTGATTTTCTCTCTTGTTTTTTCCTTTTTCCCACCCTTGGTTGGGGGTTTTGAAATGGTTTTTCTCTCACTTGGTTCCCTTATTCGGGTTGGTGCCTTGCCCCAGTCTGAGGGCCCTGTCAATATTCATGGATCATGATCCAACGATCAGAGATGATTTATAATTAGTAGGACGAAATGTAGGCTTTGGTTCCAATGTTTAGAAATGAAGGATAAACAGGTTCAAATCCTATATAACTTCATTCTATGGGTAACCATTATGTCTAGCCAAAGTTCTTTTGTTCCTTTGATTCTATCATTGCCAGTTTGTCTGGGAGTTAGTGTCACATTCTTTGTAATCAGAAAGGACTTCATAACAGGACGAAACGTAGGCTGGGTTTATGGGTCCAGAAGAAATGATATAAAGGCTCAAAATTTGTGAATAAGGTAAGAGCCATGTCCTGTCCATTTTTCTTGGTTAGGGCTTGCTTCATCTTTTGCCCCTTCAGCTTTGTGTAGCTTCTTTACCTTTTTTTCCATCTTTGTTCTTTTCTTTCCTTTCCTTTCTTGGGTTCTTTGCCCCAATCCTTGACTTTTGCTTTTGGGGTTTGCCCCAGCTCTTGTTTTTCTTTTCTTTTTCTTCTTTTCTTTTCTCAGAGGGAATTGCCCCAGTTTTTTTTTCTTCACATTCTTGTTTTCTGGATTTTATCCCGTTTCTTCTTTTTAGGGCGCTTTTCGCTTTGCCCTATCTTCCCCTTGTTTTTCTCGTGTCTCCAATTTCATGAAGCTTGTGTACCCCAGTTTTGAAGATAGGACATGGTAGGGTCAATGAAGGAATTTATTAGGCCCAAAGTGTTTTGCTAGGGTTTCATCTTGTTGTCAGATGATTTTTGGAGAACATCAAGGATGGCCTTTCATCCTTTTACAGAGAATACCACACTTACTTGTTTTTGTACAATTAACTGGCTCAAGAAACATTTTCATCTTTATTCATTTTTCTTTTTGACTTTGCCCCCGTTTGGGGTGGCTAGACATGACGTGGGTTAGAAATGAGATGATCAAACTCAACACGTTTGACTAGCGAAATTTGTTTGAAGTATTTTAGCCAAAAATGGCCTTTCATCATGTCATTGGGATCATTGATCCTAGATCATGTCAGTGACCCTTAACTGGTATGGGCACCTTGCCCCTTCTTCCTCTTTTTTTCTTTTAGCTTGCCCCACTGTTTGGCAAGGTAGGGTTCAAAATGTGGTGCTGATGGGGGATCCCTTGGCTATGTTGAGATTCACACAGTAAGTGTTGTTCGGCACATTTCATTTTTCAAATTTGATTGTTCAGGTTTGTCCCGAGATCACAATCTTGCCTTGGTGTAGTTAAATACTCTAGTGATTTCCCAAAAGATTTCATTAGCTTGCAAAAAAGAAGCATGTTATCAAGTTCAGAAATTAAAAGAAAATATAAAAGTAGTAATTTATGCAAAAATGTGGCTGATACGAATCAGCATTTTTGGAATTCAGTTGTATGCCGAAATCCTTTTTTAACCCTAAGGAGGATCAGTTTTGGAGTTCCTCGGCCTCCAGAAGGTCTTGAACTACATGTCGAAGGCCCCAACATTCATTGGTGTCATGACCTTGTGCACCCATGTGGTATTCACAGTTCTTGCTTGGATTATAGCCCTTCATTTGTGACGCCTTAGGGTTTGGCTTTGCCAGCTGCAGGTGTCCATTTTTCAAAAGCATTGGCAACAATTCTGCCAGTGTATAGGGAAGTGGAGTAAATTCCTGGTTCCTTCTTTCTTCCTTCGTGAGGCGCTTTCTGAGGGGAGGCGCAATATTGTTGACAGAGGGGAGGCTCACTTTCAAGTTACTCCGAGGTATTTCTGCCTTCAAACTTTCAATCTCTTTTTCCAGTTCCCTTACTCGAGATCGCAGCACAAAATTTTCTTCCCTCAGTGCTTCCCAGCATTTGTTCCATGCTTCTTCTTTGTCCTGCATTGCTTGTATTAAGATGTGGAAAAGATCCACCATCTGAACCATCACAGGAATTATCCCTGAAGTATTATCCATGCTGATTGCTGACAGGGTTCCTGCAGGAGAGGCAAACATTAGAAGGGAGAATATATGAGATGTATAAAGATGATGATGATGATCTTTTCTTCTCTCTTTTTTTTTTCTTCTTTTTTTTTTCTTTCTTTTTTTTTTTTGATTTTTTTTTTTTTTCAATTTGGCGGAGGATCAATTTTGAGTTCTCCAGTTTCAAGGAGATCTTGGACTGCATGACGGAGGCTCCAACATTCGTCAGTATCATGCCCCGATGCTCCCTTATGGTAACCACATGTCTTGGATGGGTCATACCCTCTACTTGCTGGTGCCCTTGGATTTTGGGGAACCTGCTTCAGGTGTCCTTCTTGCAGCAAGGTAGGCAACAACTCAGTCAGGGAATATGGAAGCTGTGTGAACACACAGTTCTTTCTTTCTTCCTTAGTCAAGGGCTCCTTCAGTCGAGCCATGGTGACATTTGCATAGGGGTGATCATTTCCTCTCTTGCGCTTAGCAGATCGGACATGGTTGATCGCTCCCTCATATCTTATGTCTTCTTGGGAGGATTATGTCATAGAAGCTCCTATTTTTCCAGCCTTAACTGCATCTTCGATTCTTTCAGCCGTCATCATCAGATCGGCGAAACTTGCAGCACATTGTCCCAACAGCATTGTAAAGTATGGCTGCCCCAGTGATGAAATGAACAGAGAGGTTTGTTCTTGTTTGAGGAGAGGGGGTTGAACCATATTTGCTAGTTTCATCCATCTTTTAGCGTAGTCTCTTACAGACTCACTATTTCCCTTTGACAATTTCTGCAATTCTGCCCGGGTTTGAACCGTCGAACTATTCAAATGGTACTGTTGGATGAATACAGCAGCAAGGTCATTCCATGTCTTGACCTTCTGCTTGTCCAGACTTAGGAACCAAGAATATGCTGCCCCAGTTAGCGATCTCTGGAAGAACTGAACCATGATCTTTTCATCCTTCACATATTGGCACATGTTGCCAACATAGGATCGCAGGTGTATCAAAGGACAGCCAGTACCGTCAAACTTATGCAAGTCAGGACATCAGAACTTTTCTGGCAGATGGATGTTTGGGAAAAGACACAAGCTCTCCAGTGTGGTTTCCTCACGTACTGGGTTGGGCTAGAGTTGTTTCAAGAGCTCTTCTCTTATTGCGGCTATTTGGGCTTTACTGTCTTCCTTTATTGCAGCCAATATTTCCTCAAGTTGGGCCATCCATACCCTACTTCGGTCTTGCTTTTCCTGCCCCAACTGAACAGGCACGCAGGGTTCTTGTTGTGGAGGGTGGGTGGCTATTGCTGCCGGATGCGGGAATTGGGTGTCCCGTGGTGGCAGATCAATTGCCATAAGGTCCGGCTGGGGTGGTTGTCCCTGTTGGATTTCTGGTATTTGAATCCCCGTGGCATGTGTCATGGCTACTTGTTGACTTAGATCCATCATGACTAGCTGTTCTTCGGTTCTTGGCTGTGATGATGACGAAATTGGAACCTCAGGAGAATTCATTGCAGTCCTTTTTTCAATGTGAATGCAGTGTTATGAATGGTGCTTTGAATTGTACCTGTTGATCAAGGATTTTAATTAGTTCCTTCACAAATCCCGAATGTGGTGTCGTGTGTGACGAGATCATTACACCGTGCATGGTGCTCTTGTGTCACGATGAGCGAAAACAAATACGGGACGATTCATGCATGAAAATCACAACTTCGACAAAACATCACTGTGAATAGTGTGTGACAGTACAATAGCCAATCAAAAGTTCTTCCTGAAAATTGTGATGTTAAAAGAACTTGCAGTTTGATCTTTCAGAGATTGAGACTCTGGAGATCATATCGTGTCTGATGGTTTTCAAAACCGTGCAACACGTGCTTTATGAGTGCAAATCTCAGGAAATCATATCCGTGCCTTAATGGGCGGTGACTGAAAATTTCTTTGAAAACATGTCCTGGACAATTAATATCATGGCATGGAGAATTTACGCCACAAGATGGGCCATTTGATTTATGTCTAAACAACTAGCTCAATATAACCACGAATGACGGTTTTACTGTGCATAGCAAAAGACAATGTTAATGTTCGTCATGGAGACGATTCAATGTAGGCCCGAAGGCCACTTTATTGTGTGCTTTGAAAAGCAATTTTGATGAGCACCTTAGAAGCTGGCTCAATGCATGCCCGGAAAATATTTTGTGCATTTTTGAAAACAGTTCGACTAAACAGGTTGGTGTAAATGATCCCGAAGTGCACGTGTTTAACACATGAACAAATATATACACAGGTAAAGTGAAAGTTAAATGCTAAAAAAAGCCCACAGGTGTGTGCATAGTCCTAGAAGGGTTCGTGCCTGTTAAGGCACGACTCCTAGACATACTTGTGTAAGGAGGCACTCCTAAGTCTTGATCAGCCTTTTATCTTTCATCTGTTCTTTCATCTGCTTTTGGGTGTCAGACCACAACAAAAATGTTTACAACTTGCCATCGAGGGCAAAATTTACAAAAAATAATTCTGTAAAGAAAATCACCTTTAGGGTTGTTGGGAACCCCAAAGGAGGGTACAAGTTTGCTTCTTGGCGGGTGGGCTGAAATCCTAAATCTAGGGTTTTTCTGCCCCTGTTCTGATCTGGCCTGTTTCTGTCTGATTGTCTAATCTGGCCGACTCTCATCTGCTCAGAAGGCCAACCAGGACTCGAGGTGCTTCCAGCGGACTCAATGGGTCAAGGCCCACGGCTCACAGGACTCAAATGCATGGATCTGGGGTTAGACCCTTGATCAAATTGGGTTGGTTTCCTAAATTAGGGCTAAGGCAGCCCATGGTCTAGGTTTTACTCAGGTTGATGCAAAAAACGGCGGGGGTTGCTAACCTTGATGGACTCTTGGGTTTTAAATTGATTTTTCCCTTATTTTGTTCCAGCATTCGCATTCACATTCAGATTCAGATCCATTCACATTCAGAGTATCAAGGTTTTTCAGAATCAATAGGTGGGGAAGGATACCCAGCCCGAGGCATTTGCCTACAAGGGTCTGAGCAAAGTACCAGACCCCTCGCGTACCATGGTAAGAAACCAGTGGCGCTAAGAAATCCAGAAACCTGGGGAGATGGGTTTACCCTGCTTTCCCCGGCAAGCCACGGGAGCGTAGGGCTAATACCATCCCAAAAGTAAGTTTCTCGATTGAAGAAGGGTGGCTGCTAGAGAGATCTAGGTTTTGGTTAAGAAGGGCATGTGCAGACAACATTCAGTTCTGATCATCCATGCAGACTCCCTCGTGCATGTCACCCCACGCAGTTAAAAAATTCATTCACGGTGTAGTGAAGTGCTTGTATGTGCAGTGGAGGCAAGTGCTATGTCGGTTCGGGTGATTCTCGGATAAGGGCCAACAAAGGGTTCCTTAATACCGCATTTATAGTAAAGTATAGAACAACTGGTAATGCAATATATGGGAGGATCCCCAGGTAAGTTGAGGAGACTCAGGGATCCCACTCAAAACTCCGGCTTAACTTAGGCAATTATCGCATCCGTTTGTCAGGACCCCCATATTATGCAATTATGAGTGTTCAGTACTTCACTAAGGTTGGACAAAAAGTATTTCCTAAGTAAGCCTATATCCACCTAGTTGACTCATTTGTTAACCAAGGTCCAGCTAGGTCGAGGGGTCCCCAGTGGAGTCGCCAAGCTGTGCGCACCTAAACCTGGCCTAGATCGCACATGGGGCGCACGTGGAGGTTTGTGCGTGCCTCGGGACATTCGGAGTCGCCACTGCCTGAGAGGTGCAGGCAGACACGGTGTTTGCCCTATCCGGGTCTAAGTCTGGTTTGCGGCTTTTCAGAGTTCTAGCTAAGTCCTCGATTACGTCCGGGGAAGTCCTAAGACACCCTGGCCCACCCCGTCGGTTTGACGGGTCCCTCGGGTCTCCCTGGTTTTTGAGTCAATCTCACCCTTCCTAGACCAGCATGCTGTTTATTGGGTCTGGCGGGGCCCTCTGAAGGTTTGGGTCCCTTTTACTTTGATTTTATCTTTTTATTTAATGAAGTGGGTTGGGCCCGGGTCCAGTTGGAAGACCCGTGGATTGCCATGATTGGGCCTGGGGCCCAGTTGGGTTATTGGGTAACCCATTTGGTTATTTATTAAGCTTTATTTATTTACATTTTTATTTGGGCTTGATCGGTGTGCGCACCCGATTTCGGTCGCACGACGAGGCGCACGCAAAACGATGCGTGCCTCGGGATTGTTTGGAGTCACCACTGCCTGATGGGGTGCAGGCAAACACCTGGGTGCCTAAGTTCTTCTACTAAGGCTTGGTCTGCGGCTTGAGATTCTAAGTAGGTTCTCGGTTGCAGTCTGGGGAAGTCCGTAGACACCCCGGTCCACCCCGTCATGTGACGGGTCCCATAGGTTTCCCTGGTTTGAGTCAACTCAGTTGGTCTCTTTTTCACCCGATTCCTAATCCAGCATTCAATTTTGGTTAAGTCTGGTGGGACCGCCAAAGCGGTGTGGATCCCTTTACTTGATTTTATCTTCTTATTTTTGAATGAAGTGAGTCTGATTGGGTGGGCCCCGTTGGAAGGCCCACTGTATCCCTGGTGGGCATGGTTAAGCCCACATACCCCCTAGTGGGCCTCAGTCTAGCATGAGAGGCCCTTTGGGCTTTGGTTCAAATGAATTGATTTTTATTTGAAGTTTAAGTTTGATTATTTAAGTAGATTTCCATGCCAAAAGTGGGCCGGGATTGCTTTGTGGGCCCTTGAGTGGGCCACACAGTTGGTTTCCAAGCAGTTTTGATTATCTTTCTTAATCTGTACCAAAGTGGGCCAAGATCTAGGCTTGGGCCCTTTACCTGGGCTTGGGCTTGAAAGCCCAAGACTTCTTGAGTTAGGGTTTTAAAACCCTAACCTTGGTTGGTTAATGGGCTTGGTGGGCCCAATAGGCCCTGCCCTTTGCCTCGGCCAAACCACACCTTAATCTAGGCCTGCATGCTTCAATTTGGGCTTTGGTGGGCCTCAAAATGGTCCGGCCCACTTAATTAATTGGGTTTACTTATTTAAGACAAAGTGAGTTTGTTGGGCTTGGTGGGCCCCGTTGGAAGGCCCGCGGATTCCTTGGTGGGCTTAGTGTGGCCCATGTGTTCCCTTGATGGGCCTCAGCCTAACCCTAAGAGGCCCTTTGGGCTTTGGTTCAAATGAATTGATTTTTATTTGAAGTTTAAGTTTGATTATTTAAGTGGATTTCATGCCAAAGCGGGCCGGGATTGCCTTGTGGGTCCTTGAGTGGGCCACACAATGGGTTGCCAAGTGATTTAATTTATCTTTGATTTATCTTCACCAAAATGGGCCAGGCTTTGGGCTTGGGGCCCTTTACCTAGGCTTGGGCTTGAAAGCCCAAGGTTCCTTGAGTTAGGGTTGGGAAACCCTAATCTTTGTTGGGTTCAATGGGCTTAGTGGGCCCGATAGGCCCTACTCGTGGTCTCGGCCAAACCACAACTTAACTAAACATGCATGCCCCAAGTTGGGCCTTGATGGGCCTCCAATGGTTTTGGCCCATTCAATCAATTTGGTTATCTTTGTTTAGCAAAAGTAAGCCTGCCGGGCTGAGTGGGCCCCGTTGGAAGGCCCACCGGGATCAAATTGGACCGGGTCGGTCCAAGGCCCACCTCGGGTCTCCGGGGGACCCAGAAACCCTACTGGTTCGCCCGGATTGATCAAACAAACCAAAAAAAACAGCACAATATCACAAAGTAGCAAAAATGGTATTCTGGTAGTGTAGCCGGCCTGAGATGCCGGTTACACACAAGGCTCAATGTATCCGGCACCTGCTGCCGGCTACGCGTAGGTCTCTGTTGATCCGACCTGAGTTGTTGGATCAACCTACGGAAGCTAATTTTTTGGATTCTTGCATTGGGGTTGGGTTTTTGGGTCGTCTAGGGTTTTCAAGGGATTGTGTGGGCTCCTGTGTGAGCCCACATTGGTTCAAGTGAGAGGGAATGCCCCAATTTGGTCACTTTTAGGGACTTTTACAACACGAAAAAGGGAAGGAAGAGGCATTGGAGGTTGCCTCCTGTTGTGTGTGCTCTTGTACACAACCACATTCATGGGGTGCATGCATGAGATGGCCAGGACTTCAAATGATTCAAAAAATAGCAATTAAAATGGCACCCAATCCTAGTAAAAGGAACTCATAAAGAAAACAGCCACTACATGACACTTAGGCAATCCTAAAGTAGCAACACATGGCTTCAGAATGGAGCTAGACGATGGGGATCCTCATGCATGCTTGAACAATAGTGATTATGCCATGCATGAATGAGAAGAAACAAACATATATCATGCATGCCCTATAATGTAACCATATGCCTCACCATCTAACTAGGGAAGGAAGCTCTTTTAAAGAAAGGAAAGAGGGGATTTATAAAGGAAGGGATACAACAGGTGCAAGAGAAGAGGAACACCCTCTTTTTAAATGAGAAGAAACCATAAGAAAATGAAAACAGCAACACATAGCATGAAATAATGCTTCAAATGAGTTAATATTCACATATGTTAAAGAACATGACCCAAGGAAGCTCACCTTGGGTTCCAAACCTTTGGGGGATGGGTGTGAAGCCTCCTTGGAGTACGAGTGGCTGCTGGAGCAACCCTTATGCAGCACCTCCTTCACTCCAAAAAATCTCCTAGGCCTCCTCCTTGAGCAAAAATGGGAGAAGAAGAGAGTGGGAAAGGTTTAGAAGGCTTGAGAGGAGGTTTTGGGTGCTTGGGAAAGATGGGAGAGAGATGGGAGCTTTGGAGAAGAAGAATGGTGGGAGAAAAATATGCTCAACCCCCCATACGTATGGGGGCTTGGGCTTTTTATAGTGGGGTGGTATGGGTGTGATGGTATGCATGCATGTGATGTGTATGCATGCATGGGGGACACAATTATGGGGGGGAGAGAGAGAGAGAGAGAGAGAGAGTTATGGATAGATGGCATGCATGTATAATGCACATGCATGCTCATCAACCATGAGAGAGAGGGGATGCATGTATGGATGATGATGTATGATCATGGGGGGAGAGAGAGAGAGAGAGAGGGATGCATGCATGGATGATGCCCATGCATGCCCATAGGGGACATTAATTATGAGTAAATCCTAATATTTGTGGATTGGTCCCTGGAACTTTGGATTTTTACAAATTTAGTCCCTGATACCTTTGGAAATTTACAGATTTAGTCCTTGATACTTTTTATATTTACAGATTTAGTCCCTGATACTTTTGGATATTTACAAATTGGTCCCTGGGATATTTGTTCAAGTTTTGATACTTATGGATCTAGTCCCTGATACCCTTGGATATCTGCAGCTTTACCCTTGAGATACTTTTCATTGATTTGGGTAATTACAGATTTAATCCCTGGGACCTTTTTGCTCTGCTGCTTGCCACGTGTGTAGACTTTTTCCACGTGTGCAGTTTTCCAGCACACTGCACTAGAACTTCAACTGCTTACATCTTCTTCATCCGAACTCCGATTCAGGCAAACTCAATTGCGTTAGAACTGTATCGGAGTCCTCTATCCATCGGCGTAGTGTTAAGCAGTTTATTCGGGGTTTAGAAGAAAGTCAACTTTCTGCTCCCCTTAAGTTTGACTGGCCTGCAGAACCTTCATCCGGACTCCAATTCCTGCAAACTCAGTTGCGTTGGACTCGTTTCGGGATTCTCTATCCATTGAGATAAATCAAGGTGGTCAATTATCACTTGATCAAAAAGTCAACTTTTCACCCCTTAGGGTTTGACTTTCTGTCTAGGGTTTGCATTTCCGGCATTTCCGAGGGTGCAAAAATGAGGTGCTTACAATGGGCTTGGATTTGGCCCATTAGCCAAGGGTCAAGGGGCCTAAGCCTGTTTATTGAAAACAGGCCAGGTATAGGCCAGTCAAAAGTGGGCCCAAGGTGCCTTGGTGGGCCTATTTAGGTCCACAGTCCATAAATGGGCTTAAAATGGCCGAAAATGTCTAAAAGGTTGATTCAAGCCGGTTCTGGTCGGAGTGGGTCCAATCGGGTCTAAAGTTATATTTTTTAAGTTATATTTACACTGGCACGTGTTTGTTATACGGGCTGCCCTTGCCCGTGAATGAAATCCGGTTTAGGTTAGCCCGTAAAACAAACACGGGCCTGTCCAGACTGTTCTGAGTTTACGAGCGCAACCAACTTTGCATATTTGGTGCCGATTCAGCTTGGGATCAGTTTGATTAATTTCCTGGGACTTTCAACAACCTCCGTCAAACTTCCAACA
Source organism: Buxus sempervirens (assembly GCA_947561395.2). NCBI lineage: Eukaryota > Viridiplantae > Streptophyta > Magnoliopsida > Buxales > Buxaceae > Buxus > Buxus sempervirens. The sequence continues at coordinate 12,828,753 of OX387191.1, read as the reverse complement.
TCCCTGTGATTCTCCATTTCCTCCATTTGGCTTAAAAAGCCGTCTTTATCTTCTTTTGCATTTTCCAAGCAAGTATAGCTTCCTTTTAACCATTTGTGACCATTGCTAAGAAGTGAATAAGAGGGAGATTACAGGGAATATCAGATATTTAAAGAAGTTCCAGAATCGTAACCAAATTAGGTAGGGTATCATCCTTTTGATAACCCTTGGTTATTCTCTCCTCCTTTTCATGGAAATGACCACTTTGGATCAAGTTGCTCACCACATACAGCAGCCAAAACATGTTAGAAATGACATAATGAAAATAAAACAAAAAGAAAGTAAGTGAAGAAGAAAGAAAAAGTAACTAAAATTCACTTAATTTAGTGAACATACTTACAATGTAATTTCTAATTGATTTTGATGATTCCTTCAAGTCCGAGTGAATTCAGCAGCGCTTCCGCGTCCCCTTGAGTTTCCAAATTGGGTTTTGAAAGGGCTTGGTTGGGTTTCCTATGTTCAAATGGTAAACAAACAGGGTTTAGGCAGAGTTTGGGCAATGCAGGGGCATTTCGGGGATTTTTGAAATTAGGAATTGGAGGTGGCAGAACCTGGGCAGGGTTTCGGCCCTGGCAAACACACAGACGGAGAGGGGAGAGGCCAAGGGGAAGGCTTGTTCAAATGAGGGGGTGGCCCCCTATTTATAGGCAAAAAAAATCGTGCCCATATTTGAAGTACGGGCATGCCTTGCCCGTACTTTAAGTACGGGCGTGCTTTGCCCGTAATTCAAATACGGGCGAAAAACGCACATTTTCAAATCTCGCCGAATCGGCCAGCTGTCGCCGTACGGGACGCGTGTCTCGCTTCTATAAGGCTCGCCCGTAATTTAAGTGTGGGCATGCCTCGCCCGCACTTCAAATACGGGCGCGCACGTTTTAAATTTTCTGGATTTCAAATGCTTTATTAAATTTGATTTATTTAAAGATTTTTATCCAATTTTTTGATTATTTTATTATAAAAACGAGATTCTTTTATTAAAATATTATTAAAAAATAAAGATATTTCTATTAAATGATTATTTTATTTATTTAATTCATTTATTCTGCTTTTTGCTGCTGTTTTGCCACATGTGCAGCTTTCCTGAAACTTCAACTGCTTATAACTTTTCCATCCGATGTTCGATTTTAGCAAACTTGGTGTCATTGGAATCGGCTCGGAATGCTCTATCCAATGGGATCAAATTGGGCAGTTGAATTGGGGTCGAGAAAAAAGTCAACTTTTTGCTCCCCAAAAGTTTGACCAACTCATATTTTTCTCATCTGGACTCCGATTCCAGCAAACTCAGTTGCGTTGGAATCGTGTCGAAATGCTCTTTTTAATGAGATGAAGTTTGATGGCCAAATTTATTTGAATTAAAAAGTCAATTTTTTGACCCTCTCAAGGTTTGACTTTTCATTTTTCTTCATTTTGGGGGTGCAAAAATCAGGTACTAACAAATGGTATGAAATAAAATTTTACTTAATTTCTTAGAGTTATATTTCAGACTCATGCTTTGCATATTACAGGCCCCCTTTTATATTCACTAGAAACTAGATTGACCTCTTATAGAGTCAGGATTGAGCATCTTTAATTTTAAGTTCATTTCTCTAGTAAATGTTTCATTTGTGAGTCTCTTTTACACGAATGTTTTAATCAGTAATCCCATAGCTGTAAGCATCTCTGCTTTTGTGGATAGTGGATTACCCTTCCATGGCAGCCATTATCTATTTGTGATGTTACTGATCAATAAATGAACAATGGAATGTGGTAATAACCATGTCATAGTGCTATAAAAAGGATGCAGAGACAGAATGGCTAGAAGTAAAGTAGGCAAATAACTAAATTGAAAATAGTTTATCAAACAAGAGAAAGAAACAGTTACCTCTAATTACAATATAAGAACAGAATAGGTTTGGGGAAATAAATACTTTTATTTCTCAGACTTCTAAATAAAAATCTATGTTTGAATTTCAAGTAATTACAAACCACATAGGCATGTAAGTGTAGTTTCATCCTCCCCTGTTCTCAAAAGCATTCCAGGACAGAATTGGGTAAACCACTACTTAAAGATCATAGATTTCTACCCCAAAAAAAATGCAGCCAGAGAACCTTGTCATCAGCAAGATACTTGCACTTTCTGTCTAGAAAAGTGCTTCATTCATTCCAATACTTCAAAAGTTGGATAGAGAACCTGACTTGAATGTCTTCCATCAGATTTACTCGGTAAATCAGCCTGTGCATGTTACCTGCTTAGTTTGATTATACTCTTATCAGGCTGCATGATAGATAAGGTAAGAAATCCCAAAATAAGTAAACTTGCAAGATCTTCTAAGAAACTGAGCCTCGTTGTTAGAATTAGTCCTAACTCAGTGAGTCACCTATATGAATAAACATAATAAGTGAAGGATTTTCATAAATCAAAACAAAGTAGTATGAATAACTAATAGTCCAAAGATGACTAAGTCATTTCAAAGATGAGTTACAAGAAAATAATTTACAAAGACTATGATTAACCATAAAATCTTTTCATGCAAGAACATGAAAATATCAGTGAAATTGGCACAGATCCTGTATGCCGTCCCTATGATTGGGTTTGAATAAGCCCGCCAGCCAGTATTGGATCCTACAGCATGAACAGTGGATGCCTTTCTTTCATGTGATAGCTGATGGACAAGTCTGGCTTACTGGTATTATAGACGCTTAGTAAAAATATAAATTACCATAAAAGGCTATATACAGTTAATTGCAATTCAGAATAAATGTACATAACAACCACCATTAAAATCAGATACAATCCTCATGATCAGTGAGGTTCAGAAACACGTAAACTATCGCGTGGTTGTCTCATTGCTTATCAGATTATCAGAAATGTTATCCAAGTAAAATTATAAATGTCAATGCAATTTTAAAACCTAGGTTGTGGCACTTCAAGCCTGGTCTTCAAGAGGTTGGCTCCCAACCTTAGAAGAAGAAATATTAATCATTCATGCATATGAAAAATGTCATTTGTGATTATGAATCATATCAATTACATTATAAGTATAAATTAAACAATGTGGGGAATTTGTCCCCAAATATATCATGTTCAATTGGTTAAGCCCACTGGTTTGGTTAACTGATATGAAATCCAATATAAATCTAATAAAAACTTGCTTCTAGTTTACAAATTCTCATTTTATATAAAAATCATTTCCTTTCCAACAAATTCTTCAGTCTCTCAATAGAGTTGAATTAAATCAGAACTTCGTCTGCAGGTAATTCATACTCGTAACATTTTCAAAAGGAAATTGAGTGAAAATATAAATTGAGGAATTTCAAAATACATGATAATTGGGTAAATAAGAATATAATTCAAATTTAACTCTAAGGAAGAAAGTAAGAAAGTATAATTTCTTTTCACATACCATGTTGTATACTTGAAATTTAATAAAGTAGAATAGAAATTTCAAAATAAAATATATATTTCGTACCCGTCTCCAATGTGAATAACTCGTACAGTTTCAAGTTATATTAACGAGTATATAGTATTGCGTTTTGGAGTTCACTGATACATCTGTTTACTACCAAAAAATTCTGCAAGAATCTAGATGGAAGTAGGAATTTATAAAAATCTCTGTTGAGAATTTATGCCTAAATTCAATTTGGTAGAGTAATAGGTAAACTTGGGTATTTGATAAATGTAAAATAACAATATAGGCCATAATTTGGATGAGAAAATTAGATAAAGACGGTTCTTGTCATATGATGCTTAGTTGCTTACCTACTACACATTAAAAAATTAAAAATCCCCACCTTTTGGCCTAACTTTTTCTTCTTCTTAAGTAGCATCTTGGGCATGCTTAGCCTTAAAAGTAGGAGAGAAATGGGTTCCATGACCGACCCCTACTCCCACATGAATTCAGTTTGCTAATACTATTTAATGTTGACTTAGATTACCATTGCAACTAATACTGACTTCTCTGTGTTAATAGTTTAAAAAAATTTCTACTTAATCCTTTCAAATTTTTAAATGTTAATATTTTTAAAAATATAATCCATTTAACAATTAAACAACAAATTACAGATGATTTACTACCTAATAAACATAACTCAGTATTACTCACATAATGTTATTCAGATGAGCAAAGGCACACACACACACACACCCCGCCCCTACCAATACATATAAGTAAATAATAGGGCAAGCAATATATACATACAAAACATTGGTAAAAGAAATAGGCTAAAACTGAGATATTGCACTGCGTCCCAAGCAAGGTGATCATTTCTGAAGCCATCTATTGCCTGTGGAACTTCTTAGTATGGAATCCTTTGATGAAGCATTTGAGGCATGAAACCAAACTCAAATGGGAAATTAGATTGAACTGGAACTGCCACTCTCCTTTGATAGTAGCTTACAAGAAGACATATGACAGCTACTGCACTTGTTGTCAGGCCAAACAATGGTAAAAGGTACTGAAAATGAAACGATCTAGTTCTTGATTGCCAAAACTCAAAAGCATTACTGCAAGGTAGGACTTCTAGCTGAGGTGCACCGCGCAATGCATCATTCCACAGGAAAGATTGTGCTGTGAAATTCTGAAAAGGTCCTTGAATGGGAATCTCACCTTGAAGTCTATTGTAAGACACATTCAAATATCTGAGATATGGAAGTGTCTCCATTGACTTTGGAATTTCACCAATCAAATTGTTGTGGGATAAATCCAAGTATTCTAAGCTTATCAACCCACCCACTGATTTTGGTATGTGACCCTGTAATTGATTCTCTGATAAAGAGAGCTTAGTCAATCCTTGAAGACGACCAATTGTAGCAGGAATTCTACCAGACAATTGGTTGCTCGATAGATGCATCTGTGTCAGTGACTTCAAGCTTCCAACTTCCATTGGTAGATGGCCACTCAGAAAATTAGAGGACAAGCTTAGTACAAGCAGATTTTTCAGGCTCCATAGAGTAGAGGGTACTTGAGAAGATAGCTTGTTGGAGTTCAGAAAAAGCTTTTGCAACGAAGTAAGATTCCCAATGCAACTTGGTATTGATCCAAAGAACATATTCACACTCAAGTTTAACTTAACCAAGTAACTCAAGTGACAAAGATCATTTGGAATGTGACCATGTAATCTGTTACTGTCAAAGGATAACCCTTGGAGTTTCTTTAACCCTCCAAACTGCATAGGGATGGAGCCAGTCAAGTCATTGTAGCTCAGTTCTAATTCTATCAAATTCCTCAAATTGTTAATTCCCCTCGGAATTTTGCCCTTAATTCTACACTCACTAGCAACAAAACTTTCCATTGATACAGAGAGATTCCCAATGGAATTTGGAAGGATACCATTCAGGGGATTCTGTGCAATCCAGACTTCTCTCAAAAATCTGCAATTGGTGAGAGAAGTAAGAAACTTGAGTTCAGGAGTGGAAGGTTCATTAGTCAACCAATTATTTTCTATGCAGAACACTTGCAGGAATTTCAAACTACCAAGGTTTGTGGGCACATAACCACTGAACGAATTCGATGACAAGTCTATGTTGACAAGTTTGGATGCATTGGAGATAGAGATGGGGATAGCTCCACTGAGCCGATTGTTTGAAAGATAGAGATCTTCAAGTTTTGGAAGTGCAAGTCCAGTACTTGATGGGAGATGGCCTGAAAGATGATTGTTTGTGAGATCTACTTTCTGTAGGGTAGAAATGTTAAAGATTGATGGGGGTATGATTCCTGAAAGACTATTTGACTGCAGACTTAGCTTCTTTAGATTTCGGAGGCTCCCTATCTCTGGAGGAATGTTCCCACCCAAGTCGTTGTTTCCCAATTCAAGCACCTCCAATATAGATAAGTTGCCAAATGAAGATGGAATCGTACCCGTCAGGCCATTAGAACCAAGATATAATGCCTTGAGCTTAGATAAGTTCCCAATCTTTTCACTTATACTGCTGGAAAAGCTGTTGTAAGCCAGTGACACTGATTGAAGCTCCCCGCATCTGGATAAACTGGATGGGATTTTACCAGTGAACTTGTTATCATTGAGATTAAGTGTTTCAAGTTTTGGAAGATGATGGCACATATCCTCTGGGACAGCACCAAACAGATCATTGAAACCCAAATCAATGAACCTTAAAAAATACATGTTGAACAGCAAAAGTGGTATAGAGCCTGTGAGATGATTTTTGGAGAGCTTTAACTTCTCCAGATTAAGAAGATAACCAATTTCCTTCGGAATTAGGCCTGCCAAGAGCAAGATAATTAATACCTTCGTAATTGAATAAAAGAGTCATGTATAACTTTTAGTTGGGAAACAAATAGCCCCCTTATTCTAAACGCAAGTGAATATGTGGAAACCATATAAAAAGAGATGAAAAATATTGCTTAAGCTATTGGAGTGAATATTGTGAAACAAACACCAGATATCTCTCACGATCTAGAGGTTCTTTGGCATTTTTAATTTTGACAACAAAAACCCGAAAGAAGGGTTTGGTTAGGATATTTTTCAAATTGATTTCTTCATTAAACAAACACAAAAATAGCTTGGTATTTAAAAGCTGAAAATTTTGGCTTTAAATTAATTTTTCCAGTTTCCTAATAGCATTTTGTAATTTCTTGCTTAGCTAATCTAATCAAGTTAATCTTGTTTTGTAAGATCAATCAGGATATTCCTTTTAAGTAGCAAATTCAGTAATCATGAAAAATACAGAAAGATGGAAAAACTGATGAAGATATAGTACAAAGGATTAGAGCTGATTAGGGTTCTTCTACGATACTGTGTACTAAGCATGTTCCATTTAAATTAGAGAGTAAGTTTTATAAGACAGCAGTTAGACTTGCCATATATGTTGTATGGTACAGAATGTTGGGTGGCAAAGAAACAACATGTTCAAAAGATGTGTTATCGAGATCAGGATGCTACGATTAGGCGTGTGACAATACTAGAAAAGACAAAATAAGAAATGAAGATATTTGTAAGTGGTTAGGCCTAGCATGCATTAGTATTAAAAATAAGGATAGTAGGATAAGGTGGTTTGGGCATGTAAAGATGTAACTATAAAAAGGTGTGCGAGGATGCATGTTGAAGGACCTATGAGATTAAGAAGAAGACATAAAAAAACATGTACAGTGTTAACAATGGATGGTGTTAATAAAAGAAGACTTTAGTTATATATAAATTAACTGAAGATATGAGTTTTGATAGAACAGGATAGAGAGACAAGATTCATGTCGCCAACTGCATCTTTCTGGGAATTGGCTTATGTTGATGATAATGACGATGGTTAATCCAGTTACTTAAGGCTTAATTACTACAACACCACCACCACCCCAACAACCACCGATGCTACGGCAATCACTGCATCACATTGACTAGTAGTACCACAGTTACCACCAATAACGCCACCACCACCGTTTCTATCCCCCATCACTGTATCAACCTGACCAGTACTACCTCATGGACCCATTACCTACACCATCATCTCCACCTCCACTACCACTACCATCATCAAAAGCAGTTTTTAGACACAATAATTGGACTTATAAAGCATACACGCTTTATGTTGATTTTAAAAATAATAAGTGACTTGACCAATTGAAGAAATTTTTTTCTTCATCTGTCTCCAAGAACACAAACAATTTGAAGAAATTTCTATTTTAGGAGTGCATTTAAAAAAAAATAGGAAAAGGAAAAGAAGAAGAAGAATGTCTTTGTACTATAACACGTTTTCCCTTCATCTATCTCCAAGAACACAAAAAATTTGAAGAGTTTTCTATTTTTGGAGTGTGTATTAAAAAAAAAATAAAAACATAGGACAAGGAAACGAAGAAGAAGAAGAATGTCTCGAAACACCCCTTAGCGACATTCAAGTAAAAGGGCAAATGATACCTGTCAAGCTATTGCTGTCAAGAAAAAGCACGGTAAGCATCGATAAGCTGCCAATTTGTGAGGGAATTTTTCCAATGAAGTTGTTACTTGACAGATACATAGAACGAAGGTTTCCACATCTGCCCAGACTCGAAGGAATTTCACCGCTGAGCTGATTATTGGCAAGACGAACATGTTGAACTGCAACAAGGTTCCCAATCTCTTCTGGAATATCACCATGTAGATGATTGCTTGATAGATCAAGCGATTCGAGCGTTGAGATGCTGAAGAGGGAAGTAGGGATTCTTCCCGTGAACTGGTTGTATCTCAGATTGATCAGTTTCAGCTGACGCAGATGACCTATCTCATTAGGGATTTGACCGTAAAAGCTATTGTTCTCAATGTTGAAGAGAGTGAGGAAGGAGAGGCTTCCCAGCTGTGGTACAAGAGTACCTTTAAGACCCATGTTGGGGAGGCTCAAGGCGGTGACCCTTTGGCGGGGGCCATTGCACGAGACTCCAACCCAGTTACAGACGCTGGTATCTGCGGACCAGTTACTTGAGAGGATGTTGTTTGGATCCAAGGTGACGTGAGTTTTGAACGCAACAAGAGCAGACTCATCGTTGTAGCTGGTTAAAGACATAGCTACACGAGTGTGCACCAGAATTGCTAGTGGCAAACATAAGAGGTAAAACTTCTCCATTATAATGGCTCGGAACATTGAAATTGAAGAGGAAACAGAGTGTTTTAGGTTGTTGTAATAAGCGAACATGGATGTCCATAATATATAGACGGTAATCCCATCCCGGAGCTAGCATCGGGTCAGGTTCGATTATAATCGGGTTGAGACTAAATTAAGTCGGGTTGGAAAACTCCAATCTGTTTATTTTTTATTTTTTTAAAAAATACGATTAAAATAAGATTGGGGGTTAATTGGATCGGGTTCGGGTTGAATTGGGGGTTAATCAGGTCAGAACGAGACACTTTTGTCACCTTGTTTTTAAATCGAGTTACCTGTCAGGTTAGCGGGTTATAATCGGGTTGACCCGATTACTAGCGGGTTGGAGAAACCCCTACCCGCACCCAACCGAATTAATAAATAGGTCAACCCAACCTGTTTATAATCAGGTTGAACCGTTGGGTCGGGTCACATTTTGCCGGTTCTATCCTATCCTAACAGGCAATAGTTATCTTCTTAATAAAAGTATATAGTATAAATAAATGCGGATTATTTGAATTAGAGAGAGGAACATTGAAGCTAGAGTAGAAAATAAGCAACGGCATAAAATCACCATCATTTGGAGGGAAAACAGAGGCATAACAAATTTTCAAATCCTACCTACCCCAAAGTTTTTTTTTCTTTGCAGTAAAAACGAGATGAAAGTTGTTAAGTGTTAGAGCCATTACTCTGAGTCTTCTTATGTTACGTATGCCCTTGAATTGGTTTAAGAATTGAATGCAAGATAAGGTTTGCCGATTAAGGGGTACATATATCAATCTTTAGAGATTGACACAAGAAAAGGATGGAAGATCGACAGCATCAGCTCCCATGGCAGTAACGAATGCAGTGTGGCACTACATCGGATTTCGTTTTATAAAAAACAATTTTAATTTTATTGTGGAAACAAATTAATCTCTTCCTATAATGAAAAAATAAAAACCTTAACTGGTATTTTATTTTGGGTTGAAATCTTCAGCATTATCTTGTTGCATTATGACCGTGAGATGTTGTCATGTGACTGGTAAGCAGTGCATGAATATATCTTAATGTTATTTAATTTTGTGACAAGAAGGAGATTAATTTTTTTATTATTATTATTTTTATTTGGGCAACTTTTGACATTTATTTTATTTTTTTCAAACAAATTAAGTTAGAAGAACGCACCTATGCCTACAAAAAAAAAAGGATAAACGCACCTATAGTTTTCCACAAAATTGTCTTTTCATGCACAAGGTCACGCACAAATCACAAAAAAAGGGCCGACGACCTACAAGTTGGTGATCTGTCCAATTAAGTTTTAAAAAACACGAAAAAGCCAACAAATGATGTAAGCGGCTCTTGTAATGCTCACGTCAGGGATGACGTCAAACAGGCCCCACAAAAAATTAAACATTTACAATATGAAAGAACAACATAAAATTGCAGGTATGCTGTAGGGTGCCAGCCATTGTCTTCTGCAATCTTTTACTACCTTTGTTACTGCTGTAGGGGTGAGAGCTGCCATGTGGAAGATCACACGGTGAGTGTTATTTTTAACTGAAGTCCACACAAAATATTTACGATAATAATTAAAAAAAAAAAACTGATGCTCTACAACAATAACCAATGCTGGCAAGAATCGCAGAAGAATTCATCTCTCCCCTCGTCGTCTTTGACGGCTCCGTTGAGGCAAGGCGAGGGAAAAAAATGGGTCCAAGAACGATTGGAGAGTTAATTATAGGAAAAGAAATAGAAAAATGATTCTGATGATAACTTGAATTGCATAAACTAGGGGCTGCACGCGCTACGTGCGTAAAAAACATGGGCCCACATTAATAAACAGCCAAAATAGTTAAAATAACGGGGGATTGTTTTGTTTGGAGAAGATAATGCTTGGAAAAAAAAAAGGGGCCAGAATCTAAAGGGAATATTCTCCCCTCTTTTCTTTATATACAGTACTAGGGGGTTGCACGTGCTAAGCGCGTAAAAAACGTGGGCCCACTTAGATAAACAACCTGAGATTGTTAGTTTAAAATAGTGGGGGATTATTTTGTTTGGGGAGGACAATTTTTAGAAAAAAAAGGAGGGTCAGAATCTAGAGGCAATATTCCCCCTCTTCTCTTTATTAATAGTATAGATAAATATTGATGATTCCATGGCTGTGTTTCTGCTTCAAGCAGGATCCAAGAAATGACTTGGATTCAGCGTCTATTCATCGAAGCAGAATTAAACCATTAAACTGCATGATCAACATCGACTAAGATCGGATTTTTAGCCGGGCAAACACGGTTATTGGTCTTCACACCAAATCTCGATAAATGCCTTAAAGACAGACTAATCAGACTTCAAAATTAACCCCAAAGAAAACGATTGATTCAAAAGCAATCGAACAAAAATGAAAATTGGAATGAGGGCGAAAGGGGGAGACTCTTCAACCTCTGCTAAAAGCTGGGCCCCGGACAGAAATTTTCCCGATTGCAGAAACAGGTCTGGGTGGAGGCTCCACGATTGGTGGTTGAACAAGGGGTTCAACGATGGCGATGGAGCTTGACGATTTCCAAGCGGAGGAGACGTTCAGGTTAGGAGATTTGAAGATTGGAGATAAATTTTCGGTCACTTCCGCTTCAGAATCTAACGGAAGATTTCGTCGACGTTGCAAGAAGGTCCAAATGTCATGATATCGTTGGAGCAGCAGACACGAGTGCAAGAGAAATATCGCAGACGATGTGAGCACGTAATAACATCCAACGGTTGCTGTATAGTCTCTCACACCAACCCAGCGACAGAAGATTTCATCCTCCGAGATTGCGCTTCACATCGGAATTAAAAAATTCTAGTGATAGGTTTTTTTTTTCGGTAGACTAGTGACAGATATATATTAAATTTATTTATTTTCACGGGCAAATTATCATATGGTTTTTGACCAGCATGGTTATAATCGACTGATGTAAGATTGATTACCGTAAATGATTAAGCGAAAGTATCAAAAGTCTACCTGTTTCATCTAAACATTTTTGTGGCCCTCTTTTTTTTAATTTTTTTAAAACATTTATAATCTGGATTTTTTTTTATAAAAAAAGAAGAAACATCCTTCCACATTTAAAAAGCAAAAACTTTACGGACGTTAAATATTCCACGTAACAATATCTCAATCAAACGGTAGGATCCATTACAATAGAAGGCGGTAGACGATTTCAAACGAGCATGGACAAAGTCATGACATCCATTTAATACACTACACATAATTAGATGTGACATGGTTTGTCAAGGTTTTGCTTTCAATGAATCACCCACTTCCAAAGAAAAAGGAATTTCTATCCCCCAATTTTTGCTTTATTTTTTATTTTTTTATGAATCGTCTACAATGCTAAGCTACATTGGTTAGTGGGACACTTTAACGTGGAGCAATTTATGATTAATGCTTTTTATATAAATATCAAATAAATCTCATTGAATAAAAAAAACTAACCGAGAAATGTTGCATGTAAATGTATAAAATGAACAAATGCAACTTTAAATTACGTACGATTTCATTCTGGTCTTATCACTTTTTTTTTATTTTTTTATAGGGGTTTTTATTTTTATTTTTACAGTGATTCTGGTCTTATCACGAACTAAAGGTAATAATCTAGCCGAGCTTTGCGTGAGTGACACGGCTGTTACCTCGCTTTAAATATTTCATTGACTTCTTTATTTAAAGTTTGTAGACTCTGGAGTCTTTCATTGACGTCTTTATTTAAATATTTCATTGACTCTGGACTACTTTTTATAGAGTAAAGTTCATCTAGATGTCTTCGTGGGGCCACCTGTCTCCAGGATTTATATTCAAAACCCACAGTCAAACAAATGAAATAAATTTACTTGACTTTGTCCCTATCCAACACCTAACTAAACGGAGAAGGTGCCGCTCTGATTGGCTTGGGACAACTGTGGATCAGAATTGAGAGAATTTAAGAGTGTTTTATGGATATTTCTACGTTAGTATTTTTCTAAGTGGGTCCCATAAAGGAATATTTCAAAGGAAACAATTCACCATCAATTAACACATGATTTCGTTCCTGGAAAATTAACCAGCTAACATTCAAAACATCAGGATCATAACACCTCAACATTAGAGATACAACAATGAATGTCAAAAAGGTAATTTTCGAATTCAAGAGTCAATGAAAATTATTTTGCTAATTTTTTGGAATGGGATTTTAGATTACATTAACAATTTTTAATAAAAAATCTATAGAAATAATTGAATTTGAATGGTATTTGGAATTTTTTTCAGAAAAATTATATTTAATGAATTGCTTGAATAAAATTGGGATGAGCTCGGCAATATTATGTCATTTGCTTATAATCTTTATATAGGCAAATATATTGTTAATGTTATATATATCTTATGTGATGTTTAAAATAAAATGTCAAGAAAGATAATTTCAGTGACTTTTATAAGGACACGTCACTAACATAAACTTTTGATAACATTAAATTAAAAACGTCACAATAATATTAAATTATGATGATGTTTGTTACAAAACGTTATAATTATTAAATTATGATGACGTTTGCAAACATTATTATATTTTGATACGAAAAGTAACAAATATTGAAGTATATATGGTGATGTCTCATACAAAAACATCGCTTATTTATTTAGATAAGGCAATGTTTATTATATAATAAATGTCATAGTTTAAAAATTAAAAAATAGAAACTAATCTAAGGTGACTTTTATATAGGAAACTTCAAATTTAAAAAAATTGAAAAAAAAAACCCCCTAATTTCTCCATCAGTATGAAGATTTTACTCATGCTTCCTTTGATTTTGAAGAGAGAATAACACCCTAGTATCCCTCTCCTTGATTTATTTATTAGGCGAGTGCTCATTATTCTATCTTGGGCTCCCTCATCAAATGACCAAAGAATACTTTAACAATTTCATAAAAAAAAAACTCAAGAAATTATTGAATTTAATTGTATTTGGAGTTTAAAAAAGTTATATTTAATGAATTGCCTTAATAGACGAATAAAAATATGATGACTTAGCAATACCATGTCATTCGCTTACAAACTTTGTTTAGGTGCAACCATATGTCTAGGTGTCAACTTGTAATGTAAAACAAACGAAAGGAAACTTATGATAGTCTTATAACGATCGAGGAGGGTGGTCCCCCTTTCATTTTTAAGCCCAAGGGCGATAGTAAGAACCTCACTTATATATATATATATATATATATATATATATATATATATATATATATATTATGTAATTGACTATTGCTGCTGACGTCAGCAATAGTATCTTGGCTCCTTGCATGACCCTAAGTCGCGTAGCCGTTTAAGGCCGTTCTATGTGATTGAGGCCATTTTAGGCGTAAAGCGTTGACAGTCCGGGAGAAGAGATACCGATAACTAAGGTAAAAGTTAAATGACCAAAATACCCTTATGAATTATCTAAGGAGAACTATGTCTCAGAGAAGCTTAAATACGGGTCAAACAATTAACATAGAGGAAAACAACTTAATAAATATAGAAAAAGATTTAAACAATTGGACAATCCCTAAAGTACCAGTAGATCAAGTTTACAAAAAAGGAAGTTTTAAATTTATATCTGATTATACAATCAAAACAGTAGAACAAACAATCTCTCTAACCAATGAACACGAAAGAATCAATCTTTTAAGTAATAAAACATTAGAAAAACATAGACAAAAATACAATTACTTGCACATAGGAATGGTCCAAATAGCAATCAAGCCATTAACTAGACAAGGTCTTAATACTGCAATTTTATTATGTTTACGAGATTGTAGACATAATCAATTCAATGACTCTTTATTAGGAATTATAGAATCTAGCTTGTACAATGGTCCAATATATTTTAACTGTTTCCCAGATTTTTCAATATGTCTAACAGATCCAGGAGTTCTTCAATCCTTAGTTTTAAATGTTAAATCTACAGGATATGATATGCTTCCAGGATCACTCCCATTTGCAATCATTTATAGGATACACTATAAAGCAACGTCGACAATGGCAGATCCATTAGTTAGGATTGCAAGCCCAAAAGGAGAAACTCTTCTCCTTCAAAGTAACTCTAGAGATTCAAACGTTATTGTTCCAAGAACAATCAAATGGAATGAAGTTAGTTTTCCCAGAGAATGGAATTTTCAATCAGCTGTTACTCCTTCCAAAAAAGAAAATAGTCAATTAGATCATATAATACAACATGATGATGGTAGTGTAGAAATCAAATTTTCCAAATTAAGTTTTAGAAATCCTGAGTTCGGACAATCTAGTCAAAATCCTTTAGAAAATAGGATTCCAATTTTTACTAATCCTAATCCGGAATTAGGACAATCAAGTCGAAGGATTCCATCCTTTTCTAGTCCAAGAAAGTCATGCTCATCAATTCCTTCAAACATAGACTTAACAGGAATTAGGACTCAAGCTAATTTGGTTAGACCAACTTATAAACAAGCTGAACCAGAAAACATAAATTCAAATGAGGAAAAAGAATCAGAAGAAAATCTTTCACCAACATATTCACAAATGCAAGATCCACAAGCAGATCCTAGTTGTATGGTCATAGAAAAACAATTCCAAATAGACAAGGAATTCCTCAGAAAAGATTTTTATTCTAACAAACATATTTCAAAAAGAAAACAATTCTTTGAAAATTACACAAAAGATCAAAGAGACAAAATTCAAACAAAGTATTATGAATATTTAAATACCCTGCAAACAAATATATATTTCTTTGACTGGTTTGATTTCGATCTTTCAGTCTTAGAAAAACCAACAACAATCTGGAAATGTAATGATGGTAAAACAATAACAAGTGTTCATCCTCCACCAGAACAAATAAAATTTGATATTAACAAAACAGAAATAATTGCTGCTCCTTTCAAAATACAAAGTAATGAAAAAGAACAAATAACAAATAAAAGTTTAAATAAAGTAATAGAGCAAAATAATTTCACAAACAAATATTTACAATCCATAGGAAAACAAGTTGATCGAATAGAAACAATTATACAAACCCAAGAAACAATTCCAAGAGAAATTTCATTAGTAAAACCAACAACGAAGAATACTCCCATATTTAAACCAAATGAAATACCAAAACAATTAACAAAACAATTAAGAAGTAGAGAATTTGAAGAAGAATTAGATATTAGGTTAAGGAAAATTTTATATATACCAGATTCACAAGGATCTTCTACAACGACTCCTCAACAATTAAGAATTAGAGAAAGAGATCAAGGAAAAGACATGTTGACCATGGAAAAATCTGATGACCAATTAGAAATAAACAAAATGAATTGGAAAAATACTAGAAATTATTATCCTAGGCCAAGTTTCCCAGATATGCAATTTGAAGAAAAAACTCAATTCACACAAGCCTCCTTTCACTCAAATACAATTTATGAATGGAATATAGATGGTAAATCTGAACATTTGATTTTAGAAACTTTACAACAAATGACAATGGTAGCAACAGCCTATAGAATTAAACAAGAGAATGTTAGCGAACAAGACATAGCATCCGCCTTAGTTGCAGGCTTCACAGGACAATTAAAAAATTGGTGGGATAATTATCTTACTGAAATTGATAGAGAAAACATCTTCAATTCAGTCAAAGTAGATGATAATGAAGAACCAATCAAAACAGAGAATGACCAAGAAATTCCAAATCCTGTAGAAACATTAATTTTTACAATTGTTAAAATGTACATAGGAGACCCATCAAAACTAAAGGACAATTCTTCTGAAATTTTATTAAATCTTAGATGTAGAAAGTTACAAGATTTTAAATGGTACAAAGATATGTTTTTATCAAAGGTCTTACTTAGGGAAGATTGTAACCAAGCCTTTTGGAAAGAAAAATTTCTATCCGGATTACCTCAAGCTTTGTCAGCAAAGATTAAAACCAAATTAGTGGAACAACATAAAGGATCAATCCCATACGATAGATTAACATATGGAGATTTAATCTCTACAATTAATTCTGAAGCTTTAGCAATTTGTACTGAAATCCAATTAAAAAATAAGCTTAAGAAAGATAATCTAACAACAAGGAAAGAATTAGGAAGTTTTTGTGAACAATTTGGCTTTGAGAAAATAAAAACGCCATCATCAAAACCTAAGAAATCCTACAAACCATACAAATCAAAACCATATATGTCAGAAAAAAGATATAAAAAATCTAGAAAACACCTTAGGAGAGATATAAATGAAGAAAAGGACAAACCAAGTTCTTCAAAGAACAAAGATAGTGGTAAAAGATATTCAAAACCATTTAAAAGGAATTTTAGTAAAGATAAAGTTTGTTATAAATGTGGTAGAGTAGGACACTACGCCAATAAATGTAAGTTAAAACAAAAATTAAATGAATTAGAGTTATCTGAAGAATTAAAAGAAAAATTACAAGAAATATTAATACTTCAAGATTCAGAAACAGAAATTGAGGGATCAAGTGAAGAAAATATTAATCAAATTCAGGATGATGAAATCAATTCAGAATCAGAATCCATCTCATATAATGAGACAGATTCAGAAGAAGAACCAACAATTTGCACAAGTAGTTGTTGTAATAAGCCAAGTATTAATGTTTTATCCAAAGAACAGTCCTTATTATTAGACATAATTGATGAAATACAAAATCCTGAAGAAAAGAAATTAGTATTACAAAAACTTAGACAAACGCTGGAACAACCAAAGACAAATTTTTTAGAAAAACAAATAGCAGATAAAACAAAAAATTTGTATAATTTTAAAGATATTATGAATAGATTTAAATCAAGTTCATCCGAAGAAATCACAATTCAAGATTTAAAATACGAGATTAACCAAATAAAATTAGAATTAAAAGAACTAAAAAATATAACGAATAATTTACAAGCTCAAGTGAATATTCAAATTCATCTTACTTACAATCAGATGAGAAAAATACCAGAAGATAAAGATGAAGCATCCACATCACAAGATATAGAAGAATCAGAAAACAATCAGTTTATAGATATTATTTCAAAAATAAATTATAGGAAATGGATAATTAAGGTCAACTTAGTAATAAACAATGAATACAATTTTCAAACAATAGCCTTAGTAGATAGTGGTGCTGATCTTAATTGTATTCAGGAAGGAATTGTACCATCCAAGTACTTCGAAAAAACCAAAGGAAGATTACACACTGCTAATGGATCAAGATTGCAAATAAATTACAAATTGACAAACGTACATATTTGCAATGAAAATATCTGCTTTAAAACTCCATTTATTCTAATAAAGGATTTAAACAAACATGTAGTTCTAGGAACACCATTCTTGACCTTAATCCAACCATTTACAGCTACAGACGAAGGTCTAGAAACCAATATTGAAGGAAGAATAATTAAGTTTAATTTTATTACACATCAAATTTCCAAAGAGATAGATTTATTAAAACAATTATCTATCACAAATGAGGCAAATTTAATTCAAAGAAAAGAAAAACAAATTATGTTTCTTAAAGAAGAAGTAGAATATAAGAATATAGAAAACCAATTAAATAATCCAAACTTGGTCCAACAAATTGAAAATTTTAAACAAAAGTTAGAAAAAGAAGTTTGTTCAGACTTACCAACTGCCTTCTGGTATAGGAACAAACACGTAGTCAAATTACCATATAAACCAGATTTTAAAGAAGATAAAATTCCAACAAAAGCAAGACCAATACAAATGTCTCAAGAATTACTCCAATATTGTAAAAAGGAAATTCAAGATTTATTAGAAAAAAAGATTATTAGGCCTAGCAAATCTCCATGGAGCTGCTCAGCCTTTTATGTCAACAAAAATTCAGAAATAGAAAGAGGTACACCTAGGTTAGTAATCAATTATAAACCACTTAATGATGCATTACAATGGATTAGGTACCCAATACCCAATAAAACTGATTTACTCCAAAGATTATACAATGCAAAAATATTCTCAAAATTTGATATGAAATCTGGATTCTGGCAAATCCAGATATCTGAGGAAGACAGGTATAAAACAGCATTCACGGTACCATTCGGCCATTACGAATGGAATGTAATGCCTTTTGGACTCAAGAATGCCCCCTCAGAATTCCAACGAATAATGAATGAAATCTTTAATCCTTATGATAAGTTTACTATTGTATACATTGATGATGTGTTAGTCTTCTCATCATCCATTTCACAACATTGGAAACACCTTAATCAATTCCATCAAATAATAAAACAAAATGGTTCAATAGTTTCTAAACCAAAGATTGTTTTATTTCAAACAAAAATTAAATTTTTAGGTCACAATATTCACCAAGGGAAAATTCGTCCAATTGAAAGATCACTTAATTTTGGAGAAAAATTTCCCGATGAAATTAAGGATAAGAAACAGTTACAAAGATTTTTAGGAAGTTTAAATTATGTAACTGATTTCTTTCCCAATCTGAGCCAATCTGTGTAATTGTTAAGAAAAAGACTAAAGAAAAATCCTGGTCCCTAGACTCAGGAACACACAACAATTGTGCAGAGGATCAAAAAAGAAGTCAAACAATTGCCATGTTTGACTTTACCAAACCCTGATGCTCCTAAAATTGTCGAAACAGATGCGTCTGATATTGGCTATGGAGGCATCCTTAAGCAAAAAATTGATAATAGAGAACAATTAGTTAAGTTTACAAGTGGAACATGGAATCAAACTCAAAAGAATTATTCGACAATTAAAAAAGAAATCTTATCGATTGTTTTGTGTATTTCCAAATTTCAATCTGATTTACTTAATCAAAAATTTTTATTACGTGTTGATTGTAAAGCTGCAAAATTTGTTTTACAAAAAGATGTCAAGAATTTAGCTTCAAAGCAAATTTTTGCCAGATGGCAAGCGATTTTGAGTGTTTTTGATTTTGATATAGAATATATTAAGGGAGAAGACAATTCCTTGCCTGATTTCCTGACCCGTGAATTCCTATAGGGCTAAGATGCCAAGACAACTTCCGACAAGTTGGCCCAAGCTTAGGCCTGGAATCCAGCCAACCCAACAACAACAATCTCAAAATCAATACACAACACCTCAAATGTATTCCCAAAGCCAATCTTCAAATCAATCTCCAGCTCAAATAGTAGTCAGAGCAATTAACCAAATTCCTTCAAACTCATCTAGTCAAAATCCACAAAGCAATTTCCAATCAGGCCAATATTACATTGAACAATCCAAGAAAGCAAGAGAGGAAGAGAATCGGAAAATCCAATTGATTCAACAATCACAACAATTATCTCTTCAAACCCAACCATTTAAAGAAGTTGTCAGAAAAGGCTCAAAAGGAAAAGAAATTGCAGGGACTTCAAAACCTGTGCAAATTGTGGAGTCCTCTACAAGACCCACACCTTTAAATTCAGCAAAAGAATTTTCTTCAAATTATTTGAAAAAACCAAAAATTTTAGATATTTTTACAATTGAACAGGAACTTTGGCATCCTGATCCAGATCAGTGTGCTCAAAATCATTTCCAATTTCAAAATGAATTTCCCCAGGGATTTTCTGAAAAAACCCAAAAATTTTATGAATTTATCTTAGTTGATACAGGCTCTGTCCTTATCAAGCATTATCCTTCCAATGGTCCAGAACCCTACATAACCCATTCAACTTGCCAGATTATCAAAATTCACAATTTAACCTCTTGGGCCGAACATCTAGCCTTTCCAAAGACCTTTAGCCAAAAATTTGAACCCCAACATTATAATTACTGGGATTATTGCCAAGCCTGGTATTATATGTTTTTCCTTAGACCATCGACCCACTCTTGGCTCATTTATTTTCACAAAACCCAATTTCAAGACCATATTTCTGCATGGTTCCTTGACTGGTGGATCTATTTTGGACCAGTACCTGAAAACCTTCACCCATCAATTGAACCAAGCTTTGTTGTCTTCAATGAGCAATTTAGACACCCAAAAGAACACCTCAAGAATTTTCCTCAAATTTTCCAATTTTACATCAATTTCAAGTTACCTTGGATTGTTAGCTGGGATTATGTAATTAAAAAGAATGATGTGTTCCCAAAATTATCTAGACAATTTCGGACAAAATGGTGGGACAGATTTGATGCATCTCATGCATCTTTGGACAATTTTAAACAATGGTTACGTACCCATGCTGCCAAACAAATCAAAGGACCTGAACAAGATCAATTTTTAATGGCAAAAAGCCAGATTCAAGCTGGACTTGCATCTACAATGACCCCAGAACAATTCAGAGACTATCTCCAAAATGCAATCAAGGCACTGGACAAGAAGGACAATGATGATGAAGAACAAGAATCCGTTGGTAACTATGATCCAAATGATCCTGATGATTTCAATATCATCCTCAATGATTGATACTTCAAGATGACCCAGAATAATTTTTACAATTTTTCTGGAGAACAACAAAATCCAAAACTCAAGAAAAAAGATTTATGATGCAGTAATGATGTCACCAATGATGTCAGCTCATGATGCAGTGATGACACCAGCATGACGTCAGCAGCAATAGTGTCAAGGGCAATTATGTAATTTTGTTCAAGGGCAATTTTGTAATTTTTCACTTTTACTATTTGGACTCCAAATTGTTTATTTCAAGTCCGGAGGTCCCTTTCCTCTATAAAAGGAGACCTCCCCCTCCATTCCAAACCATCTCTAGTTCCATCTTCTTCTTCTCAAACCTCTCAAGAAATCCTCTCCCATCTCTCTCTCTCTTTCTCAAACCTTCATCTTCATCCTTCATATCTCTCAACCCTCTCAAACCAAGATCTTCATCTCTCAAGATCCAAGAAGAACAACAACTTTGAAGACTTCCGCAGAAGCCCTTCAACCAAGATCTTGTAAGTCAAACTCTTCCATAACCTTTTCAATTCCAACTCTCAATCTTCTACCTTTCGTCCAAAGTCCAAGAGTCTTCCCCTAGTTTCAATTTATGTGATTGTAGTTTGAATTTTATAACACAATATATGCTGTAAGTTTGCTGGCTTATCAATATAATTATTTTCTTCATATATCAACACTTGTAAGCACACACGCCAAGTAGATCTCGTGGTTGGTGCTACGGCTGTGGTTCCACAGATCTGCTCACGACGGACGACTCTGCCGCCGTTTTTCTAATTTCTTTACAAGATATAATCAATTAAACAAATCAATTCTTCAAGATCAATTCATGGCTGGCTCTGCCGCCTTGACTCTTTAAAATCAACCCGATCTAGAACAAGGATCATCTAGTAGGCACTGCAGCCTCTGCTAGACACTACCGGAACAGAAGAAAGGAACCAAGTATCTCTACGGAGAAAAAGGTTACCTTGTCATCTCCCTGTATGACAGAGAAAGTATTCTGGATCTAGACGGTACATTGATCTTTTAGAGTATCAATTGATCAGATCTATTGATCTGTTTAATCAATCAATTTTCAATTTGTTACTTATTTCCGCTGTTTTCCGATCCAATTAGTTATTTTCCTCAGATTTATTGGAGTAATTCTTGAGACATTTGTATTGGTCTTGCTTTTGTTGGAATTTTATCTTCTTTAAAATCTGGTTTATATGGTTGTGTGCGCGTCGGAAACGCGGCACGGGGAGGTTCGGAGTCGTCACCGCCTGATGGGGTGCAGGCGGACACCTGGGTGCCTAACCTTGTCTATTAGGGCTTTTTGGTCTGCGGCTTTGAGATTCTAAGTAGGGTCTCGGTTGCGGTCCGGGGAAGTCCGTAGACACCCCGGTCCACCCCGTCGGGTGACGGGTCCCTTAGGTTTATCCGGGTTTGAGTCAGCTTACTTTGGTCTCACCCGATTCCTAATCCGATATGCAGTTTGGTTAAGTCTGGTGGGACCACCTAAGTGGTGTGGGTCCCTTTAATTGCTTTTTTCTTGATTTCTTAGGTGATCTGAGTCTAGTTGGGTGGGCCCCGTTGGAAGGCCCACGGTGTCCTTGGTGGGCTTAGTCAAGCCCGTGTGCCCTTGTGGGCCTCGGTCTATCCTAGGAGGCTCTTTGGGCTTTGGTTAAGTGCATTGATTTTACTTTAGGTTCAGATTTGAAGATTAAGTGTTTTTTGTGCACAGGTGGGCCGGACTGGTTTGTGGGCCCCTTAGGTGGGCCCACATGGTGGCCAAGTAATTTTTATTGGATTTATCTTTTTAATCTGCCAAAGTGAGTTGGACACTGGGCTTGGGGCCCGTAGTCCAAATCTAGGCTTGTAAGCCCAAGTTACCAGAAGTTAGGGTTTGCACCCTTCTTTGGTTCGGTTGATGGGCTTTGGTGGGCCCGGTAGGCCCTTGCCCTTGGTCTCGGCCAAACCACGCATTTCATGCATCAATTCACTAATCTAGTTCGGGTGGACTGCCTAAGGTTTGGCCCGCCTGGTTTAATCAGTTAATTTTACTTCTCTTGATTAAGTTGCATGCATACATGTTTATTGGGCCGGGTGGGCCCTGTTGGAAGGCCCACTGGAAATCAAGTTGGACCAGGGGTCCAAGTCCCACATTGGGTTTCCAGGTGACCCGGAAACCCTATTGGCTCATTTTGGCTTGATTTAGGTATGCCACCCATGTTTAGCAAAACTTACGGAATATACATCACAGAAACATATCAAAATTGACATTTATCAAGGAGAGACTGGCTTATTATACTGGGTCCAAGGGGAGGGATTTATCAAGGTAAAGGGCATTTTCGGGATTTTTCAAGGCAAAGGGCATTTTCGGGATTTTTTAAGGTAAAGGGCATTTTCAGGATTTTATTTAAGGTAAAGGGCATTTTCGGGATTTTTCAGGGTAAAGGGCATTTTTGAGATTTTTCAGGGTAAATGGCATTTTCGGGATTTTATTTAAGGTAAAGGGCATTTCGGGATTTTTTTTTAGGTAAAGGGCATTTTCGGGATTTTTCAGGGTAAAGGGCATTTTCGGGATTTTTTTTAAGGTAAAAGGCATTTTCGGGATTTTTTTTAGGGTAAAGGGCATTTTCGGGATTTTTCAGGGTAAAGGGCATTTTCGGGATTTTTCAGGGTAAATGGCATTTTCGGGATTTTATTTAGGGTAAAGGGCATTTTCGGGATTTTATTTAAGGTAAAGGGCATTTTCGGGATTTTTCAGGGTAAAGGGCATTTTTGGGATTTTTCAAGGTAAAGGGCATTTTCGGGATTTTTTAAGGTAAAGGGAATTTTCGGGATTTTTCAGGGTAAAGGGCATTTTCGGGATTTTTTTTAGGTAAAGGGCATTTTCAGGATTTTTCAGGGTAAAGGGCATTTTCGGGATTTTATTTAAGGTAAAGGGCATTTTCGGGATTTTTCAAGGTAAAGGTGAAGTGGGCGCACCCAAAAATCGAGGTGAGCGCGAGGTGAGCACGAGGTGAGCGCGAGGTGAGCGCATCCAATTTTAGGTGAGCACGAGGTGAGCGCATCCAATTTTAGGTGAGTGCAAGGTGAGCGCATCCAATTTTAAGAAGTGAGCGGATGCTAAAAAAATGATCCGCTCACCCTTTTTTTGGGTGCGCTGACCTCGCAGAGGTAGGCGCATACCCCTTAAAAAACCCGATATTCTGGTTTTCTGCTCAAACTCCATTTCTGATCACTTTTTAAACTCTGTAAGTCCTCACAGGTGTTTCCCAGACTCCCAAGAGACACCTGAACATACCTAAACTTAATCTAAAACAAACCTAAGCATGCTGACAGACCAAGCTGAATACACTCTGATAAGATTATTTCAGACTCGGGGTGCGTGTGTGTGCTTCTGGAATTGAAGAAAACCATACGAACATTCGAAGAAGGGGAAGGGGAGGGGGTTTACATGGGGTACAAGAGATGGGGGGAACCGAAAGGAACATGCTCCCTGGTTATCATAAACAAAACAGGCATAATGTAAGCAGCAGAAATGGCCAAAGGAAATGGCAAGAAAACCTATCACTCTCTCTCGGAAGTGCGCATGCATGCCTCTCCTTTACTTGGAGGCCTTCATGGGGTGGGATGGGAACAGATACAGGCTTGGAGCATCATGGGAATGAGCTCGTGCAAAAGGAAGAAGGTAAACTATGAAACCCTTTAGAAAAATTTCATTTCAATATATGTGCAATCTGATGTAAACAGGAACCTCACCTGATGGTTCTTGGAGCAAGGTGGACAGCGGCTGGAGCGTCCACTTTTACAGCGCCGACAGCAGCATGCCTTCCCTTGCTTAAGTGGAAATGGGGAAGAACAAAAGAAGGGAAGAGAGTCCCAACGACCGGGGTGAAGTGCTTGGGTTTTTTTTCGGAGGCAGGGAGGGATCGAGAGGGCCTCGGGTGGAGGAAGAAGTAGTTCCAACCCAAAAAAAATCTTCGAACACGAAAATGATCCAACCCAAAAATGTTCCAACCCTTTGCGCGAATTTCGCGCGGCCTTATATAGGCAAAGGAAAGGGGTATCCGCTTACTTTGGCGCCCAGCTCAAGGTGAGCGCATACCGCTGGCCACGTCCGCTCGAGCGACATAATCATGACAAAAAAATTAATGCCGCCGCTCGCCGGTCGAAAAAATCTTAAAAATTCAGATTTAGTCCCTGACAATTTTTGGTAAAATCCGATATTCTCGGATTTTTACAGATTTAGTCCCTGTGCAACAATCTCAAGAAACTTACACATTATCCGGAATGTGGACTGTACAGCCACTATCTACAATGTTATTTACAGCATTGAAGGAGTGCCGTTCACTTATTATTCATCCATTTTTTAGTTTTTATTTTTTATTTTTGTGTAGGCTCACATTGAACAGCACTCCTTCAATGTTGCAAATAACATTGTAGATAGAGGCTGCACAGTCCCTCATCTGCACATTATCCCACTAAAAATTTGATGATGTAAGTGCATGTTGTTCGAAGATGTTATTTAAAGGATAAAATCCAAGAAAGCAGGATCGATCATTGTCTAGATATGCAAAATCTGAATTGATCTTGAAAGGCATTAGTGGCATGGTACTACCAGGTATGGTTGGCAATGGGTCGAATATATATCCGAATTTGATCCGAAATTGGCGAATTCGAATTTAGGATTTA
Source organism: Buxus sempervirens (assembly GCA_947561395.2). NCBI lineage: Eukaryota > Viridiplantae > Streptophyta > Magnoliopsida > Buxales > Buxaceae > Buxus > Buxus sempervirens. The sequence goes on along the minus strand of OX387191.1, from coordinate 12,803,156 downwards.
GATCCGTGGTTCGAATACGGATCTGAAATCTAAGATCCGAAAAGATTCAGATTCAAATACGAATATACATATATCCGATCTGAATATGATTCGACTAAAATCATATATATCCTATGCATAAACCCAGAGCAGACATTGGTTAGACTGTAGACCATTTATAAACCACCAGTTGAACCATCATAATTAAAACCAAAAATCTTTAGAGAACGATTTGCCCTAAATCTAAACTTTCTCTCTTCTTTGTTGTTGCCGCCCTCCGGCAACTGGTACCTGCAAACCCACTTAAAGAACCAATTCCAAAACCCCCTATTTTGAAACCTTTTTTGCTCAGAAATTCCATTGTCCAGAACATGTTGATCGTTCTAAGTTCTGGGGTACGGTTTTTTTTTGTCAATCGCTCAATATCCACTGTTGCATGGTGCTTCAAATTCGAAGTTCAAATCCATTTCTCATTTAAATCCCTCTCTGAGTAGGGCTGGCAATGGGTCGGATATATATCCGAATCCGAATCCAATTCGAAATTGGCGAATTCGAATATAGGATTTAGATCTATGGTTCAAATACGGATCTGAAATCTAAGATCCGAAAAAATTCAGATTCGAATACGAATATACATATATCCGATCCGTATTCGACCGATTGTCATCCCTACTAACAGATGAGTGTATTGGTTGTTGATGAACCTTACCATGGAGCTTGTCCTCCCAATAGCTTTTGTCACCATAACATATTGGATGGGAGGACTCAAACCAGACAGTAGCTGAAAACTTCTTCCAGGCATGTGGGTCTTAATGAACAAGCCGTCTCTGTTGTTGCGATGGTGTTAATGAACAAGCACGAAAAAAAATTCAATGAAAAGTTTGCTAGTTGATCCGGTACGTACACCATTCACCGCTCTTTTCATATCACACACTTTAATACCCAAAAACAGACCACACAATCTTCTTGCTTCTTCTATGAGGTTTTGAATCTTCCATGGAGGTGCTTCATCCTTCATCAGGCTCCCGACTATGGTTTTGGGTAAGATTTGGTTAGCTGAATCTGAATTATTTTGAAAAAATGACTAAAAGCCAATTTTTTAATAATATTTATTATACATATTAGTTTTGATGTTTATATTTTACTGTTGTGTGTTTCCATGTGTATGGTTGATGCACTGATTTTAAAATTTTGTGTGCTTTTTGTGATTTTCTGTCAACACTACAAAAAATTCGATTTTTACCGGCGGTAGAGTCCCGCCGGTAAAGATCACATTACCGCCGTTAAAGCTTTAACGGCGGTAAATTCTACCGCCGCTTAATATGGAGCCACTAAACAAATCAGCGATGCTTGCAACGGTGGTAGCAAGATTGCCGCCGCTATTTCGGAGAAATAGGCGGCGGGAATTTAACGGCGGTCATTACCGCCGTAAAATGGGCTATTTACCGGCGGGTATTACCGCCGCTTAATAATAAATTTTTAACGGCGGTAACAGTTACCGCCGCTAATATCATCCATTAGCGGCAGTAACTACCGCCGCTAATAACCTCACGTGCTCCTATATTCCTTTAGCGGCGGTAACCACCGCCGCTAATAATGTGTATAGGTAAATGCGACTCTGGTTTTAAGCGGCGGTAATTACCGCCGCTGAAAACTTTTGGCTTTTAGCGGCGGTAATTACTGCCGCTAAAAGCCCTTACCTGCATATACAAAAACCATAATTAGTTGGACCGAAAATCCTATAAAATACCTGTAAAATATCTCATTTCGTAGCAAATTTTATAACAAATAGAGCAAAACAATTACAAAGAAGAAAGTGAATTAAAAGAAATTCTAATAAATTTAAAATACTCTGAACATTCACGTCATATAAATTAAACTAAAGAACAGTAAATTAATGGTTTCCATTAACAAGTGAAATTGCAACTGGTATCAATTTAATAACCCTGCATGAAAATAACAATGAATCATGCGTCAGTAAAATTATAAGTAGACAAATCAATTTAGCCAAAAAAAATTAATATATATATATATAACCGAAGCTATCTTGTGTTACTCACCTCAAATAATAAGAATGCATGTCTGTCTAGCTAAAATCCCGAGGAGGACTATCATTTGCAGAAGTTTCGCCAGGAGACTATAAATGGTAAGAAAGATCATTAAGTGTGGTATTTAAATATAAAGATGATATGAATTTGTGCTATATGTATTTTTGTAAGGCATTTATATAATACCTGTGTTTGACGTTTACTCATCATGAAGTTTCTAAATTCTTCAAATTCTCTGGCATGCTGTGCAATAGTTGCTTCAATTGTTTGTCGTTGTCGCATCTCTTCTTCTAGCCGCTCCTCTGTACGTTGCAATTGTTCTCGCATCCTATTAAATTCATCCATATCGACATACCGAGATGACGTACTCGAGGATGCACTACCACCCCACAGCCTAGTGGGCGTGTGGCCTAACCCACAACACCGCACCCTGCCATGTGTGTCATGCTCCATGACTTGAGTATATACATCATCTCAGGCTGTCGAATCTGGCGTGCCTTGTTCCATGATAGTTCGCATTTGATCCTGAAAAAATATTTATGCAATCATTGAGTTATCAAAATAGATGCTAATAAAGTTATTCGTATGCTACAAGTATACCTACAATAAGAGGAAATAACTTACTATCTTGTCGGCTGCTTCATCATTGATTGGCGTGCCATCTTTTCGAGTATGCGTTTTTATAAAAGTCTCAGCACGGCCCGCCAATCCCTAATGAAAAAATATGGTGTTAATTGATCATAAATCATTTAAACATCCACAATATATGTATTGTAAATTGAGACGAAAAACATTGGAGACAGACGCAAGCTCAGAAAAAACCCAAGAACCAAGATCTCATGAATCATCGAAAGAAGGAAAGGAGAATTCTATATCTTATCAGTATGTTTCTCTATGTTACATTATTAGTTACTGCAAAGAAGGAAAAAAATGGGAAAAAAGGGAAACCCGAGAGGGTTCTCACTATTTGCCAGTCACCCACCAACCCTCATGAGAGCCATGTATGCGACAAGCTGTAACCCACGAGCATTAACGCCAAGGCAACAATGGAGATGGCTTGATCATTAAGACCCACTAATCTTACCATTGGGAAATGTCCCACCAAACAAGAAGTATCCGGAGATGTCGTTAGGTTTTGTTTTGATACCCAGCAATAGCAATATGAGCGTGATGACAGAGCCAAGTGTAGTAGCAGACTTGAGGTTCATCACCATTGCTAGCCCGAGACCTTGGGAAGGTCACCGACCATCCTGGGCATGAGAACCTATACATTCCGAAGATCTTTCCTTGGCAAGTATCATTTGCTCATGCGGGAACGTGAAAATTGCCTGGTAGAGAGGGAAGGAGAGCCCAAAATCCAGAGCAAAAGAAGAGAAGCCCAATCTGCTGAGTGAAGAACAAATCAGAATATAAAATTATAAAAGACACATTAACAAGATGCATGATTTGATAACAGCGCAAAATGGTATCCTTACCTGATCTTGTAATCTCTGGGTACTAGACTGCCATCATAGCAAACCTGAAAGAACCGCAACACCCACGACCTAACCAATTTTCAGTACAGAAAATGAGTCATGTCTCCCTTCTTTTAGTCCCCTTCTTAATAAGTAATAACACAGGGAACTGTTGAACCCAAGTCGTGCTCCATCGGCCAAAATTCTTATTCTCTAAGCCGTCTTGAGCATAATTACCATCTCCCTCAAGTTCTGACTTCACTTTTTTAATTTGGTTGTTCTCATAACAAGAAATCAGAGACTGCTTCAAACCTTTTTCGTCCTCCTCGGCATCATCAGAAAAGACACCTTCACAATACAATCAACAGGCAACTTTGTCAAAAAGAGATATGGTTTTGATGATTTGATCTGCTGTACTCATTAACAATAATAATTACAGGTTGCAAACATATTATGCCTCCCTAACCAAACGAGGATCTCTCTTAGTGGCATGAGTCTACTACAATAAACAATATTTCTTACATTTAAGATGCCAATCATGATAGTAAATTAGTTCTAACATACCGTTTGCAAGATCCAATAAAAAATCCGAAGGGTTCATTGCAACTGATGGTGCATATCCAATGCTGGCAAAATAATTCATAACAGCTGCTCCCAAAGCAATACCTTATGGAACAAGTAAAGTAGCTTACTCGAAGGCTGGTGTCGATCTACAGCTTCAGCCAGCCTTGGAGTAGTTATTAGAGATGACAAAGGATGTTTTATTGGGGCTACAGCATCGATTTGTTCTGCTAATTCTACTATATTTGCTGAGATGCAAGCAGTTCTTGAAGGATTAAAATTAGCCTATAACCTGGGAGACTTACTCGCATTCTAGTTGAAGGGGATTCATTGTCTGTGATATCTTTGCTTACAAAGCCAAATCCTCATCCTCCTTGGCACATAATGCCTTATCTATTGGAGATACAAAGTTTACTGCCAATGTTTTCATCCTCCTTGGCACATAATTTTGCCTGGGATAAATTTTCTTGTACTTGGGTTTTTAGGCCTCCGGGCTTTTTGTCTACCGGATTATTTGATAAGGCCCGTTCATGTTATAAATAAATATAGTCCATTCCTTACCCCAAAAAAAAAAAGGATTACGCTAATATAGGCAATTGGCTTGGGATAAAAATCCTCCCAGCCGATGTGGAACTAATATGGGGGAATGAATATGCGGTAGACGATTTCAACCCAATATGGGGAGAACGTTGTGGGACCAAAAATTGGGAACTAAGTATGGGCAATTGGTTCCTACCAAAAAAAAAAAAAAAAATGTATGGGCAATTGGTTCCTAAAAAAAAAAAAAAAAAGTATGGGCAATTGGGCTGATTTGTGGGACTAAACTAAAACTGAAAACAGCTATTTTGAGAGGAGAACGTTTAACAGCTGTTAAGGCTGTTAACTGCCAAAAAGCAAACCAATTGAATGTTCTCCTCTTGTTAATCCCACATTGGCTGGTTTTTCCCAGACAAAAAGTGAGAGGGCTTGAATAAGTAGTTTTCTTCTCCAAGAAAACAACACGAGTTGAACAACCAACACATGTACATCTATAATGTAGTAAAAAATAAAAATAAAAATAAATCAGCATATAATAAATATTATATTATGTATTATACATATCAGGTTTCGGTTCGGTTTTAGGTTTAGTTAAGTACATTTAGAACCATAATCGAACCAAGAATTTTGAAACCCAACCCAAACCAAACTTGGGTCGGTTTGGGTTTGGTTTTAACCGGCTCAAGTTGTAACCTTGCCATGGACGGCATGCCCGCGAGGGGGGCCCACACCCCAAAACACACATCAAGGGATGGCAATGGGACGATTACCCGTATAACCTTCCCCACCCCACCATGTTTGGAATGCCTTAAATCGGGTTAGGGTCGACCTTCATATATTATAATATTATTTTAAATATTATTTATTATATTTTATATATAAAAAACTATATATTATTAATATATATAATCTACTCTTAAAAGTTTTTTTTTCCATCCTATATACCAACCAAGGGTAGACACGCCCTACCTTGTTACCAGCCCAATATGGGCGGGATAGGGTTTGGTATTTGCTAAACTCCTATATATAGGGGTGGGTTCGGGTTCACCAACCCTTGCTCCTTTGCCATTCTTACTGTGAGACATGGAAAATCAATCAAATGATTTCCTTATTTACGCACGGGATTAATAAGATCAAGAAATCGCCACCATTCAATTTTAGGTGTAAATGGACACCAAAATAATCAAATAAAATGAAAAAAAGGGCAAAATTATAGTTAAAAGTAACTTTACTTTAAGATAAAGTCTAGAGATGGGTAAGGAGATTAGGTTATGAATAGAGGATGGTGTTAGGCATCTTTATTCATCCATACAAGGTGGTTGCCAAGTGTTGTTCATGCTTGAAAAAGGCTTGCAAGTAAAATTAAATCAAAAGTAAAGAAAAAGAACAAAAAAATGTATGATTCTTCCATATGAATGACCCAATTAATTCTGGACCCTTCATATGAATACACCATATCTAGGGTTTCATAATAAAAAATCAAAATAAATATCAAAAAACGTAAACCTAAAGTAAAACTTGAAAAATTAGCTATAGGTCAAAGCATTGAAATCTTGAAATTACATGATACAAGTTAAAATCATTTGAAGAATACCTTGAAGGAAAAGACTTATAACCGTTTATGGTACAAATCTGGCTTAAATCTCTCATTAATTGGGAAAACTAAACCAAATACACCCATGTTGATGAAAAAAACATCAAAACAGGAGAGTTTAGACCATAAGATCCTCTCTCAAGAGCAAAACAATTTAAAATCACTTCATGAAACCCTAGAGGTTACTTTAAGGCTTTTTATTTCAAATTTACCATATTGATCATGGTAGATCTAGAATCCTAGCCTATAATAACCAAAAGAAAAAAAAATTTGTGAAGTGGGTGTTATTGTGTGAAAAATCAATACTTTTAGGAGGAAAAGAGGATCTAATGCTATGAACAGCATAGATCCATGGGATTCCTCCAAATTCATAATAGAATCATAATAATACAACACAAACGGAATATTAAAAGACATATAAGAGATCATCACAATAGGGTTCTATCTTAAGGATCCATTCCGGTTCTCCTTTTCCCCGGCTAGAGAGGATGCTTGAGGTATTCGGAGGTAGGTTTGGGGTTACAAACATATAAATGCCTTATTCTACAGAAAGGGAGAAGATTAGACTACCATAGAATTTAAGAAAAGAAAAAGAGAGGGGAGAGAGGCTTACCTGGTTTGAGAAAGCAGAGAAGCAGGGGTTCTCTTCTTCTCTTGGAGCTCTTCTCGTTTCAATTCTCAACCATTTGCTTGAGGAGAGACTGTCTATTTATAGGCAAAGTCAAGGTATAGGAAGTCACAAGGGTAGGCCAAAGTAGGGTTCTAGAATTTTCTAACTCAGTTTTAAAACATGAGTTGGGAGTAAATCTGAAAGCCACGGAGGGTAAAAAGGGGAGATCGCATCAGGGGAGATCGCATCTCCTAGAGAGAGGTAGAAGTGGTAAATAAGGCTCAGAACCCCGAGTATTTGCAAAACTGTGCAAATTGTACGTATCCGCATATACTATGCGGTTTTGTCTAAACCGCATACTATATACGGACAAGACCAAAATGGCCTGTCTACACAGATTCTGCATAGCCTTGACCCTTACCTGTACAGACAATACTTATTTACATGTAATATCATCTAAGTAAATGTCCTTCTATTTTTTAATCTCCATTTACTTAAGATATTACATGTAAATAAGCAAACACCATCTCCACCCCCCCAATTTGAATCCATTAAAAATAGTTCCAGACCCAAGTTCCAAGTGAATAAAAAATAAACTTTTCAGTTCAAGGCTAAATTCCGGTTTTTCAGGTCCAATAAAAAGATTCAACATACAAATACTAAAGTATTTGTTGAGATTTAAATGCTCAAAAAATTCATTTATACAATAACATTGCTAAAAATTTGATTACCGGGAAAAATTATCTTGGAATCTTGCCTTAAAAAATATTCTTTTTTGGGTTCAAAAGTCAACCAAATTCAACTGGAAAATTTTGACTTTGCACAAAATAAATTTAGGTCTTTTCCTTTATGGTTTTGGATTTAAATAGGTAAAGGATCTCAAACCCAATGCTAAGAAATGAAAATTCCAATAAAATTTTCTTTTCTTCAAGATTTATAAAAAATCATGCAATTTTGGGGTGTCTACACCTACACACATCCTAAGCTCCTAGCTAGAGTCGGAAATTTTGAACCAATTAATCAACCCACCCGAACCCAACCCGAATAAATGGATTCAGCTTGACTTGTTTATTACTTGGGTTGGGTTTGGGTTGAGGTTTTTCAAACCGAACTAAACCCATCAAGCCATTGGGGTACCAAAAATATACTATTGCTTTATTTTTATTTTTTTGTATAGCCGTTATAAACTGTTAATCAAACTGGTACATAAATAGAAACTTAACATAAAAATTAGTAAATTACTTTTGAAAAGTGAAAACGAAGAAAGGAGAATAGAAGCTTCATTTGTGGTCTATCTTCAACCTTTGTTCAACACGTGAATATATTGTACCTTCTTCAACTCCTAGGTTTTCACTTTTAAATCAAGTGGCTTTTTGTTGGTTAAGATAATGAGAAAACATTGTAAATGTGCTCAATTCTCAGTACTCGCTTACCTACATATAAATTTAGTGAAGAGCATCGCACATTTATTGAAAAAAATGTATCATGATCATTATTTTCTCAATATTCAAAAAATAAACATCTAATTCCAAGTTTTAAAAAAATTTTAAACATTTATGTTAAGATAAAACAATGGTTCATGTCTCCATTATTTCTAAATCCTCTTAAAATGCTAAAATAAAAAGAATTTTTTTAAAAAAAAAATTCAAGTTAAAAAATTAAACGGGGCGGGGTCAAGTTTTCAACTCGTTTATTTGCGGTTAATTATAAAATTAAATAGGTTGGGTCAAGTTCAACTCGTTTATTTGTGGGTTGGGTTTGGTTCCATGATTTTTCAACCCTTTGTTAAATGGGCCGAACCTAACCTAACTCATTAAGGCTCAACCCATTTAGAAGTCGACCCTTTGCCACCCATATTGAAATGGGGCATCCGTCCATCCGTTCCACTCTAATAGCATTGAGTGATACCCAAGGAAATGGTCTCATCCTAGCTAGGTCATGTGGGACTTAAATATACTGGAGCATGGGCTGGAAGATCTTCTTTAACCAACCACAACGTATATGTCCACGTAAGTGTATGAAGTCGAGGTGTACACATGTTTTACCATTAGACCAGTAGATCTTCCAACCAAAGGTTGCAGGTGATATGGTCCGTCCAGTAGCATGATATCGTCTGCTACCAAATATTGCAAACGATATCATGCCGCCTCGTGGATCATCTCACGGTTGGGCTTCAGATGATATCATGCAACGACTATGTGATATGATGAGATTGATACTACCTTGTGGAGCATCTCACGGTTGGGCTTCAAACAAAAGATATTTAAAAATAATAATAATATTTTCAAAAATAAGAGATATGCAACCATTGGATGCTACATGTTTTAGCATCTGAATGCAATTGCCCTAAATGTTATAGTTAAAGGTGGCAAAGGTGGCAGACGATTTCAAACCCCAGCGAATGGCTTCTAGTTCTAGCACTAGAGTTAAAGAGAGAATCCTGGGTTTGACCTTTAGAACCTTTAAATTGTTCTTACGCGGCTTTTCACAGTTAGATCAAACCCAAAGAACATCTTACGGTCCAAAACTCTAAAGAAATTCAACATGTAATTCAGATTAATTTCGTCCATTGGTTGGTACCACGTTATAATTCTCATAGATTCATTGGTTTTGATTTGTCCTAAATTGGTTTCGATTGACTTTCGGTTTTATGCTATATAAGAACGGGAAGTGTTGGTTTGTTTATAAGTCAAACCACCAACTATGAGTGGTTCAATATATCGGTTTTAAAACCGGTAAATTGAACTAAATGGAATCTATTAAGATGGGTTTTGGTTTGTTTTAATTGCTTTCGGTTCAGTTTTGGTTTAAATACTCTCAGCAAACCATGTTTACAAAAGATTGACAAGATATTTTTTGGAAGAAACTCTAAATAACACTTGTCAATGATTTTAAGAAGTATAACTAATTGTCAATTACGAAGAATAGGATGATTGAATCAGAATTATTTTTAAAACCGCCAACAATCTATTTTCCCATTCCATAATCCAAAAGCTGTGTTTGGTTGGGATTTTAAAGCCGGATTCTACTATCCGATTATATAATCAAACCCATAATTAGAATCTAATTTTTTGGTGATTATAAGGATTATGAACATTGGTGCCTAAATTTTCAAAATTTATGATTCTAGAGATTATGCATAACATATTATAATAAATAATAACATTATAAGTTTTATAATATAATATATTATAATAGTATTCTATTATAATAAAATATTATTATATTATAATAATGTACATATTATAATATTATAATAAATTTAATATATTAATATAATTTACATTAATATTAATATATTATTAAAATATTAAAATATAATAATATATTAGTATATCATATTTAATATTGTAATATTAATGTTTCTTATTAGGCTAATTTATTAATATAATAATATTATAATATATAATAACATTGTAATATATAATATTATAGTAATATAAGAACATTAAATATTAATATTATAATATATAAGTTTTTTAAATTTAATATTGTAATAAATTTATTATGATATTATAATAAACATAAATTATATTATTATAATATTTTATAATCATAATATTATAATAAATTTAATATATATATATATATATATATATTAACATATAATAATATATTAGTATATCATATTTAATATTGTAATATTAATGCTTCTTATTATGTTAATTTATTAATATTTATATAATAATATAATATTATATTATTAGTATAACATATTATTGTATATTATAATAAATTATATTATAAGGTATAATATTATTATATTACACACAATATAATATAATATAATAAGATTCTTATATATAAATTTATACATTATGTTAAAATATAAATATTATATAATTTATATATAATTTTAAATAAGAATTTTATTTTTCTATATACATTATATTATATTTATACAATTTGTAATACAAAAAATTCAAATTTTATCTCAATAATCAACGTCAACCAAATAAGAGTTTAGATTCTTGTTTAAAAATCTGAGTTCATAATTCGGCTTAGCCAAATAGGATTTTTAGATTCTAAAATCAAGGAAATATAATCTGGAATATTGAATCTAGGTTTATAATCAGAATCTGGATTCTATAATGCCCACCAAACACCGCCTTAATTTAAATGTATTCATATTATCATGTCGATGACTTATTTAAATTTTAACGATAGTATGATACGAATAGAAAATTATGAATAATTGCTTATAACCTAGAATACAAGTTTTGGTAGTTAAGACCGGCCTCATCTATGGGTTGAGTCCCAAAACATGGAGTAGTCATGAGCTATTGGACTCTGTGGATTGAGTGGTTGTGCACACATGCATTCTTAGATAGTCTAATCCCAGCTAATAGACAAAGGGTGATTTGAGTAATGTTTGAAACCCTAGATTTGGAGAAAAAAGAAAAGAAAAGAAGATGCAAAAATTTTCTTCTCTTATTTGGTTTAGAAGAAAGAAAATGAGATTTTCTCTCCAAATTTTCTTTTCATCTTTCTCTCTAATGCAAAAAAAATTTCTCCAAAAAGGTAGGAATTTTGAAAGAAAAGAAAATTCACCATCACTTATCACTATTCACACCACCCACCCATCCCACCACTAGCACCACCCACCATCACCCGCCACTACCACCCACCACCACCACCCTGCACCATCACCAGCAGGCACCACTACCCACCACCACCAGCCACCGACCACCATCACCACCACTAGCTACCGCCACCATCGCCAGCCAACACCACCACACACTGTCGCCCACCACCACTAGCCACCACCACCACACCCCAACACATCATTTTACTAAAATATATTTTTCTTTTCTTTTCTTCTCCTTTCTCATCTCATCCAAACATCAGAAAAGGAAAGAAAATCAATATTTTTCTTTTATTTTCCTTTTTAGCTTTTTTTTCTTTTATCCCCAAATCCAAGGCTCCCAACACAGCCTTAAGGCCAGTTGATCTGAACCACAAATAAGTTGCTCATGTGCGCAGACGATAACGTGGACTAAGCCCAAACGAACCTAGCCCGAATTGGGCTTGCTCATCCAAGTCCAAAGAGGCTTAATAGTTCATGTGTGGCCCCCATGATTTTATAGCAATTTGGCTGGAAAATAAACTATTCCCCAGCTGATGTGGGACTGAAGTATGAGGAGATTAATTACACCCCTACTTCGTATTAAGTTGTTAGTTCACCCCAGATATTTAATATGAAATTCTAGATATGAATATTTTATTGATATATAAGGTTTGCTTTATTTATTGCCAATGAAGTGTTCTCGAAATAATTTTTTGAAGGGCGTATACTTATCTTTTCTGGAAAAAGAAAAGATATTTGGGCTTGCTTGTACTGTCTTACTCGAGTAGATGCTACGTGGCAGATAATGAAATGAAGTGGATGCCGTCCAATAATGTTCTACTAAATTAGATAAATAAAAATAATTCTAATTGAATAAAACAAAAATATTTTAATCAATATTCTAAAATAATATTAAATTAAAAGAATTTTAACATAAAACAAATGAACTAATAAATCAATATGTACATATATGTGTGCATGCATTCATGTGCCTTCGTGTGTGTGCATTCCAATAAAATTGAATGTCAATTCAATTTATACAAGAAACATAAATGAGAAATATACTATTGATATTTTATTTTTTAACAACAACTATGTGCAAAATATGTGCATATTGACTAAATATGTATGATATATTCAATTGGTACATTGGTTATAATTAGGATTACTTTAAATAAGTTAATTCATGGTTAGCTATATATCTTAACCCATTCAATAGATAGATAACTATTAGTTAAGATGCATAGTAATATTATTGCTAATTTTTCTATTACCCTATAAGTAAAATATAATTAAATAAATTATTTACCTTGTGATCACTAAACATTTAGTTTACTCCAATATCTCAAATACTGCATAAAAGGCAAACAAAAATCAAATAAGATTTACAATAATTCATTAAAGAAAAACAAAATTAAACAAAAATTAAATCGAGAGATAGTGAATATAACTTTTATGGGATTTTATTTACTTATTACTAATAACAGATTTACCTATTTCACTAATGAGATGCATATTATAGAGGAATTGAAATTGGCAGGAATGGTGGTGGTGAAGGTTGTAGGAATAACAATTATTTTAAGCCATATATTTATAAGTTTGAATCATGTAAATAATTTGTTAAGATCATTCATAATTTGTTAGTACGATTCAAAATAAAAAAAAAATGTGTGACATCTATACATAACAATCTCACCTTGTTTTAGAATGAAAAAAATAAAGATCAACTATTCACCATGTGCACACCCTTTTTCGGCCGCACGCAATGTGCATGCAAAATGATGCCCGCCTCGGAACTGTTTTGGAGTCGCTAGTCGCCACTGCCTGAGAGGTGCAGGCAGACACAAAAGGGGCACATATTCGAGCCTAATTATTCTGGTATGTGGCTTTTTAGATATCTGAGCAAGTTCTCGGTTACGTCTAGGGAAGTCCGAGGACATCCTAGCCCGCCCCGTCAAGTGACAGGTCCCATGGGTCTCCTTGGTTTGAGTCAACTTAATTCTCACCTATTTCCTAGGCCATCATGCACACTTATTTGGTCTGGTGGGGATCGCTGATGGTGTAGGTCCCCTTTTTTTTATTTGATTTTATCTTTTTAACCTTCAGTGAAGTGAGTCTAGTATGGGCCCCGTTGGAAGGCCCAGAGGAATCCAAGTTGGGCTTAAGTCCAACCCAAGGCCCAATTCGGGTTATTGGGTAACCCTTATTGGATTTTGGCTATTTGGTTTGAAGGTTTATTAAATATTTATAAAATCAATGGGTTGAAGTTTTTTAGGGCCTAATGGGCTTGGATTTGGCCCATGGGCAGTTAATCAAATGGCCTTAGGTATGTCAACTGAAAACGGGCCTTAGTTGGGCCGGATGGGATATGGGCCCTATTGGAGGGCCCATGAAGCCTTGGTGGGCCCGTTGGGCCCAAGGTCTCAAAATGGGCTTGGAAAAGTCCAATAAGCCCAATTGGTCGGGTCAAGTCCAAACGGGTCGGATTGGGTCTAACCGGGTTGAAAAAAATGATTTTTTTAAGTTAATTGCAAATTTGACCGCACTTAATATCCGGTTGAGGCTAAACCGCATATTTACTGCGGTTTAGGCCTGACTGCATATAAAGTGCGGTCAAGCCGCGGCCTCGGGATTTGTGCACCGACTCCTTTTCGCCTTCCGCCGATTTTGGTTGGTGATTTTAGCACCTTTGCTGCTGTCTATGTGCTTGATTCACACCTTACTTTCTCGGTATTTCAATTCTTCAATGCCCATTACGTACGGGGATTTAATCGAGAATGGATAGAGGGAGGAGAATTAAGGATACAAAAGATTCTTCAAGGAGGACAATCTCCTCCCAAAACATGACGATCAGATGAGCAAAAAAAGAGTTAGAGCAGAAAAATAGTTAAAATACAAGAAAAAAATCTTGCTTTAAGCGATTTAATTCTAATATATTTCAAACATAAAATCAATAAACAGCTCACCGTGCTATTATTACCTTGTTCTGAGATGTGGAGGTTCTCCGGTTAACGCGGACAGCACCTTGGTAGCCTTTCCAATTTTAGAAATTGGATTCTCAAGGGTCTTTTTAGTGAAAACAGAGAAAGAAAAGAGCTAGGGGTATTTTAGGTATAGAAAAGTGCTCACAAAGAGGCAGGGGGTCAACCGGGCAGGGCTCCCTCTCTTTCTCTCTCTTTTTCTCTCCTTTCCTCTCCCTTTCTCTCTCTTCCTTTCACTTGGTTCGAATGGGGGGGGGGGGGGGGGGGAGGGGGATTATTTATAGGCAAAGATCGCGTGACCGCCTTGACCGCATTTGAAATGCGGTCAAAGCCGCCCACGTGCTGAATCCGGCCGAATCTAACAGCTGGCGTCGTACGAGACCCGTGTCCCGCTTCTGGAAGCTTTTGATCGCATTTTAATTGCAGTCATGCCTTGACCGCACTTAAAATGTAGTCACACTACAAAAATGAAGAGAATTAGCGGCGCCTTTTAGCGGCGGTAACCTAATTCCCGCTGCTAAAAGCACTATTACCGACGGTAAAAGCACTTCCAGCCCCTAACAATTAATCTACCATTTTTTTTCGCGCGAAAATTCTGTGGTGCGCATTTTTTCAGCGCGAAATAGCCTTTAGCGGCGGTACCTACCGCCGCTATAGTAAGTTTTACCGACGGTAACATATCTACCGCCGGCAACAAGTTGGCGGGAAGGTCCCGCCAAAAAAGCCTTATTCCTGGCGGTATCAGTCCGTCGGTAATAACACTTTTAGCGGCGGTACGCCTATTACCGCCCCTAAAAGATGGTTTTCAGAGGCGGTGAGATCCTTCCCGCCCCTAAAAGCTAACTATTCGCGGCGGTAGGTTCATTACCGCCCCTAAAAGTCCCTTTCTTAAAAAATGTAAATGTCTTTTAGCGGAGGCACGCTTTTTACCGCCCCTAAACGTCCCTTTTAGGGGCCGTGAGCCTATTACCGCCCGTTAAAGACATTTATTAAAAAAAAAAAAATGATTTTTAGCGGCGGTAAGGTCATTACCACCCCTAAAAGACCCTTTTAGGGGCTGTAAGGCGATTACCGCCCTAAACAAATTTGTCTCGGTGAAATAATGCGAAATTTTTACCGGCGGTTTTAAAAACCGCTGGTAATAACCCGATAACACGTTATTTACCGGCGGTTAAAACCGCCGGTAAAGCCCTTTTTCATTTTTTTAAAAAAACTCAACTGTTACTAAGTCGGAGAGACAAATCGACTTTTAGGGGCCGTAACCCCGTTACCGCCCCTAAAAGACCATTTAATTAAAAAAAATCGAAATGACTTTTAGGGGCGGTAAGCCAGTTACCGCACCTAAAAGTCCCTTTTTAGGGGCGTAACCCCGTTACCGCCCCTAAAACACCATTTAATTAAAAAATCAAAATGACTTTTAGGGGCGGTAAGCCAATTACCGCCCCTAAAAGTCCCTTTTTAGGGGCCGTAACCCCGTTACCGCCCCTAAAAGACCATTTAATTAAAAAATCGAATTGACTTTTAGGGGCGGTAAGCCAATGACCGCCCCTAAAAGGCCCTTTCTAGGGGCTTTAACCCCATTATCGCCACTAAAAGCCATTTATTAAAAAACCAAAAATTACTTTTAGATGCGGTAAGCCAGTTGTGAGATACGGGAAAAATAACCGGAGATGATCATCCCTCCGTCAACACACGAGCTCAACGCAAAAATGGGAGAGTCGCTACCATTCAGAATTTTGGGGTGAGAATGGATACCAAAAGATTCAAAAATATGCAAAAAGTGCCAAAATACCAATTCTTGGGTAAAAATAACCCTACTTGAAAATCAATTCCAGAGATGGGTAAGGGGATTAGATTATGAACGGGGGAAGGTGTTAGGCACCCCCATTCACCCACACAAGGTGGTTGCCAAGTGTTTGTTCATGCTAAAAGAAAATAGGAAGCTTGCTAAAAAATCATGAAAAGCCTTGAAAAAGGAACAAGTGTATGATATATTCACATGAAGATCCAAATGGATTTTAGATCTTCTCTTATGTCAATATCATTTCTGAAATGTCATAAAAGGATAAAAATCCAAGCAAAAGAATATACAAAGCCAAGTTGAATCAAATCCGGAAAATTCGGTGAAAAGTAATGCCATTTGTCTTGAAATTACTCAAATCCAATTTTAAATCAAATCAAACCAAATTCATTTGAAAGATTATGGTAAATAATAGTCTCATGCAAAATTTCAAATAATTCCGGGTGAAAACCTAGGAGTTATGTTCCTTGTAAGGTTGCTGCCGGAGAAAATCAAAAGTAGCAAGTAGGCAACTTTGGAAAATCACCTAGAAAAATCCACTCCATAAAAACCCACGAAATTTGGTGTGAATGAAGTCTGTATGGCCATATTTCAAAAGAAACTAGCCTCATACAAAAACTCATTCAGATGTGCCTTGGGTGGTCTCCCGAACAGGCCCCGAAGATCACAGATTTACCCAGAAAAGTACTAATGAGCAGCTCTGAGTAAATCTGTTACCAATAATTCAAATGAAGTCAAAAAATTATGAAACTAACTGGATTTAAAAATAGACTCATAAAGGAGTGCCCAGAAACAAAAATAATTTGAATTGGACTTAAAACGAACACATGGCGCTCCGTCGAAGTGACAAGTTCTGTATTGGAACCTGAACTGTCCAATTAACTTCGACAGAGAGGTGTCAAAAATCCGCTTGATAGAAATTAATGAAATTTGGTGGACATAAACTAGACAGCGTCACCTTTCCCATAGTTCTAGAATCACTCCAAAATTCATCCGAACGATGAAGTTATGAGTGTCCGAAGTCGGGGTACAGTTGCTGTCAAGTTAAGCCCTTTTTGGGTAAAACCAATGCAAAAATGTGACAAAGTGTGTGCAATTCGTGCAAGATGAACACAAAACCTTTAAAAATCATCCAAAGACATTCCAGAATTGATTGAGGCCATTTATTTGAGATTTATCACAATGAATGTAATAAATCCCCAAATGTGAGCCTATCCCGCCAAAATAGTGATATGTATGTGCAAGTGTGAAAAACCAAACAAGATCAATAGCATGCATACATATTCATCAAAATAAGGTTCTAAAACAGCCTAGGGTTCCGTTCCATTATCGTTTCCCTCTGTTCTCTCTCCCCGTTAAACACGGTTCTTCAAGATAATCAAGGGTACTTTGAATATGAAACGGTTTACAATCAATCAAAAGGCTTTATGCTACATAGGTTCTAGCACTAGGGTCAATCCCCAGTCTCGTTTCTCCTAGATCCCGCCTTCACGTTTTACGACTAGGGGGAGTCTCGAGATACTTTGAGCCGGGGAAGGATTTTCACACACATAGAAGGCCTTATTTTACAGAAAGGTAGAAGAAGAGATCTAGATCTAGAAATATAAAGACAGAAAATAAAAGAAAAGTTTGAGGCTTACCTGAGTTCTGGATGCACTTCCGCAGCGGTTTCCCTCTTCTCTTGGAGTTCTTCTTGGCGAGAATTCAAAACAAGAGTTAATGGCCATTTGCTTAAGGATGAGCCTCCTATTTATAGGCAAATGCTAAGGTTAGGGTTGGTGAGAATGGTAGACACAACATAAGGTCTATAGCCCACCAACCTTAACCCTAAGGCTATTTCCGAGATTTCCCCTCATTTAATGAGGGATATGATGGTAAAAGTGAAAAGCTCTCGGAAAACCCTAATTTTGAGCAAAACTTGTGTATCCGGTATATCAGGCCGGATACACAAGGGCCCTAAGGTATTCGGTATATAATACCAGATACACTAAGGATTGCTTGTATCCGGTATTGGTCACCGGATACACAGAGGACTACTTGTATCCGCCCTGAGTTGCCGGATACAGGTAAAAATTCATTTTCTTCAATTTCTGTGCTGGCTTTCAAGGAGATAATGATTTTTTATGATTGTTTGTGCAATTTGGGGTGTCTACACCAGTTACCGCCCCTAAAAGACCATTTCTAAAATACAAGCGGGAAGTTTCCCCGCGTTTCAATTTTGATTTCACTTTTAGGGGCGGTAGTTACCGCCGCTAAAAGTTTAAGCGCTATTTTCAAATTCAATTCAGCTCGCGGGCGCGCTAAAATGTAAGGTTTAGCAGCGGTAATCTTCTTGCCGCCGCTAAAACTCGAGTCTATAAATACCCTACCGAGTCTCTTCTTTTCTTCAAGGTATGTCTCTCTCTCTATCTCTCTTTCTCTCCATCTCTG
The DNA here is from genome assembly GCA_947561395.2 of Buxus sempervirens. NCBI lineage: Eukaryota > Viridiplantae > Streptophyta > Magnoliopsida > Buxales > Buxaceae > Buxus > Buxus sempervirens. Next base: position 12,784,594 of record OX387191.1, on the reverse strand, counting down.
TTTCTCTCTCTCTTTCTCTCCCTCTCCATCTCTCCATCTCTCTCTCTATCTCTCTTTCTCTCCCTCTCCATCTCTCATTCTCTCTCTCCATCTCTCTCTCTCTATCTCTCTTTCTCTCCCTCTCCATCTCTCATTCTCTCTCTCCATCTCTCTCTCTCTCTCTCTCTCTCTCTATCTCTCTTTCTCTCCCTCTCCATCTCTCGTTCTCTCTCTCCATCTCTCTCTCTATCTCCCTCTCCCTCTCTCTTTCTCTCTCGGTATGTATGCTGCTGAAGGACAGCAGCAAAATTTTTTTTATTTTTTAATATGATTTTTAGTGGCGGGAAATACCACCGCTAAAAGCGGGATATACCGTCGCTAAAAGTCATGATGGCATTTTTTTATTTTTTAAAATACCATTTTTAGAGGCTGTGATTCCCGCCGGTAATGAATGATAACAATAGCGGCGGTAATCTACCACCGGTAATGAATGGGCAATAGCGGCGGGAACTTACCGTCGGTAATGAGTGAGCAATAGCGGCGGTAATCTACCGCCGGTAATGAATGGGCAATAGCGGCGGTAACTTACTGTCGGTAATGAGTGAGCAATAGCGGTGGTAAGTTTTTTACCGCCGCTATAAGCGTTAGTGACGGCATCTTTTACGGCAAGAGGAGTTACCGCCGGAAATGTTTTTAGCGGCGGTAGCTTACCACCGCTAAAAGGGTCCTTTTTTGTAGTGTCAGAACATTTTTTAAATGTTCGGACTTCAAATTTTTATCAAATTTGATTTTTAAACGGATTTTATTCCGATTTTATGATTATAATATTAAAAAATCTTTAGATATTTATTAAAATATTATTAAAAAATTAAGATATTTTCTATAAATAATTATTTTATTTATTTTATTCATTTATTCTGCTTTTTGCTGCTGATTTTGCCACACGAGTAGTTTTCTTGAAACTTCAACTGCACATAACTTTTCCGTCCAATGTCCGATTTCAGCAAACTTGGTGTCGTTGGAATCAGATCAGAACGCTCTATCCAATGGGATCAAATTGGGTTGTTGGATTTGGGTTGAGCAAAAAGTCAACTTTCGCTCTCCCAAAAGTTTGATCGGCTCATAACTTCCTCATCTGGACTCCGATTCCAGCAAACTCAGTTGCGTTAGAACCATGTTGAAATGCTCTTTTCAATGAGATGAAGTATGATGGCCAATTCACCTTAAATCAAAAAGTCAATTTTTGGCCCCCCTCAGGGTTTGACTTTTTAATTGAAATTTTATTTTTTGCATTTTTTGGGGGTGCAAAAATCAAGTGTATACAAACCAAAAAAAATTGCATTGTGAAACTATGTGTCTTTTGTTTAAGTAGCATATTTTCAAGCTAATTTTTAAGAATATAATTATTAAAGTTTATATTTTAAATTATTAAAATTGCTATTTTAAAATTATAAGAACATATTTAAGATAATTAAAAAGGAATTGGAGTCCAATCTAATATACATCAAATATAAATAAATTAATCCTATAGAAAATTCTAAAATAAAATTGACTTCACCAAAATATATTAAATGTAATAATAATTTTAAATTATTAAAAATTATCAAAGCTCCGTCTTTCATGCATTATATTATATGGCCTTAAGTCTCATATTAAATATAATGATTATTTTAATAATTAATATACTAATTATATTAAAATATTATTAATTGTTTTGATAATTATTAGTAAAATATTTAATCTATCAATTATATTAATATGAAACTTTAATATTTATTAATTATTTCAATAACTAATATACTTACTTAACTAAAATAAGTATTTTGATAATTATTAATATATATTAATAGTTAAATTATATTCTATTTTATTAATTTAATTATTATTTCAAGATCTCACGTACTTTGAGATGATGTCGGTGGCTATTTACATCCAAACAATTCACCATCTAAAAACAATGACTAACATGAGTTTGATAGTTATGATGTGTCACATCTTAGTCATATAGGATTCAGTAATACTTCGTACCAAGGTGTGCGCTCACCCCATATTTTTAATATGAAAATTATGATCTGAAGTTGGAGTGGAGTTATAGAAAGATTGGTAGAGATTTTCATATGGTGTATTATTTTAAATCATGCTTGATAATTGTTCCCATCATTTCTAGCTCTAGGACGCGGGTATGCACGGGCGTACTAGCATCTATACCAACGCAACAAGTTGGAAACTTCAACCTCGACATCGATCATATGCAGATTGCAGTTTAGATACGACCCAACTACTTGTAGATGAAGAGACTTTTAATCTACTGATTGTTGGGAGGATTGGGGTTTGTTCTCCAAGGTTCTTTTACTCAATCTATGACAATGAAATGGTCGTGGGCCATAGCCAATGACAGCCACGTTAGTGGTGGCAGTTTTGATAGTGAAAGTGTAGACACGGTGGGCTATGTGGGACAAAGGGTGGCCATTTGATGTAAAATAGATGACAGCCGAGCTGGTGTTGGCCGTTTGATGTATAATAATAGGAATTGCGGGCCATGTGGGGTGATGACCACTCCAAAGACAAGTAGGAATAAAAAGAGATAAAACATAAAAAAGAAAACCAATAATATCTCGATACCTGCCACCTGTTTCCCTAAAACTGTAATCGGAGTATAGAGAGAAGAGATCGAGGGCCGCCTTAATGTCATTGATTCTTGGAAGCACATAGCAACTACCCTTACCCTTGATCATGAGGAGCAAGGAAGGCTATCCCTAGCATTGGTTGAAGGAGTAAGAAAGACCGTGCCTAGCCATGATCGGAGTAGGGAGGATCTTCATTGGCTTTGATCATGAGAAGTAAGGAGGATCCCAATGTGTTGTTGCGATAGGAAGTAACAAGGGAGGATAGGTTACTTCATGTTATGATGCTAGCATGACAGTAAAGAGGTCTGAGAAGACTGCGATAGCTAAGCTGTGTTGTGTTGATCGAAAGATCCATTTTCCTTGCCTTCAAACCCATTTTTATAGTCTTTTTCTAGATTAGCAAGTTTTTTAACCAACCCCACTCTCTCTATTGGTTAGATAGTTGGGACCCTTCTTAGCATAAGTAGTTAATAACTTCCCCAACTAAATCCACTTGTATAATTGGTTGGGAGGTTTCCACTTTGCATAAGTAGTTAATATTAATTTTTTTAACATTAAAAAGAAAAAAAAGAAAGATGATGTAGCAACACCTTATATAGCAGCACTTATATGAAAATACTATTACAGATGCCTTAATACGGTATTTCATCTGCAGAAAATAATGTATTACAGTATTTTATATAAAAACACCTTTATAAAACAAATTATTACGGCATTTATATTAAAATGCTGCTATAAATTAAATAATTTATTATGGTATTTTATAGACAAATGGCATTATAAAAAATGTTATTAAAATACTTATTATAGCATTTTAGACAAAAAAATTCCGCTATAAAATAAATTATTGAAATGCCGTATTAAGGCGTTGTAACGAAACGTCTATATTAAGTGCTGTTATATTTGGTGTTGCTATATCACCTTTTTTTTTCTTTTTGTAGTGTAATTTTATTGAGGTTGTTGTAAGATTTTCCAAGACTTTTATTTGGTCATTTCATATTTATTGTGAATATTTTATTCATATTGTGTTATTTATTACCAATGAAGTGTTTTGCAAGTAGATATGTAATCGTGGCGTGACATCTATATATTAAGCGAATGGGGGGTGACGCTTGACGTGTCACCCCCGGGTTGCTTCGGAGGCTCGGGACAGGCTCGCGTCGTTTGGGGTGCCCGAGCCTCTCTTTTCTGCCGGAAAAGAAAAAAAAAATCGTCTTGCAGAAGATACAGTGAGGGTTCGAGAAGACTCTGAACCCTCTCTCTCTCTATTACTCAGTCCCTCAATCCCTCAACGGTCAGCAAGAAAAAAAAAAATCGTCTTGCAGAAGATACAGTGAGGGTTCGAGAAGACTCTGAACCCTCTCTCTCTCTATTACTCAGTCCCTCAATCCCTCAACGGTCAGCGAAACCATAAACATCGACAATCCAATCCGGAAAATCCAAGAAGACCGATCGATTCCACGGCCTTCTAGAATGCTCCCATCTCTTCTCACTCTTTCTTCTATCGCTCTTATCCCTCTTCCCTGCGTATCACTTTGACCTAACCCTTATTGAAGCCCAAACAGAAAGGTGCACAGATTTTCTTCTATGATTATCACAGATTGCCGTCTTGATTCATCCGTTCGATTGTGCAACAATAACGGAAGATTGTTAGATCTCAGAGGGGTTCCAAAGCGTCATTGGATGGTTGTTACTAACATTAATAAGGTTTGAATGACCAACATGAACAACAAGGTACCTCCGCCATTTTCCATTATTTAGGGATAAACTGATTAAATATTTCCAGTAGTTTGTCACTTCCGCGGTTTGTTTCCTAGGCTTGCATTAGCGCACAACCCGGATTTCGACATGAAGTTCATCATTTCCGTTTGTATATTGATTCGGATTTCACCTTTTGTTTCAGTGACAGATGGTCTGTTGGCGTTTTTTATGGGGATTCTCCATTTGTTTCCTAGGCTTAAGGAAGCTGATCTTTGGAGACAGGTTTGCCCTCTTTCTGTTTGTGCTTCTTTTTCCAGATTTTAAGAGGATTATTTGTTTAGATTCTGTTAATTTCATGAACTCCATGGAAATTTTTGAAAGGCTTTTCTCTTTTTTCTTTGAATGTTCGGTGTTGGTGGTGAGGTTTCCTTTTTTTTTTTTTTTCTTTTCCTTTCTTTTTTCATGGGCATTCCTTCGTTCCCTCCCTCCTCTTTGAATTTCAGGACTTTCATCCCCTTTTGAGTCTTCAGATTTTCTTTTTTCGAAATGGGTTTTAAAGATTCATGTCATCTGTTCTCATACGAGTTCTTCCTTTTATTTTTTAAACTTTCCTCTATTTATTTTATTTTTTAAAGATTCATGTCATCTGTTCTCATACGAGTTCTTCCTTTTATTTTTTAAACTTTCCTCTATTTTTCTTTTCTCTAGATTCAAGCAGAGTTTTGAGTCTAGAAAAGAAGAAATACCCAATATCACTATTGGAGTTACCATTTCTGCAGAGCTATTTGTTTTTGTGTATCATGTTTCCTCCATTCAGCTCTGACTGGGTCTTCTATTTGTTACAGCAATTCCATGAGTGGTTGTCAAGCAAAGCTCGACCAAAGCCTAGAAGTCCTTCATGGTCTTCATCTCAAGAAGACGACCTTGGTCAGTGCCTTGAAGCGAAGCTCTGTGCTGCTGAGCAGAAGCGGTAAATGCTCCTTATAGAAACAGATTTTTGGATATGCTTTTGAAGACTAATTATGGGATGTTTGATTTCTAATTTCGGGCTTAATTTTGAACAAAATAATGGACTGTTGGCGTTTTCTATGGGGATTTTCCATTTTCGTTGAAACCCATCGAGTTTGTAAGTTGATTTTTTTTTGTTCTTCGAGCCTTGCTTTTGGTCTTGATTTGGGTTTTTCTTCTTCTTTGATGGGGTTCATTTTATTAGTTGTTTGATTTCTAATTTCAGGCTTAATTTTGAACAAAATAATGTGTGCAGGATGAGAGAGCAGCGTAGTCCGTGAGTAATCCGGTCGTCACCTGCTGATTCTGATTGATTGTAGTTCCCATATTTTGTAGCCATTCCGTTCCTTCATTTTCAGGTACCTTTTCGTTTGTTCTAACTCATTTATTAGTGGCCTTAGAAATAATTAAACTTCATTTTCCTCTTCCCTTCCAATTTTTTTTCCTCTTTTTCCTTATTTAAATTTGGCTTGGATGAATTTAGTCATAACCAATTTTAGAAAATCATTTGATGGTTTATGCAGAGAATTGTTTGGACTATAAGATTATTTGGTTCCGAAGAGACTAGACAAGTTATAAAAACCAAATTATAAATACTTATTCGTCAAAAAGAAGAAAGACACCTAACGCTGTAATATAGGCTTGAACACATATATTTATGTGTAGGTCTTTGTTGCATATATATACATATAATTACATTCTTATTTATCTTAAAGTTCATCCATCAATGTGAGATGCAGATGTTTGTTTATAAGTGTGTACCTGTAAAACACATGTACATGTATCTTATGATACATGGTCAAATGCGTCCAACCTAAAGGCATATTGCCCTTGTCACCTGTATTTCATCAATGTGCTTCAGAGTAACGCCAAGCTTCTATTTTTATTAATCTTAAAGAAACTTCGTTTAGCTATTGTTTCTAACATTAGAAGAGGGTTTTATGGAATGGTAAAGAAGCACAGAATGCCTAGGAGCAACTCTTAATACCATTTTATTTCTACACTTAAAGTTTTCATCTCTTTGTTTCCATTATGAAATCTGCACACTAGGAACACCACAATTACTTACATAAATTTGAGGACTCTAGCAACCAAGCTTGAAGCTTCTTAGCAAGGTAAAGCCTTTTTTGCTTGGAATAGATTTATGTTTTCTCTATACATGTTTCTTTTATAAATTTCTAACATAAGGAATTGAGATTCTTGGTTAGGATTATGCATTTTTATGGTTTTTTAACCTATTTCATGATCTTGGGAGTTCCATGAGCATGAAAGTAAGGCCAAGCTTTTATTTGATTAGTCTTCTGCATTGGTAAATTATCACTCCGTTAAAATTCTAACAAATGACTTGGGATGGTATTTGTGGAGGTTTAAGTTTGTTGGCCTGTTCAATGACTTTTTCATTTACATATGACTTTTTTATGAGATATTTGTTACACAATTAAATTTCATGAAACCCCAGTTTGAAATTGTGATATATAAAGGTACTTTGTTCTTTGGCTTAATATATATAAATACAAACAATAGGGCCTTATGTTTGTGCAGAATGGAATTTTGGGTACTACCAGTCACCAGATCTATTTGCATTTAACTATTTTTGTTTATAATATTTATTCCCAGCGATTCAAAATCCTCCGAGATGAGTTTGCATAACTGTCGTCACGCCCTATACATCGTTGGAGTTAATTTAGTTTGAGTTGATTAAATATTGCCCTCTTCAACAACTCCTCTTTTCAATCAGGTACGTGTTTTTGTATTCCATTCCTTTGCTTTAGTTCGAATTGATTAAATTTTTCTCTCAATTACTTCCAATTGTTTGTAATACAAAAATTTGTCACTTTGACTTTGTACTTGAATGCAACATTTCATTTTCAGGTCATTCTTAGAAGTTGATTTTTTCTTCTGCAATCAATTGTAAAACCTAGAATTTTTTTTTTTTTTTGGGTAAACTTTCCTGCCTTCTATATTTTCAATTTTTGTTGAGAAACAACGAATTTTGTTCTGTAATATTGTCAAATTGTTCATTTGAACGGGTAATTGAATTAAATATATCAAGCTACAAGCCTGTAGAAAGTAAACTTTTGTGTGGTAAACCTCTCATCTTCTATAATAAGAAAAGTTTAATCCTGAAATTTGATAAACAAAGTCTACATGAATTCTTTAAACTAGAATATTTTATATTCTATGTTACTTTGTTGTATGATACAAAATTATTTACTTAAAAGTTTTGACCTTTAATACCATTTGGAATTACCATGAAAATAGGTTAAAAGATTGTAGAATATATGATTTTGATCCGCTTAAGAAAGACAAAATTATGTATATATGGCTTTCGCATTTGTTTAACTCTGACCCCAATATCCGAAAATTAAAATCTAAATTTTTTGATGTTATGTCTGTTGAGTTCTGGTTTACAACTTATAACTGTGAAGTACTTGATAATTTTCTGAGCATGAAGGATTAAAGCAGGAGATGCTTTCTGTAATACATTTGGGAAATTTTTAATCAGGTCCAAGATATATGAATTCAGTAAATTTTTGTGTTTAATTATCTTCTCTTGATAATTTCCCGATCATAGGCAACTAAACTAGAATATTTCTTTCTGTATTACATTTTGAATTTTCTATGAAATGGATTTGAAGCGTGGACTTCTGTGTTAATTTGTCTATCTCTGATCCCAGTATATACCAACTTGGGTATATACTATTTCTTGGTTTTCTCAGGAAATATGGGTTTGTGTAATTGCTTCTGGGTTTTCTCTATTTGGAGCCTAAATTGGAGAAATTGGCTACAGATTACGACATGAAGTAAGCTCTCTCTATCTCTCTCCCTTTCCTAGAGTAGTGGTTTTATTAGCTTGCTTATTTTATTGGAAACTGCTTCGTTGAGTTTAGTTACTTATAAAATAAAGATTATAAACTGCAGTGTGGACTTCAGTGTTAATTTTTTTTAACCCTGACCCCAATATCCTCTGAAATTTAAAATCTGAATAGTTTGATGAACATATACTGCGTCATATATTTGCTGAAACTCATGTGATAAACCAGTTGAAAATTAACAGCTTATCCATCTTATAACAACCACTACAGAAATTCTATCTATGTTAGAATCAGCCCACCAGCAAAAAGTTAACTCCCCTCATACCCCTAACTGAAAAGAAAAAAATTCCAAAGGTAAGTTCAATACAATTAAAAGTTGTAACCTAACTTGCTAACGTGCAATCTACGATGTAAAATAGCATTAAAATTCCATTGCCATAAGTTAATTCAATTGAAATACCCAATGTTTGCACATAATAAACAGCTTCACACTACATATTTGAAAGAACAAATTCCTCTGCAATTGAGATACTTTTCCAAGCCTTCCCTTCATATAAAAGCACTATTTGCTTAATTCTTATCAAAAGTATTAGATGGAAATGCCATTAATTATTACATAGATTGTGAATATGGACAGAGAATATGAAGCTTTCAAACATCAAGCATATAAAAAAAAAAGAACTTCAGGTTACAATGCATTGCCAATTATTTTATCTGTAGCATAGAATATGCGACATTTTTCCAATACTTATTGATAAAATGTTTTTAATTGTGTTGCTTATTGAAGATAGAACACCATACGGAGAATGCAGTTGAAGCCACTTTAATGTCTTCTTACAGTGAATTTTATTTATTTTTCTTTTGCTCTTTCCATGACCATGTTAACTTGCTATTCTCTTCTTCTATTTTACTGTCATTGTTCATGGACACATGCACACACCACCACAAGATGATAATTATATGAATTTGCACACTTAACATACACTTTTTACTCATCTTAATTCTCCATTGTCCCATAATTTACTAGGTAGTTCAATTTAGGAGCTTGCAGTGCATTGCTGGTATTCGCTCGGATGATATGGCCCTGAAGTACCGGTCTAGACATACACACTATCTCTGTTCACCTCTTGGACGAAAATACACCTAAACTCATTAATATCCTAGGAGAACTAAGAATTCAATTATGAATTGTGAACTTTGCATATTAGGTTTACAATGGTGTTTATTCACTTCTATGTCTCAGGTGTGGCTTTGCCTTTTTGATGTATGGATTTGGATCTAAGGAGACTTTAATTGAAGATTTTGCTTCAACTACACAATCCAACTGTGGTGTATATATTTGGAGTGACAAGCGTACTGATTCTGTATTATGGAGAATATACTTATTTAATATCTAAGTCCCTTATTTTCTGTTAATCTGTCAACTTAAATGCTACTTTGTCTATTTTATAGCTTACTCCAACTCATATCGACTTGTCAAATATTATGTTTATATTAATATTCTATTGAATGTTTGACCCATGAAAATAGTTTTAACGTAAAACCCCGAAAGTGTTCTGTCCATCTGATGACTACCATAGCTGAAGTTCTCTTGCATCAATTCAAAATGAACTCCTACAGGGAACATGTGTAAATACCAACAACATTTTAGTTCACAATCAATGGATGATATTATTGTTTTTACGGATGGACGACACAATCAAATAGATCTTTGTCTCCTGCACTTTTATTAATACTACAGTTCTAAATTCGAAATTTACGCGCCTTTTCATTGCTTTTTCAAACAATTAACCAATAGAACGGTTTCACGGAAATTGAAGTGAATTTTTGCATTTCAATTAAATCTTGGGCCTTTTTTATATTGTTTTTTCATTAAGCCAAATATATTTTATTGTCTCACAATGCCCGTGCATTGCACGGGCTGACTGCTAGTATTAATTTATATATTCATTACACACATACAGACCGGGGTGAGAATTTTTCTCTCTGACGCTTGCCTTATCACTATGAGATTCGGTATTATCCATCGTATCTTCCTCCGCACATTTTAATCATTTATAATGATTCTTGGAAGTGAAGTTTTCTGGAAATATTTTTTTTAGGTGTATACTAGTACTTTTCTGGTAAAAGAAATATATTTGGGCTTGCTTGTTACTGTCTTGGTCGAGTAGATGCTTGGTGGCAGATAGTGAAATGCAGTGGATGCCGTCCAATGAAGCTTCCCAGAAATGTAAATGCGCGTTTGGCTTCCGTGGCCCAGCTGGGACTCTTTCTTTCACCCTTAATTATCTATAAATAGACTCCACCCCAGAAATTTAACTGGAATCAAATTTCAGTTCCCTTTAGCCTATCTTTGTGTACCGTGTGTTAATGGGGAATCTCAAATCGATCATCACTTGTATTTTCATCTTTTTCTTCGACTTACCATCTGCATGTTATGAATGTTTTGAGGTAAAACCATTGCTGTCGCCGAAGCATCAAGAAGGGTGCAAGTGCCAGAAATGCATACACGGGGAAGGACACGCTGTCGCTCGCATGAAAACACCAAATACTGCAGAGGAAAAGATTGGTAACACCAGATATGCTGAAGTCGCTGCGCCAATCCCTGGAGTTCACGGCGTTACAACATCAACAGCTGAAGAAGAGGGCGTTGGTGAGACCAAATACGTTGAACCCATGAAACCAAGCCATTCCAAAAGCCCCAGCCATTCGGACCCTAAAAAACCCCCCGGCCAGCCACCGTTGTAGATTCAAAGATGGTGATTTCTTTGGTGAAATAGGGAATAGTGAACTTTTTATTTCCCGGTTTTCTTTTATCTTAATTTTGGGGTAATAATAATATAATCAATTTGTATAAATTATGTGTTTCCAATGAAATTATATTACTATTGCCCCGGTGAACAATCAAAAATTTTTTTGTGTTTTTTGTTTTCTAGTAATGGATGTATATATATGGCTTTCCTAAGGTGGTTTTGGGGTGTGTTTCTGTATATTTTTAGTGTATATGGGGACTAATACATAATAATTTCATATGATGCCTTAGACATTAACGTGAACTTCAAATTTTAGTTGTCTACAAAGACATACAGCGTTTAACATAGCATGAATAAAACATTGAATAAGCCATTATAATCCACATATCGAACACATAACGTCATATGCCGTTGTTGTTTACTTATTTAAGTTTTATTTATTTATTTTATTCTATTAAACAAAATAACAAAAACTAATATATATTTTAAACCGCCATAGCATTCACTGATGCTTTCTATATTTTTTTTTCCAACCATGGCTTCAATTATTACCAAGCGATGGCCCATGGTTTTAAATATAACTCCATTTTTTGTTTCTTCAACCATGGCGATGGCCATGGTCTCACTTACCCCTTGGCCATACTGCCGTGGTATCTTATACCATACCATCGCCATTCGGCCATGGTCTCTTTTTTGTTTTCAGAGACACACCATGGCCATTCGGCCATGGTTCTTTTTCTCTCATCAACACCCCATGGCCATTCGGCCATGGTAACTCTAAAACCGTGGTATCTAAAAACAACATGTTACCATGACTTTTAGTCATGGTGGAATTCAACAAACAAATAAATAATTAAGAATAAATGTGATTAATTATAGTTAGGGTTTTCAAACGAAACAATATGGCGGTAAGAAATCAATCAAGGATTAACATTAGAATCACGAAAGAAGTAGCAGAAACCCTTATCAGTTTGAAGAATATCCTCAATTCGCATCGTTTAGATCTTTGGGTTGGATCTGCTATAAGAAAACTTTAATCAGCAAAACCCCAAAGTCTTCCGTTCTCTCCTCCTTTCACTCATGTTCCCTTTCTTTAGGTGTTTAGAAAAAAAAAATACAACTAACCCTAAAATTCCTATTTACACTCACAATAAAATGTGATTCCGTGTACGATCCTACAGGATACTAATGTACACCAACCAATCAAAAGAAAAGGATTTAAAAACCTTGACTGGTCTACGGTCTGACTCAGATCAAATTCAGAGTTAAATTTCCAGGTCATTACACTCTTTGTGGGTAATGACCGCACGAGACTCCAACCCAGTTACAGAAACTGGTTCTCATGGACTAGTTGCTTGTTAGGATGTTGATTGGGTCCAAGGTGATATGAGAGTTGGAGGCAAGAAGAGCAGCCACATCACTATAGTTAGTTAAAGGCATGGTTAAAGGGCAGAGCAACATAATTGATAAAACAGTGGATAAGAAGCATATCTTCTTCATGGCCATGGATTGCAACTTTGAATCAGAAATATATAGAGAGAAAGAGAGAGAGAGAGAGCTGCAATGGTAGGAAGAGGAGCTAGAAAAAGGAGTTAGAGAGAGAGTTATATATCTCGTAAGGGTTGAGTTACGTAAGGGTTGAGTTATATATCTCGTAAGTGTAAGAATCTAGTACGTTGTTGCATCAGTTGCCAGGCACACGCTTGATCCGTGTCTTGTACAAAGCTCCCGATCGACCCAGTTGGGCCATCAATTAAAACAATGTTTAACACGATACATGCCTTAGGGCGGGTTCGAACCAGGCCAGAGGTCAACCATAAATGATATGGTCTTTGTCCAAGCCTGCCCAGCCCAATTATCAGGCTTATAACTTAATGACCAAGCCCTTTAATGAGTACAATTAAATGCTCAAGCCCAACCAAGTCCGCTCAACAATAGTCAGTTAAATATCTAATTTTATATTTCAAAAAAGGCAAAAACACTAATCTTTTATTTTATTTTTTTTATTTTACGATGATTCAAGAAAAATGTTAGGAACAAATTTCGCTGCCAACAAGAAGTACTACCATTTTGAAAAACAGATGGAAGAGTGAAGACTTATGAAATATATGAGTAGTTTCGGGTTAGAAAAGAAAGTATTAATTAAATAGTAAAAATGATATTTCTTATTTTTTTACCAAGCCCATCTAAATCTTTAGAGTCCGTAAAAATCAAGCCTAGCCTGACCCTCTCGTCTACCATTGCATGATCAAGTCCATCTAAAATTGGGCTGGTCAGGTCGCCTAGCCCATAAACACCCTTATATCAAGCACTTTCAAAGTACCAGAAGCATGTCTGACCCAGAACTTTCACTTCTCCATTCTCACTCACTAGCATTGGAACCCGTGCTACGCACGGGAAATACGTTTAGTACATATAATAGTTTGAGGAATTTTTTTATAAATATTAAGAAATATAGGAAAAACAATTATTAATATTGACATTTGTATAAATTTTTTTTTTTATTTTCCAAAAAAGAATGTATTTTTATAAGTTGTAAATATTTTTGTGTACCAAATTCTATATTTTTCAGCTATTAAAACTGGTTGAGGATGTTTGATTCTAATATACAATATATGAAAGAAAATTAAGGAATATATGAATAAGGAAATATTCTTTAAACCTCAAGTGCATAGTATTAAAAAAGTAAAATGAAATGGTTGCTAGTTAGATGGTAGTGAACATGGAACAATTAGTAATGGTAGTTTAGATTACTTAGTTGTTGAGTTGTGAATGATGTTTATGATAATTTAAAAAAATGGAATAATTGTTTTATTGTTAGTAGACCTATTTTTTGTTGAATGACTATAATTTGTCTTTAACTTTATTTAATTATTTGCTCATTGATAAGTTTGTATGAACTTATAAATTTTAAAAAATCAGCAAGTTATGTCATAAGTTCATTCAGTCAATATTAACTTGCTGATTTATAGCCAGCAAGTTAATATTTTACAATTAAAATAAATTGTAAAATCAGCAAGGTAATATTAACTTGCTGATTTGACTTTACAGTTAATATTTCATTAAAATAAATTATAAAATTTCGTCAGTTAATATCTCTAATTTAAGTAAAACGCCTCATTAATAATATAAAATAAATTGTAATTGATCATCCATTTCTATAATTACATTAATGGCTTATCTGACAAAATGTTGTAGACGTTTATGGTAGATAGAATACCAACGGGCATGATTTTCACTTGCAATTTTACGTTGCTAGAGCTGTCTTCCCTTTTGGGCTTTGGTTGTGCGGGGGGATCCTTTTTCTCTTTGTTTTGAGTGAAAAATCAGAGAAACAGTAGGCATTTAAGTCAGATTATCATGTCCAAATACCAGGTTAAGAGTTTGATCTTTGAAGCTCCCCTTGGGCTTCAAGGAAACAGATAGCACTCCTGAAACTATGACAAAGATTTGTGTAAATCTAATTCCCAATACAACATAAAACACCCAATAACTTGTTGGCACAACAATCAATTCCACACACTGAAGAAATAATTAAATCAAGAAATACAGCAGCCCATCACAGATTACACTCACATCACCACCCCCTCCATCTTGACAAAACCTCTGTCACAGAAGTCATCCATGTCATACAACCTAAATGTGAACATGGATACACAAATCGCATTGGAAAAAACTTGCTTAGACTTAAACCACAGCAATAGCATAGCTGCAGGACATCCTGTCCACTAAAATTGTCAAAGCACTGTAATCAGAAAACTTCAAACCTGGAGACTACGTAAGCTGCTTGCAGTCTTTGGTTATGAGAGTTCTATTGAGATTATTTATAAAGCAAACCAACACACACGATGAAGCTGTAAACCAATTAGATGTCTCAATACATGGGAGTTCAAAGCTATACCATTTTAACCAATGGGCTCTTCAGAGCTGGTAAACATGAAATACCAAGGTTTCTTCGACACTGCATTTGAGAAGTTCCACAATGACCTTCTTGAATTAACACGTCACTCCATCTTTTACACACAGAACCTCCTCTAAAAATTGCTCATTATGGGAAGATAAGCAAGGATCTATTCCAGCAAGTCATCAGGGAGGACTTAATCCATTGAAACCATAGTGCTTTTTTAAATGCCTTCATCAACAAAGTAAAGAATCCTGAACATAAGGAGGAAGCAACAGTAAGGTATCAAGTAATTGAAAAATCAGGTAAAAAAAAGATGAACTAATCACCCGTATAAAATATGAGCTACATGTTGAATCGAAGTGAAGATGAACCCATAAATCTAAGGAAAATTTTGTGGACAAACTTTGAACAAAATCAGCCGAAAGACATGTATCTCTTAAAACATTTCTTACTCTGTTTCAGTGTTGATCTCATCAAAGTATAGTACAACCTCATACCCTTTGGAAAGACCTTAACATGGAAAACTTTTTTGGTCGATTCCACAGTCGAACTGGCACTTTCAAGAACTTTCTCAAGCTCATCCCTGTGATCGAAAGTCGTGACACTCTGTAGCAAAGATAACGTTCAAGAAAAGATCAAAATGGAGACAAAATCTAAAAGGGTATCGAAGATTCGAGCGAAGTTTTACTCACTGTGTTGGATAACGATGAACATCTGGGGTTCTGGCTTGTCTTGAGCCTGATTTGGGAATTTCAGCATTTGTATAATTTTTTTTTACTTTCCACAAAAATAGATTTTTATAAGTTGTAAATATTTTGTGTACCAAATTTCTATATTTTTCAGCTATTAAAATTAGTTAAAGATGTTTGAAAGAACATTAAAGAATAAATGAATGATATATGAATGAGGAAATGTTCTTTAAACCTCAAGTTCTTAGTATTAAAAATTTGAAAGAAAATGGTTGCTAATTAGATGGTGGTGAACATGGGAGCAATTAGTAATTATAGTTAAAATTAGTTGTTGAGCTATGAAAAATGTTTATGATAGTTTTGAAAAAATATAATAATCGTTTTATTGTCAGTAGACCTTTTTATTGTTAAATGAATATAATTATTTCCTCATTGAACATAAATATATAAATACATGCATTAGTAGTCTATAAAAACATCGCAAGCGGGCAGCCTATGCAACGCACTGGCGTGATACAATTCAATACTTGTTTAATCTCCAGAATTATCATTAAAATTGGGGAAAAAAAAATAGCATCAAATTGTTGATGCATGATACATATACTCAAAAGGAAAATAGTTTTGTAATGACAAAGGATGGACCTGTTAGCTAACATGTTTGGTTTTGTACACCCAAAAAAACACAGCTAAAAAATAGGAAAATTGTCTCTTTGTTCAGATTTTAGAGCAATGCCATCACTCTATTATACTAACATTTGAGAATTAATATGAAACCTTTGATGACCTTCTTAGAGATTTAAACTTAAATTTGGGAAAGGCCTTACAAACTTGAGCATTGATATCTGAAACTTAACCAATAAATGAAGGCTTATTATGAAATAAAGCTTTATACATTACATAGAACAATATTATTATGTCCATGAAAAACATAAAGACGAATTACAAATATTTTTTTACATTGTAATCGAAAGCTTATCACCATACATATAACGATCTTCCATAAATCAAGGTAAACCTCACTAATTCCAATAGTTTCACAATTGATGAATTCCATATCAAGCTAGATTCACCAGTTACAAACATTTTCCGACTCATCTTTGATAATGACAAATGCAAACTGCCATTTACGTAAAAAAGTAACCATTTACCAATATTGTTTCCAATGAACATATAGTGAACACTATCAATGAAAAAGTAACTGTTTTAATACGTATGATAGTTTAAGAAAACATTTTATAAATATTAGGAAATATAAGAAAAGCAAATTATTAACATTGACATTTGCACGGGCAAATAGGTTCAAAAATAAATTAATTTTATATAATAATAATAATAATAATAATAATAATAATAACAACATATTAATAAATAGTCGAATAGATAGGAAGCAGCAAACTCAAAATTGAAAACAATAACAAATTATAACGTTAGAAAAAATGCCACATCCCAAACAGTTGGGGTCAACACAATAAATTCAATATTCAAATCCTAAATCTTGGCATTTTTCCATAATGGTCATTTTAGGCTTCCAATAAGTCGAAGCCATGTTAGAGGGTGCTGCTCCTAATCAAGGCAATGAGATTTCTAATGCAAAGAGTTTGTGAGATTTGGCAAACGAAACATCACCGGGGTGGTTCTAAATTCTTCAAAAATAGCTGTTTCAGATGATATAGAAGAGAAGTTCACATGCTTTGTATACCTAATGAAGAAAAAAAGTTTATTATTGGTTGTTGTGACTAGTAAAAATACATTAAATGAAACAAATAAAAAGTGAATATCAATAAGTAGTTATTTTTGTATCTTGTGTCTAGAGTACCTCTTTAAATCAGAAACTTATATCATACGACCTCCTTTCAAGAAATTGGATCATTTGTATCAGATGAATCCTTTATAAATAGGCCTAAAAGGCGATTGACCATCTACTACTGCATTCCTTACGTTATTTTGATAAAGCTGATCCAGCCTCATAAGATATCGCTTTCATAATGCTAAGATGCAACGCATTGGATTTATTGTTGGGTATAGATCATGATATTCCAAACCTATCCATGAATAATAACCAAACCAAAAGATGAATGCAAAAAAAGGCGGTTACTATTCTTTGTGTAGTTTGTGCTATTCCTAATTGAAACAGGAGTTTTGAATATAGTCCAAAAACACTCTACACCCACATGGTCTTCAAGCTATGCGTTTCAATAAATAAATAAAGCTCCACCTGAAGGCAGCATTTAATGAAAAAAAAAATGCAAATTACAACAACAATGCTAAGTGAACCGTTCGGAAGAATGCAACCAACAAATAAGTGAAGTAATGTAATAAAATTGTCTTTTAGATATATTACTTTCAAAAGTATAGAATCTCAAAATTGATAGAAAGTTCAGAAGAATCTGCAAGTATATCGTTCAATGTATTCAATCACAATCAATATTATTCATTATTCAATTACAAAAGAATTTCATAATCTAGATGCATCTAATTGAAAAAAAAATTTCAAATTCAGAATACCATAAATCATAAATATCATAAAAGTGGAATAATAAAAACAAACAAATGACTCATCTGTAGCTTTACTAATTTAACAAAGAGGAATTTACTAATTTATCTTCTCTATAGTTATCCACCACTTTTTCTATCTAAATGTATGTATGTAGTTATAAATCATATCTGCAGTTTTAAATCATCACTGGTGCCTTGGTATTAGTCCCTGCTGGTGACGATATTGTTCTCACAAAGATATAAAACAATGTCAATTTATAATAGCATCCTTTTTTTATGGTAAAATATAAGTCAAAGAGCATCATTTGCTCTTTCCAAATTTATTGAAATTTTATGAGAGGCATAAGCTGTTGGAATGGACCCAGAGTCAAGATATGTGTCACCGGGCACCTAGAAATATTGGCTTGATTTTATGAAATAATCTATGTTTATCGGTGTAATATTTATGAGGTAATAAAGTTCAACTCAATATAATAATACATCAATATTATTACATTTTACATTGAACTTAATCACTAATCTATAAAACTCTACATCAATATAACACTACATCAATATTTGGATTGCCCCAACTACCCTTCCTAACAACAGCTATTACTAACTTGTTGGGCAATCTTTTCATTTAACCTGCAATGCAAACTACTACTAACGCCGTAATAACAATCATTTAATGAAAGGAACAACTCTATCTTAAAATAAAATTAACACAGCCATTTACATAAAAAGGACTTTAAATGAAATTAAAATTAACACAATTACCTTAGAGGAAGAGTTGGATGGGGGTGACAATGGATGGAGTGAGGGGTGAAGAGCTCCGGAGGACCCCTTGCAAATGGCACATCTTGTAAGTGACGGGGTCCGAAGTTCGAAGTTCGTTAGTCATGGGGTTCGGAGGATCCCTTGCGATTAGCATATCTCGTAATCTTCGCCAACTAAATTGCATTACATTACAGTTGCCAATGTGATGGTTTAAAATAAGAAATTATTGATAGCATCACAAACCACTGAGAGTTATTTGTTGGAGGAAGAAGCGAATGCTAATAGCAAGCATTCGTTTGTCGGGAAATTGAAGATAATTTTTTAAGAGTCGTGGCCGAGTGTAGCAGCGAAGTGTAAAAATTAAACACCTTGAAGAGGAAACAATGAAGAGTAAAAATTAAAATTATGTAATTATCATGCATTGAAAGGATGAGTGCATGAAAGATGAACACACTAAGATGGGACATGAGGAAAGGTATTTTTTGTATTGTTCAACAAAAAACAAAAACACCTTGTGTGTATTGTTAAACAAAAAAGAGGTTTGTATTGTTCAACAAAAAACAATAGCTTTCTAGTTAGAATCTGTTGAATTTGATCTTCGTTTATGTGTTGGGCTACTGGTAGTCTCTTTTGAAAGATAGTGTTCCTGAAAAATGGTGAAAAAAATAAAGCAAGTATTAGTTTAGTTGTAGGTACTTGTATACTTAAAGTTATGGACAAAATTTGTTGACAAAGTTTGCTCTATAGTTTGAGAAATACAGTGAGTTATAAAAACAATTTATGTTGAAAGTTTATTGTAGATTGATAGAAAAATTAAAGTAAGAAAAATACCATGGACATAGTTTCTTGTGCATGAGTTGGTGAATTCCATCTTTGCTTCTTTGCTGAGCTACTCGAAGTTTCTGCTACAAAATTTGGATCCTGCAAAATGATTTTAATATCAAGGTAATATTAGTTTCATTATGGAGGTGGAATGTATTTCTGTTGAGGTTGTATAGTTTGTAATGTCGAAAAGAAATGGTGAAGAAAGTGAGTAATTTACATTTTATGACAAATTTAAAGAAGGGAAAAGAAAAATAAAGAATGAGTATGCATAGAATGATTTTTGCTGAATTTCATGTGTTTTTCTTAAGTTCGTCAAAGATTTGTTGTATAATTTAGTAAACTGTCATGCGTGTATATGTAGTTTTCTAATAATTGTAGATACATTAGAAAGCTTGAGATCATCTTATGACTAATAACATGATATTAAACATATTTTCATTGTGAAGTTCTGCAAAGACGATATTCAAACAATATAAACTTAATATGCACCAAAGATCACTCAAAAGGAATCTAATTTGAATAAAAAAAACCTAAATTGTCAATGGAATATAAAATATGAGATTCATGTTAAAGTTTGAACATTCTTCATGCAAGGGAAATGCAAACTTGATGTTAAAGAAGTTTATACCTAATACTGGCATTGGGTGGAACTATTAATATGAGGGGTTAATATAAAATGAGACCATCGATATATGAGTTGTGAAAATGTGAAACCACATAGAACATTTTATTTGAAACAAAATGTTGTATTTTACTTATATCAAATGGTAAGAAATTACTTGTGTGCGATCAAATGTATAAAACTAATATAAATAGTAAGAAACTAAAAAATTGTAGAAACTAATTATGTGTAGATAAGTACCTGTTCTTCCTGTTGTGCCTTAACATTTTGTTTTGTAAGACTTGGAAGCATTTGATGCTGCACGATTAATTGTGAATGGGTAGGGGAAATTGTTAGTTTGAAATTTTGATTAGAATTGATTATATAAGCGTTTGATGTTGCATGATGAAGTGGTTTGAATAAATGCAGAAAAGATCACTATAAGGCAAATTTGAACAAAAAAACATGAATTGTCAATGGAAAATAACATTAAGGTAAATGATGTAAGAACAAAGAATAATTTGAAACCAAATTTTGTATTTTACTTATATCACTTATTTTATAGCATTAACATAAACAACATCACAACTTGATGTAATGTTCACAATTAGTCTACCTCTTTTTGATGCTAACAATATGATGTACATTGAAATGAAGGAATTGATTAGAAAATACATAAAATAGTATATTGAATTGCCATTTATTAAAATTTTTTTTTTTTTACATTGTGATCCAAACAATAAATCTCAAAGTTGATGTGAAAGATCTGTATGAGGAATATTGACATTGACTGGAAGTGAAATGTTGTAAGATAAGAATGAGAAATTATGTGTGATTGAACATATAAAATTAGTAAAAATGATAAGAAATTTAAAAATAGTACAAACTAATTATGTGTGTAGATAGGTACCTGTTCTTCCTCTTGTGCTCCAGCATTTTCTTCTGTAAGAGTTGGAAGCATTTGACGCTGGACGATTAATTGTCAGGGGATAGGACAAATTGTTAGTTTGAAAGTTTGATTTGAATTAATTATATAAGCATTTGATGTTGCATGATTAAGTGGTTTGAATAAATGCACAAAGGAGAGTGGGATGCTTTAATGTAAGGAAATCATACCATTGGAAATTTTTGATAACTTTCAATTTGTTGAAGAAGTTCCAAACTTTCGTAAGACCAATTAGGATCTAGAATTGCACATATTGGAAATGAAGGTCTTTTGATTGATGAAGTAGGAAAACTTGAAGATGCAATAATGAAAATGTATGGCTTCCACAATCTTGTTGTCATGTATCGATCCAGTAGTTCAATGCCGTTGTTCTGTAGAGGTCATATTTATTATACTATTTAAATTAGTTTTATAATTATTGTTTGTTTACAATAAGATTTAGATTTACCTTTGATGACAGTTCTTTAGCATTTTCAGCAGTGCATCCGATCAGGTATTCGGCTTCTTTATCAAACAAAGTGAGTACTGCTTCTTGGAGAGAATCTTGAACAGTTGCATGAACAATGCATCTGAAATAACACTCGTTATAAATATAATGAAAGTTATATTGTCATGTAAATGATATAGTATGTTATGTTTATTTTACCTCAGGACTACATTTGCATTTTCTTTTTTGCATGGGTAACAAAGATACCTCCCATTTGAGAATTGAACTTTCTTGTTACATTGTGAGCAGGCATCATACCACAATGGTCGGCTTGTGTCTATTTGTGTGACATGAGCCAGCATGCGATAGTAGTATATCTGTAAATAGGATATCATTGGTTTGTGAAAATGTTCCTATGCATATAGTATTATATAAAAAAGAGATTAATACCTCAGACGATTGGGAGAGTAAGTGCATTTGCAAATGCATTGTGGAGATCCTCTTTGATTTTGAGAACATCGTCATCCATTGTAATGAAGGTCTTGTATTTTGAATCCAATGTATAAAAAATTTGACTGTTTCATTAGTGGAAGACCTGAAATCTTATAGGTTAGTGATGTGTTGGTTTGTAAACAATGTTTAAATGAGAATTGTATATTATGGAGTTTGTGGAATTACCATGATTTCAACTCATTCGCTTCATATGTAGTTGGATCAATGACAAACTTTGAATGTACTGTGCTTGTAACTGACAGGCCTACAAGAGATAGAAATGTAAAATAAAATTAAAAAATTATTATAGTAATTAATGGATGGGTATGTGAATAATGGATTGTTTTTAGATGCGAGTTGTATAATTTTAAAATAGAAATTTTGAAAGTTGTAAATCATATCTCGATAACGGTTTTGATTAAGTGACTAACCGATTAGGATGGGATTGTTTTCCATGCTTTCTTCTAATTGTTTGCCCTCGTTTGAAGCAAAGTTGTTCCACAAAGTTAAGACCAGAGGATTGAAGCTGGATGAAATAAGCAAAAAAGGAATGTTTTTGTATTTAGGATGTTTTAAAAGATATTAATGACATGATTTATAAATAATTAATTAAATATGGAAAAAAAGTTGAACGTACTATACCTTTTGTCAAGTAGTATGACATCCCTTCTCAATGCAGTGCTAGTTGGACGAACTGCAGATGTGTGAACTACAACTGCAATGAGATCTGTAAATGATATATGTTATTATGAATTAATGGTTTAAATTTCATATAGATATTATGAAAACAATAGCAAAGTACCTATGTAAGTGTGCTCTGGCATTGTTTGTTCCCAGATTTCATTGAGTGGAGTGAAATTGTATTTCAAGTCTGGAATTTCGGTGCACTCATTGAATACCTCATCGATAGAGGTTTGGTCAGTCAGTAGTAGCTGCTTATCATTTTGAAGAATTCTGTACCTTCTATCAGAGTCAATGACCTTAACAGCAGATAATTCATAGACTTTGCCTTCTTGGAACTGTGTTTGAAACTTTGCAATTACTTCATTCCACATTATAGCTTCCATTTCCTCTCCCTAAATGAAGAAACAGTCAAGTAAATAAGGTAAGATAAATGTGTAAATATAAAATTTGTTCTTAAGTACATTATTAAATTTACACATAAATGAACTTACCTCTTGATCCATGAAGATTATTTTCCAAACATGCTTTCTAGAGTTTCCTCTAACAAATGTATGGACATGTGGAAGCCGAACAATTCTTGCCTTGATTTTCCATCGTGGTTGAAATTTGTGTAAGAAGCGAAATGGTGTATAAGATTGAAATGCCATCCTATATATTTGAAAAAAGAGTATTAATAAATTATTACAATAATAGTATTTTGTACGCAATTGATAATGCATGGTAAATAAAGTTATGAAGGAATGACGCATTTATGAAGATATTGTTATTGTAGAGCGTACTGTTCATTAGATATCTCGTTTATGTCAGGCCTGATTAACTTCTTCAGTTGTGTTAATGGCATCTTTATTGAAAAACCCCATGTTGGATTGTACACAACTATCTTTGGCATCTGTTAGATGGCATGGGGGAAACAAAATTAATATGAATTTTATTTAGTAAGAAACATATTTCAATTGAAAAATAGCAATTAGCTTGTATTATTTCATTCTTTTAGAGTGTAGGTCGAAAAAGTAGGTACTATGTTGCTTATTTGCAAAATAAAAGATCTTATAGAGAGCACAGGTAAGATGCAGTTTATATTGTAAAACTTTTTTGCTTTGTATGCTTATTCAGGAAAATTTATAAAGGGCATTATTTTTTGAATGATGTGTTTGAAGTCAATAGTTAAAGAGAGCATGCATAAGATGTGTAGTTTATATTGTATGTTTTTTTTATGATTATAATGGGTTTATGTAAGTGATGTGTTTGTTGTCGCGAATTTAACGATTATGTAAAATTCGTTTTATAACATAATTGTATTGTTAATTTGTCTTTACAGTATTTTAATTTAATACTTGTAGAGAATTAAGATAAGATATGTAGTGTATGTTGTATAATGTTTTTTTTTTAAATTTAGTATAGTACTGGAAGAGTTATGCATCTTTGAAAACCTATTATGAAAGCTTTAAAAAAGAAATGAAGATATATTATCAATGTAATAGAGCACAACAAAAGTTAGGAATATATAAATACATTATCAAGATACATTATGGTTAGAATGGATTTATATATTGCTTAGTTTTGTTATGGAGAATTTGTACCTTCCATATCATGGAATCTTTTGATTGAAGCATCTAGATTGATCTTGTGGTTGATATTTGTTGAAAAACTTCCTTGAAGACAACATTCTTTGTATAACCATCTGGTTTGTCATGATTTTGTATCAAAATTTTCAATCCTTCTCGTGTTGTAGTTCGTGACACAGCTACATATAGTTGGCCATGAGAGAATACAGGATTTGGTAGAAATACACCAACTTTTTTGAAACTTTGTCCTTGGCTTTTGTTAATTATCATTGCAAAAGCTAACCGAAGAGGAAATTGCCTTTTGAAATTGAAGGGCATATCAACGTTGGAAGGAGACATGATAATCCTTGAAATCAAAACTGTTTGGCCTCTGCTCATGCCTGTGATTTGTTTTGCTTCAATGACATGTCTCTGTAACTTATGAATGATAAGTCTTGTACCATTACAGAGGCCAATTGATGGATTAAGATTCCGTAGTAAGACAACAGGTGCTCCAACTTTCAATTCTAATCAGTGATTTGCTAGGCCACTAAGATTCAAAGAATTTAGATATTCGATCGGATGCATATTATCCTGGTGATCTGTATTTCCTTCTATGGGGCTGCTAGTATCAGCACTGAAGAAAATTTCAATACGTCCAGGAAGCATTGAAAGTATTTTGTTGTTTATGGTATCGACATCTTCATTCTTTGGTGCTAAAATAACACGTTCTTTAAAAAAAGAAGGTTCTTGATATTTTTCTTGTAACCGGAAGTAAATATGATCAATTATTGCCTCAATGCCTGATGTGTTATTTCTGATAAGTAAGTCATCAGGAATTTTTATCCAATCAAATTCACCATTATGTGACAAATCAAGCCCCGGTATGGAACCATTTCCTATGTCAAGAACCCAATTTCTGAACCTTTCAAGCTCCAAATTGCTTGGATTGGAGGCATTATTGGAGCGAATTCGCATGTTTGTCTTCAAATGAAAGATTTGGCAATATGTCCAAAGAATTGATCTTTGAATTGAAGATGATACAATCTCTTCTCTTCCTCCTTTTTGGATGACTGGTAATATTTGTCTGAAATCTCCTCCAAGAAGAACTAATTTACCGCCATAAGGTTTATACATTGCATTTGGAGTAGTTTGCTTCATGAGATCTCGAAACGTTCAATCAACTGCTTCAAAAGCATGCCTGTGTATCATCGGTGCTTCATCCCAAATTATGAGCTGTGCCTTTCTTATGAGTTCTGCTAAATGAGTTTGCTGGCTAATTGCGCAAGTTGAAGTTTCATGTAATTCTAATGGAATTTTGAAACGTGAATGTGCTGTTCTGCCACCAGGTAATAATAAGGAAGCTATCTTGGAAGACGCTACAGCAAGCACGATTTTCCGTTCGCTTCGTAATTTAGCAATGATTGTCTTCCATAGGAACGTTTTTCCTGTACCTCCACTTCCATAAAGGAAGAATAGTCCCCCAGACATATTAGTAGCTATATCTATAATGGTATTGAAGACTAATTTCTGTTCAGCATTTAATCGTGCATGCATTTGTTCAAATTCATCCTTTAATAATGCTGCATTGTAATTTAATTCTTCAAGGATAAGACTATTCTGAATGACAGAGACAGATCTTGGTAAAGGCATGCCTTGAAATTGTTTCAACGATGTTCCGTTTCGGTTTAGAATTTGTTCAATCTCATGAAGAGCAATGCTTTGTAAGTCATCAGAAGGCAACTCAAGGGAAAAATTACCTGCTTCTCTCCTTGCTCTTGAAATGAAATCATCTACAAACTTCTCCCAATGAGCATTCCACAGTTGATATGGATTGGAAATTTCGCAAAACATGAGCATTGATGCAAACATGTGGCGAAGTTGGTATGAAGATGCCCATGTGTTTGCTTCTGAAAGAGCATCGTTCCATTCATTATCGTCATCAAGGAATCCAAGTGCAATGCAAGCTAACTTGAAACTGGGATATTCAATTCCATTAACCGTATGTATATCTTTATAGGAAGTTGCACCACATACAATGTGCAAGAGCATACGCAGGTAATAACGTTCACTTGATGTTGGGTGAGCAAAATATAACCTTCCAATGCAGTCATGAGATTGTCGCCTACTCCATTGTTTTCTTTTGTTGCTCCAAACCCAGAATCTAGGAAAGTCAACATATGTTAAAGTTTGAGCATCTGGATTTATTTTGTTGGCCTCAAACCACTAAGTTAACATTGTTTTCCCAATATTGCTTCTTGAAAGAACTTGATGTAGATCATCGTTGTCATTGAAGACAACCACCTGTTGATTTTCCAAGTGATATTCTAGTCTTTCAACTGCTGGATGTCTTTGATGTAAGTCAAATTCAAAAATTCTCCAACAAGCTTCTGATGATGATATGTAACAACAATCTAAATATTGCTTAACTTCATCAATGTGACTATATTGATGGCCTTGTGTAGTGTCATGAGCCTTGTCATTGTTCTCAATTATAATGGTTGCTCGATCTGGTCCTTTATGTACATACTTGAATAAGTACTTTGTCATTGTTGAACGGCCAACAATCTCCACATTTATATGACTATCATAATGTGTTAATAGTTCAACATTGTGAGGTATCACCCAATGATTATCGACTTCGATACCATTAATTAAGGCAGTTCTTCCATCATCTCGACGTCGATATATTGGAAATCCATTAGATGCAATTGTAGTTTGACTACAAAATTGCTTGGGATAGCCTTTTGAGCACTTCATGTCAATCATGCATGGTGCATATGGATTTAAGTGACCACACGGACCATGTATCATACATTTCACAACCGTTTCATAAGCCAGAGGATTTATATTCTGATCTGGAAGTTCAGCACTGACTATTCTATCAATATCATCAATAGAAGTAGGCTTGTATTCGCTTGAAAGAGTAAATAACATATGAACATGCGGCAATCCTCTCTTTTGGAATTCTACAACATAAAGATCTGTGAAGAAATTTATATGATGTCAGTTTATAGATAATAAGGTTGGTATTATTAGAGTCAGTTAAATACATGTAATGAGGTACTTACCTGCAATTACTGTTCCAAAAATTTTTGTCATTTTAATGTCATGTAATAGTTGCTTGACCTTAATCTTGAAGACTCTAGCAACAATGTCAGGTCTATCTTCTGCTTTCTGATTGTTTATTGACTGTATGGCTTGTTCAATCTCCTTCCATCTTGGGTTGCATGTGAATGTAATAAAAAGATCAGGAGGTCCAACCCATCTACAGATAGCAATTGCATCTTGGAAATTTTGGACCATATTTCGTGGGCCACCAGTAAATGAAGATGGAAGAACTAAATGTCTTCCAACAGCAGCAGCGACATTGTCTCCAGTCGTTACAACATCATGTAGTCCTTGGTACAGTTCAGAACGCAATTGTTTTTGATTGCTTCGTACCCATTTCAGACGATATTCTTCAATTGCAGCATAGGCATCAACGACGAATTGTTGGAAAACTCGTCCACCTTGTAAGAGGGTTTTACCTTCTACTAATCGATCTTGAATGCGAAATGCATAAAATTCCCTCATTGAAACAGTATCTCGAGAAGAAGTGATATTAATATTTCTTGCTCTATATGGTATTCCAATTCGCCATCCATCTTCTCCATATGGAAATAAAAGAGGATACTGTAATGGCATGTAACTTGGATGAGTTTCATTAATTCTATGTAGAAAGTGATCAGTAGTAGAGATAACAATGTCACGATGGTTATAATCTCCAGAGCCATCACCAACCATTAGTGCGGCCACTTCATCACCTGATGACCGTATGTATTGTCTCCAATTTGCTGCTCTATTTTCCAGAATCCTTATTTGTAAATTTATGGTATCATTATTGGCCATAAAATCACGTGCTCTTCGGTAGACACGTGCATAAGGATTTGTTTGATCCAACATTTCTCTTAATCCTTCAACGACTAAAGGATTAATATCTCTTGTAGAGTTACTTTGATGCAGAATCTCTCTTGTAGAGTTATTTTCCTGGATGAAAGAAATCCTATTTTCAATTTCATTAGCTGTGTCATAAATGTAGAGTTGTGCAAATTTTGGAGATGATCCTTCCAACGGTAGAAGGGAGCCTATGCTGTGATAATTTTGGCCAGTAATTCGAAAAGCATAGGGGCCTCGACCATCTAGTAAACTATAATCAATCTTTCCTCCCATAGAAGTAAAGGAGAACATGCAATTGTAAACTCGAATCAAACTTTTAAACTTTGATTGTCCGCTATCATGAATGCCGTTGAACAATTCCTGCAAAAACGTGGGTGTCTCTAATAATAAGGGTATATCAATTTTTCCATTCTTGCAGCATAGCGAGAATTCTGGATTACTTAATGAACTTCCTGATGATCGCTCTTGAATCCACATTTTAGCTCCACAATTTGGACATATATGTGATGGTGGCCCAAATTCAAATCGTTCCGCGAATATCCTATTCCTTGTGTAGTTGGAATTTGCGTTAAGTGTACCTATTGAACATAATATTTGGGGAAAACTTTTTAGATAATATTAATAGGAATGCCATATGAGGATTAAGATGAACTGAAGGAAATGAAGACATAAAACTAAATTAGCTTACTGGTGGAGGAAGATTCGAGATTGGAAATCATTTGACCATGTGATCTGGGCATGATTTGTTGTATTGTTGATGTATTGACACCATCAGTAACATGTGGAGCATTTTGAGTTGATGGTGTCATGCTAACACCATTATCTCTAGTGCGTCTTCTTTGCTGTAAAATTTGTATTCTATGACGCCTAGCTACTTGTTGTGAGGAAATAATTGCATGTGACAGAGTCTGATTGGCATGTGAGTGGCCATGGTATTCACCTAGTGAAAAAAATAGTATTAGAAATATAAATCCTTCATTGTGTGTTTTTTGTGTAAATAAGATATAGTTAGTACTACCTCTTCGTGAATGACTTGACATACCAGAAGGAAGATGCCTGCAAAATATAAGTTGTGCTTTGTATCAAGTTACATCATTAAGTTATTAATAGCGTTTTAAAAAGTTTAATTCGTTTTAATAGTAAAATATAATTATGAAGAAGAGTAATATGATCCTAATAAGCTGGATTAAGAACATTTAATTTCTTTGTGGATGAATTGTTATTTGAATTATATTGTATCAAATTTTTTGTTTTCCTTTATTAAATTCTCTTATTGGGTTTTCTATGTATGGATCTTAAGCTGGTTATTGGTAATCTAAGTTGAGTTCTAGGATGAGGTTGGAAAACAGAAAAACTTAACTTAAAAGAAGATTCAAATAGTAAGAAAGTAACATTGTCAACAAAAAACAGAAAAAAAATCACAGAAGCAACATGCTAATCCCTTCTTTCCATGTCTTAATTATTGATTAAGAAGCAACACCCCTTCCCATAAGTATAAAACGAAATGTAGCAAAGCAAATAGACACACTTGATTAAAACACAAAAACAAAAAAAGCATGCTAAAAGAAGAGGAGTGTTGGGAGATTCACTTTGTATGTAAGAACCAATATGTTTTGTATTCAAATGAAGCAAGAACTAATATAGAATGTGCCATATACCTATAAGTAGATAGAAGAAAAAGCAATACAGTTTAAAAAAAAAAAAAAGGTAAGTAAGAATCAACATTCATTGTCATAACTATAAAATTAAATATAGAAAAAATAAACCAAATTTTATATATTTTATTCATTTGTGAAAGAAGAAGAAAGAAGGAAAAGCCATACCCGTTTCGATCTTCTCTTTTCAGTCAATTACTGAAATTCAAGTACCAACAAAATCCACTGTTTTTTTAAAGTATATGGCAATGCTTAGATGACGAAGAGGACAAATCTGAAAATCAATAGCAAATAACTGTAAATGAGTACCACAGGCAATTGATTACTCAAAGTATAGCAACTGTGAAGCATTTAAAAAAAAAAAGAAACAAAAAAAATATAAATTTCATCAATAAAGAAGAAAAACCACACTCGCCACATTAAAATGAATAAACATTGGGAAAGTCTCAATAGAGGAGAAAATAGGATTAAATTATTTAATTTTGGATTAAAATATATTAGATACAAAGTCAATATGTGTTGAGTTTTGTTCGGTTTGTTTGGTTTAGTTTGTTAAGTTCAACCTTGAGCAAGATGCCTCTGGTTATGGGTTGATGCCAGGCTTAAACTAAGCTAATCCAAAACCTGAATATCTTTTTGGTGGTAAAGCCTTAGATTTGACTAAAGTGTCTTTTAACGGAGTAGGTTTGACTTAATTTTGTTGGCTAGACTGTTCGAACATTCACTTTGTATGTAATGAGCTGAAAAGATAAGAGTCAGTTTTGCTCTATGTTATTTATACATTCATCTAGAAAAGAGTTTAAAAGATATATTAATCCATCTATTTCTAGATTAATCCATAACAGGTAAAACCTCAAGAGAGGTACTCACTCTTTATCTTTTTCTCCGTAACATCAACTAAGTGAAAATTTTTGTTTCATGACTAAAAAGTTTTTCTTATAAAAAAAATTTTATTTTATGAAAAAACAAATAAATAAGAAAAAGGCAAAGCTCTACGTTTGTTTTCTTTTTTTTTTTCGATTCTGTTTTCTATTATTATGAATCGGTATTGGGAATTATACATGAAACCATGCTTGATAGAGTGTAAGTTAAACAATTACAGTTTCAGCAAGATGTTTATAAAGTAAAAAGAAAGGCCACCCTATTTGTTATATATGCAGTTTTTAACTTTTATTTATCACATTATATGGAACTCCAAAAACTATAACATAACTTCACTACTCATGGACACAAATCTTCTAATTTGGACACACTTTGACATCAAAAGATTCTGGATTCATTTATAAAAAAATCTGAAATTAAAAAAAAAAAAACCACCCAGCAAATGGATAACATCATTGGTTTGTCAATCATGGTTTTTGTAACTTTTCTATCTGAGTACCCTTTTGTCTAACTTCATTAAAAATTGAGGTAGATTTTCTCTTCTAAAGCTCTAGAGTAGGATTATGAACATGATAAGTTTCAAAGGTAAAATGGAACGATCTCATCTACTGTTGATCCTGAATGTAATTAGTCTATTGATCAAGGAAAAGAAAAGATGAAATATAAAAAAATTTTGTGCATTTATGCAAAGCAATAAGGAATGTTTCATCCCCCCAACAACAAAAGTTTTTAACTATTTTTAAACAATCAATTTATTTTAACTTCTAGAAAATCTAGGGTTATAACCTTTAAAACACGATAAGGAAAAATATATGCTTAACAAAGAGGTGGCCAAGTAAATAAGAGGCAAAATAAATTAGGAAGTGCAATACAAAAAATAAAAGGGAAATATAATTTTTCTTTTGTATATTGAAAGCTCTTAACGATTTTGATGACGTTGGGCGCGCAAAAATTTTTATGATGATTTTTTTGAATAACATCATTGTTTTGTCATAGGCACTTTCTAGTAGTTGTTGTCAGAAACATAAGCTGCAGAAAATTGGAAAATGCATCTTCTTTATGTTTTTGCTTTTTCCATTTACACATATTTTGCTGTCATAAAAAGTGAGGGGTATAGAGACAAACCATGTTTTGAGGAATATTAAAAGAAAGGCTTGTTATGCACTATTTTCTGTCATAATATTTTATTGTTGTCCCCAGACTATAAGCTACATGGCAGAGCATGTCGTTGGACATGGTTCTTTTGGGATAGTATTTAAAGTGAGCCTTCCTTTTACTGCAATTAAAGCATTTTTGTTCAATTTTTTGTGTGTGTAGAAGCAATATAGCTGTCTCGATTTTCTGTAACTTGTTAGTCTCAATGATCTTATTTTGCAGGCAAAGTGCCTGGAGTCAGGTCAAAACCGTAGCAATTAAGAAGGTTCTGCAAGATAAGAGGTAGAAAAACCGTGAGTTGCAGACAATGAGGCTTCTGGATCACCCTAATGTCGTGTCACTCAAACACTGCTTCTTTTCAAAAAGGGAAAAAGATGAACTCTATCTGAATTTGGTGCTTGAATATGTACCTGAGAGTGTTTATTGTGTAGCAAAACACTACAGCAAGGTGAATCAACCAATGGCTCTGATATATGTCAACCTCTATACATATCAGGTTGCTTTCAAATAGCTATTTCTGAACTTGTCTGAAGAAATTTTTGTTTATAATATGCTTTTTTTTTCCCTTATCTCTTCATTGCTTAGTCACTTGTTTTTTTTGCTTTGGAACTGTTTGCTTTATGACTTGGATCAGTAGGTGATGGCAAAAGAAATCTTATCAATTCCTTTTATTTTTTTTTTTTCGTAATTTATCTAAAAATAATTTTGAGGGAAAAGGGGAAAGAGAAAGAGAGCACGAAGGTTGGAATAGCCATGGGAGCAATATGTATCCATGCACCATCCATCCATGTCGGACCGGATGAAGCATAAGTCTGAGTTTGAAGAAATTGGGTCCACAATTTTGAAGAAATTGGCTTTTTCGTGTTGATAATAAAAGGCTTTTTGTAATGATTACAAAAAAACAGAAATCAGTCCCAAAACGTAAAGTAAACTTGACAATTGCTCATATTAGTAATTGTTTTTATCATTTATTAATCATCTCAATTGTTTTTATCATTTAGTAATCAAGCAAATCATTGATCAATTCATCCGATCAATAAATCAGTTGTAAAGCAACTACATTACCAGGCGATTTGATTACTAAAACAAACCCTAACAGCTTCAACTACTAATTCAAGTTCCTAGAAAAGCGGAAACTACTTCTGAGTTATAATGTAACATATATCAGTGAAAGGAACGATGTTGAATATGAAGAGTTCGTAAGATAGTGGATACAATGTTGAATATCAAGTCATAAACTCAGTATTCAGAAATTATGTTCAAAGTTCCTGAGATGATAGATACAATCTTCAATATAAGCTTAATATGCATTAAATAGTGGTCAAAGAAAAATGTAACAAAAAGATCAGCAAATCAAAATTTTAAGTCAACAACACGAAAGAGTGCATGTTTTGAACTGATAGCAGACCATGTTATTACTTTTAAACAATATATGAAAGAATGCATTAGCAACTATTAGTAATGAAGCATCCCACATCGTAATACAGGCAAATAGCTATACTTACCTGAAAGTGACAGTTGTAAACCATGCGACAAAAGAAATCCAGAAGTATGGTTTTCTGAGATAGCTGTATGAGAATATACCACGAAATGCAGAGGTGTGCAAAAACAGACGTCTGAGAATTACAGAAGAAATCCAACACACTGCAAGAACAAATGGCTGAAAATTATATTAAGAACATTTGATCTTGAAACAACAAAAATATTCTCTGAAACCACAATTTAAACCATGGCTTCCATTACCAGTAAAACCACACATTGTCCATTGTATAATTTCAAAACAATAAGGATACAAAATTTCCTCAGCAACTTTGTGGTTTTGACAGTATAGAATGACAATTTTACTCATATACCATGACACCCAATTGATGAAACAAAAAGTAAATCTTTGAGGCCGTGTAATAAGAAATTTTTCTTGAAGCCCAGACGCCCTTTATATAATAGATGTCCCATTCGTAACTTCGTTCATTTTTAAGGCAAAGAAAGGAAGAAAATCAAGAAGAATTAAATTACAAAATACCTTTTTTGCAAAAACTGATATCGACTTTGATGTTGCAGTATTTAGGCAATTCAAGATTGGTGGTCAATCCGACAGTCTCGCTCTTTCTCAAACGCCTGACGTATAATGGAAAATCATAGAGTATGACATCCCAATAAGAAATAAAATAAAAGAAAAAAAGTTGAGATTGTTCAAACCTTGGAAAATTAGGGATGCCGTTTCGCTGAAGAGGGGTGTCTTTTGGTGGCTGAAGAAAAATTAGGGACTGGAATAGATTTTGAGAGCATAGATTGACGGAGAAGATGAGTTGCAATTGGAACATTGTAGAAGAGGAGGTTACCGCAGTTGAGAAGAGAGACGGAGTAGGTGAGATTGCGATAGAGTGAGAGACAGGGTGAGACACAAAATGGCTGCGGAGAGAGAACGATGAGCAACAGAGTGAGAGAGAGAAACAAAGCTGAGAGAAAGAGAGACCGGTGAAGAGAAGGTCAGAAACCCAACTGCTATACTGTAGACGGCGTGAGAAAGATGGACTGGTCACAGAGAGATAATCTAATACGAAATAAACTGTGCACTTTCTTAACACAATCGTAAAATTAATTGAACCCCCACTTCTCATCATACTTCAAATCCAAGCTCTGTGAGATAATGAGAGGTGAAGGTCGTCTATGAGATAATGTGAGGAAGATAAAGAGAGAGACAGTGAAGGATGAGAACGGAGAGAAGCAAGACAGAAGGAGAGAAATTGGAACCAGGGGAGACCGAGAGGAAGAGCGCAGAGAACCGAGGTAAAAGGCATAGAACAGAAGGAGAGACCGAGGGGAGAGGCTAGTGAAAAGAGGGAGATACGGAGAAGGGAGATCGCAGAGACCGAAAGAGAGAGGGCAGAGAACGGCTGAAATTATAAAATATTCTTAATTCAGGTTCCAAAGTTGAAATATTTTTATTTCAGGTATACAAAGTTTAAAATAATAGAATAAAGGTCTCCAAAGTTTAAAATGAACAGAGGGAGATACGGAGAAGGGAGATCGCAGAGACCGAAAGAGAGGAACGGCTGAAATTATAAAATATTCTTAATTCAGGTTCCAAAGTTGAAATATTCTTATTTCAGGTAACAAAGTTTAAAATAATAGAATAAAAGTCTCCAAAGTTTAAAATATTCTTAGAATAAAGTTGTCCGAAATCATAAAATAAAATAATTTGGCCTTGACAGAGTTCTCTGCACACCTCTTTTCGTTTATATAATATAATATTTTTTTGTCAGTTGGCCTGACACTTTTTTCATAATAAAATAATTTTTTCCTTTAAAAGGAGGTTGGACGATTAAAAATAATTAGAGGTGTCAGGTCCAAAGTTGACCTAAAACCTCCGTTATCAGGCGTCAAGAGGAGCGTCAGGTCTGTGTTGATGGTCAGGCTGAAATTTTGAAATGTCACACTGAAAGTTTGTTTTGTAAAATAGTAAAATATTTAGAGGCTCGAAGTAATTTTTATAAAAATATTTAGAGGCTCGGGCGGGCGAGGCTGCCCGAGGCGGCCATGTCAGCCCGAGCCTCTTTTCCTTTATATAATAGATGGCTTCACGCGACGCAATGAGTGCATTTTCAACGACTCGAAGGCATGGTGACACGGCACACAACTCACTTAACCTCCTAACCCAAGTTAACTTATCGTTTCTCCTTGGCTGGTGGCTAAGCTTAACTTGGGACTGGACAGTGGGCGGGCTCGGGATCAGGCCAGGCCCAAAGTTTCAACTACGGTATATATTAAATATAATAAGATATAGTCTTTATTTGCCCGACTCAGGATATATATTAAAATTCAGTCAATAAAGTTTCAACTTTTAACTTTTAGTAAACCTCTCTTAAAATAATTATTTTTTAGTGACATTTCACGAGGCCCTCAAATCATAATATACAATGTTAATGGAAGGTACAAGTTATTTTATTGACATCAATCACTCAAATGGCCTGTTGTACAAATTAGTATACAATGTTAATAGAAGGTACAAGTTATTTTATTGATTTGTACAAATCATTTTATTGCCTATACAAGTCTTGTGATTGAGTGGTATAAGGGCATTCTTGGAAGAATTTGTTTGTAAAAGTAAAATGTAGAGGTGGCAATTGTGACCTGTGACCCACCAACCCACCCGAACCCGCCCATACTTAGGCGGGTTAGGGTTGACTATTTTAACCCGCAGGCTGGGTTTGGGTCATGAATTCTCAACCTGATTATAAACGGGTTGGGTTAGGGTTTGACCCATCAACCCGAAATGACCCGATTACAACCCATTTATTTTTTTGTGTAATAAAAGTTTGGAACATTATAATAACAATACTTGTAGCTATTCGACCTTTCTTCTTTTAATATAAATAATGACAAAGGATAAAATGAAGAAAGACTTTTTTACGTATAAATATTTCAAATTTCTTAGCCTCTCCTAATATAAATTAAGGCATTGATGACAAGTAAAGTCTTTTAAGACTTTATTATTATGTTTTAGTTCTTTTCTTTATGTTATTTTAGTTCTATTTTAATGATTGTTGTGTTATTATGCTTGTTAGGTGTTCTTTGATATTGGAATGAATTAAAAAAATAGAATTTGTATAGACTTTTATATTAGAATGAATTATAATTTTTTAATTATTAGTAGTAATTTAAATTATTTAAACGGGTTGGCGGATTGAAGCGGGTTAGAGCGGATTGGATTAGGGTTGAGATATTCCAACCCATTTATTAAACGGGCAAGTTCGGGTTGAGCCTTGGCTTATAAACCTCATACATCAACCCAACCCGAACCCGACCCATTTCCACCTCTAGTTAAATGTCACTAAAATTTATTTATGTTGATAAAAGTTTCTTAAATTTTAAAACTCAAAACTTTACTAAATAAATTTTAATTATGTTCAAAAAGTATCTCTAAAAGTTAATTCCCCTTGAATTTATCCTAATAATGGGACAGGCTTCGGCTGGCCAAGATCAATCCAACCAAGGCCTGTTGAAACTACTTGATCCAAATTGGCTTACGGTCCAATTTAAGTCGTACTTTGGGCAAAACTCAGGCTTATCTTTTTATAACGAGGCCAGCCCGGAAGCCTTTCACCAACTATTTTGAGAATATCATTCCAAGAAAGTATATCACTCCTATTGACAAGAATGAGTCAATTCTATAGCATCATCCATGAAAATTTATGGATCATTGGTTTAACAAAATGCCTAAAGCGGGGGGAGATTATGACATCCTGATCCCACATTGGAAAAGGATGAAAGCCTGATAAGGTATAAGAGTTAGGAACAACACTTAACCTAGTGAAGTGCCTTTTGGAGACAAAATCGTGTGAGACCAAAGCATACAAACACCTTGGAGAGTTAAAGTGTCATAATACACGTAGGTACATCTTATTTTGGTTCCCTAAACAAACTGGGAAATGGATTACGGTGGAATACCCTAAAAGTGGTTTAAGTAGATTATCCTAGTTATTGTCTAATCTTATTGGTGGTGGGATAGATAAATTAAGTATTCTTGTAGAGATGGGATAGGTCTTGATTTAGTAGAATAAGAAGCTTTGATCCCATTTATTTGTCTCGTCCAATCACTACAAAAAAAGGTAATGTAGCACCACCAAATGCCTTAATACAGCATTTCCGTAGAGCATCTATATGTTGTTATTGGGTGACAACATTGATATTTTCATTGTAAATGTAATTTTATATTTTAATAGCTGTTTTAAATTATACAGTAGGACTTTTTTTATTTTATAAAATGATGTAACAAATTTTTTTATAGTAGCATGTGTTTATAAGATGCAATAATAAATTATCTTATAGTGGCATCTTTCTATAAAATGCCGTAATAGTTTGTTTTATAACTGTATTTCTTATAAAATGCTATAATAGATTGTTTCATTGGGTAATTTGTTTTATAATACATATACAAATAAAATGTTATATTAAGGAGTTTGTTATGACACTTTTGTATAACATGCTCTTATTTTAGTTGTTGCTACATTACCCCCCTTTTTTTTTGGTAGTGAGTTAAGAACTATATCAGGTTAATGGATATTGATTGATATTATTGCTTACAATTTCCATGTTAAGTCTTGACAATCCTTTCTAAATGGATGGGCAGTTAAAATGGGAACTCATAAATGTTAAGGAAAATCCTTTTTCTATTAAATATTAAGCAATCTAACCAATTGATTATTCATACTTCTTGACATTTAAGCTCACAAATGTCAAACAACCTAACCAACCCGCCCCAACCCAACTTGAACCCAATCTTCATATATTGAAATATCATTTTATATGTCCTAAATATTATTTTCATATATGTCATTAAAAAATACATAATTTTTTGTGGTGAGTTAAAAACTAAATCAGGTTAACTTTTCTCACTTTTTGATTTTGTTTTCTCTATCTTGAACATGGGAGGCTTACATGCATAATTCTAATGGGTAGAGGTATATAGATTTTTTTTCATATCAATATTGATTGATATTATTGCGTACAATTTCCACATTAAGTCTTGACAATCCTTTATGGATGGATGGGCAATTAAAATGAGAACTCATAAATGTTAAGGAAATTCCTTTTTCTATTAAATATTAAGAAACCTAACCAATTGATTTTTCACACTTCTTGATATTTAAGCTCACAAATCTCAAGCAACCAAACCAACCCGCCCCAACCCACCTTGAACCCAACCTTCATATATTGAAATATCATTTTATATGTTTTAAATATTATTTTCATATATGTCATTAAAAAATAAATAATTATTGGTAGTGAGTTAAGAACTGAATTAGGTTAACCTTTCTCTCTTTTTGATTTCATTTTCTCTATCTTGAACATGGGAGGCTTACATGCATAATCCTAATGGACAGAGTTATATAGATTTTTTTTCATATCAATATTGATTGATATTATTGCTTACAATTTCCACATTAAGCCTTGACAATCCTTTCTAGATGGATGGACAGTTAAAATGGGAACTCATAAATGTTAAGGAAATTCATTTTTCTATGGAAAACAACCTAACCAATTGATTCTTCATACTTCTTGACATTTGAGTTCACAGATGTCAAGCAACCTAACAAACTCGCCCAGCCCACCTTGAACCCAACCTTCATATATTAAAATATTATCTAATATGTTTTAAATATTATTTTCATATATGTCATTAAAAAGTACATATTTTATTATACATATATAAAAATATTTTTTTTATATACGTGTTCTCATCATTTCCAGCTCAACTCGGGGATGCATGACTGCATGGGTGTGTTGGCATCTATGCTAATGCAAAGAGTTGGAAACTTTTGACCCCAGCATCGATCGCACGCAAAACAGAACGAGTTGCTATTCAAATACAACCCAGT
The DNA here is from genome assembly GCA_947561395.2 of Buxus sempervirens. Lineage (NCBI taxonomy): Eukaryota > Viridiplantae > Streptophyta > Magnoliopsida > Buxales > Buxaceae > Buxus > Buxus sempervirens. The sequence goes on along the minus strand of OX387191.1, from coordinate 12,745,333 downwards.
TGCCTCTTAATGTAGAGACTTCTAATCTGGCAATTGTTTGGAGGATTGGGGTTTGTCCTCCAAGGTTCTCTCTCCCAATTTTATGGCAACATGGATGACAGCCACGTTTGATGTAGAATTTGAAGGAATTGAGTGTCGTGTTGGGTGATAGCCACTTTAGGGATATATAGTGATAAAAAGAAATAAAACAAAAATAAAACCACTAATATCTTGGTACTTGCCGCCTACATCCCTATAGCTATGATCAGAGTATAGAAAGAAGAGATCGGGAGCTGCATTGATGATCACTGGTTCTGAGATGCACATAATGAGTGCCCTTAGCCTTAGTTGAAGGAGTAAGCAAGATTGTACCTAGCCATCATCAGAGTAGGGCGTATCTTCTTAGCCTTGCCCAAGAGGAGTAAGGGGGATCTCCATGTATTGTTATGATAGGAAGTAACAAGAATGACATGCTACTTCATGCTATGCGGATAGCATGATAGTTGTAATACCCAGAATTTTTTCTGAATTAATTATTAATTTTCAACCTGTAATTATTAAGAGTAATTGCTAATCAAAGATTTAAATTTAATAGGTGATCATGTGGAGGAGGTAGATCCGGAATTTGGTGTCGATCCGACGGTTAGATCATAAAATATAAGGTAAGAGAGATATTATGTAACTACTTTAATTATATTGGTCAAGTATATAGAGCATGATGTAGTGGCATGTATTGGATCATGTTTTTAATTAAATAAAATATAAAATTTTTTAGATGGGTACATGTGCTATATAGAGCTTCTAAGTTGGGAGAACTTCTAAAAAGAATACTTTGTTTTGAGAGAAGGAAAAACCCTACTGTTGCTTTGGACGACTAAAGGAAGAGAAGTAGAAGGCTTGATCGTGACGTTTGTATGGAATTTCGTGGGGTTTTGCTGTCTTGTGAAGAAGAGATAAAAAAGATTGAGGTTTACTTGATTTGGTTGCTAAAAGATGTAAGTAGCAACCCTTCCCTTGGCAAAACTTGTATGATTTAATGTTTAGACAACAAATATATTGTTCTTTGGTTTTGTGATGATTTAGAAGCATGTTGAAGAGGTTTTAGATAGATTTGATTGAGGTTTAAACCATGAAAACATATCTTTTTCTTCTCGTTTGGTTTTCTGTTTATTTTGGTATTTGATGAAAAACCATGATTTGATTACAAGAATTTGTTATTCTTCTTGTTAGAATGTTTTGTTACATGTTTACACTGATTTTAGAAGAGTTGGATCTGATTTTTGTTCATAGAAATAAATTCTATAAGATTTAAGAGAGGAATCTGAAATCTGAAATTTCACAAAATTTACGAGTTTACAAAAACGCTAGACAACTTGCTCGAGCTCCCATGTTGAGCACCAGTTATATTTTGCTAAATTTCTAGACCGCTTGAGCGATTTGTTGAGTACCCTCTTTACAACGTAATTTAATAGATCGCTTGACGTAGAAGGTTGAGTGCCATGTTGAGCGCCTAACCCAGATTTTCTGATTTTGGGGAAAATACCTAGATTTTGACTATTTTTGGATGAATCCAAGACATGTACAAGTAAGATTTGAGTGTTTAGAAATTGTTTTCTAAGGCCAAATAATTTTATGAAATTTATATAAGATTTTAGGTACGTTCTACTGAAATAACTCATGTTTTGATTCCAAAAGGGAATTTGATCTTAAACTTGATTTGTTTGTGAATTGGTTGGTTTCAACACTTGTAAAGGTATGTTTTAAAGATTTGTAAAAGTATATTTTAAAGATGTTTTAAGTTCTGGAACAATAAGAAAATATTTTTCTACAAATTTGGGTTGATTGAGCCTATTTATCGGATTTTGACAGTTTTGTGTAATATTGTTTTTCTCCATGAGGGAGATGGTTCTTCTTGTTATTTTCTCTATGATGGAGTATATCTTACATGATGGTAGTAAACATAAATTTATCTCCATGAGGGAGTGATTTTGCCAAGAGAGCACCATTGAAATTGATATTTGGCCATGAGTGCTGTGAATTTTTGCCATGACGGCATTACACTTATACTTGGTCATGAGGACTCATGTTTTGGTTTTATTTGTGTCTTAGTAGGCTTAGCTTGTTATGGATCCATAGTTTAGCTAGTAGTGAAGTCTGTCTATTTTTGCTAAGATTAAGTCTAGTTCTTTTTTATGCATTTCCTCCATGACGGATAGGCCTTCCATGAGGGATGAGCTGCAACAATTCTATTTTCGCCATGAGGGTGAGGTCTCTTTTATTCCACCATGAGGGTGATGGTACGGCCAGATATATTGTAGTTTGTTCTTAGATTGGATTTGTTGGACTAAGTCTTGACCTTTCAAAGCGGTCATATTTCACTACTCCTGTGGAATCACATATTCTTGTATTTGTTTTGATTCTCATGAGGAGATTACTTGCTGGTTTTATTTTGAAAATAAATGTTATATGTTTATTTTTTTGGTTTGTGATTTGCTAGGTTTATTGTTGAATTGTTATACCTCATAAACTGTATTTCTGTTAATAACATGAGACTATTTTATTTATGCTTGTTACTATATATACTTACTAGGATTTTATATCTCACCCCGTGTTTTTAATGTTTTGTTTTCAGATCCTATTGGTGAGGATGATACTGACAAGGTAGAGCCACAGGGTGTTGATCATCAGGACGATTATTTTGATCTTATGTAGGAGTTTTATTTTGAGTAGATGGATTGTAGTAGGATTTTTATTATTTTATTATTGGTAGAATATTATTTGATTTAAGGTCTATTAGTGAGTTGAGATTTAGTTAACATTCCTTGTTTTCTAGACTTATTATTATTATTATTTGATTATAGATTAGTTGATCATATTTCCGCATTTATTTGGAGAATATTAATGAAATTTGAATTTGATAACGTACTCTGATGTTCATTTAATTATTATTGATTAAATTTTGTCTGGATATTAGTTGCTTTGGGCCCACAGAACTACCACTTCAGGTTTGGATTATTCATGAGGAATATATCCGGATTCATGGCGCTACAACAGTTGGGTGGTATAAGGAGACTAGATAGAAGGTCTGAAAAGACCGAGATAGCTAAGTGTTGCTATGTTGTGTGTTGTTCAAGGGATCTCCATTCCTTGCCTGAAGGTTCCTATTTAAAAGCCTCTTTACTGTAGACAACCCAAAATTGCACGATTTTTGATAAATCTTGAAGGAGAGAAATATTTTATTGGAATTTTCAATTCTTAACATTGGGTTTGAGATCCTTAACCCATTTGAATCCAAAACCGCAAAGGAAAAGGCCCGAATTCAATATTTTATGCAAAGTCAAACTTTTTCGGGTTGAATTTTGTTGACTTTTGACCCCAGAAAATGAAATATTTTTTAAATCAAGATTTGAAGATAATTTTTCCCCGTAATCAGGTTTTTAGCAATGTTATTGCATAAATGAATTTTTTGAGATTTTAAATCTTGACGAATACCTTGGTATTAACATGTTGAATCTTTTTACCGAACCTGAAAAACCGGAATTTAGCCTGGAACTGGAAAGTTGACTTTTTATTCACTTGAAATTTGGGTCTGGAAATATTTTTAATGGATTCAAATTTGGGGGGGGGGGGGTGTTTGCTTATTTACATGTAATATCTTAAGTAAATGGAGATTAAAAAATACGAGGACATTTACTTAAACAATATTACATGTAAATAAGCCTTGCCTGTGCAGACAAGGCTAAAAACAAACCAAAAATGTGCTGACCGCAATATATGTGCGGTTTTGGTTAATTTGGTCTGAACCGCCCTGTATGTGTGGTTGCGACCGCACACACAGCACGGTTGATGTTCATGCTTCTCGCGTGAACTGCTACGTGGCTTCTAGAAGCTTTGGCTGTTGAGCCACGTCGCCAGCAATCATGGCGAGCGTAACTGAATTGGAACCGCCCTGTATGTGCGGTTGAGGTGAATTTGCATGGAAACCGTATATAGAGTGACGGTTTTGTGGAAACCGCACTGTGTATGCGGTTTTCCTTGTTTTGTGCATTTGCGAAAAGGCTCGATCTCTGAACCTTATTTACACATATTACCTCTCTCTTAGGGACTTAAACTCCCTATTTCACCCTCCAAAACTTGCGAAATTATTCCAATTCAAGCCTTTAATGAGAATTGGAATAATCTAGAAGAGTTTTTAGGCATACCCTTGGGACTCTTATGCCCTTGGTTGTGCCTATAAATAGAGGAGTCCTCCTCTTGCAAATGGCTGACAATTTGAAGCTTAGAAGCTCTGCAAGAAGAGGAGAAACTCTGCTGGATTTTCTGCTCAAGTACTCAAGCTACAAAAGGTAATGTTCTAGTTCAGTTTCTAGCATCTCCTTTACATTCCAACTCTCATCTTCTACCTTTCTATAGTGTAAGGCCATTTTGTGTATTTCTGCAACCCAAACCTCTTCCAAAGTACCTGGGAATTCTCTCTAGCCGTAAAACATGAAGAGAGAGCCTTGGGAAAAAGAAGCAGGAATGGATCCTCTAGGCTTAGAACCTACAAATGATGAAGAGCATGCTATTTGGTTATTTTGAGCCTATGGATGATTTTTTCTAATGTTTGTGCATTTGCTTCTGGAGAAGTTGTGTGAATCCTTGCTCTCAATAGCAATGGATTCCAGCCTTTTCCTAGAGAATTGATTTCCACCTATTCACACACTTTTTACTATTTTCATCAAATAAGCTAGATCTTGGATTTCCGTACTTAATACAGGAAATCTGAGGTTATTGGCTTTAGAATGAATTTTAGAACTTCATGAGATGGTTTTTCTTGATTTCCAAGTGTTTTGGTCGAATTCACTTGCACACATACACTAGTTTTGGCTTTTTCTTCAAAATCTTCAAAACAGGGCAGCATCTGTAGCTTGTCTTAGAATGCTCATAACTTCATCTTCCGGATGAATTTTTGAGTGATTCCAAAGACATGTGATAGATGGAATGACCTACTTTATATCTGGAAATTTTCGTTCATTTTTATGGAGCCAAGTTTTGACACCATCTGTTCAAAGTCTGTAAGTCAGTTCAGCCCAGACTGCTGAACTTACCGCTTTGATGGTGCACTATTTGCTCAATTTTAATCCGTTTCAAGTGATTTTAATCTCTGTGTTTTCCTTGAGAAATCTATTTTCAAATCCAACTGGTTTAAAGAGATTTGGTTTTGATTTATGCCTTGGGTGCTTGATTGACTCAGAGCTGTTCGCTGGCATAGTCCAGAGCTAATCTATGGTCTTCTAGGCCTGTTCAAGAGAGCACACAAGCCACATCTGGATGGAGTTTGATGTAAGGCTTACTTCTTTGGAAAGATGGCACCGCATACTTCATCCATGCAAATTTTCATGGATTTTTATGGAGCCAAACTCCACGAATAAGGTTTTGCAAATGCCTACTCACCACTTTTTCTGAGTTATAACAGCAGATTTCAGTAGAGCATTTCTCTCTCATTTTAAATCAGATTGAGCTGAATTTTCTACAGTATACTCTGCTACATACTTGCTTTCTAATGGCTTTTGTTTCATGTGATTTGGATTTAAATTGAGTAGTTTGTGGTTAATCGAAGCTTTCAAGTTCTTATAATCTGATTTTTCCAGATTTGCCTTGAATTGGTTTTCTTCAAACTTTACTTAGATTTTCCTTCATTCATGAAGTTCTAAAGTGGTATATCCATGAGGAGAATCCAAATTCATTGGATTGCTCATGTGGAATAATCACATACATTTTGCTTATTTTAAGCATCTCTTGTTTTTTTATTAGCAAACAATCCTTAGCATAAGCAAGCGTGTGGCAACCGTCTTAGACAGATGAGTGGGGGTGCCTAACACCTTCCCCCGCTCATAAGTAATTCCCCTTACCTGATCTCTGGATTTTTCCTTATATTAGAGCTACTTTGGCTCTATTTGGCTTTTATGAACCCTTTGGTGTCCATTCACACCTTAACTTAGATGGTGGCGACTCATTACATTTATTGATCCCCGCGTGACGGTATCGGAAGTCATCCTGGATGACATTTTCCATGTCTCACATTTACTTGATTGGCAAGTCTCCTAACGAATCCCACTTTATGAATTGGTAGGAAGTTGAGCCCCACCTTGCACAAAGATCCCAACTAAATCCACTTGTCGGTTGAGAATTTTCTCAACTGATTTCACGTTTATGAAATGGGGGACCCCACTTCCCGTGTTTTAAAAGAGTCCTTATCATGTGGACTCTTTCCCACGTATTGGGATTTCCTAACAGAACTTACTCTCCTCTTTTACGAAGTCTTGTTGCCACATAGACTATTTCCCAACTGATATCATGTAGTGGGTTTCTTAACGGACTCACTTCCCTATTTTAGGGAACCTGGTTGCCACGTGAGTTCTCCTTTCCACCTTGCTATAGTGGGTGTAACAATATGTCAATAAAAAATACAAATATATTATTATAATCCAACCGGGTCAACCTCGACTTGCCCTGTTACCCCCCGATAGGGGCACATTAGAGTTTGGTATTGGCTAAACTCCTACAGGGGTGTAGACACCCCAAATTGCACTAAAAATGAGAAAATAATTGAAAATATTAATTGGGATTTGAAACAGGTCAAAAAAGTGTAAAATCTGGCCAAATTGGTCATGACCGTATTTTGTTTACGGACTGGTCATACCTGCAGTTGATATGCGGTCACGGCGTGCCCGTATTAATAATACGGGCAGGGCGCGACCGTAATATATATACGGGCACGGGGGTCTTTGTGCGAATTTTACCTTTTTAATTTTTGAGCCTTATCTGCACCCAAATATCTCTCTTGGATAAGCGAATTCTCTTATTTATCTGTTCGAATTATCTCATTTATCCTTGTGGATAAAGGATTGGCATGATCTTGTGTTTAACTCAAACTGAAACTCTATCTTGCCAAACCTTGGACCAACCATACCCCTAGCTCTGCTTATAAATAGAGGGTCTCTCCTCTAGCAAAAGGCCACGAAATTTTGAAGAATCAAAAGCTCCAAGAGAAGGAAAGGAATCCCTGTTGCTCTGCCTGCTCAATCCAGGTAAGTCCCCTATCCCTTTTTATTTTTTTGTCTTCAATTCTAGAAGTAATAGGATCATCTCTATTGCTGTAGAATAAGGCCATATCTGATTTTGTATCCCTAAACTTGTCTCCAAGTACCTCAAGGGTCTCTCTAGCCGTAAAACGTGAAGAGAGAACTAGGGGAAAGGGGAACAGGTGGATCCCTAGAATAGAACCCCATATCTGTTTTTTTCCTTTTTCTAGAATAAAGCCTGTGATTGTGTTTGTGTACCCAAACCTATCTCTAAGTACCTCAAGAGTCTCTCTAGCCGTAAAACGTGAAGAGAGAACTAGGGGAAAAGGGAACAGGTGGATCCGTAGGGTAGACCCCCATGTGCTCTAATTTGTGAGATGTGGCTGTTTTAAATATTTTGATAATGTTTTAATGCTTTTTATGATATATCTGAATGAATAACATGAATCTATGATGTTTATAGCATGAGATCCCCACTTTTTGCCAAAATTTGGATTTTTGCCACTTTTGCACCTACAGCACTGTTTTTGCGATTTTTGTGATTTTAGGCTAAGATCTTGGATTTATCATGATCAATATGGTAGATCTGAATCTAGAAGCCTGAAAATAAATTCTAGGGTTTCATGATGTGGTTTTTAAATCGTTTCTCCTTTTTGAGAGAAGACCCTACGGTCTAAGTTCTCCCATTTTGGTGTTTTTCATCAATGAGGGTATTTTTGGTTTTGATTTTCAGATTTAATGTGAAATTTGGGCTTTATCTATGTCCTGGACTATTCAAGTTCAATTTTGAAATATTTTATAAAAATCATATTTTTCCAGATTTCTAGAATTTTGACTTAAAGCCAGATTTTTGGATTTTTCACTTTAAATTGATTTTATCTCAATTTTGTTTTGATCATGAAACCCTAGGAATGGTATGATCATGTTTGATAGTTCTGGATCAATCAGACTATTCATATGAAAAAACCATATATTTTTGCATTTTTTTGTGATTTTGTGTGATTTTTATAGCAAGCTTTTTCCTTTATTTTAACATGAACAATGCCTGGCAACCACCTTGTGTGGATGAATAGGGGTGCCTAACACCTTCTCCTGTTCATAACTTAATCCCCTTACCCATCTCTGGTTTGTTTTTTTTAGGAGGGATATTTTGCCCTAAAATTTGCCTTTTGTGCTTATTTGATATTTTGGTGTCCATTCACACCTAAATTGAATGGTGGCGACTCTTTGTTTTATTTAATCCCGTGTGATGATTGAGGAAATCATTAAATTGATTTTTCCCATGTCTCACAACTGGCGACTCTGCTAGGGATTTGTGGATTTGAGCCTTTTTGCACTACAAAAATGAAGAGAATTAGCGGCACCTTTTAGCGGCGGTAACCTAATTCCCGCCTCTAAAAGCACCATTACCGGCGGTAAAAGCATTTTCCGCCCCTAAAAATTAATTAACCATTTTTTTTCGCGCGAAAATTTTATGGCGCGCATTTTTTCAGCGCGAAATAGCCTTTAGCGGCGGTACCTACCGCCGCTATAGTCAGTTTTACCGGCGGTAACATATCTCCCGCCGGCAACAAGTTGGCGGGAAGGTCCCGCCAAAAAAAGCCTTATTTCCGGCGGTATCAATCCGCCGATAATAACACTTTTAGCGGCGGTAGGCCTATTACCGCCGCTAAAAGATTGTTTTCAGGGGCGGTGCGATCCTTCCCGCCCCTAAAAGAAAGGTTTCAGCGGCCGTATATGTATTGCCGCCCCTAAATGTCGCTTTTAGCGGCGGTAAGCTAATTACCGCCCCTAAAAGCAAGTTTTCAGAGGCGGTAGACTCTTTACCGCCCCATAAGAGATCCTTTTAGCGGCGGTAGTATGTTTACCGCCCCTAAAAGTCCATCTTAGAGGCTGTAAGTCGTTCAACTTTTACCGGCGGTTTTCAAAACCGCCGGTAATAACCCGATAACACGTCTTTTACCGGCGGTTTAACCGCCGGTAAAGGACTTTTTTCATTTTTAGAAAAAAGCGCCTACGACTACATTGGGGCTTTTAGTGGCGGTATATACCGCCTCTAAAACGCTCCTTTTAGAGGCGGTAAAGCTATTACCGCCCCTAAATGTCTCCGTTTAAGGGCGGTAACCATATTACCGCCCCTAAAAGTCCATTTTAGGGGCGGTACCCGTATTACCGCCCCCAAAACGTCAATTTTAGGGGCGGTACCCGTGTTACCGCCCCTAAAAGTCAATTTTAAAGGCTCTCGACTTGTCCCGGTGAAATTTTTGTGCAGTGTTTACCGGCGGTTTTCAAAACCGCCGGTAATAACTAAATAACACGTCTTTTACCGGCGGTTAAACCGCCGGTAAAGACCTGTTTCATTTTTGTAAGGTAAATCGACTGCTACTATGTTGGACCTTTAGAGGCGGTATATACCGCCCCTAAAAGGCTCGTTTTAGGGGCGGTAACCATATTACCGCCCCTAAAAGGCTCCTTGTAGGGGCGGTAACATTATTACCGCCCCTAAAAGTCCATTTTTAGGGGCCGTAACCAAATTACCCGCCCCTAAAAGCCATTTATTAAAAACCAGAAATTACTTTTAGCGGCGGTACGCCAGTTACCGCCGCTAAAAGACCATTTCGAGTGGTTCAAGCGGGACTTTTCCCCGCGTTTCAATTTTGACTGTACTTTTAGGGGCGGTAATTACCGCCGCTGAAAGTTTGAGCGCGATTTTCAAATTGAATTTAACTCGCGGGCGCGGAAAATATAAGGTTTAGCGGCGGTAATCTATATGCCGCCGCTAAAAGTCAACTCTATAAATACCCGCCGAACCTCTTCTTTTCTTCAAGGTATGTCTCTATTTTTTTTTCTCTCTATCTCTCCCTCTCTACTTCTCTCTCTCTATTCCTCCCTCTCTACTTCTCTCTCTCTATCTCTCCCTCTCTACTTCTCTCTCTCTATCTCTCCCTCTCTACTTCTCTCTCTCTCTCTCTCTTTCTCTACTTCTCTCTCTCTCTTTCTCTCCCTCTCTACATCTCTCTCTCTCCATCTCTACTTCTCTCTCTATTCCTCCCTTTCTACTTCTCTCTCTCTATCTCTCCCTCTCTACTTCTCTCCCTCTCTACTTCTCTCTCTCTATCTCTCCCTCTCTACTTCTCTCTCTCTTTCTCTACTTCTCTCTCTCTCTCTTTCTCTCCCTCTCTACATCTCTCTCTCTCTCCATCTCTACTTCTCTCTCTCTCTCCCTCTCTACTTCTCTCTCTCTCTCTCTCTCTCTCTCTCTCTCTCTCTCTCTCCCTCTCCCTCTCTCTCTCTCTCTCTCTCTCTCTCTCTCTCTCTCTCTCTCTCTCTCTCTCTCTCTCTCTTTCTGCCTCTCCATCTCTCGGCATGTATGCTGCTTGACAGCAGCAAATTTTTTTTTATTTTTTAATATAATTTTTAGCGGCGGTATTTCCCGCCGCTAAAAAATAGGATGTCATTTTTTTAATTTTTTAAAATGAGTTTTAGCGGCGGGAACTACCGCCGCTAAAAGCCAAAAATACCGCCGGTAATGAGTGATACCAATAGAGGCGGGAAGATACCGTCGGTAATGAATGAGCAATAGCGGCGGTAACGTTACCGCCGGTAATGAGTGATACCAATAGAGGCGGGAAGGTACCGCCGGTAATGAATGAGCAATAGCGGCGGTAACGTTACCGCCGGTAATGAGTGAGAAATAGCGGCGGTAAATTTTTTACCGCCGCTATAAGCGTTAGTGACGGCATCTTTTACGGCAAAAGGAATTACCGCCGGAAATGGTTTTAGCGGCGGTAATTGTTGTTTTACCGGCGGTAAGCTACCGCCGGTAAAAGTGTCCTTTTTTGTAGTGTTGGTGCTTGTTCATGTTTTTGACTTGCTTGCTATTTTGTGTTTTTATCATGTCTTTGTTTTGCTTGCTGTTTGGTGTTCTTAAGCATGTGGGATAGGTTTTAAATCTGATTTATTGCTTAAGAATTCATGGGGGTAGAAATATGCTTAATTCTGATTTATAGGATTGTTTCTAGAAACATGCGTAGGGGAGGTTTATTTTGATAAACCATGCTTATTTCTTGCTGTATTTTAATATGCATGTTCTAATTTTCAGCATGCTTTCTATTGTGTATTTTGGATATATAATATGAGCATATGTTGACATGATTTGGATGATTTTTATGAGCATGTTTAGGTGCTATAGGGTTGCTTGTTTACTTATGTTTACTTGCTTAAATATGCTTTCCTATTATGCCTTGGTTTGTTTATGCATGGCTGCGAAAAGAGTGGCAAGGGTTTGGGACGTTGTGAATGCACCCTATTTTTACAATGCACTGTGCACCTTTTGTTTTTACACAGCCTACCCTTAACCTATAGGAAGTTGAACCCGAATGTGTGTAGCTTGGCGCAACGAGGTCGATACTTCGGAAAGCGAAAGTGAAAACATTCACCTTAGAACTTTGAGCTAATGATGTGATGATAATGTGGATCTGGGATTCTGGTCATCACTAGGCTTGAGTGCTAAGTTGTCATTAAGCCAAAACCCAAAACCCCTATGCTTGAAGGTGGAGTTACACGTTTTTGGCTAAATTACACAATTACGTGGGAATATGGGGTTGTATGATTGTGGGAAGGCCGTGTGCATGGCTTACAAACCAGGGCATAATGCGGATGCCATATTGAAGGTAAACAAAGTAACAAGGTAATCCTATTGTTTTGCATTACTTTCATGTCATAGGGGTGTCATGATACCCATTGGTTCGGGATAAAATTGGTCCCAAAATTTACATGTTTTTAAAATTGGTACAGCCCATAGGAAGAGTCTCTAATTCTGTTTAGAATCAATCCTACCCGATGTGCATACAAGAGGCAACAAAAGGGTACCAAATTCTTGAGTATGGTGTCAATTCGAAGGGTACATGTGCCCTCCTAAGAATGTGTTTTAGCAAAAAGGCCAAAGTCCACTTTGGGACAGTTTAGAAGCTCTGCAGTGGGTGAACCGTACGTTTGGATGAACAATGAAAGTGATCAGACCATGTAAAAACTGGAAAAACATAACAGGGTTCCGTAAAACCGCATTTAATACACGGGCTGGGCTTACCCGTATTAGTTATACGAGCTAGGCTCGCCCATGTTTTCCATACGGTCACGGCTCGCTCATAATTTGAATACGGGCAGGGCTGGACCGTACTGTGTATACGGTTTTATCGGAAAATTAAATTTTAATCAGTTTTTCCCACTAAAATCTTCCTTTAACCTTTAAATAATGATTAAGGGAAACAAGTTTGAATAAAATGCTTCAAAAAAAAAAATAATTGAATAAATAAAAATGTGAGAGAAAGGTTCCTTGGGCTTCTGAAAGCCTTTGAATTTCAGATTTTTCAAAAATCCTCGGGCCTCTGAAAGCCTTTGAATTTCAGACTTTTTTTCTCAAAAAAATCCTCGGGCCTCTGAAAGCCTTTGAATTTCAGACTTTTTTTCTCAAAAAAATCCTCGGGCCTCTGAAAGCCTTTGAATTTCAGACTTTTTTTCTCAAAAAACTTTTGGGCCTCTGAAAGCCTTTGAATTTCAGACCTTTTCTCAAAATAGCCCTGGGCCTCTGAAAGCCCTTGAATTTCAGACTTTTTCCAAAAATTTCTTTGGGCCCCTGAAAGCCTTTGAATTTCAGACCTTTTTCTTTTGGGCCTCTGAAAGCCTTTGAATTTCAGACCTTTTTCTTTTGGGCCGTCTAAAAGCCTCTGAATTTTAGACAATTATTTTTTTGGGCCGTCTATAAGCCTCTGAATTATAGACACATATCCTTTTTGGGCCGTCTAAAAGCCTCTGAATTTTAGACAAACATTTTCTTTGGGCCGTCTATAAGCCTCTGAATTATAGACACATCTTTTGGGCCGTCTAAAAGCCTCTGAATTTTAGACAAATCATTTCTTTGGGCCGTCTAAAAGCCTCTGATTTTTAGACAATCATTCCTTTGGGCCGTCTATAAGCCTCTGAATTATAGACACATATCCTTTGGGCCTCTGAAAGCCTTTGAATTTTAGATCTTTTTCCTCGGGCCTCTGAAAGCCTTTGAATTTCAGACTTTTCTCAAAAATCTCTGGGCCTCTGAAAGCCTTTGAATTTCAGACTTTTTTCAAAAATATCCCTGGGCCGTCTAAAAGCCTCTGAATTTTAGACAAATCATTTCTTTGGGCCGTCTATAAGCCTCTGAATTATAGACACATATCCTTTGGGCCTCTGAAAGTCTTTGAATTTCAGACTTTTTTCCAAAAATATCCCTGGGCCGCTGAAAGCCTTTGAATTTCAGACTTTTTCCAAAAATCCTTGGGTCTCTGAAAGCCTTTGAATTTCAGAACCTTTCTCTCTTTTTGCGGGACCTGTTGGAAGCCCTAGAATATTCCAACAATTCAATTCAAAAAAAAAAAAAAAGAAGCAAATAAAGAAACAAAATCCAAACTCGTGTTCACCCAGCTTGCACATAGGCATTCCTAGGCATGTGAATGAGATTAAATGGACACTGATATTTTTCCTTTATCTTGTTACCAGGTACCAATACACTTGCAATCATAGCTCCTGTAATCAGATCAAGAGCTCGCGCCATGAATCCCATTGAGAATGAAGATGATGCTCCTCACCCAGATATTGTTCTGCTTCAGGAGCAGGTGGCAGGACTAGCCCGAATGTTGGAGAACATACTATCGGTGCAGGCCCAACAAGTACAAGCCCAGAATCAAGCATCCACTTCCAACCCAGCACCTCCACCCCAAATCAATATCCCACCTCCGGTTCAACCTATTCCTGAACCCATTTATGAACCCACCCTTGAACCTATACTGATCAGGGAGGAGATGGTTGAGTCTGAGAAAGAGAATGAAAAAGAAAAGATGAGGGATGAAATAGAAAGAAAATTCATGCACAGGCTGGAGATGATCCAGGATGAAATGAGGGAGGTGAAAGGGATACGTAACTTTAGGGGCACCAATTTTGAAGACATGTGTCTATACCCCAATGTTAACCTGTCGGCTAAGTTTAAGTGCCCAGATTTTGATAAATATGATGGCACTGGCTGCCCCATGAGCCATTTGAAGTTATACTGCGGGGCTTTATGCCAGTTTGGCCGGGATGACAGCATACTAATTCAGCTCTTCCAGAGGAGTTTAACTGGAGCTGCTTTGAGATGGTTCGCCACTCTGGACCATGGAAAGATCAAAAGATGGAAGGACCTAGCCGATGCCTTCCTGGCTTAATACCGGTTCAACTCTGAGATCGTGCCAGACCGGTACGACATGATGAGGATGAGCAAGAGAAATGATGAGACCATAAGGCAATATGCTAAAAGGTGGAGGGAGTTGGCTGCACAAGTCAAGCCATCCATGGGAGAACCAGAAATGATTTCAACTTTCATCATGACATTGGGGCAACCATTTTACAGTCACTTGGTGGGTCAAACTACCACCAACTTTGCTGCCCTAGTGCAAGTGGCAGATAGAATTGAAGATGGGATCAAGTCTGGGAAAATAGCTGATTACTCTGCAGTGTTGAACCAGGAAGCTTCCACCACTCTCTCTACACAGAAAAAGGAGAATGGTAATGGAAGAAGAAAGAATGAAGAAAGGATAGAAGCAGAAGTGAATATGGTGCAACTTCCTAGGGAACCCTTTCAAATCAATGTCCATCCACCTCCTATCAAGCCAACCCATCAATTTCCTTTGCTGCCTATTCAAATTAATGTCCTTTCTGCACAGCCAGTGAAGGAGGAAACAGAAGTAAGGAAGAGAAGGGAATTTTCTAAACTGCCTATGAGACCATCTGAACTTTTGCCTACCTTACTTCAGAAGGGTTATGTGACTTTGAGGTTGCCAAATCCTCATGCAAGCAAAGGGAAGAATTATGATTCATCTGCAATCTGTGATTATCATATGAGCACTCCAGGGCATACTACAGATCGTTGCTTGGCCCTGAAGCATGCAATTCAGGATTTGCTGGATAATAACTCTTTATCATTCAATTCAGTCACTCCCATCCCACCTACCGATAACAATGGGGCAGGCAGCTCAAATGCAATAGGGGCAATTTTCTCTGGAGAAAGAAGATTTGACCCTTCTCAGCTTATCGTTCCTATTAGTCCAACAGTCATGGTTTATCTTGAAAGAAATGCTCCTGGTTATGAGCAGGAAGGCTTGCCTCACTCAGCAAGAGAAAGAAATTATTTGAAAAAGGGAGAAAAGTCAACTTTTGCCTTTAAGAACAGGGGCAGTTTTCGAACTCCCATGTTCTTTGAAAAGAAATTCCCATAAGAAGAATGCACATTTCCTGAGGATCCTAAGGAGCCTTGTTCTCAGGAAGTGATTTTAATAAAGGCTCTTCAAAAAAAAAAAAAAGATTTTTCCCTTTAACATTTTTCTAGAAAAAAAAAAAGTTTTCAGCAAGGTCCTTTTACTTATGAATCATATCTCTTATTGAATTTCATTGAGTTGAATATGACTTTGACATTGGGCTCAATTTTGAGACCAAAATCGAAGCAAAAGACATTTTATACAAAAATTCAAATCTTTTAAATGTCATGAGAAGAATATTTTGCAAAATTATGAAGTGACCAATTTTATGGCCTTTGGAACCAAAGATGACCCACAGTCTTCAACAAAAAAGATAGAAGAAGATTTGAAGTTTCTTCATTAGAATACAGAAAAAATCGCACCACTTGCTGATTCGTTCAAAGGGAAGTTGATAATATTGTTTGAAGAAATTTTAGGGCTTTGCACTTGAAAATATGGGAGAAGATTTGACATTTTCGTTGGAAATAGAATTGGGCATCATTTGATGGAAAGAATCCAAATTCAAAAGATTGATCAAAAGGTGAAGAGCTTGTTCATAACAGAGGTTCTATTTAAAGAGGCTTTCATGTTGACAAAAGGTGATTAAGAAGAAAAAAAAGAGAAAAAAAAAATCCTGAGCCAGTCATGTAGTGCAACTCTGCCAAGTCTAAAATTCAAATTTTTCTTAAAATGATAAGAGGCCTTTCTTTCTTATATCCCCAAAAATTTTGAAATCCCTAGTTAGACCCTTTGAGCTTGATACATTTTTCCAAGTAACCTAAACTGAGAATTGTAACCCCACACTGGGGCAAATTTATTAAGGCATGAAGGGACAATTGTTGAAGTTCAAAAGGGATTTTGAATATGTTTTCAGAAAATGGGGCAAAGAAATGAAAAAAAAAAAGAAGAAAAAGAAAGAAAAAAAAAGGAAGAAAAAAAGATAATCAAATGCTATTTGGAGAATGTCTTCAAAATTGTGAAGAAAAGAATGGAAAAAAGAAGTTCAATACTGGAGAATAAGTTTCAAATGAAGAAATCAAATTGAGGAAAGAACTTCATTATTGGGAGCAATTTTGTATTCATTCCAAGGGAAGAAATGCCTTAAAAATTACAATTTCAGTTAACCCATTTGATCATATGGTATTTGAGCATTTTATTCCTTTTCTTTCTAAACTAACACCAAGCCTTCGTTTCGTCCTATTCATAAGTCCTCTTTGATTAAGAAATTTTGAGTTAAGGCAGTTTTAACTACATGGTTGTTGGTGATGAAGGATAAAAAAAAAAAAAGAAAAAAGAGAAAAAAAAAGAAGAAAAAAAAAGAAAACGGAAAAAAAAATGGAAGGAAATGTAGTGAAAACCCGGGAGGGTGCTACATGGCAAATAATCAGCTATCTACAAGAAGGAAATTGTCAAAGAGAAAAGTCCAAAATTGGCATAGATCTAGACGAAGTCCTCATATTGGAAGTTATTTTGAGATACAGTCACTCATCAAGTGGTTGAAGAAAATTCTCTTTTCAAGACTTAAGCAACATAATCATAACTATGGTATGAAGCCTCTGTGAACAAAAATTGCCATTAAGAAATTGTTGCTAAAGTTGAAGTTATAAAGTCTCATATCATGGATACAATGGAGAAACAATTGTTCTTCAATTGGATGAAGGAAAATGTCTTTCTAGACTGGGGCAAAATAGTCAGATTGAAAGAGTCACCATATCTGGAGCATCAATTGACAAGCCGATGGTCATGGGAATGATTCTAAAGGTTCCGAAGGCTTATTTTGGTCTTTCGTCATTTTTTGAAATAATCTTCTCATTATTCAACTTGATTTTAATTCTTTTGGACTATATGCTAATAAGTGATTGGATCATTTTTTCAAAAAATATAAAAACACAAAAAAAAATCAAAAAAATATATTTTTGGCCTATGATGAGAATCTATATCTTTTCATAAAACATCTGTTTTTACAAGCATTAGAGAATTCTGAGGCCACTAGTATAAAACATATTTTCTTATGTTTGCATTTGCATTCTTCTATTAGGGTTTCTTTTTGGCAAAGGTAAAAAAAAAAAAAGAAAAGAGAAAAAAAAAGAAAAAAAGAAAGAAAAGAGAAAAAAAGGAAAAAAGAGGATCATCTCTACTGAGGGGCAAATACTTCTTCAAATAATCAAAACCGGGGCATGTTCAGTGTCTTTCTTTCTGGGTTTTCATTGGAATGAATTCCGACATCTGGAAGAAGCAATCAAGCTTTAGTCTTCGAATAAAAAAAAAAAAAAAAGGCTTCGAAGCAATGGCATGTTTTCTTCATTAAACAAGGGTTCCCAATTCTTCAATCATGAAGAAGGATTTTACTGGGGCAGCAAGAAGGCATGAAAGACAGATCATGGGTTATAAAGGCATGAGGTTAGATCAACAGATCATGATCCATCAATCAAGATGAGGGCATTCACTTGGGCAATTAAAAAGCATGAAGACAGGTTATGGGCAGTAAGGGCACATACATCGTTATTGAGAGAGCACGAAGATAAAGAAGCAAAAGCAAGTTGCAAAATATTCAAGCATAGGTTCGGGCATCAAATGACACCCAGGTATATCAAATAAGAAAATCAATCAGGAAAATTCAAAAAGTGAAAAACATCAAAATCAATTGAGTTTGCAGTGGTCAATTTTAAATCCACATTCTTTTCAAAAATTGCTTGTCTCAGATTTCTTTTCATAGCCACGAGAGCTCCAAGAAATCTGAGATAAGGAAGAGACGCCACCCCACTTCAAGCAGGGGTTTCATTGGCTATCTTCGAATCCATGTTTTTATCATTTCTTTGTTGGACCAAAGCAAGTTCAATTAATGAGATGTTTTTCAAATGTGTAATTTTGAGTTGTGTCTGTTCTTTACTGTTTATTGTGCTACAACTGCAGGCCACCCAGAAAAATTGTATTTTTTATTATTTTCTCCACTTTTCAGGAGATCAATGTTTATATTAGTTGTAAGTTGCAAGGATTGCCACCTTACCCACTTTTGTTTAAAAATTTTGTCTCAAATCTCACTTCATAGCCACGAGAGCTCACTGAGAGGAGAGAGGAGGATTTGGCCCTTAAGCTGAAGGACTTCTTAGCAAATCTTCCACAATCAATTCTTTTTTTCAAAAATCATCCATTTAATCCTTGCAAAGTGCAATTGATTAGACAAAAATCTTAGAAAGTGCAATTGGTGGGTCTTTTTGCTCTCTGCTTGTAATTGGTTCCAATTACCAGCAAAGAGGGGGCAGCTATAGACACCCCAAATTGCAATAAAAATGAGAAAATAATTGAAAATATTAATTGGGATTTGAAACAGGTCAAAAAAGTGTAAAATCTGGCCAAATTGGTCATGACCGTATTTTGTTTACGGACTGGTCATACCTGCAGTTGATATACGGTCACGGCGTGCCCGTATTAATAATACGGGCAGGGCGCGACCGTAATATATATACGGGCACGGGGGTCTTTGTGCGAATTTTACCTTTTTAATTTTTGAGCCTTATCTGCACCCAAATATCTCTCTTGGATAAGCGAATTCTCTTATTTATCTGTTCGAATTATCTCATTTATCCTTGTGGATAAAGGATTGGCATGATCTTGTGTTTAACTCAAATTGAAACTCTATCTTGCCAAACCTTGGACCAAACATACCCCTAGCTCTGCTTATAAATAGAGGGTCTCTCCTCTAGCAAAAGGCCACGAAATTTTGAAGAATCAAAAGCTCCAAGAGAAGGAAAGGAATCCCTGTTGCTCTGCCTGCTCAATCCAGGTAAGTCCCCTATCCCTTTTTATTTTTTTGTCTTCAATTCTAGAAGTAATAGGATCATCTATATTGCTGTAGAATAAGGCCATATCTGATTTTGTATCCCTAAACTTGTCTCCAAGTACCTCAAGGGTCTCTCTAGCCGTAAAACGTGAAGAGAGAACTAGGGGAAAGGGGAACAGGTGGATCCCTAGAATAGAACCCCATATCTGTTTTTTTCCTTTTTCTAGAATAAAGCCTGTGATTGTGTTTGTGTACCCAAACCTATCTCTAAGTACCTCAAGAGTCTCTCTAGCCGTAAAACGTGAAGAGAGAACTAGGGGAAAGGGGAACAAGTGGATCCGTAGGGTAGACCCCCATGTGCTATAATTTGTGAGATGTGGCTGTTTTAAATATTTTGATCATGTTTTAATGCTTTTTATGATATATCTGAATGAATAACATGAATCTATGATGTTTATAGCATGAGATCCCCACTTTTTGCCAAAATTTGGATTTTTGCCACTTTTGCACCTACAGCACTGTTTTTGCGATTTTTGTGATTTTAGGCTAAGATCTTGGATTTATCATGATCAATATGGTAGATCTGAATCTAGAAGCCTGAAAATAAATTCTAGGGTTTCATGATGTGGTTTTTAAATCGTTTCTCCTTTTTGAGAGAAGACCCTACGGTCTAAGTTCTCCCATTTTGGTGTTTTTCATCAATGAGGGTATTTTTGGTTTTGATTTTCAGATTTAATGTGAAATTTGAGCTTTATCTATGTCCTGGACTATTCAAGTTCAATTTTGAAATATTTTATAAAAATCATATTTTTCCAGATTTCTAGAATTTTGACTTAAAGCCAGATTTTTGGATTTTTCACTTTAAATTGATTTTATTTGATTTTATCTCAATTTTGTTTTGATCATGAAACCCTAGGAATGGTATGATCATGTTTGATAGTTCTGGATCAATCAGACTATTCATATGAAAAAACCATATATTTTTGCATTTTTTTGTGATTTTGTGTGATTTTTATAGCAAGCTTTTTCCTTTATTTTAACATGAACAATGCCTGGCAACCACCTTGTGTGGATGAATAGGGGTGCCTAACACCTTCTCCTGTTCATAACTTAATCCCCTTACCCATCTCTGGTTTGTTTTTTTTAGGAGGGATATTTTGCCCTAAAATTTGCCTTTTGTGCTTATTTGATATTTTGGTGTCCATTCACACCTAAATTGAATGGTGGTGACTCTTTGTTTTATTTAATCCCGTGTGATGATTGAGGAAATCATTAAATTGATTTTTCCCATGTCTCACAAGGGGCATGTTCCGTATCACCAAAATTCGCCCTATTGCCATCTCTACTAATCTTCTCTCAAATCATTCAAACCATTCCTAGATCCATATTCAGAATAAATACCAAATAAGGACTTAATTTTCCACCAAACTTTGGTTTGGTATGACTTGATTCTCTCCTTCGTTGGGCTTGTTACTTCTACCAAACTTATGACTTCTACCTCCATGAGAACAATGTTATCTTGTCTTGTCCAAAGGAAAATGCATTGCAACAAGCAACCACCCCTAGACCAGCTGCTAACTTTTCAAAACTAATTAATTTTACAAAAGTACGATGGCATACTCGTGATATTAAAAAATTCTCAAGAATATACTTGGAACTTGCATGAAAGACTTCTTTACATAGGGATAAACTTCTAGTTTATGAAAAGTCCTTTTAAGTTAGAATAGCAACAAACATGTAATATTTATAACTCCTAAAAGAATGAATAGTAGGTTACCAAACATCAAAATCATCTTATCTCGAATCGTTCAAACCATTCCTAAGTTCCAGATTCAGAATAAATTTCAGACAAGGTCTTAGTTTTCCACCAAACTTTGGTTTGGCACCACTTGATACTTTATTTCATTATACTTGTTATTTCTACCAAATTTCTCACTTCTACCTCCGTGAGAAACACGATCTCTTGTCTTGTCAGAAGGTAGACCAGTGCTTTTTGAGTCCTTCGTTTCTAGTGGGCCCTTGAAGGGCCCAGGTCCATGTGCCCCTCCTTTGGCTCTTTTCTAACTATGTCAAGCTCAACTTTTCTTTGAGGCCATATCAACTGGAGCCCACGCTGGAAAATCTGTTGGTCCGGTCATTAACAGGTGTATACAATCCATTCACCGTTGGACCAACAGATCTTCCAACAAGGGGCTGCAGCCAATTTCAAGTCGTTTTTCTTTCCAAAAGTTTCCACATTCCTTCCAAATGTTGAATATAATTATGACCTAAAACCTTGCATCTAATTCTCATGCTTTTGACTTTGATCGAACGGTTCCGTTTCATCTCTCTCGCCCATAGTGCCTCATTCCAGAAGTTAGAAATAGTTGATCAAGACCATTCCAAGAGGAAAAGAAAAAAAAGGTCACATATCTTCTTTGTTAACTACTTTAGTGGGCTCTATCCCAATCTTAGAGCAATACTAATGACAACAATGGGTGGCCTCATAAGTAAAAAATAATTTTAACTTGTAGGGCTCACATCCCTGTTTATATCTTGTTTTAGGACACTATAAAGGAATCTTGCTATAGGCGATATTTCGTATAAATTTTTCTTGAGACCCTTCGCTAAAGAGCCGCTGACATCCTCTTTTGCGTGTGATTTGCCTCATTTGAATGCAAACAAAATAATAGGGTACGAAATCTGCTATTATTTTATACTGTATTGGTTAGTGTTGTTGGGGTTAGATGCTTGGTTAGTGTTGTTGGGGTTAGATGCTATCACGTAGAGTAAGCATATAACGGTTAGTGTCTTTCCTTGCTATAAATGTTTCAGATGGGACCCATTTGAAAAAACACTAACCTTCAAGCTTCATGTGCTCCATATGACAACATGTGACCCCAACAGCATCAACCAATGCAGTATGAAACAGCAGTAGATCCCATTCCAGATAATACCATAGTACAAGCAAGACCTTATCTAGATAGCTACCTTTCAAGTCCGAAACTAATCAAAGTACCAAGCTGACCAGCTGATGATGACAAGTAAACCATAGTCTTAAGTGGGTCCAAAGCTTGTAGGGAAGAATAAAATTTTGGCCAAGGGAGCCAATCCTGTGCCAGTTGATCAACTTTCAACATTCAATGTTCAACCAAAATTTTACGTCTTTTCTTCTCGGAAAGTTGATGGCATTTCCACACCAACAAAAGAGAGAAAAGACATGGTCTCTCCACTCTCCATGGATGTGAAACATCACGTACGGACCGATGACCCCTTTTTCTCCGGTCATTGGTTTATCACTTGCCACAGTCATACAATGTTGGTAATTCGTCATGTTTCACCTTGTAGATCGAAAACAAAGAACATATAAGCTAACCCTAGACCCAAATCTAGATCCTTAGGACCACTTTCGAACCAGCTAACTAAACCCCGAAAGCCATAAAAGAACAAAAAATCTCTCGTGATATCAGTCCTAAATCTGTCGTAGGGACCATTTATCTAATAATGAGGGTATAGGTTTTGCATGTGACATGGGTATAGCATGTAAGAGGTGTATCCAAAAAGTATTTTTGTCGTATTAAAAAATATGAATAATAATAAATATGACTCCACAAGTTTGATATTCTTCCTACCAAAGGGTGCCAAAATGAATACCGTTCACTATATAATAAAGGTGGTGATATGAATCTAGTGGGCTGAAATCTTTTACAATTTTTTCCCACATTGGTTTATGCTATGGGAGTGAGATGCTGACATACGAAGTATCTCACAGTTGGTGTTTTTTTAAGTGGATCCCATGTGAAACTTCTACAACAAGTGAAAAATACCAATTATGAAAGATACTCCACATGACAGTATCTCATCTCATGGTCATAGCATGACCACAGGAGCTTCCTCCCTGTTGCAAAATTTGCAGATTGAACCATAGCTATAATAGTACGTAGCATCGATACGATGGTTTGTGTTTTTTGCTTTTCGTAAATGTTTCTTGTGGGGCCCACATGAAAAACACTAACCATCAAGTGCTGTACTGGGCAGCATCTCACTCCACCATCGCATCAATATAGCAAAAAATTGTAGCAGATGCCATCCTTCTTTAGTAATACAATGATCTGTATATAGTACTGCACTTGAGCAAAACAAAAATTAAGTATAATATGAGAGAAATAGGCACAACCTAACAACTACTATATTTCTACCAAAAAATAATAATAAATAACAACTACTATATGCTAGGTGGGAACTCGGCTTCGTCTGACGTTAAAATCCAATTGAACTGCTGTGACTTTGAATTTTTTTTTTCTTTTTTTCCTTTTTTGTTTGTTTGTTTAGCTTGACTTCTCCAACATTAGGTAGGGCTCTGGGTCGGAATTGAAATGGCTACCCCAACTTACATCGGTTCTGTCCATGGTTGAATCCTTAATTTATTCACAATAGTACACCAATATTCTATCACTATCATGACCACCATTCATGAACTATCATGGTGTATTTTTATTTCCTGGTATGAATGGAAGGGGGACTGGGGGTGAAAGCAAGCTTGATCCTAGGCCGTTGGTAAAATTTCCCTAAGGCTTAATTCACCCTCGCTGTTTTATTCTTTGGTAATAATTCACTCTCGCTGTTACTGCCAACCAATCATTAATATTATAATTAATGCTTTTGCAACGCCTGAACTACTTTCCTTTCTTATACAGTTATACAGGCCAAACCTTAAAAAGTGAAAAATGGTCTCAGCTCTTTTTAAATGTTTCTACTCAAACAATAAGATTAGAAAAATGATTAAAATTTTGCAGAAAAATGATTTTCTGCAAAATCATATTGGTTTTGGAGCATAAAAGTCACCCCTAAAATGTCAGCATCAAATCAAAAGACTTAAAGACACTTATAAAATATTATAAAGCAAATGTACTTTTGCATTGGAAAAAGTTAACAAAGATTAGAGTCTCCTAAAGAAAATTTATTAATTGTGTAGTAGTTTACATGTTCCACCTTTATATGGCAACAGATTCTTGGAATATTTCAATGAAATCGGAGCTCCCTTTTAGAATCTTTCTATGATTTTATTTTCTTTCCACTCATTCACACTGTTTTTTTTTTCAGTATATGGAATGCAACATACGGCAGAATATTCTTGGACAATGGAAACAATGGAATTTTTCCATTTTTGTTTCCATGTTCCTACTGTGCCAAGCTATATATGTATATATATATATGTATCCATCTTACTCCAATCCATCAAAGTTCAAATTAAATATCATGGGGAAGATTTACCTTTTGTGCATTGCCTTAGCGTTTGTAGTGCAATACCATGCAAGCACATCTTTAACAAACTACAATGACGAGTTTACTCTTCTTGCCTTCAGAGCTCATATAACGTTGGATCCCAACAACATAATAATGAGTAATTGGTCTACAAGGACCAATTACTGCAACTGGGTTGGAGTCTCGTGCAGTCATCGCCATCAAAGGGTCATAGCCTTGAATCTTCCTAGTATGGGTCTAAGTGGCACGATTGCTCCTCAACTGGGGAATCTCTCTTTTCTTACCATCTTCAACATTGTTAACAATAGCTTCTATGGCCAGCTTCCTCATGAGATGGGTCATTTGCATCGTCTGAAACTAATCAATCTACAAGACAACCAACTTACAGGAAGAATCCCGACATGCATTGGAGAGTTGACTCGTCTTCGTCGATTGCTGCTCTCCTTCAACAATTTCACAGGAACAATCCCAACTTCCCTCTTCAACATCTCGAATCTGGAGTGGCTGGGTTTATCAGGAAATCGTCTACATGGTAATATTCCTGAAGATATTGGGAACCTTGCTGCAATTGAACAGATTGGTCTTGCCAACAATCAGCTCAGTGGTGAGATTCCATCAAGTTTGGGGAGATGTAGAAATTTGCACTACATTTATCTATCAAGTAACAACTTCATGGGGAAAATTCCACCTGAAATTGGGAATTTGTCTATGTTGGACTTGCTATATCTTGACCATAACAACTTGACAGGTACCATTTTCCTCTACTTTTGAAGTTTAAAAGTTATGATATGTCTTCCTATATGTGCCTAACCGTTGTTTCCAAAACCCCAGGACATATGGAGACTTATTTAGTTTAGCATTTAAAATTTAATTAGGATCATTACATTCCACCATGATTTCCTAGCCAACATCCTAAGCAGCACACTCTATCGATACTAACTTGGAGATGGCCATTTCCCTCTTTGTAGCTTTGCTCATCTATTATTATTCAATGACTTAGCAACATGCACATATATAATACCAAGGCATTTAAGCTAGCCTATAAGTTGGGCTCTCTATGACTCGAGCTCAGGATGTGGTACCTGGTTTGATACCATTTGTTATGCTAGTAACTATTGTTTCAAAAGGCAAAGGACTTGCAGAGACTTATTTGGTTAAGCACTTAATATTTAGGATCATTACATTCCACCACACTTCCCTATTTGATGTTCACGGGGCCCTTCGTATCGACAGGTAGTAGCCCTTTCCCTCCTGGCAGCTTCACTCATGATATCATTAATTTGTTATGTGCGTAACTAGTTTTCCTAAAGCCTCGGGACATAGGACGTACGTATTTAGTTAAGCACTTAATATTCAAGATTGTTAGAGTCACCTAGGCAATCTCATTTGTTGTAACATCGCATATGTTAGCCAGTGCTTTAATTTGTTTCCAAACTATGTTTGTTGTTTGATTATTTCTTATGTGATTATGGAGAAGATATCTTGGTCTTGGCAGGTTCAATTCCAAGGGAGATTGGTGATCTTCTTAATCTTAAGTACTTGTACTTCTCACACAATTGCCTAAAAGGAATCATCCCCCCGACAATGCTCAACATCTCTTCTTCAATAAGCATTGATCTTGGTTACAATGTTCTATCGGGGAATCTCCCAGTTGATATGTGCAATCATCTTCCCAAACTTCATACCCTTTATCTTAATGATAATCAATTAACTGGACAAATTCCATCTAGTTTGTCCAGATGCGGGGAGCTTCAATTCTTGGCATTGTCTTACAATAGATTCTCCAACAGTATAAATGAGAAGATTGGTAACTTATCTAAGCTTAAGTTGTTGTATCTTGGTTCCAACAGCATAGCAGGTACTATTCCATCTTCATTCGGCAACTTATCGATGTTGGAGGATCTTCAATTGGGAGATAACAACTTGGTTGGAGGCATTCCTTCAGAGTTGGGGAATCTCTCAAATCTAAAGCAACTCTATCTTCAGTCTAATAATCTTTCAGGTGTTATACCCCCATCAATCTTTAACATCTCCACTATAGAAAGAATAGACTTCACAAACAATTCCCTCTCAGGCCATCTCCCATCAAGTATTGGATTGAGGCTTCCTAAACTTGAAGTTCTCTATCTTTCAAACAATCAACTCGGCGGTGAAATCCCCAACTCTATCTCCAATGCCTCAAAACTAGTCAACATAGACTTGTCATCTAACTTGTTTAGTGGCTATGTACCCACAACCCTTGGTAATTTGAGATTCTTGCAAGAGTTCTGCATACAAAATAATGGGTTGATCAATGAACCTTCAACTTCAGAACTCAAGTTCCTTTCTTCTTTGACCAACTGCAAATTTTTGAGGGAACTGTGGATTGCTCAAAATCCCTTTAATGGCATCCTTCCAAATTCCATTGGGAATCTCTCCATCTCAATGGAAAAATTCGGTGCTAGTGAGTGCAGAATAAAAGGCAAGATTCCAACAGGAATAAGTAATTTGAGCAATTTGTTGGAATTAGAACTCAGCTACAATGACCTGACGGGCTCCATTCCTACACTATTTGGAGGGTTGAGTAGACTTGGAAGATTGTCCCTTGAGGGTAACAGATTACGTGGTACCATTCCAAATGATCTTTGTCGCTTGAGTCACTTGTTTAATTTAGACTTGAGTGAAAATGAGATATTTGGATTGCTACCCAACTGCATTGGGAATCTTACTTCACTACGTCAACTCTTTCTAAGCTCTAACAAGTTATCTTCTACGATACCCTCATCCCTGTGGAGTCTTAAGGATCTCTTGAATTTGAGCTTGTCATCTAATTCTTTAAGTGGTAGCCTTCCTTTGGGAGTTGGAAACTTGAAGGTCTTGATAGAACTATCTCTATCAAGCAATCAATTGTCAGGCAGCATTCCAAGCACAATCGGGAACCTTCAAGGGTTGATTAATCTTAATTTATCAAATAATACATTAGAAGGTCCCATACCAAAATCAATGGACAGATTGATAAGCTTGGAATACTTGGATCTATCACAAAATAATTTTACTGGCGAAATTCCGAATTCATTAGAGACACTTCAGTATCTCAAATTTTTGAATGTGTCATTCAATAGACTACAAGGTGTGATTCCCAATCAAGGCCCTTTTCTGAACTTCACGGCTCAATCCTTCATGTCGAATGAGGCCTTGTGTGGTGCGGCTCGACTGCAAGTCCTTCCTTGCAACAATGCTACTAATGTTAAGCAATCTAGGGCTAGATTGTTTGGCCTCATATATATGCTACCATTATTTGGGTTACTAAGTGTAGTAGGTGCCATATATTTCATTAAAACACATCGTCCAAGAGAAGAGATAGTCCCACTTCAAGTTGACGTCCCATTTGAATTTGATTTTGCACCTCGAAACCCCCATGTAAAGATTTCCTACCAAGAACTTGTACGTGCAACAAATGGCTTTAGCCAAGAAAACTTGCTTGGTATGGGGAGTTTTGGCTCAGTATATAAGGGGGTACTTTCAGATGGAATCATCATTGCTATAAAGGTCTTCAATTTGCAAATTCAAGGAGTACTTAAGAGTTTCAACACTGAATTTGAAGCAACTCTGGGAATTCGCCACAGAAATCTTGTGAAAATCATGGGTAGTTACTCGGGCCATGGTTTCAAAGCCTTGTTACTGAAGTACATGCCGGAAGGGAGCCTTGAAAAGTGGTTGCACTCTCATGGCTATTACCTGAATATCAGTCAAAGGCTAAGTATAATGATAGATGTTGCATCTGCGTTGGAGTACATCCATCACGGATGTTCAACTCCTGTGGTGCACTGTGACTTGAAGCCAAGCAATGTCCTACTTGATGAAGACATGGTTGCACACGTGGCTGACTTTGGCATTGCGAAGCTCTTTGTTGGAAGTGAGGCTATAGCACAAACAATGACATTGGCTACCATTGGGTATATGGCTCCAGGTGATAATTCTCTTTCTATATTTTATTGTAGGATCAAGTGCTTAATTATCACTACACAATAACTTAATTTATTGATGAGAATGCAACTTTGTTTTCTTATGTCATTAGCACAAGATGGTGGGTCTTGGCCCAGCACCCCACAACAATATTGCCCACCCCCACCCACACACACCAACCATAGCACTTGCAACCGCAAGATATTCTGAAGAAAGGCACAGGACAACGTTTGGCAAAAACAACATGCCTTCACAAGACCCATACACACCCCTTCCCCCATTGAAAACCGTTCCTACTAAAAGATTAAGCTAATAGTAAGGGTAAACTTAACACCCCCCAACCCTCACCAACCCCCAACCTGGGTGCACAATGGGGTACAAACCCGCATAACCTTTTCAGGGTCCCTCCTAGCACCTGTGAACCCTAGTGCCGACCAACATTTACCACCATCACATCATGTGATCCCCAACACAAACCCACATAACCTTTTTAGGATCCCTTCCAGCACCTATGACCCGTAGGATAAGTGCTTACGATTACATTATTAACTTAAAACACAACTTCATTTCCTTCTACCATTAGAAGGATGCAAGGCTTTCCCCCCAACATTTATAAGTAGAATTTATGTTGCTTTAGCACATTTGAGTAAACCTATTCTAGTCGTCTTGTCAGTTTTACTTTTGTTCTAAGCTTGGTTTCTCTCCGTAGCTACTTATTTGCCTAGTTTGCATCTAACATCTTTTGATCTTCTAGTTTACATATATGTCGTTATGAATTGGTTATTGTTTTCTTGCATGGTTTGATGATGACCATCAAAATCACATATAGAGTATGGCTCCAATGGAATAGTTTCAACAAAAAGCGATACCTACAGCTATGGGATTATGCTGATGGAAACATTCACCGGAAGGAGACCCACAGATGAAATGTTTACTGGTGAAATGAACTTAAGACATTGGGTGTTGCGGGCACTACCAAATGCAATGGTCGAAGTTGTGGATGCTAACCTGTTAAGAAGAGAAGAAAAAGAGTTTGAGTTGAAGCAGCATTGTTTGTCATCCATCCTGGAATTAGCTCTTGAATGTTCAGCAGAATTACCAGAGATGAGGATTAATATGAAAAGGGTTTTATCCAAACTCCAAGAGATTAAAACCATCTTTCTGATGGATGTCAGAGAGGCCAGAAATATGCAAAGCTTGAGCCTACAAAACTAGTAATAAGTTTGTAAGATGCTTAGGTGAAAATCATACTAGAGTATATATATATTTCATGCTAGCTACAGTCTTGTATTTATCTCAATATTGTATAATATCAAGTAAGACAAAATAGAATGCATCTTTAATAGTTTCTTCTTATTAGAATGCTGCTCTCTCTTATAAGATCTTGCGATGGCATTAGTTCTAGCATGCATAGCTTCTCCATGACCACCTAAAACTATGGCTTGGGCTATTATTTTGTGATCCATCCTTGCTAAATTGGTTACTTGCAAGTCGACCTAGTTGTAACCTATAGATAAATTGGTTGTTTTTTGGGTTAATTAGGTAACTAATAAATTTTCTTTATTTTATATTTTACACTACAAGTGCAATAATGCTCAATGATTTTCTTGAAAATTATGAAAAAGAGTCACTTGACCTAATTTTATAAAAACAGTCGATCAAAAATCTTATTTTGCAGAAAAAGGTTACTTTTCAAACGTAATAGACTTGTTAAGGCCACTTTTCAAAAAATTAGAAAATAGTGTCACTTTATTGTAGGTAGAAAAATGCTTGTATATACTCAGCTATTGTAGGTAGAAAAATGCTTGTACTCAGCTAGGATGCGCTCATGTATGTCTTATGTAGGATGTGCTCACATCTCACATAAGAAAGTTTGTATCCTCACGTATGTATTTGTCCCAAGTAAAGAGATCTTGTAATCTAATTATTTAAAAAAGATGAACTTTTTTTTATAATAAGTTTTTTTTATGTACTTTTTTATAAATACTGGACAAATTGACCCTTTCATAATTATCCCATGACTTTTCATGGCACCAGACTTGTAACAGTCAACGAGTACGCTTGTAATTTATTCTTTCTACCGTCCGAGAGTGCTTGATTTTTCTTAGGATTCCGTCCAATAATTGAATCATAAGATAATATTTCAATTTTGAAGTGTGAAGGGCCTGAGTTTCGCAACCCTTACCTTCCACAACCACGTGCCAGGACCACCGGTTCCTGCAATTATTTTAAGAAGACTTGACTTCAAAAAGAAAAAACAAGATTCACGTTTGTGGGTCATGGACTCATTGGTTAATTGCGGCCCGCATCCTCTCTTCTGGATGGTCGTTCGAATGGTCATTCGAACGACCAACACGCGACACGCGTCCCACCTTTCCTCTCTCCTCTTTAAAACGGCAACGGCCGTTGTCGTTGGTCCGTTTTTCTCTCCTCTCTCCTCTCTCCTCTCTCCTCGAAGGGTGGGACGCGTTGTCGTTGTCGTTGGTCCCACCTTTCCTCTCTCCTCTTTGGAGGATTATATAATATAATCCTCCAAATTGATCCGTTTTTCTTTTTTTATTAATTCCAACGAATTGGGTTTTGATTCCTAAACGGTGTTTCTTAAATTGAAATCCATTTCAGTGGCTTTGTTTTGACGAGTGGTGTTGTGCAACTTTTTGTGTACGTGAAGGGGCAACACAACGTTTATGAAGTGATCGAAAGCACGTACAAATCGTACGACGCGAGCAGAAGAGTATTAGCGACGTATGAGACGGGGAAGGATGAGGTGAAGCTCATGGAAGCAAAGAAGCATTGGTTTATTTGCAACGTGGATCGGCATTGTCTTGGAGGAATGAGGTTCGGCGTCGATGTAAAAAACAGCAACGCCATCCCCATCAATTCACCTCTGGCGGACGGCTATGAAAACTCCGGTGCTTTCCGTGGAAGGGGAAGGGGTTGGCATAGCCTTGTTGCATTTTTTATTTTTTTATTAATGAGATGTTTTATTGACAACTCGGGTCGCTTATTATTATTATTTATGTTTTTGATTAAATGATTTATTTCGAAGGCCTTGGACATTGACTTCAGCGGGGTGTGTGTTCACCGGTTCCTGAAGCCTGTTATAATTTGAAGTTTTGAACTGCTGGTAGACCCGATTGAACCTCGCAGCGGTTAAAGGGAATAGTGTCGTTCGAACGAGAATTCGAAATTTCTGAAAATTTAAAAACTCCCTCTTCGTCATTTCAAAATGACAAGTCCCACCATCCCTGGTAAAAAGTCCCACCATGTCTGTTACAACTCCTACCATACCTGGTTACAAGTCCCACCATGTCCAATTACAAGTCCAACCATGCCTATTTACAAGCCCAACCATGCCCAATTACAAGTCCAGCCATGCCTATTTACAAGTCCAACCATGCCCAATTACAAGTCCAACCATGCCCAATTACAAGTCCAGCCTTGCCTACTTACAAGTCCAACCATGCCCAATTACAAGTCCAACCATGCCTACTTACAAGTCCAACCATGCCTACTTACAAGTCCAACCATGCCCAATTACAAGTCCAACCATGCCCAATTACAAGTCCAACCATGCCTATTTACAAGCCCAACCATGCCCAATTACAAGTCCAGCCATGCCTATTTACAAGTCCAACCATGCCCAATTACAAGTCCAACCATGCCCAATTACAAGTCCAACCATGCCTACTTACAAGTCCAACCATGCCCAATTACAAGTCCAACCATGCCCAATTACAAGTCCAACCATGCCTACTTACAAGTCCAGCCATGCCTACTTATAAATTCAACCATGCCTACTTACAAGTCCAACCATGCCCAATTACAAGTCCAACAATGCCTACTTACAAGTCCAACCATGCCCAATTACAAGTCCAACCATGCCTACTTACAAGTCCAACCATGCCCAATTACAAGTCCAATCATGCCTATTTACAAGTCCAACCATGCCCAATTACAAGTCCAATCATGCCTACTTATAAGTCCAACCATGCCCAATTACAAGTCCAACCATGCCTGCTTACAAGTCCAACCATGCCCAATTGTAAGTAGGCATGGTTGGACTTGTAATTGGGCATGGTTGGACTTGTAAGTAGGCAATGCTGGACTTGTAATTGGGCATGGCTGGACTTGTAATTGGGCATGGTTGGACTTGTAAGTAGGCATGGTTGGACTTGTAATTGGGCATGGTTGGACTTGTAAGTAGGCATTGTTGGACTTGTAATTGGGCATGGTTGGACTTGTAAGTAGGCATGGTTGAACTTATAAGTAGGCATGGCTGGACTTGTAATTGGACATGGTTGGACTTATAAATAGGCATGGTTGGACTTGTAAGTAGGCATGGTTGGACTTGTAAGTTCGCATGGTTGGACTTATAATT
The DNA here is from genome assembly GCA_947561395.2 of Buxus sempervirens. Taxonomy (NCBI): domain Eukaryota; kingdom Viridiplantae; phylum Streptophyta; class Magnoliopsida; order Buxales; family Buxaceae; genus Buxus; species Buxus sempervirens. The sequence continues at coordinate 12,712,633 of OX387191.1, read as the reverse complement.
GGGTATGGTTGGACTTGTAAGTAGGCATGGTTGGACTTGTAATTGGGCATGGTTGGACTTGTAAGTAGGCATGGTTGGACTTGTAACAGACATGGTGGGACTTGTTACCAGGGATGGTGGGACTTGTAACGGGTCATGGTAGGACTTGTAATTGGGCATGGTTCGAACGACGCTATTCCCTTGAACCGCTGCGAGATTCAATCGGGTCTACCAGCAGTTCAAAACTTCAAATTATAACAGGCTTCAGGAACCGATGAACACACACCCCGCCGAAGTCAACGTCCAAGGCCTTCGAAATAAATCATTTAATCAAAAACATAAATAATAATAATAATCGACCCGAGTTGTCAATAAAACATCTCATTAATAAAAAAATCAGAAATGCAACAAGGCTATCCCAACCCCTTCCCCTTCCACGGAAAGCACCGGAGTTTTCATAGCCGTCCGCCAGAGGTGGATTGATGGGGATGGCGCTGCTGTCTTTTACATCGACGCCGAACCTCATTCCTCCAAGACAATGCCGATCCACGTTGCAAATAAACCAATGCTTCTTTGCTTCCATGAGCTTCACCTCATCCTTCCCCGTCTCATATGTCGCTAATACTCCTCTGCTCGCGTCACACGATTTGTACGTGCTTTCGATCACTTCATAAACGTTGTGTTGCCCCTTCACGTACACAAAAAGCTACACAATACCACTCGTCAAAACAAAGCCACTGAAATGGATTTCAATTTAAGAAACACTGTTTAGGAATCAAAACCCAATTAGTTGGAACTAATAAGAAAAGAAAAACGGATCAATTTGGAGGATTATATTATATAATCCTCCAAAGAGGAGAGAGGAAGGGTGGGACGCGTGTCCCACCCTTCCAGGAGAGAGGAGAGAGGAGAGAAAAACGGACCAACGACAACGTCCGTTACCGTTTTAAAGAGGAGAGAGGAAAGGTAGGACGCGTGTCGCGTGTTGGTCGTTCGAATGACAATTCGAACGACCATCCGGAAGAGAGGATGCGGGCCGGGTTAATTGCCGCCTTGTGTCATCTACAGCAAAGATTCTCGTTCACCCTTACATGAGGACACACAGATGTGGGCCCATCAACTGAATATTTAGTGTGGTTAGTCCCATACCTGTCTTTTTTTTTCTTGGAAAGTAAAAAAAAATATTAATAAAAATAAAATAAAATAAAAATAAATAAATAAAGTTAATTGACAATTAAGACAAGGTTAATGGAAGCTAATTGAAAATCAAACCAACTTTAAATTAAAAACCCTAAACCAAACTTTTCTATAAACCCCAAAAGAGAATGTGTTATTTCACGAACATAAAGGGAGATATGTGTAATTAGTGCAAACCTCAAAAGAGGTTTCTATAAATTACTTTACAATGGATCAAAATTTGTGATGGCAGCTCTAGGAACAAAGAAAAGAGGCATGTTCCAATTGACTAGTATTGATAGAAAAAGTCAGATTCCTCAATCTTTTTTTGTTTTTGGTAAAATCAGATTCCTCAATCTTAATCAATAAAAACTATGCTAGTCCCCCTCGAGTCACACCTCGGGTCTGATAATGTCACCACCACCTATTTGAGTTTGGTGTAGGTAGTCTCTCAGTTCAAGTTGATTTAATCTTGATTCACTTGTAACCTAAAGAAGTTTGTAAACATCTCGGGTCATCCTACCAAATAATAGATTATTATGTGATTTGGTTGGATAAATTTATGGGGCTTCAAGAATTTGATTTGGATAAGGCCCATCCGAAGGTCAAATTTAATAATTTATATTTGATTTTGACCGAACTCATAAGAAGGCCCAGCATCTTGAGTTGATCCGATTTATCCTTTTTAATCCTGAAGTGCTTGAGAAAATAGAAACGGGGAAACCTGAACATATGATATAATAAATGAAAGTAAGTCTAACAAAAAAGAACCTATGAAAAAATTAAAAAAATATAAGGGACCTAAACATACATGAAATACTAAAATAAAACTAACCTATGATAACAATATAGTAAGGAACGCATGAAAATTAACTGACGCATGAGAAAGGCAAAACGAAAATGAAAAGCTATACTAATCAAAATTGACAAGCTAATGCATAAAAATGAAAAGAATAAATAAACATAATGAATTCGGTGAATTAGAAAAAATTCATACATGCTTCAAATTACACATCAAGGATAAATTTAACCATATTGATGCACAGCCAATGACTAAGAGATACGCATGCAATCATTGCAAATAGGCTAACCAAATAAAAAAATAAAATAAAACAATCAACAATCTCATGTGAAAAACCAATGAAAATAGAGATCACAACATTCAAATTAGGAAGTAGGTTATGGTGGAATACCCAAAGGGTGGTTTAAATAGGTTATCCTGATTAAAGCCTAATTCCATATTGATGGAGGAATAGACAAATTAGGAATTCTTGTTGTGATCGGATTAGTGATTTACTATAAATAAGAAACCCAGATCCTATCTATCTAATTCATCCGATTAAGAACTAAATCAGGAATTACCCCGTCTTTTCCATTTTCTCTGTCTAGATAAATGGAAGGCTTATACATTAATGCTTGGTTTTCATAATTTAGGGCTTTATACAGATTTCCAATGCAAATAACTCTTAAATGTATTAGCTAGAACTGCGTAGAATATTTTATATCAATTGTTAATTGTTATCATATAATTATAACAATATCTTATATGTTAGGTATGACGAAACTTCCAATACCTAGGTGAAACACAAACAAACCGAGGTAATGATCCGTTTCATAACTTTCATCCGGTCCTAGCATGGAACGAACGGACGGATGCCTCGTTTCAGTATGGCGCCTCACACCCCCAAAACACTTCCCATCTCGTGGTATGACTGTACCATCGGATTCTACCGCAAGAAATGCGTTCTAGTGATCCATTTTCAATATTTAGATTGATCGTTTCCTCTGATACTACTCAATGATACAAGCGTGGAACGAACCAATGGAAGCCGTGTTAATAGTGGGTCCCACACCACCAATTCCCATCCGCCGGATTCTAGGACGAGCAGATGCTTTCAAAATTGGATATCTACTCTCTTTTTTCTTTTTTATTTTTGAATTAGATATCTACTCGTGAACAAACAGTCGGGTGACAGAAAGAGGGGAATAAAATTCACTTTTTTTGTGGTTCGATTCTCGTGTTTTTTCACTTTTTTAAATGCTTTATGTAGGCCAACTTACAAAAACAGGACTTCTTCTTTTTCTTTTTTTTTTTTACGAAACATGTAATATATTAATGAGATCTAAGAGTTCAGAGTCCTAAGATGGGTACAACCAAGAAAGTCTTCTTCTAAAATAGATGCAAAAAAATTAGGCTAGTGTTGCCCATAGAAACATGAGTAGAAATCAAGAGCAAAATTTGCAAGAACATATGCTATTCTATTGGATTGTCTGTAGAGTTTCTTGGGATTAGTTGTTTCAAAACCTTTGATAATGGCTTTTGCTTTGATCTCCCAGCCCACTGATTTACATTGAGCTCCGTGATTAGCTTAGGAAAACATGACAATTCATTCAAAAATAACAATTTTATTATTGGCGGAAAGTGTATTCAAGTAATAGTCATGGAGATGGGATGGAAAGGACGAGTGATAGACTCAAGACAAGTATCACGTGGCATCTCAGGCGTATTGACAATTCAACGTTGATTAGTCTTTAAGCCGTGGAAGAAAGAGACATATGAGAAAATTGGATTTTTTTTTTTTTTGGTAAAAGGCCAAAGCCTACTGTCACAACCCGCCAAGTTGGAGCATACTAAGCGCCACACAGATGCACATTTGGATGCTTGCATGGAAGTGGTGCCTAGAGATTTCTAGAAGCTACTAGGGAATTCTACATAAGTGTAAATACAAGAGAAGTGTAGTGTTCTCTAGAAGAGGAGGGAAACTTCTCCAAGAGAAGTGGGGTATTCTCTAAAAGATGAAGGAAGCTTCTAGAAGAAGCCTTGTATAGATACTTTACCTAGAGAATTCTAAAGGGCTAATCTCCACCATTGGATAGTTGTAGTCCCCACCGTCCATTGAGGAGGTGGAAGGCCTATATAAAGGTGTGGAGCCCTCATTTGTAACCATCCAGAAATCATCCGGTAATCATTGAATGAAATACAAGTTCTCCTAGTGTGTTCCTCTCTCCCTTTCTTGAGAATCTTTCTTGTTGGTTTAGGCTTACTTAGCATATCGTAAGGGTCGAGTGTCTAAGTACCACACAGGTTAAGGCAAGGGAATTTATAAGCCTGTGACAGTTGGTATCGGAGCCTTGGTTCGAGTTCTCAAAAAGGTGATGGTATGGCAAACACTTCGGAAGTCACCAACATTGGTGTCGATTGCTCGGGGCGAGAGAAGGAAAATCTTAATGTTGGCAAGGGGCGGAAGGATAAGTCAAGGGATATCCTATCTGTTGTGGAGGCAAGGCTTGCAAGGGTGGAACTAGCCATGGCAGATAGCCAGGACAAGGTTGAGATGATGGACCAACGCATTGAGGGACTCAAGAATGGGCATGAAGAGTTCTATGGGGAGATGCAAGGTGGCCTCAACGTTGTGTCCGAGATGGTTCAAACACAGGTGGATGCTCTTAGGGACTTAGTCCGTTCCGAGATTGCTGCCATTAGAGAAGAAATGAAGGAAATTAAAGGAGACTAGTCATTATGCAAAATGGCCGTCACTCAAGGTACAATCACCTCTCACTCTTCTTCTAAAGTTGACATTCCTAGACCCAAGAGCTATAGTGGATCTAGAAATGCAAGGGGTTGGACAACTTCTTATGGAGCCTTGAACAATACTTTGAGGCAACGGGCATCCATGAGGAAGACAAGAAGATCAAGACGGCCCCTCTCTTCTTGGATGACACAGCTACCTTATGGTGGAGAAGGAGACATGCTAATATTAAACAAGGAGTGTGCACCATGAATACATGGGACGACTTCAAGCATGAAATCAAGAAGCAGTTCTATCTTCAAAAATCTGAGCACGAAGCAAGGGCGAGGCTACGACATCTCTCCCATAATAACACTATTCGGGAGTATGTGAAGGAGTTCTCCGAGTTGCTACTCAAAATTCCTGACATGACTGAGGAGTCTCTCTTCACGTTCATCGATGGTCTACAGTCATGGGCGAAAATTGAAGTCCAATGACAGAGTCCCACAGATCTTGCATTGGCTATAGCTATTGCGGAGTCCTTAACAGAATTTAAGAAAGGTGAGTCCTCTAAACCTAAGTTCCAAAAATTTAGAGGGAAACATGTGGGAGACAATGCAGGACAGCCAAGGAAGGACACAAACCACCTTTCCATAAAGCGATCAAGTTCAGCAAGGAAAGGAAGCCGGGTGATAAACCTAGATTCACATGCTTCCTTTGTGATGGCCCTCACTTTGCAAAGGATTGCCCGAAGAGATTGAAGCTATCAGCTCTAATCCGAGATGATGAGGAGACCCAAAAAGATGAGGCCAAGATGGGTTCCCTACGTTTACTCAATGCTATCAAGGCTAAGGTGGACGTAGCCAAGGTTGAGAAGAAGGGACGCATGTACGTCAAGGCCAACGTATGTGGACTTGACACACAGGCCTTAATAGATACAGGTGCATCACACAATTTCATTGAAGTTAATGAGGCCAAAAGGCTTGGTCTCCAATACAAAGGAGAACAAGGATGGCTTAAGGTAGTAAACTTGAAGGCCCAGCCCATCTATGGAGTAGCACGAGGAGTCAAGTTGCACATTGGAGATTGGCATGGCCAAGTAAACTTTTAAGTGGTGCCTATGGACAATTATCTTATTGTCCTTGGAACGGAGTTCTTGGATAAGGTACAAGCCTTCCCCATCCCTTTTGCAGAAGCCATGTGCATTATGGGAGAAGGAAATGCATGCATGGTACCACTTGCTCGAGAAGCTTCTATCAAGGCCAAGACCTTGTCAACCATGCAGCTATCTAAGGGAGTAAAGAAGAATGAACCTACCTTCCTAGCTACCTTAAAGCTTAATGAAGACTCCCTACTCATTAAAGAAGAGGTGCCAACACAAGTAAGGGAAGTGTTAAAGGAGTATGCAAATACGATGCCTCATGAGCTTCCTAAGAAGCTACCACCTAAAAGAGAGGTGGATCATAAGATAGAGCTTCAAGAAGGTGCAAAGATCCCGGCCATGGCACCATATCGCATGGCCCCAACAGAGCTAGAGGAGCTACGGAAACAACTTAAGGACTTGTTGGATGCAGGGTTCATCCAACCATCAAAAAGTCCTTATAGAGCGCCAGTGTTGTTCCAGAAGAAGCACGATGGATCCTTACGGCTATGCATCGACTATCGGGCTCTCAACAAGGTAACTATAATGTAGACACCCCAAATTGCACTTCCATAAGAGAAAATACCTAAGAAGAGCTCCAAAAGTCTTATTTGAGCCATGACATATGTCAAACTTTCAAAAACTTTCGGAATCAGTGCCAACCGTACTGAATATGCGGTTTTTATAATGTTGGTCTCAACCGCTCTGTATGTGCGGTTGCAACCGCATACACAGCACAGTTCAGGTCAATGCTTGTTGCGCTGGCGGCCACGTGGCTTCGCGAAGCTTTGGCCGTTGAGCCGCGTGGACAGCAATCAATTAAAGCATAACTGAATTGAACCGCCCTGTATATGCGGTTTGGTTAAATTTGTATATGAACCGCACTTTGAGTAGCGGTTGTGTAGAAACCGCACTGAGTATACAGTTTTGGCTGTTTCGGGGATTTGCGAAATGGCTCGATCTCTGAGCTTTATTTACGCATATTACCTCTCTCTTGGAGACTTGAACTCCCCATTTCACCCTCCGAAACTTGCTGAATTACTCCAATTCAAGCCTTGGAGGAGAATTGGAATAATCTAGAAGGCCTTTTTGGCCTACCCTTGGGACTCTTCTACCCTTGACTTGGCCTATAAATAGAGGGGTCCTCCTCTTGCAAATGGCTGACAATTTGAAGCTTAGAAGCTCTGCAAGAAGAAGGAGAAGCTCTGCTGGATTGTCTACTGAAGGTTCAAAGCTACCAAGGTAAAGCCCTTTACATTTCCAGCTTCCTCTTTACATTCTAGAAATCTTTCATCTTCTACCTTTCTGTAGTGTAAGGCCTTTGTGTTGTTTTGCAACCCCAAACCCCTTCTAAAGTACCTGGGAATCCTCTCTAGCCGTAAAACGTGAAGAGAGAGCCTGGGGAAAAGGAAGGTGGAATGGATCCTCTAGGTTTAGAACCCTCAAATGATGAAAAGCATGCTATGTGGTTATTTTGAACCTATGGATGTTTATTTTCTGATGTTTTGCACTTGCTCATGGAGAAATATGTGGATCCTTGCTCTCAGTAGCAAAGGATTCCATCCTTCTCCTAGGGAGTGAATTTTCATATGCTCACACACTTTCCACCATCTTTTATCAAAGAAGCTAGGTCTTGGATTTCCATGTTCGATACGGGAAATCTGAATCCATTGGCTTCAAAATGAATTTTAGAACTTCATGAGAAGGTTTTTTGTTGATTTTTGAGGTTTTGGTCGAATCCACATGCACACATGCACTGGTTTCCATGTTTCCTCTTCAAAAAACTTCAAAACAGGACAGATCTGTGGCCTGTCTTGGAAGACTTATAACTTCGTCCTCCGGATGAATTTTTGAGTGATTCCAAAGACATGTGATAGATGGATGTGCCTACTTAATATCTGGAAATTTTCGTCCACTTCCATGTAGCCAATTTTTGACACCATCTCTTCAAAGTTTGTAGGTCAGTTCAGCCCAGATTGCTGAACTTGCCGCTTTGATGGTGCACTATTGGCTCAGTTTTAATCCGTTTCCTGTGATTCCAGTTTCTAAGTTTTCTTTGAGAAGTCTATTTTCATTTCCAACTAGTTTCAGCAGATTTCAATCTGTTTCGTGCCTTGGGTGTTCAATTGACTCAGAGGTGCTCGCTGGCATAGTCCAGAGCTCATTTGTGGTCTTCTAGGCCTGTTCAAGAGAGCACGCAAGTCACATCCGGATAGAGATTGGTGTGAGGTTTTTTTCTTTGGAAAGATGGCACCACATACTTCCTCCATACCAATTTTTATGGATTTTTATTGAGCCAAACTCCACGAATAGGACTTTGAAAATGCCTACTTAACGCTTTTTCTGAGTTATAACAGCAGATTTCAGATGTGGATTTCTCTCTAGTTTTGAATCGGATCGAGCTGAATTTTCTCCTGTATATTCTACTATATACCAGTTTTCAAATGGCTTTAGTTTCATTTGATTTGGATTTAAATTGAAGGAGTTATGGTTTATCAAAGCTTTCAAGCTCTTTTGACCGAATTTCTCCAGATTTGCCTTGGCTTGATTTTCTTCAATTTTACTTTGATTTTCCTTCACTCATGAAGTTTTAGAAGTGATGAATCCACAAAGAGAGCCTAAGTTCATTAGACTTCTCATGTGGAATGATCACATACATGGTGCTTGTTGTAAGCACCCTTTTGTCTATTTTGTTAGAAAAACAATTCTTAGTATGAGCAAGCATATGGTAACCGTCTTAGACGGATGAGTGGGGGTGCCTAACACCTTCCCCCGCTCATAAATAATTCCCCGTACCCAATCTCTGGATTTTTCCCTGTATTAGAGCCACTTTGGCTCTATTTGACATCTATGAACCTTTTGGTGTCCATTCACACCTTAAAATGGATGGTGGCGACTCTTATTTTTATCGATCCCCGCGTGACGATATTCGGAAGTCATCCGAGATGACGAATCCATGTCTCACATATAAAGAACAAGTATCCCATCCCACTTATTGCTGACTTGTTTAACCAGCTTGGCAGTGCAAGATGGTTCACCAAGCTAGACTTGAGATCGGGATACTACCAAGTAAGGATTGCGGAAGGAGATGAGGCAAAGACCACCTGTGTTACAAGGTACAGCTCTTTCGAATTCTTGGTGATGCCCTTTGGTCTCACAAATGCCCCCGGCTACATTTTGCACCTTGATGAGTCAAGTGTTGCAACCATTCTTGGACCGATTTGTTGTAGTGTACCTAGACGACATTGTCATCTACAGCTCAATGTTGGAAGAGCATGTGGGACATCTACGGCAGGTTTTTCAAGTCCTACGGGAACATGAGCTCTACATCAAAAGGGATAAATGTGCCTTTGCACAACGGGAGATTAACTTCCTAGGGCACATGGCTGGAGGAGGCAGGATACGCATGTGCAAAAGTGAGAGCAATCCAAGAATGGGAGCCACCAAGAAAGGTAACAGAACTACGATCTTTTCTCGGCCTTATCAATTACTATCGAAGATTCATTCAGGGATATTCAGCTATTGCGGCACCATTGATGGATCTTCTTAAGAAGAACCACCCATGGGAGTGGACAAGAAGGTGCGAGGATGCCTTCCAGGCCCTTAAGAAGGCAATTATGCAGGAGCCAGTCTTAGCATTGCCGAATTATGCTAAGGCCTTTGAGCTACACACGGATGCCTCAGATTTTGCTATTGGAGGGGTGCTCATGCAAGATGGACACCCTATAGCCTTTGAAAGCCGAAAGCTCAATGACACTGAAAGGAGATACATGGTGCAAGAGAAAGAAATGATAGCAGTGGTGCATTGCTTACGAACCTGGAGACATTATTTGTTAGGGACCAGATTTGTGGTGAAGACAAACAACATTGCCACAAGTTACTTCTTAACACAAAAGAAGTTAACTCCCAAGCAAGCAAGGTGGCAAGACTTTCTAGCTGAGTTCGGCTATGTGTTGGAGTACAAGCCAGGGAAGGCAAACTTAGTGGCTGATGCACTAACTAGAAAGGTAGAACTTGCAGCCTTGAGTTGACCACAATGTCCTCTATTGGATCGAATACGTGAAGGGATGGAGCATGATCCTCAGGCTAAGATGCTTAAGGAAAATGCAATGCAAGGAAAGACGCGACAGTTCTGGCTTAAGGATGATTTACTCCTTACTAAAGGAGACCGGGTCTATGTACCCAAATGGGACAATCTAAGGAGAGAAATCATGAAGGAGTGCCATGACTCAAAATGGGCAGGACATCCAGGTATGCATCTATAGACACCCCAAATTGCACAGTCAAAATGATCAATAATCATCAAAAATCATTATCTCCTTGGAAGCCAGCACAAAATTTGAGAAAATGAGTTTTTTTCCTTGTATCCGGCAACTTAGGTCAGATACGAGTGTTTTTCTTCGTATCCGATGGAACATGTCGGATACAAGCAGGCTTTAGTGTATCCGGCATTATATGCCGGATACATTAAGGTACTTGTATATCCGGCCTGATATGTCGGATACATAAGTTTTGCTCAAAATTAGGGTTTTCCGAGAGATTTCACTTTTTACCATCATGTCCCTCATTAAATGAGGGGAAATCTCTGAAATGGCCTTAGAGAAGGTTGGTGGGCTCTAGACATTAGGTTGTGTCTACCATCCCTGCAACCCTAACCATAGCCTTTGCCTATAAATAGGAGGCTCCTCCTCAAGCAAATGGCCATAAGTTGGAGATCCAAGAGCTCCGAGTGAAGAAGGGAACCACTGCCGGACTGCTTCCAGAACCCTAGCTAAGCCTCAAACCTCTTCTTTATTTTCTGTTTTTACATTCTAGAGTCTAGATCTCTTCTTCTACCTTTCTGTAGAATAAGGCCTCTTCTATGTGTGTGAAAACCCTTCCCTGGCTCAAAGTATCTCAAGACTCTCCCTAGCCGTAAAACGTGAAGGCGGGATCTAGTAAAAACGAGACTGGGGATTGATCCTAGTGCTAGAACCTTTATTTGCATAAGCCTTTTGAATCTGTGAAGTCCGTTTCATATTCAAAGTACCCCAAGATTATCTTGAAGAACCGTGTTTAACGGGGAGAGAGAACTAAGGGAAACGATAATGGAACGGAACCCTAGGTTGCTTTAGAACCCTATTTTGATGAATATGAATGCATGCTATGTTGTTATATTGTTCTTCAATGATTTTTACACTTACACATACATAGCATGATTTTGGCGGGATAGGCTCATATTTGGGGATTTATTACATTCGTTGTTATAAATCTGAAATAAATGGCCTCAATCAATTCTGAAATGTCTTTAAATCATTTTTAAAGGATTTGGATTCATCTTGCACGAATTGCACACACTTTGTCACAGTTTTGAATTGTTTTTCTCCAAAAAAGGCTTAACTTGACAGCAACTGTACCCTAACTTCGGACACTCATAACTTCATCATCTGGATGAATTTTGGAGTGATTCCAAAACCATGAGAAAGGTTAGGCTGTCTAGTTTATGCCTACCAAATTTCATTAATTTCTATGGAGCAGAGTTTTGACACCATTCTGCCGAAGTTGAGAGGTCATTTCAGATCAAACTGTTGAACCTATCACTTTGAATGGGCGCCATCTGCTTGTTTTAAATCTGATTCGAGTGATTTTTGCTTCTAGAAACTCCTTTATGAATCTATTTTTAAATCCAGTTGGTTTCATAATTTTTTAATTTAAATTGTGTCGTGGGTAGCAGATTTACTTAGAACTGCTCAACAGCACTTTTCTGGGTTAATCTGTGATCCTCGGGGCCTGTTTGGGAAGTCACCCAAGGCACATCCGAATGAATTTTTGTATGAGGCTAGTTGATTTTGAAAGATGGCCATACAGATTTCATTCACACCAAATTTCATGGATTTTTATGGAGCTGATTTTTCTAGGTGATTTTCCAAACATGCCTACTTGTCACTTTTGTTTATCTCCAGTAGCCACTTTAAAAGAAGCATAACTCCTAGGATTCTAATCAGAATGGATTGAAAATTTACATGAGTCTTCTATCTATCATAATATTTCAAATGAATTTGGTTTGATTCAATTTAAATCGGATTTGAATGATTTCAAGACAAATGCTTCTTGCTTTTACCAAATTTCTCGGATTTGCCTCAACTTGGTTTTGTGTAACTTTTGCTTTGATTTCCATCTTTTTATGATATTCCAGAAATGATGTTGACATAAAAAAGGATCTGGAATTCATTTGGATTTTCATGTGAAGATATCATACATTTGTCCTTTTTCAAGGTTTTTAATAATTCTTAGCAAGCTTTCTTATTTCCTTAGCATGAGCAACACTTGGCAACCACCTTGTGTGGGTGAATGGGGGTGCCTAACACCTTCCCCCGTTCATAATCTAATTCCCTTACCCATCTCTGGATTTTATTTTTAAGTAGGGTTATTTTTACTCTAGAATTGGTCTTTTATCTATCTTTGCTTATTTTTAATCTTTTGGTGTCCATTCACACCTCTAAACCTTGAATGGTGGTGACTCCCACGTTTTTATGACGAGCCCGTGTGTTGACGGAGGGATGATCATCTTCGGTGATTTTTTTCCATGTCTCACAGCATCGCACTCTTGCTCTTATAGAAGATGCTTACTATTGGCCACACCTACGGGATGATGTAGAACTATATGTGGGGACATGTCTTGTGTGCCAACAAGACAAGGTGGAACAACATAGGCCAGCAGGCTTATTAGAGCCTTTGCCTACCCAAAAAGACCTTGAAAGAGTATCTCAATGGATTTCATCTCAGCACTTCCCAAGTCTGAAGGAAGTAGCACTATAATTGTGGTTGTGGACCGCTTCTCCAAGTATAGGGTATTCATCCCTGCTCCTAAGGAGTGCTCGGCTGAAGAAACTGCACGACTATTCTTCAAGCATGTGGTGAAGTATTGGGGAGCTCCTAAGTCAATTATCAGTGATCGGGATACCAGATTCACAGGGAGGTTTTGGACAGAGCTCTTCAAGATGATGGGATCAAGTCTTAACTTCTCTACCAGCTTTAACCCGCAAACAAATGGGCAAACAAAAAGGGTGAATAGCTTATTGGAGCTTTACTTGAGGCACTATGTAAGTGCCAACCAAAGAGATTGGGCCAAGTTGTTGGATGTTGCCCAGTTTTCCTACAACTTACACAAGAGTGAGGCAACAGATCGGAGTCCTTTTGAGTTGGCCACGGGGCAACAACCATTGACACCCAACACTCTTGCATCAGGATACACAAGGAAGAGCCATGCAGCCTTCAAGTTTGCCAAAGGATGGCAGGAACAGTCTGATATGACCAAGGCATACTTAGCCAAAGCCGCTAAGAAGATGAAGAAGTGGGTGGATACAAAGAGACGACATATGGAGTACAAGGAAGGAGACCTTGTCCTACTTAAGCTACTAACACACCAAGTCAAGGCATTCTAGAAATTTCACTTGGTGCAGAGATATGAAGGACCATTTCCCATCACGAGAAGAAATAGTAAGGTCTCGTATCAACTTGAGTTGCCCGCCCGCCTACATCGGCTGCACCCCGTCTTCCACGTAAGTTTATTGAAGCCATATCATGGAGATGCAGAGGATCCGAGCTGAAATAAATCAAAAAGGGCCCCAGCAACATTGATGGTCTCTCATGACAAGGAGGTTGACACCATCCTTGCCCATAGGGCCATACCAAGGCGAGGTATCATTCCAAGTCATATCGAGTACTTGGTCAAGTGGAAGGGACAGCCTAATAGCGAAGCAAGTTGGGAGAAAGAAGAGCACCTATGGCAGTTCAAAGACAAAATCACCTCATTTCTAGAACAAGCTGCAACGAGGGACAGCCTGGACATGCTCATCTCTGCTCTGGGAATAAATCAGAATATCATCTATGAACACCACTACAAAACTATCAAGGTAGGGATGGAACACTTGGTTCATGAAATCCATGAAAATAGCCGGGGCATTAGTCAGCCCAAATGGCATGACTAAGAACTCATAATGCCCATATCTCATGCGGAATGCTGTGTTCTCTATATCCTCTGATGCAACGCGCAACTGGTAGTATCCCAATCTCAAATCAATCTTCGAGAACCACGATGCTCCTCTCAACTGATCAAATAAATCATCTATCTGGGGTAGTGGGTACTTATTCTTGATTGTCACTTGATTCAGGCAACGATAGTCTATACACATCCTCATAGACCCATCCTTCTTCTGTACAAATAGAACCGGTGCATCCCAAGGTGAAACACTCGGTCTAATGTACCCCTTTTCAAGCAACTCATCAACTTGCTTCTTCAACTCGATATACTCCGGCTGAGACATCCGGTAAGGAGGTCTAGATACTGGTGTCGTGCAGGTAGGAGTCGAATCCTAAAATCAACCTCCCTAGGTGGTGGTAATCCTGGCAAGTCATCCGGAAAAACATCCACATACTGGTAGACTATAGGCACCTCAGTCAGATTAGTAGTATCCTCCTTCGGGTCCTCTGTCAACACAGAAGCCACCAATTCCACTCTGCTAGACAAGCCCTCACACTTGAAACAGTAAACAAGTTGTCCTGGAGAACTCATTGTAATGGTACCCCTATAGCAATCAATGCTCACGTGATGGCAGAACAACCAATCAATCCCAAGAATGACATCAAACTCTCCAAAGTCTAATGCCATCAAATTTTCGGGTAACTCTAGTGATCCCAATCTAATCATGCAATCCCGGTATATAGTCTGTAATCTAGAGGTCTCCCCCAAAGGTGTGTACACAGTCATAGTGGTCTCTAGTGTATCCGGTGTCAATCCAATATGACATGCACAATGCGGGGTAATAAAAGAAATGGACGCTCCAGAATCAAATAAATAGACTGCAAATCGACCAGAAATAAAAATAATACCTCCAACCAGATGGGGTGCATCAGGCTCAGGCTCCCCCTCCTCCTCAGTAGCACCTACTGCATAAACTCTGGTCTGCTGCCCCTGAGGCGCTAGTGTTGGCTGCCTCTGACCAATCCTAGGTGGTGCACGTCGGCCTCGAGAAGCTCTGCCCTGCTGTCTCCGATCTATAGGTGCTGCCGGAACAGATCTGTCAACCCGAGTACCCTGAGGCTGCACTCTATATGGAACTGGAGCTGCTGGTCCCTGAGGTCTACTCACTGTCTGAAGTGCCTGATATGTAGCAAGATAAGTACAGTCCGCTATCCAATGTCCCTGCTAACCACAACAGAAACATGCACCAAAGGGTGCAATGCAAGGACCCGGAACATGTGCTCTCCTGCAACCATCGCAACTGTCACCTATCTGCCTCAATCCTCGGCTTCTTGTCCCTGCCAGGGACACCGCTCTGCTTATAACCCAGCCTAGGAGGTAACCGTGCCCTGCTAACATCCCCTTTGCTAGTACGAATAAGTCTCTCAGCCCTCTCGGCTCTCCTGACCAGCTCCTCAAAGTGTGTACACAAAAATACAGACACCTTGTCTTTGATCTCGGGCCTCAGTCCCTCCTCGAAGTGCTCAATGTGCTGCTCCTCTACTGCTACTATGTGTGGAGCAAAGCGGGACAGCTCCTCAAATTTGGCTTCGTACTGAGCCACAGATAAAGTCCCCTGAGAAATCTGCATGAACTCCCTCGCCTTACACAAGAGGAACTCTGATGAGAAGTATCGGCTGTAGAACAACTCCCTGAACTGTACCCATGTCATCTGAGTCCCTGGGGCCTCTCTACGCAGCACACTCTGCCACCAATGATATGCCTCGCCCTCCATCATGAAGGTGGCCATCCTCACCCTGCTCCCCTCAGAGCACTGCATAACATCAAGGATCCTCTCTATCCTCTAAATCCATCTCTCGGCCTCTAATAGGTCTGGTACTCCCGTAAAGGTAGGAGGTCCCATCTTTCTGAACTGCTCCAGCTCTCTCATGTGTTGCTGCTGCTACCCCCTATGATTATCTCCTTGCCCCTCTCCATTCCGATGACCATTCCCGTTGCCGATCTGGCTCATCCCCTCCTCTCACTCCATAGACAAGAGCTGAGTAAGAGTCCCAACAGCTGCCCAAATATCATCACCTCTCTAAGGTGGGGTCTCTGGTGGTGCCTAAGGACGTGGTATCTGCTGATCTCTAGCAGGGAATGGAGGCTGCTCATGTACCCCATCATGATGATCCTCCACCAGCCTAACTGCCGATATGCGGGCTCGGGTAGCAAGTCATCCTTTGCCAGCCATGTCAACTGAAATACAATAAAACCAAGTCAGATAGGATCTCTCCCTAGCAATTCCTAGGGTACTATCTAACGTGCTCTCAAACCCCAAGGCCATCCTATAGGTGTTCATTCATGTCTCTTATCAGATTCTCTAATATAGCTCTGATACCATCTTTGTAACGCCCCGGATCCGGGTTACGTATTGGAACCATAACTCATACCTGAGGTGTTAGATAAATACAACCGCAGGATCTATATCAGAGTGTAAAAGACATGAAATTGCATTTTATTATCATCAACAACAATATCAGAGTTCACCACTAATACCCAAACACCAATCCACAATTTAAGAAAGAATTACAATTCAAAGTTTACTCACTATATCAAATGTAATCAACAACTAAAGATATCTCTCAAATGTCACTCAACAAAATAATCTTCTCCCCTATACTCGGGGTAATCTGCAACTGGCTCAACCCCACGGATATCGTCCTCACCAGGATCTGAAAACAAAACAAAACAAAGCGTTATGAAATACGAATATCCCAGCAAGTAGCATATGCATGCATAAAACATTTAATAACAGTTTAAAACATGCTTAAATAATGATAACTCACCTTATCGGTTAAACCGAATAATCCAAAACCACATATATATACTGATAAAAGGAAAAGATTACAATCACTGCATAACCGAAATCTATAATGTGAAATAATTAGAAGTAAGTCCACGGTGGACTCATGAAATAAACCACCTTTAACTAGTGTAAAACCAAGCTCACTATGCCACCTCCCGGTTTATGTGCGAAACCGAGCTACACGGTCATCGACTTATTGCGGGAGAACCCATTCAGATACAGTAATGGGTTGTAATGTACTATCCTAATATAGCTGCAGCCAACCAGATACAAAGAAGGCCTCATTGAGCTACACGATGGTAACGCGTGCGCGAACAAGGTATTACAGCCAGTAAAGATCAATCTATTCCACTACTTAGCTCTTAACTTGATAAACGTAGATCCACACTGAGCTATGCCATCTAGACTCAAAACCAATAATCAAAATAATCAAACAAATTTAATAATACCAATCAATCATCATCACCCTCCAAGATACATAGAGTAAACTAATCTTCTCTCCAAGGTACATGGAGAGGTTCCAAATTCATTCCGAGATACACGGAAGTAAAGTAACATCTTTTCATTAGAAGCGATAAAACTATCCTTCAAATAGATGGAGAATTTCCAATAAATAGATTTATTCCCAAACCAAATGGTTTTAAAGTCCTTTGTCTGAAATCTTGCATAAAGTACCTTTTTAGTCAAAAGTTTTCAAAAATGGCAAATCTCGGTTAAACCGGCTAAACTTAGTGTTTAAAATTGAATTTAACTTCACTCTTGAAATCGGAACTTTTAGTAATTTTCTTTTACCTCAACAGAAATTTACATGCCTAACTTATACTCATGCTACTCTTATTTAGCCTAAAATCTTCAATGCCTTTTTTTAGTATTTCTTGTTTTATCTAAACACCTCATTAACTTCATCTACTAAATTAAATCATGATATTATATGATACACGCCCAAACAGCAACTCATACTTGTATTTTATACTCCAACCAACTTTCTTTACTCAAGTTCTCAATGCCCATCTTTAACCCTTCCATTTATGTTTAAATTCCTTGTTTACTTATTGTTTTTTCAGCATCCTAAGGTTCATCCACAACCCATTTATTTATCTATAACTAGTTCATTACTTACTCTCACAAATTTTGTGAGCCATGTACAAGGTGCATGAGCTGGGGAAGTATTCAGCACCTAAAGGTTACTCAAAATTTCCACTAAACTGTTTGCTGATTTTTCACAACATAATACCTAAAAAGTTTTTCCCAGATTCAGCCTTTGCTACTTCCCAATAGTTCCTTAATACCAATGATTAATTCCCTAATTAATTTCCCACAATTAGAAGTTAAAAACAGTTCATAAAGTAGTGAACAAGTGCTGTCACCAACCACAACAGCACTTGGTTTCCACACACAGGTTCAGACATCAAAACTTAGAACTTCAACTGTGCTGCCAAGTTTAGCACATTCCCTCCTACCTACCTTAATACAAGTTCCAATTAAGTCATGAGAAAAACCCTATCTGAAATTTAATACCCGATACCAATAGAAATGATGGAGTTGCCGCTGACCTCTACATAGGTAGGCGCCAAGCTTCTAAACCATTACAGTCCCAAAGCCATGAACCAGATTTTTCCTCTTTAACTTTGACATTTTTCCCTGTTTAGATTCATAACTATATAACAGCACCTAAAGTATCCCCCCCACAAGCAATAACTCATAACTGTATAACAGCACCTAAAGTATTCGCACAAGAAAACTCATAATTGTATAACATCACTTAAAGTATTTCCACAAGCAATAACTCATAACTGTATAACAGCACCTAAAGTATTCCCACAAGCAATACTCATACTGTATAGCAGCACCTAAAGTATTTGAAATTGGACTAGGCACCACTCGGCCATGCTCAACAGACCTGGGTGCCAGCAACCCATTTCAGCACTATTCAATGTACAATCAAAATTTCTTTAAAACTAATCTAAAGCTTCACTCACAAACTATTTCCAGAATTTTCCTAAGTCTTCACTTCATGTATTTAGCCCACTTTGGGTTTAATTAAGTCATTCAGACCATAACACAAATAGCAGCCCCTCGTAGCCATTCATTTAAGAATTCTGCCATATCAATAAGAAATTAATCCCCAATGGATCTAATCCATTCATTCTCTTGTTCTACATTCCAAGTACAATTCAATTCACCTAATAAATCAGCAACCTTACCTTTAATTCTTATTTGAACCAAATTCAGAAAACTGTTCATGTCGAGCGTCCATGACTAACCAAAAACAGGGAAAACCAATTTCTTATGCTAATTCAGTACAATATTTCAATTGGGAACATCTAAACCAATTGAATTTTTATGCAACTTACAACTTGATGTCCATACCATTACTAACAGAAATCTGGTTCAATTCATTTATCATAATTGGATTTAATTACACAACCAAAACAAGTTGCACGAACATGGTCGCTCATGCATCCACTTCAATCGAAAATCAGCAACAATATTACGACTACTGAATATGTAAACCACCTGATCAATTCCATCTGTAAGCACTTTATTTTTGCACCCCTGGAATTGCTGAAAATGAAAACCCTGGCAAAAAGTCAAACCCCGAGGGGACAAAAAGTTGACTTTTTGATTAAGTGATATTTGGCCACCTTGCTTTATGCCATTGGATAGAGAATCTCGACACGGTTCCAACGCAACTGAGTTTGCAGGAATCGGAGTCCGAATAAAGGTTCTGCGGGCGGTCAAACTTGAGGAAGAGCCGAGAGTTGACTTTTCCTCGGATTCCGTGCCAAGTACCTTGCTCTATATCATTGGATAGAGAATCTCGACACGGTTCCAACGCAACTGAGTTTGCGGGAATCGGGGTCCGGACGAAGGTTCTGCAGGCGGTCAAACTTGCCCGGAGCCAAAAGTTGACTTTCTGCTAAAATCCGATCCGGAGGCCTACCCCTAGGTCATGGGATGGAGGGCTCCGATACGATTCTAATGAAACTAAGTTTGCCCAGATCGGAGCCCGGATGAAGAAAATATGAGCTGGCGAAGTTCCTGAGCAGCAAAACCGGCGAACTGCGCACGTGGCAAAGAGCTGCACACGTGGCAAGTTGCGCAGGAAAATATCTCGGGGATCAAATCCATAAATATCCAAACATTCAAAATATCCCAGGGACTAAATCTGTGAAAATCCAAGAATATCGGATTAAATTGAAAATAACCAGGGACTAAATCCGAAAATTCGGATTTTCCGACCAAACGAGCGGCCGCATTAATGGTTTTTTAATCATTCGGTCGCTCGCGCGAACGTGGCAGGGGGTATGCGCTCACCTTGAGCTGGGCGCCAAGGTGAGCGGCACCCCATTTCCCTCTTCTATAAAAGCCGCGCAGGGTTTCATTTCAGGGGGTTCGAAAATTTTGGGGAGGGTTCGGATTTTTAGTGGGAGATTTTTTGCTCTGTGGCTGGGCATTCTCTGGATTTGGGATTCGAGGTTTCGGCATTATTTTTTCTGGGCTCGGGATTTTGAAGAAAGAGAACATACACACAGGTCCCCTCCCTTCCTCTTCTTCCTTGTCGAGGCCGTGCTCTTGGTGAGAAGAAGGTTGCTCCGGCGGCCGCTCGCGCGCTCCAAGAAGGCGTCACCCACTTCGGAGAGGTGTTGAAACACCCAGGTAATGTTCTCAATGGCCCTTGTTCCAAAATAAATAAGTCTATTGCTATCTGTTCTTTCCTGTTATTTCGTATAGTAGCAGTGATTGTGTGATTCGAGGGGGAGCATGTTCTCCCTGATGTTTGCATCTTCTGTATCCTGATAAAGCCCCCCTGTTCCTTTCTTCATTTATTTATGCTCTGTTAGATGTTGTTAGATGTTTTGTTAGTGTTTTTTTTTCGGATTGGTAGATTTGCAAAGAGGTTTGGTCCTCACAAGCTAGGTTAGATTAATTTCCAACCATGTTCAGAGGTCTGCTGGGGTTCTAAGGATCCCCAGAAACCAGTTACAGAGCTCAAAAACAGTCGGAAATGGAGTTTGGAGAAAAAAACAGAGAGTCAGGGTCTGCCGCTGAGCTCGCGCTCACCTCGCACTGAGCTCACGCTCAGCTAGCTTGGGTCCGCCCACCTGGCGCCTAGCTCGCGCCCACCTGGCGCCGAGCTCGCGCCCACCTCACGCCCACCTTTTTGGGTGCACCGAGCTCACGCCCACCTCGCTCCGAGCTCACGCCCACCTTTTTTTGGGTGCGCTGAGCTCGCGCCCACCTGGCGCCTAGCTCGCGCCCACCTGGCGCCCACCTCATTTTTACGTGTTTTTTCGCTGTTTTGGTCCGCCCGGCCCGCGCCGACCTCGCGCCTAGTGCCCGAGGTCGGCGCATACCCCTAAAAGCCTGCCGAAATGCTATATTTTGAAAAATTCCAAAAATACCCTTTACTGTACCGCGGG
This sequence comes from Buxus sempervirens, assembly GCA_947561395.2. Lineage (NCBI taxonomy): Eukaryota > Viridiplantae > Streptophyta > Magnoliopsida > Buxales > Buxaceae > Buxus > Buxus sempervirens. The sequence goes on along the minus strand of OX387191.1, from coordinate 12,691,593 downwards.
GGGCTTCGCCCCCCGCACCCCCGGGTACCTCCCCTTGGACCCAACACAATGAGCCATTTTTTTTTGATAGGGTGTCAATTTTGTGTATTTTCTTATGCAATTATTGCTGAATGTGGGTTTTTATTTCCAAATCGAACCGGATGAACCAATAGGGTTCCCGGGTCACCCGAAAACCCAACATGGGCCATGGACCAACCCGGTCCAAATTGATTTCCGGTGGGCCTTCCAACGGGGCCCACCAAGCCCGACCAACCCATTCATGCTTAAATAAGATAATAAAAGATTTGAGTGGGCTAGACCACTTGAGGCCCACCCAAGCCCTAATTGGGCCATGCATGATTAAAGTAAGATATGGTTTGGCCGAGACCACGGGTAGGGCCTATCGGGCCCACTAAGCCCATGAACCCGACCAACTTAGGGTTTCCAAACCCTAATTCAGGAAGCCTTGGGCTTTCAAGCCCAAGCCCAGGTAAAGGGCCCCAAGCCCAATGCTTGGCCCATTTTGACACAGATAAGAAAGATAAAAATCAAAATCACTTGGCAACCAATTGTGGGGCCCACTCAAGGGCCCACAAAGCAATCCTGGCCCACTTTTGGCATGAAATCCACTTAACTAATCCAACTTGAACTCTAAAATAAAATCAATTCAAAGTGAGCCAAAATCCAAAGGGCCACACTTGGCCCACCAAGGAACATGCGGGCCACACTTGGCCCACCAAGGGATACCGTGGGCCTTCCAACGGGGCCCACCCCACCAGGCCCAGATCATCTTAATTAAAAAGATAAAATCAAGTAAAGGGACCCACACCACTTTGGCGGTCCCGCCAGACTTAATCAAAATTGCATGCTGGAATAGGAATCGGGTGAGTGAGAGACCAACTGAGTTGACTCAAACCAGGGAAACCTATGGGACCTGTCACTTGACGGGGTGGACTGGGGTGTCTACGGACTTCCCCAGACCGCAACCGAGCCTCTACTTAGAATCTCAAAGCCGCAGACCAAAAGCCTTAGTAGAAAAACTTAGGCACCCAGGTGTCTGCCTGCACCCCATCAGGCAGTGGCGACTCCAAACAAACCCCGAGGCACGCCGCGTCGTTACGCGTGCGCCTCGCCGTGCGACCAAAATCGGGTGTGCACACCATCATCAGTAATTAAATAATCGACTACATAAACAATAAACCTACTGTTGGATGTAGTTAAATCAACACCACTAATGCTCAATGCCTAGACACCAGAATTTTGGTAAAACAGCAAATCGACTAATCTATAGTTCAAGGCTGAAACTAAATCAAATCTTAAATCATCTAAAATGAAGTAATTTGTGCTAATTACCTGATTACGCAATTCCACAAATCTGAACCCTCTCAATCGGCATGCACAACTCCCAAATTCAAAATCAATTTAGCCGCCCTCTTCCTCTGTCCTTTGAACTTCAATCCGAACAAAAGAAATTAGATCTGATATCTGATTTCGAATTACAATAAGACTTAACCAGAACCTCAATCCAAATGCTAATCTCCTACTTGAGTTAAAAGAGGAACACACCTGCTCCAATTGCAAGTTGCCAGCCTAACTCAGGTGCTATTGCAATTGCTCTTCACTCCTCTTGGACAGCAATCGAACAATCACAACAATTTCCTCTTGAGCAATTCTAAATCTCCAGATCTGGCCCCACACCCTAGTTCCTTCTCCTCTTTTTTGACAGCTCCCAATTCAGATCGATCAATGCAAAACCATCGACTGAATTTTCGCTTAACTTATATAGTTGCCACCCAATAGCAATTTATTCATGCCCACATGAGTGCCACTCCACCACATCTATCCTACATCAGCAACTTGTTTTATTTTTACACATTAAATTTCCACATCAGCAACCAACTTAAATCTCATAATAACACTACATAAATTTTTCCTTAACTTAATAAATAAAAGATCTCCAAGGTGATTCACCCGGATCTTAATTTAAGTCCATATGGTCACCTTTTCTGCAAAATCCACTAATTAGTTTTTTTTTATTTAAGATACTAAACTAATATAATTTTTTATTTTCATAAAAATTAGAGATTTTACAGAGGGGTGCTCATGCAAGATGGACACCCTATAGCCTTTGAAAACAGAAAGCTCAATGACACTGAAAGGAGATACGCGGTGCAAGAGAAAGAAATGACAGCGGTGGTGCATTGCTTACGAACCTGGAGACATTATTTGTTAGGGACTAGATTTGTGGTGAATACAAACAACATTGCCACAAGTTACTTCTTAACACAAACGAAGTTAACTCCCAAGCAAGCAAGGTGGCAAGACTTTCTAGCTGAGTTCGACTACGTGTTGGAATACAAGCCAGGGAAGGCAAACTTAGTGGTGGATGCACTAAGTAGAAAGGTAGAACTTGCAGCCTTGAGTCGACCACAATGTCCTCTATTGGATCGAATACGTGAAATGGTGGAGCATGATCCTCAGGCTAAGATGCTTGAGGAAAATGCAATGCAAGGAAAGACGCGACAGTTCTGGCTTAAGGATGATTTAGTCCTTACTAAAGGAGACCGGGTCTATGTACCCAAGTGGGACAATCTAAGGAGAGAAATCATGAAGGAGTGCCATGACTCAAAATGGGCAGGACATCCAGGTATGCATCGAACTCTTGCTCTTATAGAAGATGCTTACTATTGGCCACACCTATGGGATGATGTAGAACTATATGTGAGGACATGTCTTATGTTCCAACAAGACAAGGTGGAACAACATAGGCCAGCAGGCTTACGAGAACCTTTGCCTATCCCAAAAAGACCTTGGGAGAGTATCTCAATGGATTTTATCTCAGCACTTCCCAAGTCTGAAGGAAGTAGCACTATAATTGTGGTTGTGGACCGCTTCTCCAAGTATAGGGTATTCATCCCTGCTCCTAAGGAGTGCTCAGCTAAAGAAACTGCATGACTATTCTTCAAGCATGTGGTGAAGTATTGGGGAGTTCCTAAGTCAATTATCAATGATCGGGATACCAGATTCACAGGGAGGTTTTGGACAAAGCTCTTCAAGATGATGGGATCAAGTCTTGACTTCTCTACCAGCTTTAACCCGCAAACAAATGGGCGAACAAAAAGGGTGAATAGCTTATTGGAACTTTACTTGAGGCACTATGTAAGTGCCAACCAAAGAGATTGGGCCAAGTTGTTGGATGTTGCCCAATTTTCCTACAACTTACACAGGAGTGAGGCAACAGATCGGAGTCCTTTTGAGTTGGCCATGGGGCAACAACCATTGATACCCAACACTCTTGCATCAGGATACACAGGGAAGAGCCCTGCAGCCTTCAAGTTTGCCAAAGGATGGCAGGAACAGTCTGATATGACCAAGGCATACTTAGCCAAAGCCGCTAAGAAGATGAAGAAATGGGCGGATACAAAGAGATGACATATGGAGTACAAGGAAGGAGACCTTGTCCTACTTAAGCTACTACCACACCAAGTCAAGGCATTCTGGAAATTTCACAAGGGCTTGGTGCAAAGATATGAAGGACCATTTCCCATCACGAGAAGAATTAGTAAGGTCTCATATCAACTTGAGTTGCCCGCCCACCTACATCGCCTCCACCCCGTCTTCCACGTAAGTCTATTGAAGCCATATCATGGAGATGCAGAGGATCCGAGCCGAAGTAAATCAAAAAGGGCCCTAGAAACATTGATGGTCTCTCATGACAAGGAGGTTGACACCATCCTTGCCCATAGGGTCATACCAAGGCGAGGTATCATTCCAAGTCATATCGAGTACTTGGTCAAGTGGAAGGGACAGCCTGATAGCGAAGCAAGTTGGGAGAAAGAAGAGCACCTATGGCAGGTCAAGGACAAAATCACCTCATTTCTAGAATAAGCTGCGACGAGGACGTTGCCAGATTAGGTGGGGGAGGATGTCACGACCCACCAAGTTGGTGCAAGCTAAGCGCCACGTGGATGCACATTTGGATGCCTAGATGGAAGTGGTGCCTAGAGATTTCTAGAAGCTACTAGGGAACTCTACATAAGTGTAAATACAAGAGGAGTGTAGTGTTCTCTAGAAGAGGAGGGAAGCTTCTCCAAGAGAAGTGGGGTATTCTCTAGAAGATGAGGGAAGCTTCTAGAAGAAGCCTTGTATAGATACTTTACTTAAAAAATTCTAGAGGGCTAATCTCCACCATTGGATAGTTGTAGCCCCGATCGTCCATTGAGGAGGTGGAAGGCCTATATAAAGGGGTGGAGCCCTCATTTGTAACCATCCAAAAATCATCTAGTAATCATTGAGGGAAATACAAGTTCTCCTAGTGTGTTCCTCTTTCGCTCTCTTGAGAATTTTTCTTGTTGGTTTAGGCTTACTTAGCACGTCGTAAGGGTCGAGTGTCTAAGTGCCGCACGGGTTAAGGCAAGGGAATTTATAAGCTCGTGACACTACGTTCATTCATTCACAAACAACATAATTACTGAGAAAGCCACATATGCCAAATAACAAATATCAGCCACTGAAACACCAAAAAACAAAGGATCAAGATCACCAAACCAACAACCCACCCAGCTATGTTTGGAAGGAAATGTCAGATTTGTGGCAAAAGCCACAGTTACCGGCTAGAAAACAGCGGTATCAACTGGCGATGGGTCCACATCAAGGCGGATTAAAAGATAAACTCTCCAGAGAAGGGAGGATAGCATCAACAATTGTGGTGAGCTAAAAAGTGAATGAGGATCCGGAGAACCGGTACTCGACCATGCAAAGAAACACACAGGGGGGTTGAGCATGGCAACCCTGCACCATGATACACTAAACACAAAACACAACAGAAACCTTCCAAGAACTACAACTCCCGCAGGGCCAAAAACAAAAGAAACAGACAGGTAAGGAGTAACTATTAACAACTGATAACAAAAACCGAGGAGGGGATACCCGAAATCGATTTTCTCACCAGAAAAAACTGGGGGCAACCTCCTCCAACCATCACCATCTGGATCGTCAAATTCATCGTTTAGCTCTTCTATTTTTAGATTATCAAACTTCCCACGAACAAAATAGGTCGGTGAAGATGCTGGAAGCGATCCGTCACTCTAAAGAAGAAACCCCAGGAGAAAGTGAGCAAGATGGGAGAGACGATATCGCCGGGAATGGTCGGAATCGCCGGAGAAGAGGGCTAAAACCATATCAATGCGGGGACAATGGCCATCACACACTTGATCGCCTACCTCAGCCTCCTTTGCCGAAATCACCTCCGACATTGGTACTAACACTATGAGAAAATTGGATGCTATTTAAAAATAATCGTGATTCAGTTATTAAATTCTTTGTAGTTAAAAATTAGTTATACTTTTTGAAATAAATTGTGAATCAATATCATTTCATTGTTATGAAAGACTTCTTCCAATTATGCCTTCACCATACTTGTAAAAAATTGTTTTTCATCTTCTTTTAATGAGGTTAAAACTTAAAAGTATTTTGAGGGCATTTTCGGAAAAATCTTATATGAATAATAGAATAACACTCAATCTTAATTATTTTCAGAAAAATTATTAATTTCTAATTACCGAGAATTTAATGATTATGTTATCACCTGATTTTTGCACCCCTAAAATGAAGAAGAGTGAAAAGTCAAACCCTGAGGGTCAAAAAATTGACTTTTTGATTCAAGTGAATTTGGCCATCAAACTTCATCTCATTAAAAAGAGAACTTCGACACGGTTCCAATGCAACTGAGTTTGCTGGAATCGGAGTCCAGATGAGAAAGTTATGAACCGGTCAAACTTTTGGGGAATGAAAAGTTGACTTTTTGCTCAACCCCAATTCAACGGCCCAAATTGATCCCAGTGGATAGGTGGTTCTGAGCTGATTCCAACAACACTAACTTTGCTGAAATCGGACACCGGAAGAAGAAGTTATGGGCAGTTGAAGTTTCAAGAAAACTACCCGTGTGGCAAAAAGGCAGCAGAAAGCAGAACAAATCAATAAAATAAATGTGTTGTCAATATATTAAATATTTTAATAATATTTTAAATTAAATAATCTCGTTTTATAATAAAATAATAAAAGAAAATCAGATAAAAATCTTACAAAAATCAAATTGAATAGTGGTTTGAAATCCAACATTTTAAAAACGTGCTTGCCCGTATTTGAAGTGCGGGCAGGGCATGCCTGTACTCTAAATACGGGCAAGCCTTCTGGAAAGGGGACACACGTCGCTATACGGCGAGTCACGCGTCCTGTACGAGCGATTCGCGTGAGATTTGCGCACAAGGGCGACGCGCCCATATTTGAAATACGGGCAAGGCACGCCGGTAATTCAGTTACAGGCAAGGCGTGCCCACACTTTGAGTACGGACACGACTTTTTTGCCTATAAATAGAGGGGCCAGCACCCCCCCCCCCCCCCATTTCAACAAGCTGGTCCCCCACAGCAATTCCCCTCTCCTTCCCTGCCTTCTTCATGTCTAGACCCTGCCCGCATTCTGTCTCTACCAACCCTAATGATCATATTGCCCCTAAACCTTTCTTTTTCACCCTTTGAGCAATAGAAACCCAGTGAACCCCTATTCAAACCAATTCGTGAAATCCAACGGAGGTGCGGAAGCGCTGCCAAAGTCATTGGAGAATCACAACATTCCAAAAAGGTGATACTGTAAGTATTTTTACAGTTTCATGTTCAATATAAGAAAAATGTGATTACTTCCGTCATCCATCCAAGTTTCTTTCTTATATTTTATTTCCATATCATACCTAACATGTTTATTGGCTGCTATACGTTACGAGAAACCTGATCTAATGAGGCTAATTCCATACAAAAGGAAGGAGAGCATCTATGGACTATTAAGGATACTTTAAGGCTAATAATTAATCCATTTTGTTCGTCATCACGGAGAGTTTTGGGTGCTTATGAAGATTGGATATATCCCTGTAATCTCCCTCTCCCTCTCTACTTGACAATGGCTACAAACAAGTAGAAGAAAGCCTTGCTTCTCCGGAAAATGCATGAAAGAAAAAAGAAGGCCTTTTCATTCCAAATAAGGTAAATGGAGAACCATGAAGATACTGAAATCCCCACAGAGGTTGCCGAATCCCCTAAAAGACCTGCCAGAGTGATCCCAAGCGAAATTGGCACAAAAAATATAAAATCCAGTGTGCCCGTATTTTCTATACGGTCTAGGCAGGCCTGTATTTACTATACGGGTAGGCCTGAACCATATTGCATTTGCGGACAAGGCCAGCCCGTATAGCAAATACGGGCAGTTGTGTAATAACTTAAAAAATCTATTTTTTTGGCCCGGTTGGATTTGTTTTGACCCGAACTGGTCTGATCCAACCCGATCCGATAAGTTGTTTGGGCTATTCTTAGCCCTTTATAGACTTTGGGCCTAAATGGGCCCACCAAGACCCCCCATGGGCCCACTTATGAGGCCCACCTTTGACCGGCCCAAACCGGGCCCGTTTTCAACAAACGGGTTGAAAACGGGCCCAAGGCCACTTGACTCCTGGCTAGTGGGCCAAATCTAAGTCCAATAAGCCCTTAATATTCTCAAATAATTTAATAAATAACCAAAAATGGTTACCCAATACCCCTACTGGGCCTAAGCCCAACCTTGACAATCTACAGGTCTTCCAACGGGACCCGCATTCGACCCGCCTCACCTAAATAAAAGATAAAATAAAATAAATGGGCTCACACCACCAGAGGGCCCCGCCAGACCAAACAAAGTGGCATGCTAGCCTAGGAAGGGTGAAACTGACTCAAAACCAGGGAGACCCCAGGGATCCGTCAAACCAACGCGGCGGGCCGGGGTGTCTTCGGACTTCCCCGGACGTAACTGAGGACTTAGCTAGAATTCTGAAAAGCCGCAAACCAGACTTAGACCCGGATAGGGCAATCACCATGTTTGCCTGCACCTCTTAGGCAGTGGCGACTCCGAATGTCCCGAGGCATGCACGAACTCACGTGCACCCCGTGTGCAATCTAGGATTTTTAGGTGCGCACAAATTAAATCAAAGTTCATTTAAAAAACAACACCAAAAGCCAATTGTGTGGACCAACGTCCTTTGCTAGGTGGACGAGCGAACCGCATCTTCTGTGGCTAATGGTATTGCGTTTCGTATAACGCAATACCTGGACGCGACACGCGTCCATGACGTTTTCGAACGAAATTCCGTCGACTAACATAACGTCAACTTTAGTCGACAAAAAACTAACGACGCCGTCCGTCGTTAGTTTTCGTACGGAAAACAAATTGGGCGAAATCGACTTTGCGCGAAATCGGTTTTACGCGCAGGTTTTGAAAATTTTGAAACCTCGTACGCTGAAGCGAAATGCAACGACGAGTAACAGTGTTCTATGTCGATCGTAAGAGAGTGATGCGTAAGATATGAGTTTGGAATTTCTGAAAGGAATGAGATGTGAGGAATGCAAATGCAAGAGAACGTAAAAGAAGAAAACGATTTGCAGCTCAGGTCTTGAAGCACTTGTATTCCGCTCACTGTCGCTGATTCGACATTGTTACCCAGAAGCTTTCCTTCACTCGTCTCTTGCAAAAGGCATCAACTTGATTGTTCGAAGGCAGCGCACATCTTGAAGAATAGGTGAGATTTTCAACTAATATTATCAAATGAATCAGAGGTTTGTTTTCGGCCATGGCATTTGATTCATGAAAGAAACCGTTAATGTTGTAAACAAATGGGGTTTTCAACAACATTCAATAGCCTTTGAATCTGTTCTTGTTATTTACTTATTTAGAAATATAAATTTGTTTCTGGGACTCTGTTTTTAGTTTTTTCTGTTGATTGTTGGTTAGAATTTAATTAAGCACATTTTCGGAGCTTGTGTTCATCACGAATCTGTTTTGAGTTTTCTCTGTTGATTGTTGCTCAGGATTTAAATTAAGCACGTTTGTTTCTGGGACTCTGTTTTTTGTTTTCTCGGTTGGTTGTTGCTCACGATTTAATTAAGCACATTTTTTTTGTCTTCATCACGAATCTGTTCTTGTTATGAAATTAATTCAACATATTTAGTATAGAGGTTGAGCCACTCCACGTGGATGCAGCTGTAAAGCATTAACTTTAGTGTGCTATGTCAATGTTTTAATGTGCTTTGTGTCTGTTATAAATAATATATGTCTTTTCAGAGGTTTAATTTGTGCCATTGGAAGTTGGCAGCGTAATTAAAGAATAGAGAATATCTATTTGATTTGTCTTGTTTTGTCCCAGTTTATAGGAACGAAGTTTGTTAATCAAACCCCAAAAGAATTAACTCCGGACATTTTGTGCTTTTGAGTTACTATTTTGTAGCTTGTTACTGAACTGTAAGGCTGTTTTCTTTGTGATGGCAACAATATAACTGGAGTGACTGTTATCAACATATCTACCTTCGTATCAGAGGTAACAGTGGTGCTAGGACATGATACAACTTTGGTCTTCCTTTTTTTTTTCTTTTAGGCACTCAGATATTTTGAATATGTTCTTATTGTGGCAAAGGTGTAATTAATCCTAAGGTTTACCTACATTTTTATATTGGCTCAGCCCACGGACAGATTCCAATTTACTCCATATGAAAATTGGTTTTCGGTCAACCTAAGAACAGACTCGAATTTACCCAAAATGGAGATCAGTTTTCATTATAACAAACAAAGACATGACACGCAAGTAGGTATATTGAAAGAACTGGGGGTGTGGTGTGGGTGCAGGCATGTCAAGTGCATTCGCGAATTCGCATTTATATGAAACAACAAGTTTTTGCACCTGATACTAACAATAATCGGGGTCTATGCACAAGATGAAAGCTACAATAGTAACTAACGCCAACATTCGCTCAAACATTTGTTCAAACCCGAGTATTTAAAGTGTCTATGTTGGTTAAATTTAAGTTAGAGAAGCTATGGTCCAAATGGCACCCCAATCTGGGTGGAAATGAAGATTTTATGGTTATCGTTTGACGCTGTTCGAACGTTAATTCCGATGATTCCATTATAACATAAACATTTGGCCTTACGTAATTCTCCGCGTTCGACGCTGTTCAAACGTTAACTACGCTAGTTCTATTATCACAATGTTAATTCTCCGCGTTCGACGTTGTTCGAACGTTAACTCCGCTAGTTCTCTTATCACAATTGTAATTCTCCGCGTTCGACGCTGTTCGAACGTTAAATGCATATGTTCCCTTATGAACATATGCGAAATGGCCTTAAGTAATTCTCGGCGTTCGACGCCGTTCGAACGATAAATCCGATCGTTCCCTTATTAACATATGCGAAATGGCCTTAAGTAATTCTCGGAGCTCGACGCCGTTCGAACGACAAATCCGTTCATTCCCTTATTAACATTTGTGAAATGGCCTTACGTAATTCTCGGCGTTCGACGCCGTTCGAACGTTAATTCCGTTAGTTCACTGATAACAATTGCGAACTTGTCTAACGTAATTCTAATTCTTTCTATACTGCTTCCTAACATATATAAGTATCCTTAAGACCTTCAAATCATCCCATCACAAAGCGCGTTCTATACATTCAGCTACATTAGTCAAATATATCAGCATGTTTGATCAGGAGGAAGCACCGCTTGAGCAGGAGCTAACTCAGCTTTATGCCTGAAACAACAATAGCAATGGTCGTTTATTAGCCAAAGTCCACATCAACAAAACAATAATATCCTACACCATGCAAATAACTCACATACAATTAACAACCTGCTTCTATGTTGCTATTCATCGTTCATGTTCATTTCTTCTAACCCGTGTACCAATTCTCGATATAAGTCGCTCATCCTTTGTGCATGATCACGTTCTTCTAAAATTAATTCTCTTTCTATTTTCCAAACATGGTGTGATCTTTTACTTGAATTCGCCTTTGTTGCCTTTTCAGATGAGCTACATTCATCCTTCCCAGATTTGACACCACAGCATGGCATACTCTTTTCGTCTCCACCTTTGATGCTATCAACATTGTCTAACCAACAAAAGAATTTGCAATTACGCTCATCCTGAACAGAGCAAATAAAAGATATAATCAACAAATGCCAACCAAAATATAATACTAAAAATTTAAACGTAGCAATAAAAGAGCCTCTTGCCTGAAATGGACAAGTATAAAATGCACGGCCCTTGTTTTTATCTGTCTTCGCCGTCAATAGACGACACGGTCCATTTCCACATCAACACATCAAAATCTGGTCACACCAAACAAAGAACCCACACCCCTTCTCTCCCGTATGCTACATCCCAACAAATATATATCACAACAGATAACTTCATTCCAACATTTTATGAAAACACTTAACATACTAAACTTACAGAGTCTGGACACGTTAAGAATTGACGTCCTGGATTGACAGATGTATTTGATGTTAGCATCTTAAGCTTGCCCTTGCCACAAGGGCATGTAGGAACATTACTATTAACTATATGCTCCTTCGTGGCCATTTCTATAACAAATGACATCATCAGTAGTAGAGAATTTGCAATGTAAATAGTATTCAGGCACAATAAACAAAACTACCAAGCAATCCGTTCAACGTGACATATATGAAGTCAATCAATCCACATGGATAGTGACACATATTAGTTTTAACATGAAAATTAGCAGGTCACAATTACTACAGTAGAGAAAAATAGTGAAAGAAATATACTGTTCCAAGCTAATCTCAAGTTTCATAAATTAGGAGGAATGAATAAGCTGAAAAACAGGTTGCTAACATCGAAGTAACACATGTTGGAAACTATATCGTAGTAATTTTGAGATGCCAAGTTATAAATGTAAAGTACACCTAACACTTGAAAAAATAAAATCCACTCCATGTCCTACAATAAAGTAATTCATTTTTTTTAAAAAACAAAATAATACTTACAGGTATTACGGCGTAAAGAACCTGAATGTTTTGAAGTATTGCTGATCCATGTAGTATCTTTGAAGAAGTGATATCAAATTTTTTGCTTTTCACCTATACTACCTCAAGGTCACAGATATAACCAAAATACATGACTTAGCTTCCATATATCAATTCAATTACTCCTAAGGATATTAACCAAACCTGTTAAACTATAAACATTGATAATATTCCATTTCAAATAATCACCCTGAATGCGTCCCCAACCAACAGTCACACAAAACCTATCCTAAAAACACGATATGACCTCCGGAGCTTCACTAAAAATCCACCAGCTGTGCCAAAGCCTTCCAAGAAATTGTATGAACTAGAAAGATATTTGTTTAATAACTGATATGTTAATTTTATGAAAGTGACACTGTTAGGCCGTGGCCTTGACTCAGATTTCTCCATTATTCTACTTTGATATTTCTACGCACCCAATGGTATATGTGTTTTGGTCATCCAATGCCCAGATTTTTGTTATGGCAGAACTTACACCAATTAATTGCCAATGTGTCAAGGATTTGGACTCTTAAGAGAGAGAAACCCACAACAATACCATATATGAACTTGAGAGAAACCCACAGCAATACCATATATGAACTAGAAAGAAACCCACAGCTTAATATATTTATTGACATTCCAAGTAAAAGAGAAACTATAAAGCTTGAATATATGAACATGTCTTAGACTAGTATTGAAGACCCAACTCATCTATGAATTTATAAATGGCTTTGATTCTTGGATTGGAATCCAATTTTAAACATTCTTGTAATTGGATTTTAACTGTCTTGAACATCATCTCGATGAGAGGCATAAATATCTTTTATACATAGGAAATTTCAGATGTTTTGTCCTTGAAATTCTGATTCTCATTTTAACTAAAAATAATTTTATTTAAATTGTTCATAACACGATATGAACTTTTAAACATAATATCGATCCGTGTCCTAGAAATTCAACAAATAACTCAGATCTGGAAACTTTTGCAGAACAACCCAACAAAGTTCGAAGAAAATCAAGATCTTTAAATTCAGAACAACCTTCTATGTATAATAACGAAATAACAAACAAAGAAATCGAGACAGAACCAAAAAGAGAAAGAATCGTTTACCAATCAGCATAAACGAAATCTCGCACAACCGTAGAAGCCCTGAAGCGACAGCTGAGAGAGAATGTCCGAGCCCTATCGCAAATCCATGGCCTTGCAAAGAGACACAGAGACCGAGGAGACGATAACGAGAGGGGAAGAACGAGAGCGGAAGAGGGGAAGATGATTCGGTTGAAGGAGTTTAGCTTGAGGACGAAGACCAATAGGGGTTTAGCTTGAGGACGAAGACCGCTTGAGGACGAAGACCAACAGGGTTTAACAGGGGTTTAGCTTGAGGACGAAGACCAACAGGGGTTTAGCTTGAGGACGAAGACCGACAGGGATTTTGAAAAAACCAGGGATTTTGAAATTTGGGCGGAATCCTGATTTCGTTTGGATTTCGTTACGGACGACAGTAACGACGGACGGCGTCGTTAGTTTTTCGTACGTTAGTCGACGGAATTTCGTTTTGAAAACGTCGTGGACGCGTGTCGCGTCCAGGTATTGCGTTATACGAAACGCAATACCATTAGCCAGAGAAGATGCGGTTCGGTGGACGAGTAGTGCCTGAATCGGTGGATGCTTTGACTGTGAGATTGACATGTGACGACGACCGTGAGATTAACATGTGACGCCCAGTGCCTGAAATGGTGGATGCTTTGAGTGTGAGATTGACAGAATCAATAATTTTTCATTGTTATAAATGTTTGGTGCGCATGTGAAGAAACAGTGATCATGTGATGCTTCGTATCTTAGTATCTCACGGTCTAACTAATCACGATTACAACGACGGAGGTATTTATAATTATTGAAAACTATAAGGTACGCAAGTGTAAATTTCTCTAAAAGATAAAAGGAACAAATTTTATTATATAAGGTTACTTTTTGACCTGCGTTTATAAAAACAGTCCGTAAAGAGCTCACTTTACGGAAAAAAAGGAAGAGATCATTTTTCAAACTTAATTGAGTTGAAGGATCACTTTTAAAAAAAAAAAAAATAGAATCACTTTATTGTAGGTATTCTTGTGCTCACGCTCGCAAGTGATCTTCAATGTGTTTGTTTGTGTTTCAAATAAAGTAATCCTCAAATTTAATTATTTTGAAAAGTAATCTTATAATTTAATTATGATATACTGTTTTTATAATTATTGATAAAAAGTGACCCTTTTCTATAATTCTCAATTATGATAGACTGTTTTTATAATTATAATTATAATCGAAAAGAGACCCTTTTCATAATTTTCCCATTATATAACGCCCATGCCTGCCTGTCCTCTTAATTTGCACACAATACTGAACACACCATAAGCCACACACCACTCCCCCCTTTTTTTTCTTCTGAGTCCAAAGTTGCAGGCCATTACCATGGAGAAGTTATACTTCCTACTCGCATCTCTAACAATTATAGCTCACTTCCGTGTGGCCATTCCTTTAACAAACTTCAGTGATGAATCTGCTCTTCTAGCATTTAAAGCTCAACTCACCTGGGACCCCACAAGCACCCTCAAAGGTAATTGGTCTCCAGGGACCAACATATGTAACTGGGTTGGAGTCTACTGCGGTCATCACCCCCAAAGAGTTACAGCCTTGAATCTCCCCAACATGGGTCTGAGAGGCACCATTCCACCCCAACTCAGCAACCTATCCTTCCTCGTAATCTTCAACATCCAAAACAATAGCTTCCATGACCAGCTTCCCGATGAGATGGGTCATCTTCTTCGACTGAAACTCATCAATCTGAAATACAACCAGTTCACAGGAACCATCCCCGCATCCATAGGAGCTTTGCCGGAGCTTCCCTGCTTGATTCTCTCTTTCAACAACTTCACCGGAACAATCCCAACTTCCCTCTTCAACCTCTCAAAGCTAGAGTTGTTGGGTTTATCTGGAAATCATCTACATGGAAGCATTCCAGAAGAGATTGGGAACCTTGCTGCACTTCAACAACTTGGTCTTGCCAACAATCAGTTCAGTGGTAAGATCCCGTCAACTTTGTCCAGATGCAGAAATCTTCAGTCACTGTATCTTTCAGCCAACAAATTCACAGGAAATATTCCTTCAGAAATCGGGAATCTATCCATGCTCACTGAGCTATTCATTGACGATAACAGCGTCACAGGTACCATAGTTTACCCATTATTTAAAGGGGAAATTGCTTTTTAAGGATGCTTTTTAAACATAATTGAGATTCAGTCAGCCAATTTTTGATAATTAGTCTTTAGTAATACTTTTCTTGAAAATGGATGTCGTTTTATTCTCCATTAATAGTTTCTTCCCAAAATACGGTCAAGAAACTTTAAAAACTTTCATTCATTTTTGTTACAAGTGAAGTTTACAAGTCTTTCTGAGGGTATTTTCGAAAGAAATTTTTAGAAATTTTTAATGACTTGTAAATTGATACCGATTCTTAATTATATTAAAAAGATCACTAAAACCCAATTATTAAGAATTAATCGACTGAATCTGAATTATTTTGAAAAAGGCGTAACCCAACTTTCCCTTCTTTAAAACTGAAGTCACTCGTTAATTTGGTAAAGCACGATTGTGAAAGCGACAAAACAAAGAAACATTTCATGTAGGATTAATTATGTATATACATACATATACACACATAAGCATGTCTAACGGGTCTGACCAGCATGATTGGTCCTGGTCCAATTAATGTATATTTACTAAATATATATAGATATATATAAAATATTAGCGTCATTCAAAATAGCTCAATTGTTTAGAACTTATTCTTATATTTTTGAGAATAAGATATATGTATATCTTGTTATATTTTTTAGGCTCATGGGCTTACTTGGTCCGGTTTTTAACAACCCAAAATTATTAGGATCGGACTTGGGCAGGGCATATTACATCCTGACCCAGCTTTGAATGTCATGGCGGAAAACTAGTTTAAGATATATGTACATCTTGTTTTATCATGTTAATATTTCATTTTATAATTTTATAATTTTTATGGCAATTTTCTTGCTTAATTTATTGAAATATAAGTATAAGAAACCTTTAAGTATACACATGAGTATACTTGGTCTTTCCTTTAAACTATTGAAATATAGTTTAATTTATTTAAACTAAAAAAGCCTTTTGTTTCCCAACTACAAGAGTTGTTAGTCTTTCCTCTCATTGTGGAGATATCTTGGTCTTGGCAGGTTCAATTCCAAAAGAAATTGGTGATCTTCTTAACCTGGAGAGGTTGACATTCTCAAAAAATTATTTGATAGGATCCGTACCACCTGTGATGTTCAACATCTCTTCTTTAAGATCAATAGATTTGGGTTACAATGGTCTCTCTGGTTGTCTCCCAATGGATCTGTGTAATCATCTTCCGAAACTTGATACACTGGTTCTTAATGATAATCATTTCACTGGCCAAATTCCATCTAGTTTATCTAGATGTGGGGAGCTTCAATCAATATCATTGGCTTACAACAGCTTTAATGACACTATAATTGAAAAGATTGGGAACTTATCGAAGCTTAAGATGCTATATCTTGGTTCTAACAGCTTGACAGGCAGTATTCCATCAACATTCGGCAACTTATCGATGTTAGAAGTTCTTGAATTGGGAGAAAATAACTTGGGTGGAAGCATTCCTCCAGAGTTGAGGGGTCTCTTGAATCTGAAGCAATTGAATCTCCAGTCTAATAATCTTTCAGGTGTAATTCCCCCATCAATCTTCAACATCTCTACTCTACAAACAATAGACTTCACAAACAATTCCCTCTCAGGCGATCTCCCATCAAGTATTGGACTGGGGCTTCCAGAACTTGAAGATTTCTATCTTTCGAACAATCAACTCAGCGGTGAAATCCCCAACTCTATCTCCAATGCCTCAAAACTTGTCAACATAGACTTGTCATCAAACTCATTCATTGGTTGTGTACCTACAAATCTTGGTAACTTGAGATTCTTGGAAGTGATCTGTATAGAAAATAATTGGTTGACCAATGAGCCTTCAACTCCAGAACTCAAGTTTCTTACTTCTCTGACCAACAGCAAATTCTTGAGAGAGGTGTGGATTGCACAAAATCCCTTGAATGGCATACTTCCAAATTCAATTGGGAATCTCTCCATATCAATGAAAAGCTTTGTCGCCAGTGAGTGCAAAATAAAGGGCAAGATTCCAAGAGCAATTAGTAGTTTGAGCAATTTGATAGAGCTTGAATTAAGCTACAATAACCTGATTGATTCTGTTCCTGCAAACTTTGGACAGTTGAGGAAACTCCAGGCCTTATCCCTTGATAATAACAGAATGTATGGAACCATCCCAGGTGATATTTGTCACTTAAGCTCCTTGCATGAGTTAGACTTGAGTACAAATGAGATCTCTGGATTGATACCAAACTGCATTGGGAATCTTACTTCTCTAAGAAAACTCCTCTTCAACTCCAACAAACTATCTTCTAAGATACCCTCAACTCTATGGAGCCTAGAAGATCTTCTTATACTGAACTTGTCCTCTAATTCTCTAAGCGGTCATTTGCCTTCAGAAGTTGGAAGCTTGAAGACCATGATAGAAATGTATCTATCAAGCAATCAATTGTCAGGCAGTATTCCAAGCACAATTGGAGATCTTCAAGGATTGATTAAGCTTACCCTATCCGAGAACAGTTTGCAAGGTCCTATACCAAAATCAATTGGGCAATTGATAAGATTGGAGTACTTGGATCTATCACACAACAGTTTGACAGGTGAAATTCCAAAGTCCCTAGAGGCACTTCTGCATCTCAGAGCTTTAAATGTGTCTTACAATAGACTACAAGGAGAGATTCCTCATCAAGGGCCTTTTCAGAACTTCACGGCACAATCTTTCATGTGCAATGATGCATTGCGTGGTCCACCTCAACTACAGATCTTGCCTTGCAAATATGCTGCTCATGATCAGCAATCAAGGACTAGACTGTTCCTATGGATGTTCATTTTGCCATTGGTTGGGTTGATGGCATTTGTAGTTGCCATGTATTCAATCGTAAGAAGGAAAGAGATTGTTCGATCGGATTTCCCCAATCAGTTTAATGCAACCAAAAATGGGATTTCCTTGGAAGAAGTTCGACATTCAACAAATGGATTTAGCAAAGACAATTTGCTTGGGGCTTGATGGTTTTGGTTGAGTAATACAAAGTGGGCTTTGGCATGGCAAAGATCTTGGCAGAAAACATTTGCTATTATGGCTCAAGGTGATGTCCTCTTTCATAATTTTGATACATGTTTCTTACAAAATCTTAGTTCTTATGGCTATGTGATGTGAAACCTATATCCAGTAGAATTATAGTTTTAGTAGGATATGTTTCCTTTAAGATAAATATTAGATTTTTTTTCTAATTATCTTTTCTTAGTTTGAATAGGATTAGAGTTTGATTGAAAGTATGGAGCTATGTTTATAAATGGTCATGTAATATTCTATTTTGAGGTGGGAATAAGAATAATTTTTGTATTGGGTTCTCAAACTAAACATCCATTGTAACAAAGTTTTCATAGAACTCCTGCATATGTGCATAAAAGACAGAATATATGCAATTAAGTACTGGGCAAGTTATGCAGGATCCTATCTGCAACTATCTACCATCATCTCTGGATTATAATTAATGCTACGTTTATATCATTAAAAAGGAAACTAGAAAGTATTTTTCCCTCCGGCCTTGATAGATTTAGAACCTTTCCATATCCAATAACCCCCAGTTTGTTTCCCTTTAAAGAATCTGTCAAGGTTCCCGGTTGTAATGCGATCCATCGACCAGCAGACAAGAAGTCTTGACGAAGAATAAAGAAAGAGACGGGGGATCCTTTTAGCCAGTTTCTGAGAATCTGTCTCTCTGTTTGTTTCGTTCCTTTTTCTTAGACAAAATAGACCCATGTATCGAAACTAAAGACCAAAGCCTGCATAAGTTTCAAATGAATTCCAAACCAGAAATCCTCCTAACCTTTTTCTAATTTTAATGTGAGATACAATAAAAATAAGAAAATAAAAACTCTAAAACCAGACCTCCATATCAATTCGAAAAAAAAAGTGAAACAAAAATAAATACTGACATGTCACATATGCATTAAACTTAGCCAGGATAAAGCATTCAAACCTGTAATTTAGCCCGGAAGAAACCTATAATTAAGAAGGAAAATTTTAGAGGAACAGAAAATCTTCAATCATCAGAGAGAGGACCAAGAAAGAAGAAAAACAAAAGCAGAAGAGAAACTCCCACTCCCATGGAAACTCTATGCCGGGCATAACCAATATAAGGCAACCATCCCTTCTTAGTTACTCCACTGACTGACTCCTGAAAACTTGCAAAGTTACTCTTATGACAGAACTCTTACTTCAACAGAGTAATAAACAGTGGTTAGTCGATGGACTTGGGAGCAAGTGAGAGAGAAGCTTCTGCCTAGTTTACACCTAACGTTTGATCAAAGAAAACGAACCATGCGTGCTATTAATACTCGCGTTGTGACAATTCGGTATGTCATTCAATTTCAGAAACTTCTATTCCTGTAATTTCATCAACTAATTCTTAATTGTAAACTCGGTTATCTTCTTCTTCTAGGTGGATAGAAGATACGGGCAACACTGTGATCAGATGAAGGCCGTGGTTTCGTCCTTCGAGATGGTTGCAGGGAACGGTGCTGCGAAGGTCTACTCGGAGCTGGCTTCAAAGGCCATGTTGAGGCATTTCAGGTGTCTGAGAGATGGGATTGTGGGTCAGATTTGGGCCACCAAGAATTCAATGGGAGAGAAGGACCTCCTCGTTAGCAAGAGTTTGACGAAGGTCAGAGACTACTTAGGAGGAAGAAGATGGAAATCGATAAGGTCTAAGTCGATATTCAACGGCTTCCCGCGTAAAAGGAAGGAAAAGCTACTGACAGGGCTTCTTCCTTATGGCTGTGCTTGGATCAAGGTTTTGAGTTTCGGTGCACCTGCACGTGCTGTCCAGGGCACCGAACGGCATTTCGGCGGCGATTCACTGGAAAACCTATTTTCTAGTGAATCGAAAGAAATTTCGGCGAAATTTCGTCAGAAAAATTTCTGGCTGTTTTTTTCAACGAAAGTGATAGATTTACAACAATTATCAGTTATATACTTCAAAATTGCACTTAAATTATTACAAGTATTAGTTATATACTTCAAAAATCATGTGTGACATGTAAATGTAATGATCGGGCCATCGGGGTGATGCTGTGCGCTGTGTTTAAAACTTTAAATCAAAAATGACAAAGAGGATCCAAATTTTAAATTAAATTGAAACAACATTATATAGAGTAAAAAACATACAATCATATCGTCAAATCAGACATGAAATGAACGACGTGGCCCAAACCTTGATCTCTCGCCTAAAATGACAGTAACGCTTCCATCCCATCCAAAATCTGTATTCTCTTTGATATGCACGGACTTGTTGACCATACTCTTGTGTCATGTAAGCCATGATACCAACTGGAGGGAAATCATCGTAATAGTAGCACGGATCTGGATTTGGTTGTGGTGGTGATGGAGGAGACGGCGTAGGATAACAGGGATGCTCGTATGGAGGGGCTATTGCTATAGCTCCACTAGCAATAAGTACAGGCATAGCATAATAGCTGTACGGATATGGGTTCACTGGAAAGATCCCAAATGGATCAAATGTCTACATGTATGCTCCAGGATATCCGTATGATGTGCTGTAACTACTACTATCTGATGAATCTGCTGGCCCAGGCTGCTGAGGATAGTAGACTGGATAGTGTCCCTGGGTCAGTTGTGATGGATAGTGAGGATATTGCTCTCCATAAGAACTCGATGATCCTCAAACATCTAAAGATCCGAAACTCTATGTCATGGAGGACAAGTCATCATGCATCTCTGTATGTTGTCCCTCCTTGCCTTTCCTCCTCTGAAAGGAATATGCCTCACTCTCATCACGACCTCTACCTCTGTGGTCAGTATCCTATGCTATGGAAGACGAGTCATCGTGCATCCCTGTATGCTGTCTCTTTTTGCCTTTCTTCCTCTAAAAGGAATATGCCCCACTCTCATCATGACCTCTACCTCCGTGGTCAGTATCCTGTGTGGTATAATGGAAATTCGCCTCTCTAGTAAAAGGGCTCAACCCTAAGCCACTAGTGCCAACACTATCATAACCACAACTAGCACCACCATCTCCATCATCATCATCTGAAGATCCGAACTTATCCTCATCATCTGCCTCCTCCTCTAATGAGGATGGTGAAACATGCATACGGGCTGGGACTGGGGCTGGTGTCGTCGTAGTAGCAGAGGAAGGAACAACTAACGTATCTATCTAGTGAGTCTCTAACCTCCCCCTCTCCTCCTCCATAGCTGCGTCCACATCGATGCCCAACTTTACTGCAGCGTGTGATATGACTGGGCTAGGATTACCATCAGGCTGATCCATCTCAACACATCTAACCCACACTGCAAATGGATCCTCGTCATCGACTTCATTATTGAATAACACATCTAAACGATCCTTCACAGTCGTGGCGGTGGTGCTGTGCTCTATCTTTAACTGCTTCATCCTCAACCTCATGTTATAATGGCAGAAGACCAACTTCTGTAACCTCTGATAAGCTAGCTGGTTCCTCTGCTTCGTGTGTATGAGTGCAAACGTACTCCAATTGTGCTCACAAGCAGAGGAGGATGCTGTCTGAGCCAATATTCGACATGCTAACTTCCTCGGTGTGGGGGCACTTGTGCCATGCATCGTCCACCATTTACCTGGATTTACAAATAGAAATTATTAACAGTTATTTAGAAATTAGAAATTTAAAATATTAATATTCATAGTCCCTTGTCACTTACACGACATCATCTTGTCTCTCGATGCAATCGCCGTAGTCAACCCCAATGAGCCCATCGCATCTCTAAATTGTATCAACTGGTAATGGAATAATTTGAAAGGGTCAATACTTAATATAACTATTAAGAAGAAAAGAAGTGATATCCATAACATAAGTGAAGTTAAATGCTACGGCCCCTACCTCGTTTCCAAATTCCCCAACTGATTCTGAATGAGGGTCCAACTTCATGTAAACCTCATGGACAAGAGCGCAGAGGTCGTGGCGTGCGCCAAGATTATCCTTATAATGATATTTTGGATTCAAATAATACGCTACATTGACGATTACAAGAAAAAACATTAGTACAAAAATTAAAATATAATTATAAACATTATTGAATATAAAATGATTCAAATAAAATTATAATTATACCTGATGCATGCAAAGGATGACCTAGCGACTTGTACCATCTATCGTTAACAATCTTGAGTACCCACTGATGTGATTTGGGTGATGCGGCCTGAATATGAGCTTTCATCACCGCCATACATTTATAAATGGATCCTACCGTAGGATCGGAATCTGTGTCAAGTATCTGCAGTATACGGTATATGGGCTACAGTATAGCAATCAACTCTCGCAGATGCTCCTAAAAAGTGCTGAACAAAACAATGTCCTTTAATCTCCTCCCTATCTCTTTGCGACTTTGAGCACATCCCGTCCAATCTTCACTGGTAAATAGAGATCTCAATCCCTGCCTGTGGCTCAAAATACTCTCCAATGCAATATAGTTCGTGCCGAATCTGGTAATCCCTGGCCGAACTATGTCTCCACCACATCTCTCTCTCATCTTCGCTAGTACGTAAATATAGTTGTACACAAATGTGGTGAGTGCTCGTGCATCCCTCAATGTCGTCAGCACTTGGCTTTTCTTTCCAATCTCCTATCGCATCAAGTCAGTGCAATGTGCAGCACAGGGCGCCCAATACAGGTTATACCGCTGCTCTAATGTCTCGCCGGCTTTCTTGAACGCACTGGCACTATCTGTCACAATCTAAACGGAGTTCTCAGGGCCAACCTCCTCTACCACCCTCTCTAATAAACTGGTAATATAGGGCGCATCCTTGATATTGTGTGATGCATCAACAGATCTCAAGAACACTGCCCGGCCTCTACAATACACCATGAAATTGATGATGGACAATTTAGTAGAACCTGTCCATCCATCACACATGATGGTACGTACCCATAATCTCCCGTGGCGTAGGAGACAAGACTCCCTGACCCGGCTCCTAGATAACATCGACCATGTTCTTGAAATGGGGGCCTCCTTATTGCATTCGCTGGAATGTGATTGAAGATAAAAAAATTTGGATATGAACTTCCCCATCTTCTCCCTGACATTGCCCTTGCTCCACATATCCTTCAATCTCTTTTGCTTGCTACCAGATGAATGCCACATACTCGGCTCCTTATAATAATCGAGCATCTTGGTGCTAAGTCCAACCCCAGCCCTATGTCTAGGAGTAGAAGCATCAACATCAGTTGCACCTGCATCTCCCTTAAAGGTACCACCCTTGTGAAATCCGTACCTCGCAGCCTCTCTCCTCTCAAACTCAGACTGCAAAGATGCTTGCACTGAGGCTCTGAATGCTGCCCCCTCTGCCTCTGTCACCATTTTGTCTGGGTACATGAAGCCACCAACATCATCATCACCAGCCACAGAGGGTCGGACAGGCTCTGCCAATCTACGTCTAACCTCCTCCCGTGCATGCTTCTTCCCCTCCCTAATTGCACTCTTTAACTGTAAGTGCTCTCTCATCAGGCTCTGAATCTCTGGAGGGACTTGACAACAGTTGGCCACGTTACTATAGCCGTGTGCCAAATGCTGCTTCAACCATGATACTCCACCACTCTTTATGATTTGATGGCAATAGTTGCAGACCGTCTTATTTCTGTCTCCCTCGTATCTCATGCCATGGGCCCAACCAATATCCTGCCTCCTGCCACCATCTCTGCCCTCTCCACTACCACTGCCATATGCCATACTATCTATCCGCCTGATTGTCTCTAACAAGCTAACCAAGAAGCACTACACTAGAATCCGAACCCCTGCACAAGTGCATAGTAACAGAGCACAATAAAAAATTATAAATAATTAAATATTAATCCACATTCTACAATACTAACATTACCAACTAATTATAATTTCTTATTTATAATTTATAAACTATATTACTATTTATGAATAATTTATGAATTTTATATATAATTTATTAATTTTGGGATTAATTAATTCAAAAAATCATAATTATATAAAAAAATTATACAAACTCCAATTCTTCAAAATAAATTGTTCAATAATAAACAAATTAACTTTAAGAATTTAATTTGAGTAGTTATCTATTTTTATTAATTTTATGAATAATTAATTAATTTTCAAATTAGTTAATTCAAAAAAATCATAAATATATAAAAAAATTATATAAACTCTGATTCCTTAAAAAAAACTTGTTCTATAATAAACAAATTAACTTTAGGAATTTAACTTGAGTACTTATATTTTTTATGAATTTTATGAATAATTAACTAATTTTCGGATTAATTAATTCAAAAAAATCCTAAATACATAAAAATTATATAAACCCCGATTCCTTAACATAAATCATTCTACAATAAATAAATCAATTTTATGAATTTATTTTGAGTATTTATCTTTTTTTATTAATTTTATTAATAATTAATTAATTCCAAAAAATAAAAAATATATAAAAAAATTATATAAACTCGAATTCCTTAACATAAATAATTCTACAATAAATAAATCAATTTTTTGAATTTAATTTGAGTATTTATCTATTTTTCTTCATTTTATAAATAATTAATTAATTTTCAGATTAATTAATTCCAAAAAATAAAATTATATAAATTCCAATTTCTTAAAATACATAATTCTAGAATAAATAAATCAATTTTATGAATTTAATTTGACTATTTATCAATTTTTTTCATTTTATAAATAATATATCAATTTTCAGATTTAAAAATTTACAAAAATAATAATTTCATAAAAAATTAATCCTGGGGCACCCATTTGTAGATCGGGTGTCCCCATATAACATATATAATTATCATAACCAAATTCATTATTTATCTAATTTAAATGAATTAAATATATATATATATATGCATTTTTGGATATAATAATTGCTAAAAATAAATTTTTTATGCAAAAAATAAAAGGCCAACACCCATTTGTAGATCGGGTGTCGGACAACAACATATCCTGAAATGAAGACATTCTATAAGCTCTAGATCAAAAAAATTGAAAAAAACGAAATTACCTAACGTGAGCGATGAACACACCTTCAATCTCTTCCAAATCCACAATAATCAAGCTCAAATCACTCTAATCTTGTTATATGATAAAAAAAACGGCCAAAACAAATGCTGAATCTAAGGTTAAATCATGCCAAAATGGCCCCAAAATTCACTGCTCGACAAAACCCCCCAGAACCCCAACTTCCCTCTTCGTCGGTCGATTTGGGAGAAATTTCGCCCAAATCGACCGACATTTCGATTATAAATTGGCACACGTGCACGCAATACGGTCCAAAAAAAATCATTTGAAATCCAGCGAAATTTTGCTGGGTTTCAACGAAATTGCGAAATTTCGTAACAAATCGCCAGGGAAACACCCCCTGCGATTTCCCCTAGTGAAATGCATCGCTGGGGCTACCAAAACTAAAATTTCGGTGGCACGCGTAAACCTTGGTTTGGATATCCGGATTAAGTTGGAAAGTTTTTTGGGAAAGTGATTCCAGAAAGTGAAAGTTAACTTTCCTGCATCTTGTTTGAAAGCATCTGGAAAATTTATGAAAACTGATGGAAAAGTGTTACATTTTCCTATTTTATCCCTTAATTTTGTCCATATAAAAACATATAAAATTGAAAAGAAAATAACTATAAACACTAACTCCTTATATGAATAAACTTAACCTTTTGAATATATATATATATATATATATATTTCTCTTACTTAAAGTTTTTTTTGAAAAAAAAAAGGACACGCAACACTTCACCCCTCTTTTTACTTTAGTTTCCATTTTTAAATGAAGTACACACAACACCAAACTCCTTGTTTTTTTGTTTTTTTGTCTTTTTTACTTAAATATTTCATAAAAGACAAGTTAAACACCAAAGGAGGGTTGGAAACAAAAAAGAAGGGACAAATAGGTAAGAACATAACAAGTTTTGATTTTCCGGCAAAATCCGACCATTTTGGTCAGAAAATGAAATGGGGCAAAACATGCGTTGAAAGTGGTTTGATTGATTTTACTTTCTGTGGGTCCCACATTTTCTTGTTAACCAAACACTCATTTTTTGAAGGAAAGTTAGCTTTCCGGCAAAACCCGGAACAATTCGGCTAACCAAACGCAGCCTATGGGTAGCTCTCTGTACTTCTTATGAATAATTTCTTATCCATTTTAGATAACCAAATAACTCAAATAGGTGCTTTACTAAGCTAAAACCAAAAAAACACTTAATTAAGCAATCCCAAATGCAGCCTTACTAGTGAAAAGACACACGCCATACATGTGAGCAGAGGAGTTTTATTAAAAAAAAAAATCAATATTTATCAATTTTAATTCATTTAAGATTAATTTTCAAAGCTAATTATATTTATAAATGTTTCCGAAGTAATAAAGAATATAATTATAATTTTGGTATGCTATTATTTTATTTATAATTAATAACTCCTTAGTTCCATGCTTAATCCATTTTTTTGATAATTGCAAATTCAATAACACAATTATGTCACGGCTTGTAGGAGCCATTAGGAAAATTAATGAACATAACACAATATATATATATTAAGAAGTAGGAATATTCCTGGAATGTGAGCTACGATATCCACATGGCCAATACATGGATGGGTTTTAATTATCTTTAATAATCACAATTAGTAATCAACTTACCATCTAATAATCTTATTAATATGGATATCTATATATATATACATATATAGGAATCGGTTTTTTTTCAGATTTGACGAGAGAGCTCCAAACCCCAAGCTCTGAACGCTGATAGCTCCACGTCATCTCTGACGTGGCAGCGTACTCAAGACCTTAAGTGCTCTCGTCTTTCTAAGTTCATTCAAGCGTTAAGTTAACTAAAGGATGTCATTCATCTTCTCTTCATGTAAATGCTTTCGTCTTTTCAAGTTCATCCAAGCGTTAGGTTGACCAAACGATACCATTCGTCTTCTCTCCATGTAACCGACAAGAACAAGGTAGCAAAGGGCAATGACAATTCCGGTGATACCTCATATGCTTGTCCTCCCTCATCATTCTCGCCATCACTACATTCTTCTTCTCCTCCCGATTCCGCCTAGAGCTCTTTTGCAGGGAGACCCAAGTCTTCTGCGTCAGATCACCATTTATGATATAATGATAGGCATTCTGCACCTTTTTATATAGCTGCTAAGTCCAGGTGGAGTTTCTGTTTCGTTGCTTTTCTTTGGCTGGCCAAATTATGGGTTTCCTTGGGATTTTCTGTGTTCTAATTGGTGGGTTTTTCTTGACTTTCTTTATGACTGCGAGTTGGTGGGTTTAGCAAGGTTCTTTCTTGGATTTTGGATCAATCTGTTCGTCCAGATATTTCGTCTTTTGTGCTTCGATTAAGCAATGCTTGCTCCTTCATTTTATCTTTTCGGTCTTTGAATTTGCTACTTATTTTATCTTGATTGGTATAGGCTCCACTCATGTTGGCTGCTATGGATAGAAGATCGCCTGCGTGCAAGTGCTCCTACAGGGCGAAAGTATGTAAACATCCTCTCTTTTATTTTCATATTTGCAAAAGAAAATCTGAAGATTTGATGTAGCAGGTATCTTCACTACATCATCAACAATCCCTCTTACAATCTTAGCATTAAAGTTCATGTTGGTTAATTCTGAAAAATTACTTATTCCTTATTATTTAAGAATGGGAGGCACCAATAAAGTTCATGTTTTTTTTGTAGTAGAAGCTACTATACAAAAGGTTTTTACTTCACTTGGTGACAATAAGAGAACAACTGGAGGATGTGGTGTTACCCAAAGCAATTGAAATATTACATGCATCATTAGCAAGTCATTCACAGATTGAAACTTTGTTCTGGCTTCTAATGTCTATTAAGCTAATAAATATTATTTGTTCCAATAAATGTTGTCATTTTGTTCAAGACTGAATTCATTTTTTCTTTTAACTTTTTTGTTGGTTAATTGTCTAGGTAACAGAACAACATTCGGATTTTCTATTTATTTATTGACACTAGCAGAGTAAGATGACAGGAAGAAGGGACTGAAGCATGACAACAGCTGAGGAGGCCGGGAAGGTATCTATGAGATAATAGATAAGAACTGTGCTACATATGCCATCCATCATACTTTCTTCTTTACCATCTCCCACATTTTAGTTTTTTGTTTATTTATATAGACTAGCAATATAATGATTCGTAGAAGACCCCTCGTTATTTTTTCCCCTTTTGAGCTGGGGACGAACATATATACTTGATCTGTTATGAAATGATTGTACAATACTTGACACTTGAAAGGGTTTACCTTTTTTTTTTTTTGGCCATGTCGGAAACTAGACTGATAAAAACTGTTTGAATTTTCATAAATATCTAAATTTGCCATTTATTTTTCTTAAACTAAGGGAATTATGCACATAGCGAAAGAATTAAATAAATGGTTGCAATTAATTGGGAGATAAAAGAAAAAAAATAAATTGAAGGACATGAAACAAAAGTAGTTATATGTGTAAGCTTGGATAAAAAAGTATAATCAAGTTAAATATAAAGGGCATTTTGAATAATATAAGATAGTTATATAAGTGTAAATTGGTTAAGGGGAGATGAAATTGAATATAATAGAATGTCAAGCCCAATTCAGGTATCAAATGTCAGCCAGAAAAAGTTAAGTGGGCTTTATATAATAGTATAGATATCTAAATTTGTTGTTTATTCGTTAAAGGCTTTGGAATCACTTTGGAGAGCTTGCTATGGACCCATGAAGTTCATTACAATTGAGAAGTGCTTCAATAATTATAAATTGTCATTGAGAAAGATTACAACATATGAGTTATTAACTATGTCAGCTAAAATCTCAAGGACAAAGTGGGGACCACTTCTTTTTTTTAAGGAAAATAGATGTTGAAATATATGTTTCATGCCTTTTTTCAAAGTATAAGCTATTGGTTTATTTTATTCAAAATTACCTTATATATGCATTATGACTAATTACATTGTCCTTTCCACACTCTGGGTGGTTGAAACTCTTTCTTTTAGATTGGGCAAAATTGAGGGTTAGGTTTGTTACCATTATAACTTCACTTGACTACCAAAGAAATTGATGTATAGAATGACGTTATGCCCTTCGAGTTTGAGCTTTTAACAATGCATGCAAGCACTCTACGGTATGTTTTTATTTGAGATTTACAAACCTTGTTTTTTAGAATACCTATTTAATATCTCATTTTCTTCAACAGCCCGTGCATCGCACGGGCTTTTTGCTAGTAATTAGTAATCCATATCAATAAATCCTATAAATAAGGAGATTATTAATAGTATTAACATAAGTAAATCACAGTGTTTAAGGATAATCGATCTGTCAAGGATATTGATACGTACTAAGAAAGTAAAACTGAACAGCAGGCATAAATTGACAATATTGATCGTTTTGTGGCTGTTCATTTTCTTCTTAAACAATAACGACAATAATGGCCGTTTTATGCCTATTGATTTTCATCTTCAATACTGGGAGTCTATTGTTTAATAAATTTCCGTCAACTAAAAAATGCTATTGGAAGATAAAATAAGGAAAGATGAAAATGAACCGGAACAAAACGGTCATTATTCTCAATGTTAACGGGCTTCATCATGTCAGATCGGAGTATACTGGAGGAGCAATCAGATTGCTTGCTAATTCATTTTTGTTGGTAATTCCTTCCCCATTGTTCTTCAACTCCAAGAGGACACGATATAAAATACGTAACGGGGAAGTCAGACATTGTTTAGATTGTTGCAAAAACAAAGAACCGGATGCTCTGTTTTTGCTCATAGTAAGGACGAAGAGAATCCTTGATAGGAATATGCACCCTTTTTTTTGTGGGTGGAAAAGACGATTATATTAACTTAAAACTATTCTAGGAAACATTACACCTCAACTGTCTGAAGATAAAACCAAATTAAGAAGAGGAGGATAACAAAGCCAAACACAGGAGAAGAAATCCTTGATAGGAGTGCACGCACTTCGTTTGAAGATTCAAGTAAAAATGAATTAAGGAATGAGGCTTTTTGAGGATGATATCTCAGTCGAAAATGTTCACCTGAACAATAGAATGTTCACCATGTTCTCTTTTTCCAGACATTGATCGGCGAGCTTCATCTGTGGTGTGAGTTTATGAGCTTGCCGTATCTCAACTTGGTTACAAATTTGGAATGTTTGAAATGATAAAATAAGACTTCCCTTTTTTTTTTTTTTTTTTTGACAAGGAGAATAAGACTTCTCTTAAAACAGAGAATATGTTAATCAAAGCATAAATAACTCATACTTGCTTGTATTGAGATGAGTTCTCCATTGTAGATGTTTCTGCAAAATGAGGAAGTGGTGTATGGAGAAACTACTCTCTACCCCTTTGTGTGCCCTATAAGAGAGAGAGAGAGAGAGAGAGAGAGAGAGAGAGAGAGAGAGAGAGAGAGAGAGAGAGAGAGCAAGTGCAAGGATAAATAGAACTCAATGGGCTAACTCCATTTAAAGTGGGGTGAGAGTGGGAGCCTCCACGTGTCTAAAAAATTAACCCATCCCATTATAGGCCCAATAGATAAATGTAATGTTAGTCCATAAATAAATACAACAAACTCTTACTTGGACAACATCACATTTAATCATAACATAAACACAGACAAGCATTTCAAAACCAAAATCAATATGGTGATAAACACTTGTTTTCATATGAAACTCAAGAAACAGCTACAAATGTCTTTAAAGCAACAAGCCTTATCCAAAATGTGATTGTAAGCATCTAGTCTAGTAATTATACCGACAGGATATATGGCACCAACTTTATACTAACAACCACTAGATTTAGGCATAGGCTAAAACATATTGTCTCTTTGTAGATAATACACTTGCACGAGACTAATCAAAATGTCTCAATACATAAAGTACGCCTCGTCCATAATGCACGTGACCCAGGCACAAGACCAATCAAAATGTCTCAATACATAAAGTACGCCTTGTCCATAATGCGTGTAACCCAGGCATAACATTGACATCACTATATTTATATTTATCAAAAAATAATATGAGCATAAAAATTATAGCCATATAGTCAATATTTACAGAACTCCCTCTAACTAAATACAACATAAGACTCTAACAATCCCAAATGAGTTACATGCTCCTGAAACAATTTTGGAGCTAAACCTTTAGTTAGTGGGTCAGCTAACACATGTTATGTAGAAATATTCTCAACATAAATATAAGACTTAGCTATTTTCTCTCTAACAAACAGATACTTAATATCAATATTCTTGGAGTTAAAAGAGCTCCTAGTGTTCCGAGAGAATGCAATTGCTGCGAAATTGTCACAAAATATCTTCAGCGGCCTTGAGATGGTGTTAACAACACCTAGCCCTAAGATAAAATTCCGCAAACATATAGCCTGGCACATAGCCTCATAACAAGCAACATATTTTGCCTCCATTGTAGATGAAGTTACAAGTGTCTGTTTGACACTTTTCCAAGAAACGGCTCCTCCTGCCATCAGAATATCCAGTCACACAAGAATGTCAGATCGCCGATAAGTAAGCACTAGATCTTTAGTGCTGTGCGCATGTCATAACGCTGCACCGTGAGGCACACGGAAAGGGTGCGTACCTCCTAATAGATAAAACAGGAAAAGGGGAGTCGCAATCGCCTGATGGAGTGCAGGCAGACACCTGGGTACCTAATGTTTGTTTATTAGATGGTATGCGGCTTGAGATTCTAGGTAGGGTCTCGGTTACGGTCCAGGGAAGTCCTAAGACACCCCGATCTGCCCCGTCAGTTAACGGGTCCCACTGTGAGACATGGGAAAAAATCACCCGGAGATGATCATCCCTCCGTCAACACACGGGGCTCGACGTAAAGAAGTGGGAGTCGCCACCATTCAAGTTTAAAGGTGTGAATGGACACCAAAAGATTAAAAACAAGCAAAAATAGATAAAAGACAAATTCTAGAGTAAAAATAACCCTACTTGAAAATCAAATCCAGAGATGGGTAAGGGGATTAGATTATGAACGGGGGAAGGTGTTAGGCACCCCCATTCACCCACACAAGGTGGTTGCCAAGTGTTGTTCATGCTAAGAAAAAAATAAAGCTTGCTAAAAAATCATTAAAACCTTGAAAAAGGACAAATATATGACATCTTCACATGAAAATCCAAATGAATTCCAAATCTTCTTTTATGTTAATATCACTTCTGGAATATCACGAAAAGATGGAAATCAAAGTAAATGTTGCACAAAACCAAGTTGAATCAAATCCGGGAATTTGGTAAAAAGTAATGCCATTTGTCTTGAAATCAATCAAATCCAATTTTAAATTAAATCAAACCAAATCCATTTGAAATATTAGGGTAAACAATAGTCTCATGCAAAATTTCAATTAAATCCGGTTGAAATTTAAAGAGTTATGGCTCTTTTAAAGTTACTGCCGGAGAAAATCAAAAGTAACGAGTAGGCAAGTTTGGAAAATCACCTAGAAAAATCTACTTTATAGAAATCCGTGAAATTTGGTGTCAATGAAGTCTGTATAGCCATCTTTCAAGAGAAACTAGCCTCATACAAAAACTCATTCGGATGCGCCTTGGGTGACTTCCCGAACAGGCCCCGAGGATCACAGATTGACCCACGCTCTCCACGACACAATTCAAATCAAAAAATTATGAAACCATTTGGAGTTAAAAAAAAGACTCATAAAGGAGTTCCCAGAAACAAAAATACTTGAATCGGATTTAAAACAAGCAGACGACGCCCATTCGAAGTGATAGGTTCAACAGTTTGACCTGAAATGACCTCTCCACTTCGGCAAAATGGTGTCAAAAATCTGCATCCTAGAAATTAATGACATTTGGTAGGCATAAACTAGACAGCTTCACCTTTCCCATGGTTCTGGAATCACTCCAAAATTCATCCGGATGATGAAGTTATGAGTGTCCGAAGTCAGGGTACAATTGCTATCAATTAAAGCCTATTTTGGAGAAAAACCATTCAAAACTGTGACAAAGTGTGTGCAATTCGTGCAAGATGAATACAAATCCTTTAAAAATCATTTAAAGACATTCCAGAATTGATTGAGGCCATTTATTTCAGATTTATCACAACGAATGTAATAAATCCCCAAATGTGAGCCTATCCCGCCAAAATCGTGCTATGTATGTGCAAGTGTGAAAAATCATACAAGAACAATATAACAACATAGCATGCATTCATATTCATCAAAATGAGGTTCTAAAACAACCTAGGGTTCCGTTCCATTATCGTTTCTCTTAGTTCTCTCTCCCCGTTAAACACGGTTCTTCAAGATAATCTTGGGGTACTTTGAATATGGAACGGTTTACATAGATTCAGAAGGCTTATACAAGAGAGGTTCTAAAACTAGGATCAATCCCCAGTCTCGTTTCTCCTAGATCCCGCCTTCAAGTTTTACGGCTAGGGGGAGTCTTGAGATACTTTGAGCCACGGAAGGGTTTTCATACACATAGAAGGCCTTATTCTACAGAAAGGTAGAAGAAGAGATCTAGATCTAGAATGTAAAATACAGAAAATAAAGAAGAGGTTTGAGGCTTACCTGGGGTTCTGGAAGCAATCCGGCAGCGGTTCCCTTCTTCACTCGGAGCTCTTGGATCTCCAACTTCTTGGCCATTTGCTTAAGGAGGAGCCTCCTATTTATAGGCAAAGGCTAGGGTTAGGGTTTGCATGATGGTAGACACAAAATAATGTCTAGAGCCCATTAACCTTAATCCTAAGGCCATTTTCGAGATTTCCCCTCATTTAATGAGGGACATGATGGTAAAAAGTGAAATCTCTCGGAAAACCCTAATTTTGAGCAAAACTTATGTATCCGGCATATCAGGCCGGATACACAAGTGCCTTAATGTATCCGGCACATAGTGCCGGATACACTAAAGTCTGCTTGTATCCAGCATGTTTCATCGGATACAAAGAGAAACACTTGTATCCGACCTGAGTTGCCGGATACAAGGAAAAAAGCCTTTTTTTTCCGAATTTTAACACAGGCAATACTTATTTACATGTAATATCATTTAAGTAAATGTCCTCGTATTTTTTAATCTCCATTTACTTAAGATATTACACGTAAATAAGCAAACAGCCCCCCCCCCCCATTTGAATCCATTAAAAATAGTTCCCGACCCAAATTCCAAGTGAATAAAAAGTCAACTTTCCAGTTCTAGGCAAAATTCCGATTTTTCAGGTCTGGAAAAAAGGTTCAATATGTTAAAACCAAGGTATTCGTCAAGATTTAAAATCTCAAAAAATTCTTTTATGCAATAACATGGCTAAAAACCTGATTACCGGGAAAAATTATCTTGAAATCAGGCTTTAAAAAATATTTCATTTTCTGGGGTCAAAAGTCAACAAAATTCAACCAAAAAAAGTTTGACTTTGCACAAAAGATTGAATTCGGGCCTTTTCCTTTTCCGTTTTGGATTCAAATGGGTTAAGTATCTCAAACCCAATGCAAAGAATTGAAAATTCCAATAAAATATTTCTCTCCTTCAAGATTTATCAAAAAATCGTGCAATTTTGGAGTGTCTACAACTGCCCCTCTTTGCTGGAGTTGTAGCACAATGAACAGCAAGGAATAGACACAACTCAAAATTGCACGTTTGAAAGACACCTCATTAATTGAACTTGCTTTGGTCAAACAAATGAGTGATAAAAAACATGGATTTAAAGATAGCCAATGAAACCCCAGCTGTTTATAGTCTGACGGGGGTGGCGTCTCTTCCTTATCTCAGATTTCTTTGAGCTCTCGTGGCTATGAAAAGAAATCTGAGACAAGCAAATTTTGAAAAGAATGTGGATTTAAAATTGACCTCTGCAAACTCAATTGCTTTTGATGTTTTTCAACAATAAGGAAGGAAATATTTTATTGAATTTTCCTGATTGATTTTCTTATTTGATTTACCTGGGTTCCATTTGATGCCCAAACCTGTGCTTGAATATTCTGCAACTTGCTTTTGCTTCTTCATCTTCTTGCTCTCTCAATAAGGATGTATGTGCCATTGCTGCCCATAGCCTGCCTTCATTCTTTTCAACTGTCCAAGTGAATGCCTCTTCTTGATTGATGGATTTGAAAATCATGATCTGTTGATCTAACATCATGCCCTTGCAACCCATGACCTCTCATTCATGCCTTCTTACTGCTCTAGTAAAATCCTTCTTCAGAATTGGAAACCTTTGTTTAAAGGAGAAAACATGCAACTACTTCGAAGCTTCTTTTTTCAAATCCAAAGACTAAGGCCTGACTGCTTCTTCCAAATGCTGTAATTTATTCCAATGAAAACCCAGAGGGAAGACTCTGAGCATGCCCCGATTTTTGGTTGCTTGAAAAAGTACTTGCCCCTCAGCAGAGATAATCCCTTTTTTTATTTTTTTCTCTTTTTTTTCTTTTCTTTTTCTTTTCCTCCTTTTTTTTTTTTTACTTTTGCCAAAAAGAAACCCTAATAAAAGAATGCAAATGCAAAAATCAGAAAATATGTTTTATACTAGTGGCCTCAGAATTCTCTAATGCTCGCAAAACCAATGTTTTTATGAAAAGACATAGATGCTCATCATAGGCCAAAAATATATTTTTTGCTTTTTTGTGCTTTTTTTTGTTGAAAAATGATCCAATCACTTATTAGCATATAGTCCAAAAGAATTAAAATCAAGTTGAATAATGAGTAGATTATTTTAGAAAATGAAGAAAGACCAAAAGAAGCCTTCGGAACCTTTAGAATCATTCCCATGACCATCGGCTTGTCAATTGATGCTCCAGATATGACGACTCTTTCAATCTGACCATTTTGCCCCAGTCTAGAAAAACATTTTCCTTCATTCAATTGAAGAGCAATTGTTTCTCCATTGCATCCATGATATGAGAATTTATGACTTCAACTTCAGTAATAATTTCCTAATGGCAATTTTGATGGCCATCGATTTGTTCACAGATGCTTCATATCATGGTTCTGATTATGTTGCTTCGGTCTTGAAAAGAGAATTTCCTCAATCACTTGAAGAGTGGATGTATCTCAACATAACCACCAACATGAGGACTTCACTTGGATCTATGCCAATTCTGGGCTTTCCTATCTGACGATTTCCTTCTTGTAGATAGCTGATTATTTGACATGTAGCGCCCTTCCGGGTTTTCACTACATTTTCTCTATTTTTTCTTCTTTTTATTTTCTTTTTTTTTTTTTTAAATCCTTCATCACTAGCAACTATGTAGTCAAAACTGCCTTAATTCAAAATTTCTTAATCAAAGAGGACTTATGAATGGGACGAAACGAAGGCTTGGTGTTTTTTTAGAAAGAAAGGAATAAAAGGCTCAAATACCAAATGATCAAATAGGTTAACTGAAATTGCAATTCTTAAGGCATTTTTTTTTGGAATGAATACAAAATTGCCCCCAGTAATGAAGTTCTTCCCCTACTTTGATGTCTTCATTTGAAACTTATTCCCCAGTATTAAACTTCTTTTCTCATTCTTCCCTTCACAATTTTGAAGATATAGCATTTGATGATCTCCTTTTCTTCTTTCTTCCCTCTTTTTTTTTTTCATTTCTATGCCCCCCTTTTCTGAAAACATCTTCAAAATCCCTTTTGAACTTCCATAATGCCTTTCATTCCCCTTTTTATGCCCTAATAAATTTGCCCCAGTGTGGGGTTACAATTCTCAGTTTAGGTTACTTTGAAAAATTTATCAAGCTCAAAGGGTCTAACTAGGGATTTCAAAAAATTGGGGATATAAGAAAGAAAGGCCTCTTATCATTTTAAGAAAAGTTTGAATTTTCAGACTTGACAGAGTTGTACTACATGACTGGCTCAGGATTTTTCTTTTTCTTTTTTTTTTTTTTGATCACCGCAACCTGGGAAGATAAAATTTCAACCATAAAACATCCTTGTCACTGGATCAACCTCGTAATCCAAATCTTTCCATATTTTCCAATGTAGAGTGCAAATTAGGAGTCATCTTCAAATGCAAAAATTTTATCTTTCAGTTTCTTCTCCATCTACTTTTCCTTGACGAGCAAGTGATGCGATCCTCTCTACATTTTTATGAAATAAATCTCTGTACTTGCTGCTTTCAAGTGAAAACTTCAGGTCAACTTTGGTTCTAAAGTCCATAAGATTGGTCACTTCAAAATTTTGCAGAAATATTCTTCTCATGACATTTAAAAATATTTGAATTTTCATATAAAATGTCTTTTTCTTCGATTTTGGTCTCAAAAAATTGAGCCCAATGTCGAAGTCATATTCAACTTAATGAAATTCAATAGGAGATATGACTCATCAGTAAAACAGGACCTTGTTGAAAAATTTTTTTTTTAAAATGTTAAAGGGAAAATCCTTTTTTTTCTACAAAAATCTTAAAGGAAAACTTTTTTTTTTTTTGAAAGAGCCTTTATTGAAATCACTTCCTGAGAACAAGGCTCCTTAGGATCCTCAGGAAATGTGCATTCTTCTTAAGGGGGTTTCTTTTCACAGAACATGGGAATTCGAAAATTGCCCCTATTCTCAAAGGCAAAAGCTGATTTTTCTCCATTTTTGCAAAAATTTTCATCTTCTGCTGGTTGAGGCAAGAATTCCTTTCTTTGATCAGCCATTGCCTTCATATTTAGGACATCATGCTCAGCCCTTGGAAGAAGTGACGTTACTTGGTCTGGAACTTGGATGACTGCCCAATCAATGTGTGGCAAAATGAATTCAACCTTTGCCTCTTTCTTTTCTTTGAAAACACCCCCATTCTTTCTCTGCCATCCTTCTTTCTCAATCGACTCTGCCCCATTGTGTGTCCTGGCTTCTTGTAGAATATTCTGCCCTAGAACAATCTTTACACCACCTTGTCTTGATCGCTCTTGCAGTGTAGTCATGGTCATCTGCACCATTTCTTCTTCTTTTGGCTCTTCTTTTCCTTCTTCTTCTTCATTCTTTTTTTCTTCCCCAACCATCATATTTTCTTGTTCTTCTTCCCTTTCAAAATAAACCGAGACAGTTGACCCTATAGGAGCAATAAGTTGAGAAGGGTCAAATCTTCTTTCTCCAGAGAAAATTGCTCCTATTTCATTTGATCTGCTTGCCCCATTGTTGCTGGTGGGAGGAGGAGTGGGTGTGACTGAATTGAATGATAAATAGTTATTATCCAACAAATCCTGAATTGCATGCTTTAGGGCCAAGCAACGATCAGTGGTATGCCCTGGAGTGCTCATATGATATTCACAGATTGCATATGGATCATAACCCTTCCCCTTGCTTGCATGAGGATTTGGCAACCTCAAAGTCACATAACTCTTTTGAAGTAGAGTAGGCAAAAGTTCAGATGGTCTCATAGGCAGTTTTGAAAACTCCCTTCTCTTCCTTACTTCTGTTTCCTCCTTCACAGGCTGTGTAAAGGGGACATTAATTTGGATAGGCCGCAAAGGAACTAGATTGGCATTGATTTGAAAGGGTCCCTTGGGAAGCTGCACTATATTCACTTCTGCTTCTCTCCTTTCCTCAAATTTTTTCTTTCCATTACCATTTCCCTTGTTATGAGTGGAGTCTTGTTGACTGATCATGGTGGAATAATCAATTATCTTACCAGATTTGATCCCATCCTCAATCCGGCCGGCCACTTGTATCAGGGCTGCAAAATTGGTGGTGATCTGCCCCACCAGATGGTTGTAGAAGGGTTGCCCCAGTGTGCCCACAAAAGTTGAGATCATCTCGGGTTCCAGCATGGGCGGCCTGACCTGGGAGGCAGCTTCCCTCCACCTCTTGGCATACTGCCGTACAGACTGGTCCTTTCCTTTGCTCATCCTCATCATGTCGTACCGGTCTAGCACGATCTCAGAGTTAAATTTGTACTGGTCCAAGAAGGAGTCTACCAGGTCCTTCCATCCTCTAATCTTCCCATGATCAACTGTGGCGAACAACCTAAGAGCTGACCCGGTCAAACTCCTCTGGAAGAGTTGGATTAGTATACCGTCATCCCGGCCAAATTGACATAGGGCCCCGCAGTATAGTTTTAAGTGACTCATAGGTCAGCCTGTGCCGTCGAATTTGTCAAAGTTCGGGCACTTGAATTTGGCCGGTAGACATACATCCGGGTACATGCACAGATCGTCAAAGGTGGTACCTCCATAGCTATTTCCCCCTTTCACCACTTTCAGTTCTTCCTGGATCCTTTCTATCCTGAGCAGCATTTTCCTTTCAGTTTCTTCCCTAGCCTTTTCCTTCTCCAGCTCTTTCTCTGATTCTGCTGTATTTTCCCTGATCAGAATGGGTTCAGGGACTGGTTCAGAAATGGGCTCAGGCATGGGTTGAGCCGGAGGCGGAATGTAGGCCTAAGGTGGTGGTGCTTGATGGGAAGTCGATGCTTGGTTTTGGGCCTGGGCCTGTTGGGCCTGAGCCGCCATTAGGTCTCCCAGCATCTTGTCCAGACCAGCCACTTGCTCCTGCAGCTGAGCAAAATCTTGAGCGGGGACAGTTGCTTGGGCTTTGTTATCTTCAGTGTTCATGGCTCTGGTTTTGGATCTGGTCACGGGAGCAATGGTTGCAAGTAAGTGTACCTGGGGAAGAAAAAAAGAACATGTTAGCTTCCATTTAACTTGAGTCACACCCCTATACATGTAGACAAATAGGTTAGGTGAACACCAGTCCAGATTTGTTTTTTTTTTTTCTTGTTTTTGTTTTATTTGATTGATAAAAATAACCAACCAAAGGTTTCTTGGAATATTTTAGGGCTTCCAAAGGTCCCACAGATTTTTTTTTTATTTGATTGGTACGAAAAAGACCAACCAAAGGTTTTTATGGAATATTTTAGGGCTTTCAAAGGTCCCACAGATTTTTTGATTTGATTGGTACGAAAAAGACCAACCAAAGGTTTTTATGGAATATTTTAGAGCTTCCAAAGGTCCCACAGATTTTTTGATTTGATTGGTACGAAAAAGACCAATCAAGGGTTTCATGGAATATTTTAGGGCTTCCAGAGGTCCCACAATTTTTTGATTTGATTGGTACGAAAAAGACGAACCAAAGGTTTTTATGGAATATTTTAGGGCTTCCAGAGGTCCCACAATTTTTTGATTTGATTGGTACGAAAAAGACCAACCAAAGGTTTTTATGGAATATTTTAGGGCTTCCAAAGGTCCCACAGATTTTTTGATTTGATTGGTACGAAAAAGACCAACCAAAGGTTTTTTATGGAATATTTTAGGGCTTCCAAAGGTCCCACAAATTTTTGATTTGATTGGTACGAAAAAGACCAACCAAAGGTTTTTATGGAATATTTTAGGGCTTCCAAAGGTCCCACAGATTTTTTGATTTGATTGGTACGAAAAAGACCAACCAAAGGTTTTTTATGGAATATTTTAGGGCTTCCAAAGGTCCCACAGATTTTTTTATTTGATTGGTACGAAAAAGACCAACCAAAGGTTTTTTATGGAATATTTTAGGACTTCCAAAGGTCCCACAGATTTTTTGATTTGATTGGTACGAAAAAGACCAACCAAATATTTTTTATGGAATATTTTAGGGCTTCTAGAGGTCCCACAGATTTTTTGATTTGATTGATAAAAATAACCAACCAAGGGTTTCATGGAATATTTTAGGGCTTCCAGAGGTCCCACAATTTTTTGATTTGATTGATAAAAATAACCAACCAAGGGTTCATGGAATATTTTAGGGCTTCCAGAGGTCCCACAATTTTTTGATTTGATTGATAAAAATAACCAACCAAGGGTTTCATGGAATATTTTAGGGCTTCCAGACGTCCCACAGATTTTTTGATTTGATTGATAAAAATAACCAACCAAGGGTTTCATGGAATATTTTAGGGCTTCCAGAGGTCCCACAATTTTTTGATTTGATTGATAAAAATAACCAACCAAGGGTTCATGGAATATTTTAGGGCTTCCAGAGGTCCCACAATTTTTTGATTTGATTGATAAAAATAACCAACCAAGTTTTATTCTTGCTTCACTCAGAAAGAAACTTGCCTCACTCAGCAGCAGAAAGAAATTTTTTGAAAAAGAAAGAAAAGCTAGCTTTTGCCTTTGAGAACAGGGGCAATTTTCAAATTCCCTTGTTCTCTGAAAGAAACCCCCATAAAAAGAATGCACATTTCCTGAGGACTCTAAGGAGCCTTGTTCTCAAGAGGTGATTTCAATAAAGGCTCTTTAAAAAAAAAAAGAGTTTTCCTTTAACTTTTTTCTAAAAAAAAAAAGAAAAAAGTTTTCAACAAGATCCTGTTTTACTTATGAGTCATATCTCCTATTGAATTTCATTAAGTTGAATATGACTTCGACATTGGGCTCAATTTTGAGATAGAAATCGAAGAAAAAGACATTTTATATGAAAATTCAAATCTTTTTAAGTGTCATGAGAAGAATATTTATGCAAAATTTTGAAGTGACCAATCTTATGGACTTTAGAACCAAAGATGACCCGAAGTTTTCACTTGAAAGCAGCAAGTACAGAAATTTATTTCATAAAAATGCAGAGAGGATCGCATCACTTGCTCGTCAAGGAAAAGCAGATGGAGAAGAAACGGAAAGATGAAATTTTTGCATTTGAAGATGACTCCTAGTTTGCACTTTGCATTGGAAATAATGGAAAGATTTGGATTGCGATTTAAGAGGCTGATCCGGTGAGAAGGATGTTTTATGGTTGAAATTTTATCTTCCTAGGTGGCGGTGATTAAAAAAAAAAGAAAAAGGAAAATCTTGAGCTAGTCATGTAGTACAACTCTGTCAAGTCTGAAAATTCAAACTTTTCTTAAAATGATAAGAGGCCTTTTTTTCTTATATCCCCAAAATTTTTTAAAATCCCTAGTTATACCCTTTGAGCTTGATAAATTTTTCCAAATAACCTAAACTGAGAATTGCAACCCCACACTGGGGCCAATTTATTAAGGCAAAAAAAAAAAAAAAGGGAATGAAGGGGTATTATTGAAGTTCAAAATTGTGAAGAGAAGAATGAGAAAAGAAGTTCAATATTGGGGAATAAGCTTCAAATGAAGAAATCAAAGTAGGGGAAGAACTTCATTACTGGGGGCAATTTTGTATTCATTCCAAAAAAGAAAAAATGCCTTAACAATTGCAATTTCAGTTAACCTATTTGATCATCTGGTATTTGAGCCTTTTATTCCTTTCTTTCTAAACAAACATCAAGCCTTCATTTCGTCCCATTCATAAGTCCTCTTTGATTAAGAAATTTTGAATTAAGGCAGTTTTGACTACATAGTTGCCGGTGATGAAGGATAAAAAAAAAAAGAAAAAAAAAAGAAGAAAAAATAGAGAAAATGTAGTGAAAACCCGAAAGGGTGCTACATGGCAAATAATCAGCTATCTACAAGAAGGAAATCGTCAGATAGGAAAGCCCAGAATTGGCATAGATACAAGTGAAGTCCTCATGTTGGTGGTTATGTTGAGATACATCCACTCTTCAAGTGATTGAGGAAATTCTCTTTTCAAGACCGAAGCAACATAATCAGAACCATGATATGAAGCATCTGTGAACAAATCGATGGCCATCAAAATTGCCATTAGGAAATTATTACTGAAGTTGAAGTCATAAATTCTCATATCATGGATACAATTGAGAAACAATTGCTCTTCAATTGAATGAAGGAAAATGTTTTTCTAGACTGGGGCAAAATGGTCAGATTGAAAGAGTCGTCATATCTAGAGCATCAATTGACAAGCTGATGGTCATAGGAATAATTCTAAAGGTTCCAAAGGCTTCTTTTGGTCTTTCTTCATTTTCTGAAATAATCTTCTCATTATTCAACTTGATTTTAATTCTTTTGGACTATATGCTAATAAGTGATTGGATCATTTTTCAAAAAAAAAAA
This sequence comes from Buxus sempervirens, assembly GCA_947561395.2. Taxonomy (NCBI): domain Eukaryota; kingdom Viridiplantae; phylum Streptophyta; class Magnoliopsida; order Buxales; family Buxaceae; genus Buxus; species Buxus sempervirens. Next base: position 12,648,724 of record OX387191.1, on the reverse strand, counting down.
GCACAAAAAAGCAAAAAATATATTTTTGGCCTATGATGAGCATCTATGTCTTTTCATAAAAACATTGGTTTTGCAAGCATTAGAGAATTCTAAGGCCACTAGTATAAAAAATATTTTCTGATTTTTGCATTTGCATTCTTTTATTAGGGTTTCTTTTTGGCAAAAGTTAAAAAAAAAAAAAAGAAAAAAAAGAGAAAAAAGAAAAAAAATAAAAAAAGCATTATCTCTGCTGAGGGGCAAGTACTTTTTCAAGAAACCAAAAATCGGGGCATGCTCAGAGTCTTTCCCTCTGGGTTTTCATTGGAATAAATTACAGCATTTGGAAGAAGCAGTCAGGCCTTAGTCTTTGGATTTGAAAAAAGAAGCTTCGAAGCAGTTGCATGTTTTCTCCTTTAAACAAAGGTTTCCAATTCTGAAGAAAGATTTTACTGGAGCAGTAAGAAGGCATGAATGAGAGGTCATGGGTTGTAAGGGCATGAGGTTAGATCAACAGATCATGATTTTCAAATCCATCAATCAAGAAAAGGCATTCACTTGGGTAGTTGAAAAGAATGAAAGCAGGCTATGGGCAGCAATGGCACATACATCCTTATTGAGATAGCAAGAAGATGAAGAAGCAAAAGCAAGTTTCAGAATATTCAAGTACAGGTTTGGGCATCAAATGACACTCAGGTAAATCAAATAAGAAAATCAATCAGGAAAATTCAATAAAATATTTCCTTCCTTATTGTTGAAAAACATCAAAAGCAATTGAGTTTGCAGAGGTCAATTTTAAATCCACATTCTTTTCAAAATTTGCTTGTCTCAGATTTCTTTTCATAGCCACGAGAGCTCAAAGAAATCTGAGATAAGGAAGATACGCCACCCCGTCAGACTATAAACAGCAGGGGTTTCATTGGCTATCTTCAAATCCATGTTTTTTATCACTCATTTGTTTGACCAAAGCAAGTTCAATTAATGAGGTGTCTTTCAAACGTTCAATTTTGAGTTGTGTCTATTCCTTGCTGTTCATTGTGCTACAACTCCAGCAAAGAGGGGCAGTTGTAGACACCCCAAAATTGCACGATTTTTGATAAATCTTGAAGGAGAGAAATATTTTATTGGAATTTTCAATTCTTTGCATTGGGTTTGAGATACTTAACCCATTTGAATCCAAAACGGAAAAGGAAAAGGCCCGAATTCAATCTTTTGTGCAAAGTCAAACTTTTTCCGATTGAATTTTGTTGACTTTTGACCCCAGAAAATGAAATATTTTTTAAAGCTAAATTTCAAGATAATTTTTCCCGGTAATCAGATTTTTAGCCATGTTATTGCATAAAAGAATTTTTTGAGATTTTAAATCTTGATGAATACCTTGGTTTTAACATATTGAACTTTTTTTCCAGACCTGAAAAATCGGAATTTTGCCTAGAACTGGAAAGTTGACTTTTTATTCACTTGGAATTTGGGTTGGGAACTATTTTTAATGGATTCAAATGGGGGGTGTTTGCTTATTTACATGTAATATCTTAAGTAAATGGAGATTAAAAAAATACAAGGACATTTACTTAAATGATATTACATGTAAATAAGTATTGCCTGTGTTAAAATTCGGAAAAAAAGGCTTTTTTTCCTTGTATCCGGCAACTCAGGTCGGATACAAGTGTTTCTCTTTGTATCCAATGAAACATGCTGGATACAAGTAAATAAGTATTAGACTTGAAATATTTAACGAGACTTAATTTGGGTTAGGTTTGAATTTAAATAGCAAATTATGGCTTAAAAGTAGGAAAAATGGTACATTGGTGATTATGGTTTATAAGGAACCTTAAATTTGGGGATAAGAGGAGCTTTGGAGTGTTTTAGTAATATTTTAAAATAAGAAATTTAATTAGCATGAAAATAAATTAAATTAAGACCTTCTTTTATATGAGATACTTAAAAGAGGAATTAGAATGAGAGTTAAGATAAGGAGGTTAAGAATGGGAATCCTATTTAGAAGGTCTCCTAAACCTATTAGGACTTCTAATTAAGAGAGTTTATAAAAGGGGAGGTCTAGGGAAGGTTTAGGGTTTGGAAAGTAAGCCAAAATAAGAGGGAAAAGAGAAGAAATTCGTGCTTGGGTTTGGGAGAAAAATAAAGGGAAGAAGAGAATGAGAGAAAAGAGAGGGAAGAAAAGAAAAGGGAGGTGTTGCAAAGGTCCGGCCAGCTACTTTGAACAATGATCCTCGGAGATCCAGTCATTGGATCGTCATGAAATTTGGAGTTTATGATCTATACATGAGATATTTTAATCTGAACGGTGGAGATTGGATTTGGAGGAGTTTAAGGTGGTACGATCAAGCTCAGAAAATGGCTAGGCAAGCAGATTTCTTGACAGACTTAATTCATGTAATAAGGCAAGTAGTAAACACTTAGAAAATTGGAGGTATTGCATGATTTTCGTGTTTTAATATTTAGTTATATATTATGAGATGGTTTAAAAACATATCATATTCGTTTAGACAAGGATTTTCGTAAGTGTTATATGTTTGTTTGGGGTTTTCTCAAAAACTGTTAAAGTGTGATTATATGATTAGTTTTGATACGATTTGATTTATAAACGAAGTTTTATATTGTTTAAATTATTCTAACATGTTTATAAAGTGTTTTAGAATGGATTTGATGCATTGGAAATTAAGTTGTCAAATTTTTATTGACTTTAGCAACTTTTCGGATTTTCTTCGTATCGGGCAGCTCGAGCAGTTGCTCAAGCGCCCTTTGTATTCTTCAAAACCCGAGAGCAATTTTTCTAGAATGGACTGTCGCCCGAACAGTCGCTCGAGCGACCAATCGAGCGATCAACCCTGAAATGACCAAATTGTATGGCTGTTCGAGTGCCCAACTACTGCTCGAGCGCCCTGTCTGTCAGATTTTGGAAATTTTGCCTTTCAACCTAGTTTTTCACTACAGAACTGTTCTTATCCATTTTTAACCTATGTACCATCAAGTTTATGGTATTTAGAGATTGTTTGCACTGGCAGATGCTTAAAATTCATTTTTATAAGAAATTTGGGTAGATTTTACCGAAGAGGCTTTTCCACTTAATACCTTTGTTCCAAAGAATTCTATTCTTAACCAAATTTGATTTTATGAGTTCCTACACCTGTATTTGGACCATCTGAACATGTTTTGAGTCCTTAATGATTATATATATATATATACCTGGATTATTTTGCCCATTGAAACAGTGACTTTGAAGAATATATTTGACTTTACTTGTGTGGGTTTTTTGGTCACAGTTGTGACAAGGCAGCTGCCTGGTTTATTCTTTCCGCAGGGCAGATTGGGTTATTGGTATTTATATCCTCGGTCCGTGTACTCAACAGGATACTTCCTCGATCCATGTACTCGGTGGGAAGATGGTTACTTGGTTTATATCCTCGATCCGTGTACTTGGTAGGATACTTCCTCGATCCGTGTACTTGGTGGGAAGATGGTTACTTGGTTTATATCCTCGGTCCGTGTATTCGGCGGAATACTTCATCGATCCGTGTACTCGGTGAGAAGATGGTTACTTGGTTTATATCCTCGATCCGTGTACTCGGCGGAATACTTCCTCGATCCGTGTACTCCGTGAGAATATGGTTATTTGGTTTATATCCTCAGTCCGTGTACTCGGTGGGATACTTCCTCGATCTGTGTACTCAATGGGAAGATGGTTACTTGGTTTATATCCTCGGTCCATGTGCCTGGCGGGATACTTCCTCGATCCATGTACTCGGTGGGAAAATGGTTACTTGGTTTATATCCTCGGTCTGTGTACTCGATGGGATACTTCCTCGATCCGTGTACTCTGTGAAAAGCTGGTTACTTGTTATTCGGTTTACTTCTTCGATCCGTGTACTCGGTGAAAAGCTGGTTACTTGTTATTCGGTTTATTTCCTCGATCCGTGTACTCGGTGAAAAGCTGGTTACTTGTTATTCGGTTTACTTTCTCAATCCGTGTACTCGGTGGGAAGCTGGTTACTAGTTATTTGGTTTACTTCCTGGTGTTTGTGATTGTTTTTCATTGTGTGATGTTACAGGGTGGTATGCTATTTGTCGTGATTTCTACATTATCATTTTCTGGTTGTTGTTGTTGTTTGGTTTAATCGCATACCTCATAAATTATTTTATATAAACATGGACCGATTTCATACATGCACATTGCTACTTGTTGAGATTTATTCTCACTCCAGGTTTTCCCCAATTTTTCAGGTAATCTTGGCGAGGACGACAAGCATTGGGCTAGTATGTAAAAGGGGTAGCCAATTTAGTTGTAGACTAGTTTCATGAGATTAAGGAAATTGTAAATGTCAAAGATTAATTGCTAGTGAATATTATTTTATTTTTCCGCATATAACTCTGATGATGTAATTAATAAAGGTTTTAAATTATTCTATATTTTAATTGCTTTTGTTACTTACCATAACACCTCGGGTTTTGGGAATTGAACCCAGAACCGGGACATTATAGGTGGGCCTCACAATGGTAGCCATGTGATTTGACTTATCTTATCTCAATTTGATTCTAGAATGGGCTAGGCATTGGGCTTGGGCCTCGCAGCATGGGCCTGGGCTTGAAAGCCCAAGACTTAGGAAATCAGGGTTTTGAACCCTTTCTTATTTGGTTAATGGGCTTGGCGGGCCCGATAGGCCCTGGCCCGCAGTCTCGGCCAAACCAACCCTAACTAAGCCTACATGCTGTAAATTGGGTTTTTGGTGAGCCTCAAATGTTGTGGCCCACTCAGTTTATTTAATTTACTTATTTACATTCAAGTGTGTTTATTGGGCTCGGTAGATCCCGTTGGAAAGCCCACAATGAATCGGATTGGACAAAGGGGTTCCAAGGCCCATCTTGGGTTTTCGGGTGACCCGAAAACCCTATTGGTTCATCTGGTTTAATTGAAATGATCATGAAAATGGCACAGGACCAAAAATTAGAAATTGAAATTTCTGTAATGTAGCCGACCTAAGTTTTCAGCTACAAACAGAAACATGTTGATCCAACCTGAATTGTCAGCTACAAACAGAAACATGCTGATCCGACCTGAGTTGTTGGATCAGCCTAAAGCATGCTTTTTTCGGGATTTTTCGAATGGGATTGGCTTTTGGGCTTCTCATGAAGCTTCAATGATTGTATGGGCCCACAGTGGTTTAAGGAATGGGGGAACTCCCCATTTTGGTCTATTCATCCGAGCTCATTCAACAACAATGACTTGAACAAGCTGGATAGGTCCTATGAAGCATGAAAACATGAAGAACAATAGGCAACAAACAGCATGCACGTGTGGGGATGTTTGGGCACATGTGCTTCCTAAAGTGCCATCATGAAAGCACCAATGACGTAAGAATAAGCATGCTTACTAACATGGGGATATGGGCTGAACTTGAGATGCTTGGGGGGTGAGGGAATATGCTGGGGAACTGATCAGGCAAGGTGCCAAAAAAAGACACAAAACAGTGGATAGACATAGGGGTGAATGTGTGCATCAGTGAACATTCATGATCCCCACACATGACACTTTACAGGCTGCTCATACGATGCTAAAGAGGGGTAGGGGCATGCTGTAAACAGAGGGGTATTAGTAGGGAGAGAAGGCATACTAAAGCCCAAAACAACAACATGCTGGGGGGGTATAGCAGTGGCCAAGTGGTGGGGGAGAAGGGGAGCATGCTAGTGGGATTTTCATATATGCATACATGCCTTTTTCATATGCTTTAAGACACGCTAAAGAAAAGAAAGCCAACCCTCATGAAGACATGAAAAAGAAAGATAAGAACACAAGAAGAGAAAGAGCAAGAGAAGGGAGTAGGGGGGTTATATAAAAAGGGTACATGGGATTAGCAAACAAAGTGGGGGAACATGCTCCCCCCATTCGAATAAGCATAACATTGACAAAACAGAAATTTAAATACCCTTAAAAGCATATAGAAAAGGCACTCTCATCCTCTTTAAAGCCCATACGCATGCTCCCCTTACCAATGGGAGTTGCCTCATTCAAGATGAAAGAGAAGAAAGTGAGAAAAAGAATACTTACATGCTATAAATGGGGATAATAACATGCTAAGAATGAAGGATGCTTCAACATGCTTGTAATACCCTCACCTTTACATATATGAAGTAAAAACTAAGGAGGAACCTTACCTAGGGGTTTAAGAACCCTGAAATGGTGTATTCGAGCCTCTTTGGAGCAAAGACAATGGCTAGAGCTGCACTTCCGAGCACCTACAACAAGCGTCCAAGTTTTCTCCTTGAATGAAGATGAAGAAGGAAAGGAGAGAAGAGGGATAGGGTGGTCCAAGAGGGGGTTTTGGGTGGTTTAGGAGGTGAAGAGAGGTTAGGAGAGGGGGTTTTTGAAGTGATGGAGAAGAAGAGTTTTTGGGGAGATGAAGAGAGCTTGGGAGAGAGATTAGAGGAGAGGAGTTGGGAGAGATGAGCAAAAGAGTGTTCTCTATGTATGGGTGGGATGGGGGTTTTTAAATGTGGGAGATGCATGGGTGTGTGCATGAGGCATGTGGGGGGGGGGGGGGGGAGGGGGGGGGGGAGAGAGAGAGAGAGAGAGAGAGAGAGAGAGAGAGAATTGTATGGGTGATGTGTGTGTGTGGGGATGCATAGGGTGATGCATGATGTATGGAGGGGGAGAGAGAGAGACGCACACACATATGCATGCATGGGATGCTCATGGATAAAAAAAGTGTTTGGAGGTGGGTCCCACATGGGGGATGAGTCATGGGAGAGAGAGAAGGAGTGAGAAAGATGTGGTGGGGAATTTTCAACATGTGGGGTGAGTCATAGGAGAGAGAGAGGGAGTGAGAAAGATGTGGTGGGGAATTTTCAACATGTGGGGGTGAGTCATAGGAGAGAGAGAGCACATGGGGATAATTGCAGATTCACCCCTAGATATTTATAGATTCACCCCCAGATAATTACAAACCTTCCCCTAGATATTTTTAGATCTTCTGATATTTACAAATCTTCCTCCCAGATATTTCCACCTATTGTCCTTTTGTCCCTTTTTTGCCACATGGCAGAGTTCTGTGCAATTGCCACATGGGCAGTTTTCGGCAATGCTACCTGTGCACACCTGACTTCGGTGGGTCACACTGAAAAAAAAGGGAATTTGGAGTCGCCACCGCCTGATGGGGTGTAGGCGGACACCTGGGTGCCTAGATTTTCTATTAGACTGGTCTGCGGCTTAGAGATTCTAAGTAAGTTCTCGGTTGCAGTCTGGGGAAGTCCGTAGACACCCCAGTCCACTCCGTCACATGACGGGTCCCATAGGTTTCCCTGGTTTGAGTCAACTTTGGTCTCTCACGCACCTGATTCCTATTCCAGCATGCACACTTGTTTAAGTCTGGCGGGACCGCCAAAGTGGTGTGGGTCCCTTTACTTGATTTTATCTTCTTAGCTTTAAAGTGAGGTGAATCTGATTGGGTGGGCCCCGTTGGAAGGCCCACGGTACCCCTTGGTGGGCCAAGTGTGGCCCACATGTTCCTTGGTGGGCCAAGTGTGGCCCTTTGGACTTTGGTTCAATTTGACTTGATTTTATTTTGAAGTTCAAGTTGGGTTATTAAGTTATTTCCATGCAAGGTGGGCCGGATTGCTTTGCGGGCCCGTGAGTGGGCCACACATGGTAGCCAAGTGATTTATTGGTTTTATCTTGCTTAAGTTTCCAAAATGGACCAAGCCTGGGCTTGGGGCCCTTTACCTGGGCTTGGGCTTGAAAGCCCAAGACTTCCTGGTTTAGTGTTTTAAAACCCTATCTTGGTCTGGTTCAATGGGCTTGGTGGGCCCGACAGGCCCTGCCTGTGGTCTTGGCCAAACCACAACCTAATTTAAGCATGCATGCCCCACCTAGGGCTTGGATGGGCCTCAAGTGGTCCGGCCCACTCAAATCTTTTATTTATCTTAGTTAAGCAAAATTTAATGGTTTGGGCTAGGTGGGCCCCGTTGGAAGGCCCACTGGAAATCAGGTCAGACCGGGTGGTCTGAGTCCCATGTTGGGTTTCCGGGTCTATTGGCTCATTTGGTTCGGTTTGAGAATTCCATCCACACTCAGCAAAATCACGGAATACATAGAAATCACGAAATACACAAGATATACAAGAGTCACATACACTGGGTCCAAGGGGAGGGACCTGGGGCCACTGTGGGCGGAGCAAAGCGGAGCCCACAGGGCGAGGTCCCTCCCCACACCAAGGAACGAGTTAGATGCGCGGCGAACAAAGGGGTTGGACGGTGCCGGGGGGGCTTCGCCTCCCACGGTACGGTATAGGGGTATTTTTGGAATTTAAAAAAAATGAGCAATTCAGCCTTAAAAGGGTATGCGCTAACCTCCGGGCGCTAAGCGCGAGGTTAGCGCGAGGTGGGCGGTACCAAAACAACGGAAAAAAGCACCCGTGGGCAAGGTGGGCGCGAGCTCAGCCCGAGGTAGGCGCGAGCTCAGTGCACCCAAAAAAAAAGTGGGCGCGAGGTAGGCGCGAGCTCAGCGCACCCAAAAAAGGTAGGCGCGAGCTCAGCGCATACCCTGATTCTCTGTTTTTTTTTTTTTCGAAACTCCATGATTGACTGGTTTTTAGGGTTTTTAAGCTCTGTAACTGCTTTCTGGGGATCATTAGACTCCCAGAAGACACCTGAACCCACTTCAAAATTAATCTAATATTGGTCCTCACGACTCAAATCTCTTTGCAAACCTACAAATCCGAAAACAAAACACTAATAGAACATGAATTAACATAACATGAATAATGAAGAAAGGAACATGGGGGCTTTATCGAGATACAACAGAGATGAGATCACAGGGAACATGCTCCCCTTCGAATCAAACAAGCAATGAAAAACAAGATGCTAGAGCTGCATGGAAAGCCTGATTTATATATATATTAAACAAAAGAACAAGGAGAGCTCACCTTGGTTCCAGGCCTTCGTAGAGTATGCCGGAGGGTTCCTTGGAGCTCACGAGCAGTTGCCGGAGCCTCCTTCTTCTCACACCGACAGCACGACCTCCTTCGCGTTCGTCGAGGAAGAAAAGGAAAGAAAGAACGGGGTCGGAGGAGCTTCAGGTGATGTCGGAAGACAAGGGGGGTATACGGAGGGGGTCTCGAACCAGGCAAAGTGGGGAAGAAGGCTCGAGCAAAGGGAGCCAACACCCAGAAAAACCCGAACTCGAAAACCTCCAACCAAAAAAAAATGCCGAACCTTTGAATGCCGAAAAACAGCCAACCCTTTGCAATGAAGGCTGCCGCGGCATTTATAGACGAAGACAGGGGGTATCCGCCGAGCTTGGCTCCCAGCTCGCGCCCAGTAGCTGTCGCTCGGCGTGAGCGACAAAATGATTAAATCATTTAACGCCGCCACGGGTTTGCCTTAAAAATCTGAAAATTAAGATATAGTCCCTGGGATATTTGGATTTAATATTATTTTATTCAGATATTTTCTGATTGGTCCTTGGGATCTTTTGAATGTTTGGATATTTATGGATTTGATTCCCGAGATATTTTCCTGCGCAACTCGCCACGTGTGCAGCTTTTTGCCACGTGCGCAGTTTGCCGGTTTTGCTGCTCGGGAATTTTGCCAGCTCATATTTTCTTTATCCGGGCTCTGATCTGGGCAAACTCAGTTGCGTTAAAATCATATCGGCCGGAGCCCTCTATCCAATGGCATGGGGGTAAGCACCTGGATCGGGGTTTAGCAGAAAGTCAACTTTCGACTCCCCCTCAAGTTTGACCGCCCGCAGAACCTTCATCCGGACTCTGATTCCTGCAAACTCAGTTGCGTTGGAATCGTGTCGAAATTCTCTATCCAATGATATAAAGGTAAGCATCTGGATTGGGTTTTAGCAGAAAGTCAACCTTTGGCTTCGCCCAAGTTTGACTGCCCGCAGAACCTTCATCTGGACTCCGATTCTTGCAAATTCAGTTGCGTTGGAATCGTGTCGAGATTCTCTATCCAATGATATAGAGGTAAGCATCTGGATCGGGTTTTAGCATAAAGTCAACTTTTGGCTTCGCCCAAGTTTGACCGCCCGCAGAACCTTCATCCGGACTCCGATTCCTGCAAACTCAGTTGCGTTGGAATCGTGTCGAGATTCTTTATCCAATGACATAGAGCGAGGTGGCTGATTATTACTTGATCAAAAAGTCAACTTTTTGTCCCCTCGGGGTTTGACTTTCTGCCAGGGTTTTCATTTTCAGCACTTCCAGGGGGTGGAAAAATAAGGTGCTTACAGCAGTCCCTCTTTGCCGGAGTCACCTTGGGGATGAACGACAAAGAAAAAGAAGAACCTTGTTTTTGCGCCCAGCATTTCTGTCGACGTGATTGATGAGCTTAAATCCTTTTGATTTTCATAAAAGGGGTGGAGACGACAAGCGTTGATCTCCGAAGTAGTGAAAACACCAACTGGTTTCCACTAAGATAACGAAGTTTGCTCACCCACTTCGGGCTTCTGGGAGCAACTTCTGATTTTGATTCAGATTAAAAAGGATGGGGTTGGACTTAATCTCATCAACCCGTTTTGACGTTGATGCAAGGCACTCAACAGTTTTCTCTTTCTTTTGTTTGTTCCATTAGGTGATTTCAGACTTCTAATTTGGGATTTGATTTCAGATTTCAGATTTTTTTGACTTGGGTTTTTTTTTTTTAAGGGGTTTGGATTAGGGACTGGAAGGAACGAAGAAGGAGGAGATGCTCTTGGCGAGGAGGTGCTCTCAACGCTGCTCGGTGCCTCAAGGGAGCTCACACACCTGTCCTATTCTATTTACAAAAGTGGGAAATGAAAAATTTACAAAAGGGGCCATCTTGCCCGGAGATTTCTTCTTTTTGTCTTCTTCTTCTTGAGAGGTTCTTTGTCTCTTTCTGCTTTTCCAGAGGGGAGATGCTTCTGCCAGTCCCCGTTTTAATGAGGTAGGGGCTTCCCAGTTCAAAGTAACTCCACTGGGGATTGGTGGGAGTCCCTTCCTTTTCTCTTTCTTACTTATGGGAGCCTTCTCGCTTTGGTCCTTCTTTTGCAAGACCAGCCTCTTCAGACTGGGCATGGTCTTAGCATACAGCTTCAGGTTTCTTGGACATTCCGCTGGGGAAAAGAGTCAGCTTAGGGACAGAGGAAGTCTTCGCCATTCCCCCTGCCGGCATATTACCGCATCGGCTTTCCACTGTTTTGCCTTTCTTTTGTTCTTGGCTTCTTGACATTTCTTGACTCCTTCTGGTTCTTTTGCCTTGCCTGGGCCTACAAAATTCTCACAAAGCAGTGAGGTATCTGACATTTGAACAAAGGTAAGTACCCATGGCTTACTTGCTTTTAATGCTTCTTTGCTTTTAATGTGTGTGCCAGTGCATATGACTGAAATGACACAATTTTCAAAAGTTTTTTTTTTTTTTGGAAATTTGTACAAGTGATTTTAAAAGAGAGGGGAGACCAACGATCATGGTGAATTGCCTTGTTAGCTCGAGGTGTTTCGGGATGGTGTACTCGACACACAATCCCATGAGACTCTTGACTCATGCCAACAAAGGCTAAAAAGGTGAAGGATGCTTCAAAGGGTGTTCCCCCTTTCCCAGTTTTTGTTTTTCTCTCACCTTGACCCAATTCTTCAGGGCGGTTTCAAGATTTTGCAATTGAGGGTTTTTCCCTTTTCCTTTTCCCTTGGGTTAGTGCCAGTCCCAGTTTACGGGTTTTGGCCGACTCGTTCATCATGTCCCATAGATCCGAGAGGTCTTTACATTGGGACGAAACATCGGCTTGGTTTTAAATCTAAGAAATGAAGGGATATAAGGCCCAAATTCTTATCTTTTCATTTTCAGGTTTTGCTCTGTGTCTTGCCAAAGCTCGTTCTTCTTTTTAGATTTCTTCATCATAGATCTGCATGAATCCCATTGTCACATTTTCTGCAATCAGAAAGGACTTTTTGATAGGACAAAACGAAGGCTGAGGTTTTTAGTTTATGAAAGAAAGGGAATAGAGCTCAAAGTATTTTGTAAATGGGTCGAGTCATGTCCTACCCTCTTCTTGACTACTTGGGCTTTGCTGCCACCTTTTTACTTTCCTTCATCATTTTTTCTTTTTGAGGTCTTTTTGTGGCCTTTGCCTTTTCCTTTTGCTTTTGCTCTATCACCATTTTTTGTTTTTCTATCCTTTGCTCTGGGATTATCTTGACTTTTTGCCTTGATTAGCAAGTCCCAATGTATTTCCTGCTTTCTTTTTCTCTTCTTTATTCCTGCTCATTCAGGTCTTCCCTTCTTTACCCAGCGCCAGATTTAGGGTTCATGACTCAGTGGGTTAGAAGAAAGAAAATTAGGCTCAAGATGGTTTAACTAGAGATATAAGTTTGAAAACTGGGGAAATAAAGCAAAGATGGCCTTTCATCCTTTTGCAGGAGTTGTGACAACTTGGAATGCTCATGCAAATTTACTCGAGACTCCATTTATCCTTTTTATTTTCTTTTGTAGCTTTGCCCCAGTGTGGGGTGGCTGAACACAACACGGGTATTTGAATGATACAATCAAGCTCAAAGTGTTCTGACTAGCGATTCTTGCAATTCAGGATTTATGAAGGATGGCCTCTTATCCTTTCTTAGAGACATAATGTCGAAGCCGGCCTCGGCCCTTAGCTGGTTCGGATACTTTCACTTTCTTTCTTTCTTTTCTCTCAAGGATCGCCCTACCCAATGTGGAGATAGGTTTTTAGGAAGAAAATTATGGTCTGGATCAAGAAGGAATTGCCTTTAGCTCAGTCAAGGTTCTCATGGGACAGCGTACTGCACCCAGCTGAAGATACCTTTGAGCAACTTGGCATTCTTCCATGATCGTGGTCATTGCCAAAAGAAGTGTGGTCTCAAAGCAGTGTCATCACCGACCACTCACTTGTGTTTTTTCAAAAGGTATTTTCTTTTCTTTTTGTGTTTTTCAAAATGTTCTTTACAAAAACCTTCATGAAAGTAAAAGCACTTAAAATATTTACAAGTAAAACACTCCTACCATGGATGCTTGGTGCAAAAAGCAAAGTTCAACTTATCCTGATCATGGTAGACTTGAAGATTTTGGATTTCAGGATTGCTCTTTGCCTTGCAGTTTTACCAACTTGTTCAGCTGGTGCCACTCGAAGACGCCTGATTGTGGTCAGGGAGAGGATTCGTGGTGATGGCCACGGGAGGAGTCGATACCATGGGATCAACCGAGATACGCTTGTTGTCGATCAAATCCTGGACATCGTGCTTCAGTTCCCAATAGCGATTGGTATGATGTCCGAGGGCTCCCATGTGGTAGTCGCAATACTCATTAGGGTTATAGGAGCGACTGTTGGACGGTTGCTGAGTTGGATGCTTCTTTTGTAAGTACCCTTTCTTCAATAGGGTTGGCAGCAACTCTGACAAGGGATAAGGTAAAGGTGCGAACACCCGGTTCAACCTTGCTTGGAATTCCTCCTTGGTCCACCTCGGCCGACCTGTGGATTGCACTCCCTGACCACTGTTCTGATTCTCTCTCCTGTCGGGTGCCGCAAAGTGGAGGGGCCTATTCTGCTGGACATAGTTGACATTCTCGTCCTCTCTCTTTCTGTCCATACCTCTTCCACTGGTAGGGCTCCTTCTTTGCTTTGTTGCAAAGCCAGCCACTCTGCCAGACTTCACCCCATCTTCTATTCTGTCTGCTAGCACCACAAGATCAGCGAAACTCGCCGCAAACTGCCCCAGCAGCAATGTGTAGTATGGCTACCCCAGCGTTGAGATGAACAATGTCACCATCTCTTTCTCCAACATGGGTGGCTGGACCATTCCAGCCATTTCTCGCCATCTTTTCGCATATTCACGAATGGATTCAGTACCCTTCTTGGCCATCTTTTGTAGTTCCATTCGGGTGGGCAGGACTTCTGTGTTGAACTTGAAATGTTCAAGGAATGTACTAGCTAGGTCGTCCCAAGTCCTGATCATGTTTCTGGCCAGACTGGCGAACCATTTTTGTGCTGAGCCTATCAATGAACGCTAGAAGAATTGGATCATAATTCTCTCATCATAGGCGTACTGGCACATATCCCCGTAGTATGCCCTTAGGTGCGAGAGTGGGCAGCCACTTCCATCAAACTTCACGAAGTCTGGGCATCTGAACTTTGGTGGAAGTTGCAGATTAGGGAAAAATCCTAGTCTGTCCAATGAGGCTTCCTTCGACATAGGACCTTGGTTCACATTCCGCATCTGTTCTTTTAGCATTTGCACATCTGCTTGCACCTGGGCTGAGACACCTATTGCCTCCCATGCTCGGTACCACTCTTCTTCTTCGTGCCTCATTCCTTGTGGTATTACTTGCTGCGGTGGTACGGCCAGGGGTGCCGGGATTTGTAAGGGCTGCTCCGGTTGACCTGGCAAACGATGTGGGATCTGTGGTTCTGGCAGCTGTAGGTCCAACTGTGGGAAAACTGGTGGTGGCTGCTCTAGCTGTGGCTGTTGTACCGGAGGTACCGGTTGCTGTGGCAGAGGTACCGCTGGTGGTGGCTGTACAAGCTGCTGCGGCGCTTGCATTCTCTCCATTTGCTGCATCATGGCAGTCATCATGGTGGTCATATTGGCCATCTGCTGATTAAGGCCAGCGATCACAGGGTGGCCTTCCAAATCCTCTTGCCTATGAGGCAGGAGAGGCGGCGCTTGCTCGAGTCCTTCGGCAGGATCCATCTGTAATCTTCTTTTTGAACGTAGGAGGTATGGGCTGCGATACGCAATCTTGGTACCTGGGTTGAAAATAGACAAGTCAGTACAAGGAATGCATATTACAATGAAATACGATGCATGTCAGTGCAGATTATTCATGATCTTTTTCTTTTTCTTTTTCTTTTTTTTATGTTCTACTGGGATGCAGAAACTTGAAAAGTTGATTTCCACTTGATTGAGTTCAGGAAACTACAATAGTTGATTTAAGATTTGGCGTTTATGCAAACGCGAAGCGTTGATTTTTGCATTGGGCTTTGGAAACGCGAAGCGTTGATTTCCAGAGGCTTGGATAAGTCAAGGGGAGAGTCCCTGTATTTGGTCTCTAGAAACTGCAAGAGTTGATTTCTGAAGTTTTTGGAAGCTGCAAGAGTTGATTTCAAGGAAACTCGAGGAGTTGATTTCTAAGAAACTGCGAGAGTTGATTTCCAAGAAACTCGAGGAGTTGATTTCTGAGAAACTGTAGGAGTTGATTTCTGGGAAACTGCGAGAGTTGATTTCCAAGAAACTCGAGGAGTTGATTTCTGAGAAACTCTAGGAGTTGATTTCTGGGAAACTGCGAGAGTTGATTTCCAAGAAACTCGGGTTGTTGATTTCTGAGAAACTTTAGGAGTTGATTTCTGAGAAACTGCAGGAGTTGATTTCTGGGAAACTGCGAGAGTTGATTTCTAAGAAACTCGGGTTGTTGATTTCTGAGAAACTCTAGGAGTTTATTTCTGAGAAACTGGAGGAGTTGATTTCCGGGAAACTGCGAGAGTAGATTTCCAAGAAACTCGAGGAGTTGATTTCTGAGAAACTCTTGGAGTTGATTTCTGAGAAACTCTAGGAGTTTATTTCTGAGAAACTGGAGGAGTTGATTTCTGGGAAACTGCAAGAGTTGATTTCCAAGAAACTCGAGGAGTTGATTTCTGAGAAACTCTAGGAGTTGATTTCTGAGAAACTAGAGGAGTTGATTTCTGGAAAACTGTGAGAGTTGATTTCCAAGAAACTCGAGGAGTTGATTTTTGAGGATTTTTTTTTTTTTTGAATTTGCAAGAATTAATTTTCACTTTGATCTCTTTTTTGCCGCTATCTGGGGGCAAGGGGGGAGTCCCTGTTTTTGGTTCCAGAAACTGCAAGAGTTGATTTTTGAAAAAAATTTTTGGAATTTGAATTAGTTTTCACTTTGATCTCTTTTTTGCCGCTACCTGGGGGCAAGGGAAGAGTTCCTGTTTTTGGTTCCAAAAACTGCAAGAGTTGATTTCTGAAATTTTTTGGAATTTGAATTAGTTTTCACTTTGATCTCTTTTTTGCCGCTACCTGGGGGCAAGGGGAGAGTCCATGTTTTTGGTTTCAGAAACTGCAAGAGTTGATTTCTGAAAATCTTGGAAACTGCAAGAGTTGATTTCCCAGGATTGGTACATGTCAATGGGACAGTCCCTGTATTTGATCTCCAAGAACTTTTGAAGGGTAAGTAATTTCTACAGAATTTGGGGAAACGCGAAATGATTTCCAAAGCAGTAGAAGCACGAAATGACTCCTATTAAGATCTGGGGAAGTGCGAAATGGCTTTGATTTGGATTTCAGAAACACGAGATGGTTTCAGATTAATGGAAGCTCGAAATGGCTTCGACTAAGATTCTAGGAAACACGAATGGTTTCAAATTAGCGGAAGCACGAAATGGCTTCGATCTGAGGGAAACACGAAATGGTTTCAATTTTGGAAACACGAAATGGTTTCAAATCTGAGGAAGCACGAAATGGCTTCAATTTTGAAAAACACGAAATGGGCTGCGAGTAGTGGAAGCGCGAAGTGACTTCGACTAAGATTTTGGGAAACACGAAATGGTTTCAAATTAGCGGAAGCACGAAGTGGCTTCGATTTGGGGAAACACGAAATGGTTTCAGATTAGCGGAAGCGCGAAATGTCTTCGACTAAGATTTTGGGAAACACGAAATGGTTTCAAATTTGTAGAAGCACGAAATGGCTTCGATTTGGGGAAATACGAAATGGTTTCAATTTTGGAAACACGAAATGATTTCGAATTTGGGGAAGCGCGAAATGGCTTCAAATTTGGGGAAGTACGAAATGGCTTCGGTTTTGGAAACACGAAATGGTTTCAAATTTGGGGAAGCACGAAATGACTTCAAATTTGTGGAAGCGCGAAATGGCTTCGATTTGGGGAAACACGAAATGGTTTCAATTTTGGAAACACGAAATGGTTTCGAATTTGGGGAAGCACGAAATGGCTTCAGATTAGCGGAAGCGCGAAATGGCTTCCACTAAGATTTTGCCATTCAGAGGCGAAGGGAAGAGTCCCTGATTTTGGGGGTAGTCCCGGCTTGGGAAGAAGTCCCTGCTTTTGGGAGAGTCCCCGTTTGGGAGAGTCCCTGCTTTTTGGGGAAACACAAAATGATTTCCTAGGGCTGCAGAAGCGCAAAATGGCCTTGACTGAGATTTGAGATTATCCATTGGCATTTTGCCATATTTGGTCTTTACTTGGATTTGAAATTTCTTCTTTTTTCTTTTCATCATTTTTCTTTGTCCTTTCAATTTGGCTGATGGCCATCGGCAAGGGTCAGGCCTCTCCTTGATTTCCCTTGACTTGTTACTTTGGGCTGAGTCACAGCCAATGATTTTTTTGATTAAGCCGAAGCTGATTGAGGTACGAGGAATTGGAGCAAGTCCCGGTGTAGCTTTGATTTTGAAATTTTTGCATTGTTTCTCATGAAAATGATTTAATCAAAATGTTTGTACAAATGATCTTGAAGTGTGTGCACTCAATGCATGGAGATGCTTGCACCAAATTAAAGCCAAAGCTAAATGACATTACCATTCAGGAATCTAGTATCAAGAAATGAATATAATAAGTACACCAAAAAAGGGTGTGTGCACAATCCTAAAAAGGTTGGTGCCTCGCGGGGCACGACTTCTAGACACACTTGTGTATGGAAGCACATCCGAGTCCCGGTCTGCTTTCTTTCATCTGTTCTTCCATCTGCCTTTGCCTTTAGGTGCTAGACCCAAAAGAATTTAAAATTTGCCAACGAGGGCAAAAATTTACATGATATTCACACAAAATCTGCAAAGGATTCATCCTTAGGGCTGTTGGGAGCCAGAAGGAAGGATACAATTTTGCTTCAAGGCGGGTAAGCCAAATTCCAAAAATTTAGGGTTTGGTGCCCCTACTCTGATCTGGCATGCTTTCATCTGATTATCTGATCTGACCGGCTTTCATATGCTCAAAAGGCCGACCCGGACTCAGAGTGCTTCCAACGGACTCAATGGGTCGAGGCCCACAGCTCGCAGGACTCCATGCATGGATCTGGGGTGGTTCCCCTGAACAAAGTTTGGTTGGTTTCCTAAATTAGGGCTAAGGCAGCCCATGATCTAGGGTTACTCAATTTTATGCAAAAAGCAGGGGTTGCTACCCCTAATGGACTCTGGATTTTATTCCAATTTTACTCCTCTTGTATTCATCATTCACAACATACTCACCCTCGCATGCTCAACGCGTGGTTTACTCAGAAACGTTAGGTGGGGGAGGATACCCAGCCCGAGACATAAGCCTACAAGGGTCTGGACCAGTACTGGATCCTCGTGTGCCACGGCAAGAAACCAGTGGTGCTAATGGACTCCAGAAAACTAGGGGGATGGGTTTACACTGCTTTCCCTGGCAAGCCACAGGAGCGTAGGTGCTAATACCATCCCAAGAGTCAGTTCATAGGAATTAGAAGGGTAGGCTGCTAGAGAGATCTAGGTTTTGGAAAAGAAGAGCAATATCCGCATTCACTCAATCATTCAGGGTCGATCATTCACGCAATCCCCCTCGTGCGTGTCACCCCACGCATTTTATCACAAAATTTGAAAATTAAATCCATCCACAGTGTGGTGGTGTGCCCTTGTGTGCAGTTGGGCTAAGTGCTGTGTCTAATCGGGTGAGATTTGATTGGATTTTGTTGATAAAGGAATTTTTACCATCTCGTATAGTAAGGTGCAGAATTGGCACGCAATACGAGGTTCTGGGAAAGTCCCCAGGTAAGTGGAGGGTCACAGGGAACCACTTAAATTCCACTTGCCTTAGGCAATTATCTCGTCCTTGTGACAGGACTCCCCAGAATACGTAATTACGTGTATTCCATGTCTTACTAAGCGAGGTAGTAAAAAACCCTAACATCGACTAAATCCATCTTAGGTTGACTCATTCTAACCAAGGGTCCTATTGGGCTGAGAAATCCCCAGTGGAGTCGCCAGGCTGTGCGCACCTGACTTCGATGGGTCGCACTAAAAAAAAATGGGAATTTGGAGTCACCACCGCCTGATGGGGTGCAGGCGGACACCTGGGTGCCTAGATTTTCTATTAGACTGGTCTGCGACTTAGAGATTCTAAGTAAGTTCTCGGTTGCGGTCTGGGGAAGCCCGTAGACACCCCAGTCCACCCCGTCACGTGACCGGTCCCATAGGTTTCCCTGGTTTGAGTCAACTTTGGTCTCTCACTCACCTGATTCCTATTCCAGCATGCACACTTGTTTAAGTCCGGCGGGACCGCCAAAGTGGTGTGGGTCCCTTTACTTGATTTTATCTTCTTAGCTTTAAAGTGAGGTGAATCTGATTGGGTGGGCCCCGTTGGAAGGCCCACGGTACCCCTTGGTGGGCCAAGTGTGGCCCACATGTTCCTTGGTGGGCCAAGTATGGCCCTTTGGACTTTGGTTCAATTTGACTTGATTTTATTTTGAAGTTCAAGTTGGGTTATTAAGTTATTTCCATGCAAGGTGGGCCGGATTGCTTTGCGGGCCCGTGAGTGGGCCACACATGGTAGCCAAGTGATTTATTGGTTTTATCTTGCTTAAGTTTCCAAAATGGACCAAGCCTGGGCTTGGGGCCCTTTACCTGGGCTTGGGCTTGAAAGCCCAAGACTTCCTGGTTTAGGGTTTTAAAACCCTATCTTGGTCTGGTTCAATGGGCTTGATGGGCCCGACAGGCCCTGCCCGTGGTCTCAGTCAAACCACAACCTAATTTAAGCATGCATGCCCCACCTAGGGCTTGGGTGGGCCTCAAGTGGTCCGGCCCACTCAAATCTTTTATTTATCTTAGTTAAGCAAAATTTAATGGTTCGGGCTAGGTGGGCCCCGTTGGAAGGCCCACTGAAAATCAGGTCAAACCGGGTGGTCTGAGTCCCATGTTGGGTTTCCGGGTCTATTGGCTCATTTGGTTCGGTTTGAGAATTCCATCCACACTCAGCAAAATCACGGAATACATAGAAATCACGAAATACACAAGATATACAAGAGTCACATACACTGGGTCCAAGGGGAGGGACCTGGGGGACATAGAATTCTTGTCACTGAGGAAAAAAGCAGAATATTCAAGTGATACAACCAAACAGCAACTGGGGAAGCTTGTCACCAGAAATAAGCGGAACCCAACAACAACGGAAAGAAAGGATGGAGTTGGGTGAATGGAGTTCGGGACTGTCAAGTAGGATCCTTGAGAGATGCAACCCATCAACAAGGTCGACAGTGGAGATGATCGGAACCTAGTCAAGTACTTGGAATTAGTGGGGTTTGGCGGATGGAGTTAAGGACAAATTTAGATTTTTAGAAGCTGCTTAAGTAGCCTAAAAGACGATGAAGGTAGTTATCTATTTTAACACATAGATTTTTAGAAACCACTGAAATTGCTAAATCAAGGTAAATACATATGCTTAGCGAGGGCATTTTAGTCATTGATTATCAGGCCAGAATCTGGCCAATTCTCTTTATAATTAGTATAAATGTGTGTATTATATATATAGATAGTAGGGAGGTAGACGGTTAGTTGAGATGTTCGGACACGCATTTGACAAAATATATAATTTAAGTATATGACCTAACGTGTGTATTATATATATATAGATGGTAGGGAGGTAGACGGTTAGTTGAGATGTTCGGACACGCATGTGACAAAATATATAATTTAAGTATATGACCTAATGTATGTGTAGGTAAATTTAATTCATAAACAAATGACAAGTTCACATCAAGTTCGTAAATGCATGGCCTTGCTGGTTGGTTCATGCATATGAGGGTTTACTTCCCTAGGGTGGATCCAATATAAGCCTATTAAGCCATGCCTAGGATAGGTTCCTACATTCCCCAAAAAAAGAAAAAATCATAAATGCAAGTTTATTTTCAGCTTAGGAAGAGATACTGATGAAAGGTTTTTTTTCTTTTTTTGGCGACCCACCTGACTCGCTGATAGCTGTAAGGGAATTGGCTTGAACAGGCTTGCAGCGGAAGGTGGCAAGGTGTGTCGTTTTGCAGAAACAACTTTTTTGAGATTCGAGAGGCTTCCTTTACCCCAATGCGGTTTCCCCCATGAAAGCACACTAACCTGTGCTTGGGCCCCCTTTCCCATAAAGTTTGGTCTGTGCTGTCTCTGTGCTCATCTACTCCTGCTTTTTCCCCGCTGTTGTTCTAGTTGCCTTCCGGTTTTCACCTAGTTTTATCCCGACTCCTCTTCCCCCTATCCATGGAAGACCTTACAACAAGCCTTAAGAAGCTTTTCATACCACCCCGTCCCACAACTGTATTCAAGCCCTCTATGGAAGACAGAGAACGAATCTGTTCAAGCTGGAAGTATCTTATCATTGGCGAACTTCAAGAGGAGGATCTGCAACTTAACTCTTTTAAGAATGTCATTGGAAGGCTATGGAAGGGTATTGATCTATATAAAGTCATTAAAACCGCTCCAAGACGGTTTGTGATGGCTTTCCAAAGTGAGAAGGACAAGGAAAGAGTTCTAGAAGCCCAGTCTTGGGTGATCAACTCCTCTCTCATGCTAATGGAGAATATCAACGCTGAAGAGGAGGCCAGCTCCTTTCATTTTCAACACATCACCATATGGATGCAAATCAAAAACCTTCCTAGAAGGTTTCATAACTACAAGGTTATATCGGACCTAACGAATTTATTTGGAGTTTGTCTTGATGTGGATATAGATGAGGACTCGATTAGTAAAAACGAACCAGCTGTTAAAGTTAAACTCCCCCTCTCGCTTCCGATCCCCCCGGGGATCTACTTTGAGGCTGAACCTGGTGAAAATATTTGGATTAATTTCAAGTATGAAAGTCTACCGAAGGTTTGCATTTCTTGTGGTATCTTAGGGCATTCGATTCTTAACTGCAATAACCCATATATGGGGAAAACATAAGAGGATGGGGGGTGATGTGTGCAGGAAATACACAGAGGATCTTGCCATACCCATGAGAAGAAGGCGAAATCTGTTGTTTGGGGGTGCTAGCAGAACGATGGCTGAGTCAGCGAGGCATGGGAGAACTCATAGAACGAGTCAAGCAACCCAGCAGTTGAACTCACCAACCCATCCGAGAGGCCGTGACTCTGAGTCCTATGTGTCGCCTGACAACCCGTCGAACACGTCAACCGTCACCTCTGCCGCAAATAATTCAAATGGTTATGTCAGAGAGAAAATACACTCGGATGGGAAGGATTTGGCGTTTCAAAGTGGACCCAACGGTAATGTTATTCATCTGGATTTGGGCTCTTTGCCTCTTGGGCCCAACCTTCTAACCTCCACCTTCTTTAAGTTTGGTGAGTATAAGACCAACCATAATCCCGAATTGGCCCTTAAATCTTCACCCCACCTTACTCTAACTCTTAACAAGCCCAAGCCCAACTCTAACAGAACCCAAAAAAGAATAGCGGGTCGTTTTAATGGCAAGCCCAGTACAGCAGTTGAGCAAATGGACTGGATCACCCTTGGTGTAGACCGCAGACATTGGGAAAGGGGGCCTGAGCCATCTAAAAAGAAGAGGAAAGGTCCCTCTGCCGAAATTGAAGAAGTGTTTGACTTCTCCCAGCACCCATGCCATCCATCCTCCTCTAGGGGTCTCGACCCCGACTATCCTCGCTAAATATGAAAATTGTAGCCTGGAACTGCAGGGGTCTGGGCCGCACCCCAACCAGGCTACACCTGAGAAGCATACTTCGCATGCAAAGGCCAAATGTTGTTTTCATTTCTGAAACCTTGATGAATGCTAGAAACTCTGAGAAAAGAATCAAGAAATTCGACTACCCAAATCACTGGTGGAAGGCCGCGGAAAACAAAGCTGAAGGTTACTGGATTATGTGGGACCAAATGTGTGACATCACTGTTGAGAAAGATTTATCTTGGTGTTTACTCACTACCATTTCCAGCAAACAAGAGGGCAACTTTGAAGTGGCCTTCGTCCATGTGAGCTCTGCAGGTCTCGTTCAAATGAAGCAATGGGAACAGTTAAAGCAGATGGAACATGTAGCCATGGTGCCGTGGCTCACAATAGGGGATTTCAATGTGGTCAGGTTCAGCCATGAAAAAAAAGGTGGAAATCCAATTCAGGTACGTAAAGCAGAACACTTTCAGAATTTCATTAATGAATGTAATCTTGTTGATATTCCTTGTAAGGGGCTTAAATTTTCTTGGAATAATGGGAGAGAGGGGAATCGAAACATTAGAGAGAGAATTGATAGAGCTTTGTGTAACACTGATTGGTTTACTAAATTTCACAACGCTTTGCTGTGGCAAGACCCTATCATTGGGTCCGACCATGCCCCCCTTTGTCTGATCACCAATTATTCAAATGCTAAAAAGAACAGAATTTTCAAGTTTGAGAAATTTTGGATAGATGAACCAAATTGTAAAGAAATCATTGGTGAATCTTGGGGGAATGGTGGGGGTAACCTGCAAACAAAAATGAGTAAGTTGAAATACAAACTTGAAAAATGGAACAGAGAGGTGGTTGGAGACTTAAATAAAAGAGTGAACCAAAAATTCCAAACTCTGAAAGAAGCACAAAAAAACCTCGAAAGATGGGACTGTGACGAAACCAGAAACAAGGAAAAAATTGCTTACACTGAACACATAAATGACTTAAAAGCTCAAGAAAAACTCTGGTTTCAAAAGTCTAGGTTTAAGTGGTTAAAAGATGAGGACTTAAATACGAAATTTTTCCACTTAACTACCATAAATAGGAGGCACTTTAATCGAATTGTTTCGATTAAGGATGAAAATGAGGACGAGGTTAGTGATCCGAAAGACATTGAAAAGACCTTTGTGGATTACTTCTCGGGGATCTTCATGGCTGATAATATAGAGAGAGACTACTCCACATTGAACCTCATCCCCCCCCCCCCCCCCCCCCCCCCCCGTGAGTGAGTTGGAGAACCAAATGTTAATCAGACCCACTTCTGAGATTGAAATATGGAATGCTATATAAAGTTTAGGAGCCCTCAAGAGCCCTGGACCTGATGGCTTCCAAGGTCTTTTCTACCAAACCTACTGGGAAACCATAAAACATGAGGTCTGCTGCTGTGTGAAAAATTTTTTCATTACTGGGAACCTTGATGATAAAATGAACCACACTAACATTGTGTTGATACCCAAGAATGATAACCCCAGAAGACTAAGCCATTTTCGGCCCATCAGCTTGTGTAACTTTTGTTACAAGATAATATCCAAGATCATGGTGATCAGAATGAGACCTATTTTACATAGGTTGATTTCCCCCTTTCAATCTGCCTTTGTGCCTGGAAGAACTATCCAAGAAAACATCTTGACTGCCCAGGAACTATATCACTCCATTAAGAAAAAAAAACCCAAAAAGGCTTCTTTGCTGCTAAATTAGATTTGGCCAAGGCTTATGATAGATTAGACTGGAATTTCATTAAAAAAAACTCTCCAAGCCTTTGGTTTTTGTCAAGACTTTGTGAATCTTATCATGGGTTGCATAAGCTCTGTCTCCTACAACTTGTTAGTTAATGGTAAGCCTTGTGGTATGATTCATCCTTCAAGAGGAATCAGGCAAGGGGATCCTTTGTCCCCATACATCTTCATTCTCACTCAACAAGTCTTGTCGGCTGCTCTAATCAAGGCTGAGCAAGAATTCATCATCACTGGTATTAAAGTAAACAGGTTTGCCGAGCCTATCAATCACATACTTTATGCAGATGACCTTTTATTGTTTGGTAAGGCAAATCAAGTAAATGCTAGGAGATTCATGGAAATTACTAAACAATTTTGTAAGTGTGCAGGTCATAAATTCAATCTTGAAAAGTCTGAACTTTTCTTGAGTCCTTGTATCAAAGGTAAGCACAAAGGTGAGATTGCTAGAGCTTTTGGAATGAGAACTACAAGAAAGCCGAGTAAGTATCTGGGAATTCCTACATTTGTTGCTGGTCCTAAGATAGGAAATTTCAATGAAGTGATTGATAGAATAAATAGGAAACTAACTGGCTGGAAAGCAAAAACTTTGACTTGGTAGAGTAACTCTCATCAATGCAACTCTCCTTAGCACCTCCCAGTACTACATGGGTTGCTTAAAGATGCCTTGTACCATCACTGACCATATCGATAGAGAAGCTAGGAGGATCTTTTGGTTTAAACCAGGGAATGAGAGACCTATTCACACTTTATGCTGGGAAAAGGTGTGCTTGCCTAGAAGGTGTGGTGGATTGAATATCAAAAACAGTAAACTGTTCAACATGGCAGTCTTTTCTAAAGCTGCATGGGCTTTAGTGTTGAATGAAGACAAGTTGTGGACCAAATTTTTCAAAGACAAGTACTACCCTAACCAAGATTTCTCTGAGGCCAAGGCCAACCCAAATTCATCATGGCTTTGGAAACAATTGTGTAAGGCAAAGGAAGTAACCAACAAAGGCACTGGGTGGATAATTGCGAATGGAGAGAAGATTTGCATAAAATACAAAGGCTGGCTACACCATTTCAGTAATGGATTACCTGGCAGCACAAACTTTGATCCCAATTGCAAAGTAGTTGAGTTGATCGACCCAGCGGAAAGATGCTGGAAAAATCAGAAACTGGAGGAGCTATGGCCCAAGCAAATTGTTGATCACATCAAGGATACACCAATTGATAAGTTTGCTGCAATGGACAAAAGGATTTGGACGGGAACAGCAAAAGGTAAGTATACAGTATCGTCAGCTTATAGGTTACTAACTCAAAATGATGATGTGCAGGGTGAGGCAATCAAATGGCTAAGGATGTGGAAAATACCATGCCCTCAAAATCCTGCTGCTGTGGAAGATAATACAAGCAGGACTTGCCACAAATGAGATTCTGAATCAGAGAATAGGTGTTCCTGTAGAAATGTGTCCATTATGTAATAAGGAACCTGAATCAATGAGTCACTTGTTTTTAAAATGTGATTTCCTAAGAGCCTTATGGTTCGGGGCTATGGGTGGTCAACTTAATGGAGGGCCCCCCCAACATTGCAAGGAATGGATTTTCGAAGGCATAATGAAGATGGACCGGGATCGATATGATACATCGCAGAACCTTCTTGTTGCATGGGCCAATCTCTGTTGGGTGGTTTGGATAACAAGAAATAAGGTAATTTTCGAAAATATAACTCCTTCTATCAACTTATGTTTGGCGTTTTTCAACAGGTTACAGGATGACACAGAATTGTTGATTGGGCAAAGCAATAGAGAAACAAGACATGCCAAAGAAGAGGTTGCCTGTAGATGGAAGAGGCCTACCTATCAAGGCATCAAGATCAACATTGATGGAGCTGCAAAAGGATATCCCGGGGAAGCTGCGTATGGAGTGATTGCTCGTGATGAAGATGGTCGATTAATTGGCGCAATAGCACAAAAGCTGGGCGTAACAGAATCTGTCATAGCTGAAGCCCATGCGGCTATTGAAGGCCTCAAGATGGCTGCCTACTTGAACCTACAGAATGTCACTATTGAAGGGGACTGCAAGGTCATCATCGACACCCTCTCCAGAAAGACATCCCCCCCATGGAAGATTTGGGCCCTTATGGAAGAAGCAACCATCATCTCCTCCTTCCTTCATAACATTAAGTTCTCATACGTCTACAGAGAAGGCAACAAGGTCGCTGATCTCCTGGCAAATTTTGCAATTGAAGAATACTCCTGTTTCTGGTTAAGTGGGCTACCTAAGTGCATTAGTCGTGCTCTAAATGATGATATTTTAGGTCGGACAACTCTAAGATTTGTATCTCCTGGAGTTGCTGTTTAATAAGTGGTGGAATGTTGTAAATCAAAAAAAAAAAAAAAAAAAGATGAAAGGTTTTGCGATCCAATTACAAAATGAACTTTCGATTAAATTATCTGGGCATTGTTTAGTTCCGTCAGATCCCCGAGACGTCTGGTTTGGAAGCTGGCCCTAAAGCATAGGCTGGACTTTCACAAGTCAGGTCATCCTTTCAAAGAATTTAAGGATGAGATATCCCCCATTCGGTTAATAACCTTTTTTTTTTTTTTTTAAGAAATCCATAATCAAATGGCAAATAACCAGTCATGGGCGTATGGATTTGGGTAAATATTGGGCCATACCGGGCTGAGGAAGCGGTACAGCCGAGAAAAACTTGAGACCAACGCAATATTTGCATGAACCGGTAGGGAACCAAACGTTACCCAGCAGCCCTCTCACATTGATCTTGGATTTAGGCCCACTGACCAAAGGAAGTCGGCATTCCTACGGGCCTGAGCCAACCTTCTCCATTGATCTTGGATTTTTGGATTTAGGCTCATTGATCAAAGGAAGTGGGCATTCCTACGGGCTCTTTAAAACAGTTTCCTTTCACTCAGGATTAAATAAGAATTAAAAGTGGATTAAAAGAGGATGCGGGCCAGACGCATGAGGCCTATACAATAATACAGGCTAAAAAAGATACATGCTGAATATCTTAGGCTGTGTTTGAGATTTCTTAATTAAGTGTTTAATTTAATTTATAGCTTAATTAAGTGTTTAATTAAGTTTAAAATGTGTTTGGTAATGTTAGATGGATAATCACTTACCCATAAGAAGTAGAGGAAGCTGACCCGTAAGGAGAATTATTTCTTGATCTCGATCGAGCTTAGCAACAACAGGCACTACACGCTAACCCTGTACCTCACACCGGCAGTTCAGGCACCGGCATAGGGTTGTCATGGAAAGCCCGAACGACAGCGTATGTGTCGGGATCGGCCAACAGGGTTTCGCATCTGGAGGAAGAAGGGATCTCATTTGGATCGATGTAGAAAATCATCGGTCAAAACTCTGGCTTGGCATCACTGTTATCACAGCTTGGATCCTTCAGTTCCATTATGAGAGCAGGGATTCCAAGCTCGATTTTGACGGAACCTTTGCTGGCCGTCGAGAAAAACACTTTAGTACGTTGCCGGCCATGAACTCTACTTTAATCCATCTACACTTTAATCTTCAACCCCTTCTCGCCATCGTCATGGAGTACACCGCCGACGGTGAAGTTTTCCAGCTGTCCCTGTCTCTAAAAAATTCTCTCAATTGATTCCGTTTTTCTCAATCGACTACGTGTGCATTTTATAAAGATTGGAATCCTCAAAAAGTCTCCAAAACTCTATCTCCGGTTCTTTCTTATCTCAGGCCATCGCAACTATATTTTCCTTTGTATAGATAGAGCATAATGAAACAACGGAACAGAGTAATTATATATTCTCGACATAATTTTTTTTTTATTAAGTGCTTTATATGTACATGTTTACCAAACACCAGTTTTTTGAAATAAACCTCTCTTTACAACCATGGATATGTACTCAATTTAAGATGATTTATCTATAAGCTCTTATCCATAAGCCACCAGCAATCCGAAACGCCACCTTAGATGAAGTAGTCTAGACAGATCCAATCAGTTGGAACTTTTACCAGACTAGTTTAGATCCAGGTGTTTGTGTACACCTCTTGAAAAACCAGACAGTTACGACTCCTCCAAAACTGCCCAATAGTTTATCGGCTGGGATAGAATTTGGACTCTAGTCACACTACTACGTTGGCCAAATTAAATCTTTTAAATAATTATTAACGTATCATGGACGCTGCAGCATAGAGAAAGAGGTCCCACAGCCCAAAACAATCCTGGCCCTTGGTATCACCGGCTATTCCTTACCAGAGAAAACGTATTCTACACATGAAAACCGTTTGCATCAATAAATAAATAAAACCTGCATTTGGGCAATGTGATTAGTTCATTCAACTTCAAAAAAAAGGAAAAAGGAAAAAGTCATCTCAAAAATGTTATGTCTGTCCTGTTAAATTAATTTTATTGGGAAAATTTCAAAAACATGCCACTTTACAGCGATTATTACAAAAACATGCCATAAAGATGCAAAATTTCAAAAACATGCCACTTTTGAGAATTATTACCAGAAAGGGGTCATTGCACGTTTGGGGAAATTGCAATGCCCAAAATGTCCTTGGATATAAGGGCATGTTTGCACGTGCCCCGTTCTCTCCTCTCCTCTCCTCGCCTCTCGCCCTCGTCCTGTGCGAGTGAAAAAATCCCACCTGCGAAACCCTAAACCCGACGACGAACGCCGGCTAATCTTCTCAAAATCCGGCGAGCTAGGGTTGTTCCCGCGTTCTCTCCTCGTTCTCTCCTCTCCTCTCCTCTCGTCCTGTGCGGAATTTCAAAAAGTGAGAACCCTGCGAATCCCAACCCTAAACCCGAAGCCGACGACGAACGACCGGCCAATCCCTTCTTCGCCGGCGAGCTAGGGTTGTTGCCGGAGCAAGTTTGCTTCGTCTCCAAGCCCGACGAACCCCCACGAACCCCGACCATTCTCATCTTCTTCTCCAGAAGGGCGAAACCCTCTCCTTCCCCCATTCCTCTCTTCGATGAAACCCTCTCGTTTCGTGCATTGTTTTCCTCTCCTCTCTGTTTGCACACATTGAGGAATTCGTCGTTGGAGAGCCACCGCGGTTGAAGTTTGTTGCCGTCGACGACCTGCTGTTTCAGTGTTTCAGTGTTTCAGTGTTTCTTAATTTTGTTGAAACAAGTGCCCTGTTTAAAGGCCTTATAACCTGGTTTGGTGTCTACCCTATCTTTTTTCGGTTCCCATTTCCACCAGGTTAATGTGCTGGCCGTCTCCAAGAATGACCAGTTGTCCTGCTACGGCCGACCATGATGAGCCCTTGACGCTATAATATGCAATGATCAAAACTGAACTCCTCTGGATCATATCAGTAGCATCATGGATAATGGGTGATAGGTGCATTATTCTGCATTTTAATTTTTATGATCCCGCCTCTATCTTGGATGCTTTTTCATTTTATTTTCATTATTTCATTTGGCAATTGAATCTCTTCTTGATATTTCTAATTGTTTAGACAATTGAATTTTAGGCCTTCTTGTTTCTTGTCTGTTTCTGAGGATTTTAAAAAGTTGCTAGTACTTGAGATGAATCTGTGCACCAGGGATACATTTGAGTTTGACCCAGTAAGTTAACATTCTACATCTCTGCTTTCTTAATATTCATTTTGTTTTATTAGTGTTGAAGACAAATTTGATAGCACTGCTTTGATAGTGTTTTCCCTTTCATGACACGAAGCATAGGTTATATGTATTGGTGGCTTTATAGAAGTCCTACCAAATAGGAGAAACCCATATTCTAAATTTATTTTTTCACATATTTTGATTATATAAGTTCCTCAATCGAATTTCCCAAATTTATTTTAACTTTTTTTTTTTGGGTAATAAAAGTAGGTGCCTTAGGATTTGGAATTGGGAATTCTTAAGAGGATGGATTGATGGATACTTAATTGAAACCCTGGAATTCAACTCGGCAACAAAAAACCAATCTCTTGACATTGTAATGTTTAGCTGAAAATGTGATTCAGAATTGCAATCCTTCAGAAATAAAAGACATTGCAAGAAACATATGAGAATTGATGAAGGTACTAAAAGGCATTTCTTGGGATAACTCAATGACAAATAATATAAAAATCAAAGATTGATGCCTACAGTTCGAATACAATGATAAATTTAATTTGCTTTTTATACTATGCAAATTGTGTAAGCTAAAATATACTTGTGAATGTTTGAAATTTATGTCACTACTCACTAGCTAGCTCTCTACATCTGTTTGGTGCTGTTTGCTTTTCAGTTTAAAATAGAAGAGATTAAAAACCTCCAATAACAATCTGTTAAGTATTGGAAGTCTCATCGGTAGAGCCAACAAACTCATTGAATTTGGGAAGAACTTCTAAAGAAGCATGGTTATACAAGGCCATTGCTAGAGTGGAAGCAAAAAATTTAATGGCTTCAGAACACATTCGCAACTCAGAGCACTACATCATTCATGGACTTTTTTCAGTGTAATGGAGCTGCTTGCTCGCTTCTATAGTTGGACAACGATGGTGTAAACATTTACTACAGCCAATATTCGAAAAACATGCAAATAACTCATATTCAAATTCGAAAGGGCACATTTCGCTAAGGCAAACAACAGAATCATTGAAATTTAAGCCATTTCTACAAGAAGATTACCATTTAAATATGTGCAAATATGCAAATGCGCAAATTTAAATTCAATTTCCCAAAATAAAATTCAAAGGAGGCACTCGGCAGCTACCTGGTCGCCAACGGCAGCACTCCCTACGGCGACGAACAGCAGGTCGTCGACGGCAACAAACTTCAACCGCGGTGGCTCTCCAACGACGAATTCCTCAATGTGTGCAAACAGAGAGGAGAGGAAAACAATGCACGAAACGAGAGGGTTTCATCGAAGAGAGGAATGGGGGAAGGAGAGGGTTTCGCCCTTCTGGAGAAGAAGATGAGAATGGTCGGGGTTCGTGGGGGTTCGTCGGGCTTGGAGACGAAGCAAACTTGCTCCGGCAACAACCCTAGCTCGCCGGCGAAGAAGGGATTGGCCGGTCGTTCGTCGTCGACTTCGGGTTTAGGGTTGGGATTCGCAGGGTTCTCACTTTTTGAAATTCCGCACAGGACGAGAGGAGAGGAGAGGAGAGAACGAGGAGAGAACGCGGGAACAACCCTAGCTCGCCGGATTTTGAGAAGATTAGCCGGCGTTCGTCGTCGGGTTTAGGGTTTCGCAGGTGGGATTTTTTCACTCGCACAGGACGAGGGCGAGAGGCGAGGAGAGGAGAGGAGAGAACGGGGCACGTGCAAACATGCCCTTATATCCAAGGACATTTTGGGCATTGCAATTTCCCCAAACGTGCAATGACCCCTTTCTGGTAATAATTCTCAAAAGTTGCATGTTTTTGAAATTTTGCATCTTTATGGCATGTTTTTGTAATAATCGCTGTAAAGTGACATGTTTTTGAAATTTTCCCTTTTTTTAATTAAGTTAAATGCACCAATTAAATTGACCACTGCAAGGGCTTTTTGAGTGCGGACGCTTTGCACCTTCATTATAAGCCCAAGTACCGGGTCCCACGGAATTGCGAAAGCAAACGAACTTCTGAATTTTTTTTCTTTTTTTGTAATAAAACGAACTTCTGAATGATATTCATGCGATGTTGACCTAACTTTAAATTGAAAGTTTGAAACCCCTTGCCCCACGGACTTGACTTCCATTTGCCAAATATGGTCCGGTTGCAACACCTGCCGTGATGTGAAAGTCCTATGTATGTGTGCAAGTTGCCAATTACGCTCACACAAAGTCACAAACCAAATCCGGACGTTTCGCTCACGTCTCTCCCTTTCCCTCAACCTTGACCTTTTTGACTTTATCCTTATTATTAAGAAATGATTCCACATATAGCTTTTCTTTAAATATTAATTGCTTCTTTCTTTCCCTTAATTATGATTTTTGACCTCTCTCATTTTAAAAAAGTTATGTCTGTCCCGTTAAATTACTTCTTTAATCAAGTTGAATGCACCAATTAAATTGACCAATGGAAGGGCCTTTTGTGTGCGGACACTTTGCCCCCTTCATTATAAGCCAAGTACTGGCCCCACCGAATTGCAAAAGCAAACCAAGTACATGGAATGAAATCGTCTAATACCTTCACCTGCAATGCCCCTGCGTCGGCTACCGGATGAGGACAGTGCAACCTCTATTTTTTTTTTTTTTCGGTAACAAAGATGGATTTATATCATCTGCGTAACATACAAATGCCCCACATATCATCGGACATCAGGGGAGAAAAACATGGGGGAGGAGAAGATACCCAAATACAAGAAAATCTATCAATTGAAAAGTTTGCAAGATGGTCTGCTACACGATTGCCCTCCCTGGGAACATGAGAGAATAGAAACGTCGGGAACTGAACGACCAACTCCTTTATCTGAGCCACAAAACCTTCTATTTTCCACGGAATTTGAATGGTTGCTTTTTGAAGAATCTGTATCAAAGAAAGAGCATCTCCCTCAATGATAAGGTATGAGATCTGAAGAGCTCTTGCTAACTTTAAGCCTTCGAAGGCTGCTTCAACTTCTGCCAGAATGGGCGATGAAGCATTGCACTCTACAGCATAACCGCCAATGAATCTACCATCCTTGTCCCTTATGACGCCTCCAATTCCTGCTTTGTTTTGCTTCCTTCTGAAGGCTCCATCAAAATTCAGTTTACTCCATGTTGCTGTAGGAGGAGTCCATCTGACCATCTTAGGAACACGGATATGTAAGTCTTCCTGCACAAGAGAAGACACGTGCTGTAAGTCTTTGATCAACGAAATACATTCCTTTGCTGTGTGTAACACTGATGGCTTCCTTCCATGAAACAAGACTTGATTTCGAGCTTGCCAAATATACCAACCGAAAATTGCCACCTGCGAAAGATATTGGACTGAAGTGAAAGCATTATTTGGGATGTGTAAAGAAACAAGAAATTTAAACCAGGAGAAGAAACTAGTTTGAGGTCCTGCCGATTGCATAGAACCTCCCAAGGTGTGAAGCCACACAGCCCTAGAAAAAGGACAATGAAGCCAAATGTGATCAACTGTTTCTATGGCATTGGAACATAAAACACATTGTTTATCAATATTTTGTAAACGGCCAGATAGCAGAGCTGATGTGGGCAATCCTCCTGCCAAACATTTCCAAAGATGTAACTTTATTCTTGGTAGACATTTTAAGTGCCAACAAGTGAGCCAAATGGGATCGCCGGCCTGGTCCATATCACCTTGGATCAATCGATAAGCAGAAGCCACCGAAAAACCACCTGAGGAGGTAAGCTTCCAGTGTCGCCTATCATAGCCTAAGATGCCCGAAATTGGAGTAAGCAAAATTTTTTCTGCAATATCCTTCTGCCAAAAATGATGAATAATGCCTCGATCCCACTGCCCAGTTTGGTTGTTAACAAGTTGACTTACCGAAATGAGGTCAAATGTCCGGTGATTTTTCTGAATCTCCAACTTTTCAGACAAATCCCTAACCCATGTATCCTGTAAAATGTCAATGTCTCGCCCATTTGCGATAGACCACGCGGTACCTTTAGAGACCCAATTAATGACCTTCTGAATCTGACGCCATCCATAAGAATGATGAGCTCTGAAAGAAGCAAGAGAGCATGTACTATTTGGGAAGTATGAACTCTTCATAAACTGACACCAAAGACCTATAGATCCAGCTTCCAGCTGCCAAGCAGCTTTCAAAATCATTGCCTTGTTCATTGAGGAGGCCGTTTTGATATTCAAACCACCACTTTTCCATGATTTTGTAAGCCTTTCCCAACATAAGGTATGGACAGTTTGCTCCTCTACCCCTTTCTTCCAAAAGAAACCTCTTGCCATGCGATCAATTTTATCCAAAACAGTCTGCGGCAACAAAAAGCAATTCATTAGATGGAGTGGTTGGGAGTTCAACACTGATTGAATCAGTGTAAGGCGACCCATCTGAGAAAGGAAGAGGGATTTCCAGCTAGCAAGACGAT
This sequence comes from Buxus sempervirens, assembly GCA_947561395.2. NCBI lineage: Eukaryota > Viridiplantae > Streptophyta > Magnoliopsida > Buxales > Buxaceae > Buxus > Buxus sempervirens. The sequence goes on along the minus strand of OX387191.1, from coordinate 12,614,396 downwards.
TCGTGATTCTAGATAGAACCCCCTCACAGTCCCGGAAGCAAGGCTTCCTGGTCGTCGTGGGCACTCCCAAGTAAGCATCCATATGTTGAAAGCTTGAAATGTTAAAAATTCTTCGAATTTTGACTTTAGTAGCTGATATAGAGTCGTTACTAAAGAAAATAGAAGACTTTTGGCGATTTAATTCCTGTCCAGATTCAACACAATATCTATGAAGAATACGCACAAAGTTGTGAGCTTCCCTTTCAATATTGAAACCATAAAGCAGCACATCATCAGCGTACATTAAATGGGTGATAGCCATACCTCCTCTTTTAACAGAAATACCTCGAAATCTGCCATCTGACTCAGCTCTGTGGATTGCAAGAGACAACACCTGTTGACAAAGAATGAACAGGTAAGGTGATAGGGGGTCACCTTGCCTTAACCCCCTCTCTGCAGTGATATGACCAATGGGAGAACCATTAAAAAGGATACTATAAGTTACAGAGGAAACACAGCACATAATCAATTCAATCACCACTTCATTGAAACCATAAGCCTTTAGGACTTTCCTTAAAAAACTCCAAGATAATCGATCATAAGCTTTAGAAAAGTCCAACTTGAGAGCATACATACCTTGCTGCTTTATGCTTGCAGGTCTAGATGAGGAGACATTCCTGTGATGTTTTTTCTTTTTTCTCTTTTTCTTTTTGCCAAAAAAGTGAAGCATTTCATGGTTGATCAAAATATTATCTCTAATAGCTCTACCAGGAACAAAAGCAGATTGATTAGGGGATATAATATCCGCCAGAAGAGGTCTCAGACGGTTAACCAAAATTTTTGAGATTATTTTATAACTAAAATTACATAAACTAATAGGCCTGAAATCAGATATTCTCCTAGGATGCAGATTCTTGGGGATTAAAGAGATAAAAGTGTGGTTGAGAGAAGGAGGCATTACCTTGGAAATGAAAAAGTTCTGAACCATCTCTATAATGTCCACACTTACAATCTCCCAAAATTGGTGGAAAAAAATTCCTTGAAACCCATCTGGTCCCGGAGCTTTGAATGGACCCATACTCTTCACAGTGGACCATATTTCCTCAGGAGAAGGCACAGTAGATAGCAGCATGTTTTGATCAGAGGCGATTACCTGAGGAATTAAACCTGGGAGATCACAGTCACCCCATTGAGGTAATGCTTTATACATTTCTTGAAAGTACTCAATAACCAATTTCTCCATGCCCTGCTGAGAGGCAATCTCCTCATTATTGTCAGACTTGAGAGAATGGATGTGATTCCTTTGACGCCTCATCAATGTCGATTTATGAAAAAAGGAGGAATTCCTATCCCCATCACGCATCCAAGATATTCGGGACTTTTGGAACCACATTGTCTCCAATTGCTGAAGAAGTTTGGCATACTCATTTTGAAGTTGTCGTTCGTGGTGATCTAGGTTCAGGTTTGGATTGGACACCATTTGTTCCTGGATCCATTGTAGTTCAGCATACAGACGCTGTTTTTTGTGATGAAGACATCCCACTTCTTCCTTGTTCCATCTTTTAAGATCCGTTGCCAGAAAAGAAAGCTTTTCCTTGAGACTTCTTGGATGCCTTCTTGGATGCCGACCTTTCTCCCTTCCATTCCAAGATTTGTCAATGGTAGCGTGACAATTTACCTCCTGAATCCACATAGCTTCGAACCGAAAAGGTCTTCCACGTCTCTTACACTTACAACTTTAATCAAGAAGAATAGGACAGTGATCAGAGGAGAAAATAGGCTGAGAAAAGGAAGTGGGTTGAGGATATAAGTCCCAAAGATCCGATGAGAAAAAACATCTGTCCAATTTTTCTGAGATTCTACGTAACCCCTGTTGACCATTCCACCATGTGAATCTAGGACCCCTCATCGGAACTTCAATCAATTTACAGTCCTGGATAAACTCCTGGAAGTTTGCCATTTGGGTACAAGAAATGGGAGTCCCTCCACGCTTTTCAGACTAGTGGAGCATGGCATTGAAATCTCCACATATCAACCAAGGGCTAAAAAATGTTGATGCTAAATCTTTTATCATCCGCCATTGCTGAAGTTGAATTTCTTTACCGGAGTTTGCATGCACAAAGATTAGATCCCATGATTTACCACGGAGGGTAACCTGTAAATGGACCATCCAGTTCTCCACATACATGATATCAATACTAATTCCAGTTTTCCACATTATCAACATACCTTCCCTTCTACCAACGGCAGGATTAATAAAGAAATTTTTACCAAAACCATTCAACCTAGCCACCCGAGTAGAAACCCCTTTTGAAGCAAAAGTTTCAGAAAGTAAAATAATATCAGGATTAGACTTTACAAGCTGGTCTCTAAGGAACTGCTGCGTCACGGCCGGACCAAGGCCGTGACAGTTCCAGAAAAAAAGTTTCATGAAGAAACAGAGCTGTTCGGATATGAGGAAGGCCAGAAAAAAAGTTTCAAGAAGAAACAGAGCTGCTCGGATACAGAGAAACAGAGCTGCCCGGAAAAGGAGGGACCGAACCACCAACGAAGGGAGAAAGACCATAAATAATAACCAACAAACAAACTGAATGCACCCTATAAAAGGGGGAAGCAGAGAAACAGAGGAAGGGAAGGAGAAAGGAGAAGCCAACGAATGAGTGAGAGGAGACGAAAGGGGCGAGGAGAGACAGACAACCAGAAAGGAGGCAAGCAAGAGGAGAAAACCAGAGGATTGCTGTGAAGAAAAAATGGAGAGAGAACTGAAAACCGCTACCCCAAAACCGGAAAGGGACGAACCAAACCAGAAGAGGAAGGGGATTTGAGAGCCAAACTGCTATAACGAAGGCAAAACCACCTGACCGCTCAAGCTAAAACCACCTGACCGCTGGGCAAAACCACCTGCATAACATTTACAATGTTATTTTTTTTATATGATATTTAAAATGTTATTTACAGCATATATATATATATATATATATATAAAAGATGCCGTTCATTTATTGTTCATCCATTTTTAAAATTTTTATTTTTTTTGTGAAGAACCCATAGCTGCTGCCACGACGGCCACAGCAATAAAAATGATGGTGAAAAAAAATAATAAAAAATGACGATGATGACATTTTCACGTCCCCACAACAATAAAAATAATCATTTTATGTTTTTTGCTTTAATTATGTCAAAGGAATTTAGTTTTATTTTTCTGCAATCGGAACAGGTGATGACTCATCTATACTATCTATAAAGAGAAGATAAGGGAATATTCCATCCAGACATTGTCCTTCCCCAACAAAACAATCCGGACTTACACCTCCCTTCTCCCTTCTCCCTTTCCCTTTCCCTTTCCCTTTCCCTTTCCCTGTTGTAGACACCTGATTTTTGCACCCCTAAAATGGCAAAAAGTGAAAAGTCAAACTTTTAGTCAAACCTTGAGGGGGTCAAAAAATTGACTTTTGATTCAAAACAATTTGGCCATCAAACTTTACATCATTGAAAAGAGCATTTCGACACGGTTCTAACGCAACTGAGTTTGCTGGAATCGGAGTCCAGGTGAGAAAAATATGGCCCGGTCAAACTTCCAGAGAGCAAAAAGTTGCCAAAATTGATCCCAATGGATAGGTGGTTCCGAGCTGATTCCAACGACACTAAGTTTGTTGAAATCGGACACCGGATGAAGAAGTTATGAGCAGTTGAAGTTTCAGAAAAACTGCCCATGTGGCAAAAAGGGCAGCGAAAATGGAATAAACCAATAAAATAAATAAGATAAATGTGGTTAATAATATTTTAATAAAGAGAATCTCGTTTATATAATAAAATAATCATAAAATCGAATGTAAATCTTGCAAAAAACCAAATTGAATAAAGATTTGAAATCCAAACATTTTTAAAACGTGCTGGACCGTATTTGTATTACGGGCAAGGCATGCCCGTATTTGAAGTACGGGCACGCTTCTAGAAGGAAACACGCGTCGCTGTACGGCGAGACACGCGTCCCGTACGGCCGAATCTGCGATAATTGCAAATATTCGTTTTTCGCCCGTATTTGAATTACGGGCACGGGATTTTTGCCTATAAATAGAGAGGCCACCCCCCTTCATTTGGACAAGCCCTCTCCCCTTTGGCCTACCCCCTCTCCCTCCTGGTGTACTCCACGACCCCATGCTGCCCAACCACCACCACCCTTAGCCCAAACTTGTTTTATTCCTAAAATACCCTCACCTTGCATGAACCATGTCCCAATTCCCTCTTTCATCTTGTAAGTATAAACAACCCACTAAACCTCTGCTGAAATCCATCTAGAATTCCTCGGAGGACGCGGAAGCGCTGCCCAACTTTTCGAGATACCACAAAGTGCAAGAAAATCAAAAGCCTCATTGTAAGTATCTTCTTCATTTTATAAAGTATGACATAATCAATTTTGATGTCTTCATATATTTTTATTATCTCACTACTTCTAACCGGTTTGTTGCTTGTTTAAAGCCATGAAAGGGCTAAATTAAAGTGGTTATTTCATTAAAAGAGAGGAGGTTATCCACCAATTAACATAGCCACTTTAAAATTAACTCACTTTGCTATGATGGATGGTTTCTTTTAGAATTAATCCACCCCTGTAATCTCCCCTTTCCCTCCTGAAAAGTAACTGTGATTGACCAAGAGAAAGAAGAAAAAAGAGAAGGAGTAAGCCCAAGATTACAAAGAACATGAAAAGAGAAGAAATGGCTTTATAAGCCAAATGAAGGAAATGTGGAACCTGGAATGAAAGCAGAAGCTCGGTGGAAGTTACTAGAAGACCCAGAAAAGCCACGGAGCTGATCCAGATTGAAATCGGCGGTAAACATGCAAAACAGGTCGTGTCCGTAAACTCAGGCCGGTCCAGCCTGGACCGTGTCCAATTTACGGACAAGGGGGACCGGATTTCATCTACGGGCGGCAAAGGACCGTATAGAAAACACGGTCCAATACAAATGTAACTTAAAAAATGTAATTTCTCGGCCCGGTTGGACCTGATCCGATCTAAACCATTCCCTTAAACCATTTGGGCTATCTTAAGCCCAATTTTGGACTTTGGGCCTAGATAGGCCCATTAAGACCCCTTTGGCCCACTTGTGGGGCCCACTTTTTGACTGGCCCAAACCAAGTCTATTTTCAATAAACAGGCCTGGGCCCCTTGACCTTTGGCTAATGGGCCAAATCCAAGCCCACTAAGCCCATGAAACCTGTAAATAGTTTAAGTAAATAACCAAACGGGTTACCCAATAACCCAACTGGGCCTAAGGCTCAACCATGGCAACCCACGGGTCTTCCAACGGGACCCGGGTCCGACCCATTCCACTTAAATCAATAAAAAGATAAAATCAAATAAAAGGGACCCACACCTTCAAAGGGCCCCACCAGACCTAACAAGGCAGCATGCTGGTCTAGGAAAAGGGTGAACTTGACTCAAAAAACCAGGGAGACCCGAGGGACCCGTTAGACCGACGGGGCGGACCGGGATGTCTTTAGGACTTCCCCGGACGTAACCGAGGACTTAGCCAGATCTCTAATAAGCCGCAGACCAGACTTAAACCCGATTAGGGCAAAACCGTGTCTGCCTGCACTCTCAGGCAGTGGCGACTCCGAATGTCCCGAGGCACGCATCAAAGGTGCGCCCGGTGTGCGATCTAGGATCCCGGTTTTAGGTGCGCACAGCTGTCCCCTCCTTGGGTAACCAATTTTATTTTGTCCTTTTTGGACTGCGAAAGAGGTGCACGAACGAAGGAGGTGGGCATGGCCCACACTGTCACCGAAACCAACCCCCCCGCCCCTATAAATAAAACAGAGCGATAGAAGTGCTGTGAAGCTAGTGTTGCAGAAGGAGCACAAATTAATTGAAGTTCCCTTCTCTTTTATTCTTGTTCTTTGCTCAGTACTGCTCAGCCATGGCGGAATTCAAATCCCTTCTCTCTTGCTTTTTCATTTATAGCATGCTAACTTCATGGTACGCAGGAACCATATGCTTTGGATTGGTCTCACCCAAGCATCCTGAGGACTGCAGCAAATGCGTGGATGTTGGAGGACTTAACGACTTGACATCACCAGCAATTGCAGATGAAGATATCGATAAGACCAAATCTGTCAAATATGCTGGACCAGGCATTAATGGAGTTAACGGCGTTCCAGCTGCGTCTACAATTTCAGAGGAGGACATAGATGAGACTAAATATTTTGAACCCGCAAGACTAGGCCATTCGTCTAGCACCAGCCATTCGGACCCGTCCAAAAGCCCCGGAAAGCCCCCGTTATAGGTAGACTCAAAGAGCAGAGATGTTTTGGCTGCAATACAATAAAGAAGAATTAGCTTTTGTATTTCTTTTTTCTTAAATAAATTTTATTTTGGGGCAGTAATTACAATTAGACAGTGAGTTTGTGCAACTGATTTGAATTCTACTGAAGAATCGTAAGGCTAGTTGGTATGTTTTTTCTATCAATTTGGATTAAAATTTGTTTCTCTTTCCCTATCTGCCTCGAAAGAGAGAGAACCAAGCGCTTCCTGAGAGCTGGTTGTATCGTAGATTGATGAATTCCAGATTTCAGTCGATATATAGGTCAGATGACCTATCTCACCGGGAAGCTGGCCATTAAAGATGATGAGAAAGGAAAGAATCCCCATTTGTAGTTGAACGACCCTCCTCTTTTTCGATTTAGCTTTTCTGCGTTTCTGTTTGACTGCAACCATAAATCTCTCTCTCTCTCTGTTAATTCATCCAACTGATCATTATAATTGTATGGAAGGTTGATTTTGTTACTGGAGATCGCTTATTGAGTTATTGTACCGAACAAAAAAGGGAAAAAGAGGACAGCGTAGGTAATATCTATAGCCTCTAAAGGAATGAACACAAGATTATAACATCAATTTCATCTTCTCTCAAATAGTTCAAACACATTCCAGAGGATCCAGATTCAGAATGAATGAAAACGAGGCCTCAAAATTTGTCTGAGACCAATCAACAAGGGGTCTCAACCGAGCTCGAATCATGGTTCCACTCGTTTACAAACTCGGTTGAGCTCACTTGTTGACTAGTCTGGCAAAACTAATTGAGGCGCGGCTCCAAGCTCTCCCATCTCCGTTGAAAAGAAAGGCACGATAACTGCTTTTGGCAGTTTACGGAATTTGGTCAGCCGCGTTAGAGACGCCGCTCGAGCTCTCCCACAAAGTAACACCAAACCTTTTCCGTCTTCTCCTTCAAGCATATAAATCGCAAGTCTAACCTTTTCCGTCTCAGGACACCTAATAGCAATAAAAATTTTCTCCATCCTCATGAACCATCTCTCTGCCTCCGTCGAATCAGGAAGACCGTAGAAAAGAGGAGGGTCCATCTTACGGAATTCTGACATAATCTTAACAGATCTATCTTCCCCTTGTCCTTGTCCAACTTCATTTTGAGGGTGATTTAGATTCAAATCATATCTAAGATTCATGGCAGCCTGCTGTTGATTCATGGCAGCCTGCTGCTGAAATATATTGGTCACTCCTTCCAAAGTTCTATAAATCGCTTGCAAGGGTTCTGGGACGATAGGGTTTGCACCCGCAGGAATATCCTCATTCGGATGATTCAACGGGACAGATGCCGCTCTACCTTGTCTACCTCTACCTTGTCCTGCCATACTCAACTGCAATACAAGAAACTTAATTAAAGCAAACACAACAAGATAGAGAATTTTTTTTTTTCCTATAATCAACATCCTAGGGGTTCTAGCGCACACACATTCCCAAACCCCATTCATAGGTTCCTAACTTCGCAGTTCTAAACTTGATTTGAAACTAATGCTCTGATACCATCTCTGTGACGCCCCAGACCCGGACATGTTCATTAAAGGTATATGCCGGTTCCTTGACATCAGGTGAGGTCCCAGAAATGCATTCCTACGTTTTAAAAACTAACCAAAGCACTTATCTTCTAATCCTAAAATTTTCGAAAAATCAGCTATATAACGCCTGTATTTACAAGAATGGGCTAAGCCCTCAAACCAATACCTGATAAACACAAACCATATATACAATATACATCATTTAACAAAACTAAACCATTCCACATTTACAAGTTTGCAGTAAAGATCACTAAGGTTTTCACTTTCTTTCTTTCTTTCTCATTTACAATTTATACAAGGTCAAAAAAAATAGACGACTACAAAATACTGCCCAACCCTATCCAGGATAATAATAATCCTCGGGGTTGTAGTCGTCATCCGGTTCGTTAGCTCGGCCTACCCCAGTTTGAGCTCGCTCTGCAGATTTATCTGAAAACAAAACCGGTAAAAACAAACACGCTTGAGACTAATGTCTCAGTAAGCAGCATAATGCATGAGAAGAACATTTTATGCAGTTTTAACATTAAAGTAACATGACAACGTAATATACAATCAAACTCTGGCAATTCATGCTAAACCCATATCAATATCATGTAATGACAATACCTTGAATTCTGTGGACTCATAAAACCGATAAAATCATATTAATCCAAACCACAATCTCAGCAAAATCTCAAGTAACAACAATGTTTTAATTCTCTTGTCCAATTCGCCCCCTCACGACTTATAGGGAAGGATCTAGCTAGGATCGCTCTTCCCAAGCGGATCACTCAAGCATGAGACATGCATGAGCTGGCAAGTACAACCCAGTCCAACCATAGCAAGTTAGTGATCCTCTTTCAGACCATCGAGTTAGTGATCTCTATTAGACCATCGAGTTAGTGATCTCACTGAGACCATCTAGTTGACTTTATGGGTTGCTGTGGCACATTCTGAGGAGGATGCAAGTTCACAACCCCCGGCCCCTCATGAGCTAGGGTGAACTGCTGTCCTCAACCCCAGAATCCATGTCTGTGGTGGATGCAGGTTCACTACCCCCAGCTCTCAAGAGCTAGGGTGAACGGCAATCCACTACCACAGATGTGATAAATAATTGCAGTTGTAATAAAATGAAAAACCACCTCTTGAGCACAAGTTAGAAATAAATAATTTTCTGTAGCACCCCTAGTTACTCCACTCCTGTCCACTCCTGTTTGGTTATCTCTAACTAACCCTCTAAGCGATTTCTCAAGTTCAGGTTGCATGGCAAAAAGTATATGTGCTAGAGAAATTTACAGCACCTAGGAATTTCCTATTACATTTCTCTAACAGGTTTCAGATTTTAACACTGGGCATAACCTCAATTATTACTAAGTTGATCTCTTACATGAATTCCCAGATTAGATTTTAGAATACTTTAAGTATACTGATGGAACAGCTGGTGCCAACCCCTGAGAAAATAGGCCTACCTAGCTGCACCCAGCAGCACCAACCATTCACCTATTAAGCTTAGATAAATTTGTTGCTTTGTCAATCTTAGCACCTGCAAAGTATTCACCAAATCAGACCTCTCTTCTTTACCAATATTCCTTAATATTCTAGGCTAACTCCTAGGGTACTCCCACACCATTTAAACATTCAACAATTTAAAACATAATGAGCAAGAGTTGGGTGCCAACCTCTGGAAAGGTAGGCAGCACCCAGTTCATGCTCCACATCTCCCATAACACAGCCATTTTAATTTACCATCGTCCCATTGTATAACAAGGACTTAATTCGTTAATACGAACCACTATTATAGAATTTAACATGTACTAAATAATCTACTCAACAGCACCAGCTAAACTTCTAAAGAGGAACTGGCGCTGACCTCTGCAGAAGTAGGCAGGTAGCCATACTCAGCGCTCGGTCCTATTTCTAGGTTTCACATTTGCAACTGAACCCAAACACCCGAAAAAAATTGCTTCTTTGGTTTCGATCCTTTTCTAAGGTAACCTAGGCTTTTCCAGCAGCCTATATAACATGCTTTGAATTTAATTAAACTACCAACTATTTCAGCAACAAGGTAGCCGTCCATTCCCTTCTTCAAAACATAAATCATCAATCCACAAATTTAACCACTGCATATATATATATTCTGCTCAATTTTCGTTACTATTTTATCTCCAATAGATCAAATCATGCTAAATTAAACAACAGCATACTGGTGAATCTTAATTGAATTAATTATAACCACTACTCAAGATTAGACGCCAGAAAGTTGTAGAAACAGGGTTCGACTGATTCCTAATTCAAGATTGACTCTAAAATCAAATTAAAACATCCAACATGAATCAATCAAAACCAAAACATAAACCAAACAGAAATCAATCGAAATGGAAACCCAAATGATCGAAACCAAACCCAACAGTGGTCGATTGAGCAAACAGAAATCAGAAAAAACCCAACGAAAATTGATTAAAACGAATAAACTATGCTACTTACTGATTTTCGCCAAGATCCACGCCCACTCTCTCTATTTTCCTCTTCCTCTTCTCTTTTCCTTCTTCTCCTGCTCGTTTTCTCTCTTCCTCCACTCGTTTTCCTTCTTCCACGATTTCTTCCAACGAACGACCAAGAGAACGATGGCTTCCTCTCTTTTCTTCCTCTCCTCCACTCGTCTCCTTCCTTTCCTTGGCTCGATTTCTCCTTCTCCCCACGATTTTGTCTCTCTCGTTTTTCTTCTCCTAACCCTAACGAACCAAGCAACAAAACCCCCAAATGCCCAATTCGTCAATTGCCCCTTTTTTTTTTCTTACCATTTAACCCTTGACCCATTTGAACCAATTGAATTTAAACTAAACCAAACCTCATTGAACCACTAAACTAATCAAACTCTTTAAACCACTAAACTACATAAACCAATTCAACCAAATTAATTTTTTTTTCTCTATTTATTCTTATTTAATAATTTTAAATCTTGATTCCAATTTCTAAAAATTCTGGGGTTTTACATATTTATTCACAAAAAAATAATATTTTACTCATATCCTGTCTCCATTAATCCACAAATAGAGCAATATCACCAAAAATAAGAACACATCAAAACTTCATCAAAACTTAATACTCTATTAAATTCAAGAACACATTAGGACTTGAAACCATTTGTTTAAATAAATAAAATGGTAAAAAAACAAGTCATACTTGTGAGACACGGGAAAAATCACCGGGATGATCTCCCCTCCGTCAACACACGGGCTCATCGTAAAAATGGGAGAGTCGCCACCATTCAGAATTTTGGGGTGAGAATGGACACCAAAAGATTCAAAAATAATCAAAAAGGGTTAAAAAAGCAAATTCTAGGGTAAAAATAACCCTACTTGAAAATCAAATCCAGAGATAGGTAAGGGGATTAGATTATGAACGGGGGAAGGTGTTAGGCACCCCCATTCACCCACACAAGGTGGTTGCTAAGTGTTTGTTCATGCAAAAAAGATAAGAAAGCTTGCTAAAAATCATTAAAAACATTGGAAAAGAATTAAGCCAATGTGTGATATTTTCACATGAGGAATCCACAGGGATTCTAGATCCTCTTTTATGTCAATATCACTTCTGGAATATCACAAAAAGATGGAAGTCAAAGCACAAGTTGCACAAAACCAAGTTGAGGCAAATCCGGGAAATTTGGTAAAAAGCAATGCCATTTGTCTTGAAATCATTCAAATCCAATTTTAAATTGAACCAAACCAAATCTATTTGAAAGATTATGGTAAATAATAGTCTCATGCAAAATTTCAATTAATTCTGGTTGAAATCCTAAGAGTTATGGCTCTTTTAAAGTTGCTGCCGGAGAAAATCAAAAGTAGCAAGTAGGCAACTTTGGAAAATTACCTAGAAAAATCTACTTCATAGAAATCCGTGAAATTTGGTGTCAATGAAGTCTGTATGGCCATCTTATAAAAGAAACTAGCCTCATACAAAAACTCATTCGGATGTGCCTTGGGTGACTTCCCGAACAGGCCCCGAGGATCACAGATTGACCCAGAAAGTGCTGTTGAGCAGTTCTGAGTAAATCTGCTCTCCACGACACAATTTAAATCAAAAAATTATGAAATCAATTGAATTTAAAAATAGACTCATAAAGGAGTGCCCAGAAACAAAAATCACTCGAATCGGATTTAAAACGAACACATGGCACTCCGTCGAAGTGACAAATTCTATATTTGAACCTGAACTGTCCAATCAACTTCGACAGAGAGGTGTCAAAAATCCACTTGATAGAAATTAATGAAATTTGGTGGACATAAACTAGACAGCCTCACCATTCCCATGGTTCTAGAATCACTCCAAAATTCATCCGGACGATAAAGTTATGAGTGTCCGAAGTTGGGGTACAGTTACTGTCAAGTAAAGCCCTTTTTGGAGAAAAACAATTCAAAACTGTGACAAAGTATGTGCAATTCGTGCAAGATGAATACAAAACCTTTAAAAATCATTTCAAAACATTCCAGAATTGATTGAGGCCATTTATTTCAAATTTATCATAATAAATGCAATAAACCCAACATATGAGCCTACCCCGCCAAAATCATGTGCTATGCATGTGTAAGTGTGAAAACCATTCCAATAGCATAGCAAAGATATCAAGCATGTATATCAATAAAAATGGGGTTCTAAAAAACAACCTAGGGTTCCGTTCCATTATCGTTTCCCTTTGTTATCTCTCCCCGTTAAACACGGTTCTTCAAGATAATCATGGGGTACTTTGAATATGAAACGGTTTTCAATCATTCAAAAGGCTTTATGCTGCATAGGTTCTAGCACTAGGGTCAATCCCTAGTCTCGTTTCTCCTAGATCCCGCCTTCACGTTTTGCGGCTAGGGGGAGTCTTGAGATACTTTGAGCCAGGGAAAGGTTTTCACACACAGATCAAGGCCTTATTCTACAGAAAGGTAGAAGAAGAGATCTAGATCTAGAAATGTAAAGACAAAAATTAAAAAGAGGTTTGAGGCTTACCTGGGTTCTGGAAGCACTTCCGCAGCGGTTTCCCTCTTCTCTTGGAGCTCTTCTTGGCGAGAATTCAAGGCAAGAGTTAATGGCCATTTGCTTAAGAAGGAGGCTCCTATTTATAGGCAAAGGCTAGGGTTGTTGGTAGACACAACTTAATGTCTAGAACCCACCAACCTTAACCCTAAGGCTGTTTCCGAGATTTCCCCTCATTTAATAAGGGATATGATGGTAAAAAGTGATTTCTCTCGGAAAACCCTAATTTTTGAGCAAAACTTATGTATCCGGCATATCAGGTCGGATACACAAGGGCTTTAATGTATCCGGCCTATGATGCCGGATACACTAAAGCTTCCTTGTATCCGGCCTTTTCCACCGGATACAAAGAGGAGTACTTGTATCCGACCTGAGTTGCCGGATACAAGGAAAAAAGCCTTTTTCCAAATTTTAACACAGGCAATACTTATTTACATGTAATATCGTTTAAATAAATGTCCTCGTATTTTTTAAGCAAACACCCCCTCCATTTACTTAAGATATTACATGTAAATAAGCAAACACCCCCCCATTTGAATCCATTAAAAATAGTTCCAGACCCAAATTCCAAGTGAATAAAAAGTCAACTTTCCAGTTCTAGACAAAATTCCGATTTTTCAGGTCTGGAAAAAAAGGTTCAATATGTTAAAACCAAGGTATTCGTCAAGATTTAAAATCTCAAAAAATTCTTTTATGCAATAACATGGCTAAAAACCTGATTACCGGGAAAAATTATCTTGAAATCTAGCTTTAAAAAATATTTCATTTTCTGGGGTCAAAAGTCAACAAAATTCAACCGGAAAAAGCTTGACTTTGCACAAAAGATTGTTTGGGCATTTTCCTTTTCCGTTTTGGATTCAAATGGGTTAAGTATCTCAAACCCAATACAAAGAATTGAAAATTCCAATAAAATATTTCTCTCCTTCAAGATTTATCAAAAATCGTGCAATTTTGGGGTGTCTACAATACTACAAGACAATCTATGAAGAAATTGAAGACATCAATAGCAAATCAACAAATTACTTCATCCATAAAAGACAAAACCATAATACTTCATGCGATTTGTCAAGGATTCTCTTTTGGAATATAACGCAGAAACCACAATCCATTATCAGCAGAACAAACCAGCCATAAAAGACGAAACCAACCACAAAAGACAAAAACACTTCATGCTATCTTTCTTATTAAAAAACATGGTTTCTCCAAAAAGGGCGAAACCATAAAAACTACAGTTTCATTCAAAACAGGTCGAAATCATAAAAACTATGGTTTCGTCTCAATCTTAAAAGACGAAACCATTTAAAAACAAAAAAACAAAAACAAAAGCTACATGCTATCTATCTGTCTCACGACTTAACCAAAATTAAAAAAACAAAAAAAGGAGAAATTTCAATGAATTGAAACATTCACAACCATGAATAAAGAGAAAGAAGGCTCTGAAACCAATTGATAGAATAAGACTTCTCTTATAACATAGCATATGTTAATCAAAGCAGAAATAACTCATGCCTGCTTGTGATTGAGATGAGTTCTCCATTGTAGACTTTAGGTTTCTGCAAAATGAGGAAGTGGTATATGGAGAAACTATTCTCTACCCCTTTGTATGCCCTAAGAGAGAGAAATTAAGCAAGTGCAAGAATAAATAGAACTAAATGGGCTAGCTCCATATAAAGTGGGGTGAGAGTAGGGGCATCCACATCTATCTAAAAAATTAGCCCATCCCATTATAAGCCCAATTAAATAAATGTAATGTTAGTCCATAAACGAATACAACATGGAAAAGAAAAAAAATCTAAGTGTTAGGGAAAAAAACATTATTTAATCAATCATGTAATGGCAAAACAAATAAATTATAGAAATAGGAGGACATAGAATTCTTGTCACTGAGGAAAAAAGCAGAATATTCAAGTGATACAACCCAACAGCAACTGGGGAAGCTTGTCACCAGAAATAAGCGGAACCCAGCAACAACGGAAAGAAAGGATGAAGTTGGGTGGATGGAGTTCGGGACTGTTAAGTAGGATCCTTGAGAGATGCAACCCATCAACAAGGGTGACAGCGGAGATGATAGGAACCTAGTCAAGTACTTGGAATCAATGGAGTTTGGCGGATGGAGTTAAGGACAATTTTAGATTTTTAGAAGCTGCTTAAGTAGCCTAAAAGACGATGAAGGTAGTTATCTATTTTAACGCATAGATTTTTAGAAACCACTGAAATTGCTAAATCAAGGTAAATACATATACTTAGCGAGGGCATTTTAGTCATTGATTATCATGCCAGAATCTGGCCAATTCTCTTTATAAGAAGTATATATGTGTGTATTATATATATATAGATAGGAGGGAGGTAGACGGTTAGTTGAGATGTTTGGACACGCGACAATATATAATTTAAGTATATGACCTAATGTATGCGTAGGTAAATTTAATTCATAAACAAATGACAAGTTCACATCAAGTTCGTAAATGCATGGCCTTGCTGGTGGGTTCATGCATATGAGGGTTTACTTCCCTAGGGTGGATCCAATATAAGCCATGCCTAGGATAGGTTCCTACATTACCCAAAAAAACAGAGAAAATCATAAATGCAAGTTTATTTTCATCTTAGGAAGAGATACTTATGCTGGTTTATTTTCATCTGGGTATTGTTTAGTTCAGTCAGATCCCGAGACGTCTGGTTTGGAAGCTGGCCCTAAAGCATAGGCTGGACTTTCACAAGTCAGGTCAGCCTTTCAAAGAATTTAAGGATGAGATATCCCCCATTCGGTTAATAACTTTTTTTTTTTTAAGAAATCCATAATCAAATGGCAAATAACCAGTCATGGGCGTATGGATTTGGGTAAATATTGGGCCATACCGGGCTGAGGAAGCGGTACAGCCGAGAAAAACTTGAGACCAACGCAATATTAGCGTGAACCGGTAGGAAACCAAACGTTACCCAGCAGCCCCTCTCACATTGATCTTGGATTTAGGCTCACTGACCAAAGGAAGTGGGCATTCCTGCGGGGCCTGAGCCAACATTCTCCATTGATTTTGGATTTAGGCTCATTGATCAAAGGAAGTGGGCATTCCTACGGGCTCTCTAAAACAGTTTCCTTTCACTTAGGATTAAATAAGAATTAAAAGTGGATTAAAAGAGGAAGTGGGCCAGAGGCATGAGGCCTATACAATAATACAGGCTAAAAAAGATACATGCTGAATATCTTAGGCCGCGTTTGGGAATACTTAATTAAGTGTTTAATTTAGTTTATAGCTTAATTAAGTGTTTAATTAAGTTTAAAATATGTTTGGTAATGTTAGATGGATAATCACTTACCCATAAGAAGTAGAGGAAGCTGACCTGTAAGGAGAAGCTGCTCTGAGGAGCTTCTCCTCCCTCTTTTACGATAAGAATTATTTCTTGATCTCGATCGAGCTTAGCAACAACAGGCACTACACGCTAACCCCGTACTTCACACCGACAATCCAAGCACCTGCATAGGGTTGTCATGGAAAGCCCGAACAACAGCGTACATGTCGGGATTGGCCAACAGGGTTTCGCATCCGGAGGAAGAAGGGGTCTCATTTGGATCGATGTAGAAAATCATCGGTCAGAACTCTGGCTTGGCATCACTGTTATCACAACTTGGATCCTTCAGTTCCATTATGAGAGCAGGGATTCCAAGCTCGATTTTGACGGAACCTTTGTTGGCCGTCGAGAAAAACACTTTAGTACGTTGCCGGCCATGAACTCTACTTTAATCCATCTACACTTTAATCTTCAACCCCTTCTCGCCATCGTCATGGAGTACACCGCCGACGGTGAAGTTTTCGAGCTGTCCCTGTCTCTAAAAAATTCTCTCAATTGATTCCGTTTTTCTCAATCGACTACGTGTGCATTTTATAAAGATTGGAATCCTCAAAAAGTCTCCAAAACTCTTATCTCCGGTTCTTTCTTATCTCGGGCCATCGCAACTATATTTTCCTTTGTATAGATAGAGCATAATGAAACAACGGAACAGAGTAATTATATATTCTCGACATAATTTTTTTTTTATTAAGTGCTTTATATGTACATGTTTACCAAACACCAGTTTTTTGAAATAAACCTCTCTTTACAACCATGGATATGTACTCAATTTAAGATGATTTATCTATAAGCTCTTATCCATAAGCACTAGCAATCCCAAACGCCACCTTAGATGAAGTAGTCTAGACAGATCCAATCAGTTGGAACTTTTACCAGACTAGTTTAGATCCAGGTGTTTGTGTACACCTCTTGAAAAACCAGACAGTTACGACTCCTCCAAAACTGCCCAATAGTTTATCGGCTGGGATAGAATTTGGACACTAGTCACACTACTACGTTGGCCAAATTAAATCTTTTAAATAATTATTAACGTATCATGGACGCTGCAGCATAGAGAAAGAGGTCCCACAGCCCAAAACAATCCTGTCCCTTGGTATCACCGGCTATTCCTTACCAGAGAAAACGTATTCTGCACATGAAAACCGTTTGCATCAATAAATAAATAAAACCTGCATTTGGGCAATGTGATTAGTTCATTCAACTTCAAAAAAAGAAAAAAGGAAAAAGTCATCTCAAAAATGTTATGTCTGTCCTATTAAATTAATTTTTTTAATTAAGTTAAATGCACCAATTAAATTGACCAATGCAAGGGCTTTTTGAGTGCGGACGCTTTGCACCTTCATTATAAGCCCAAGTACCGGGTCCCACGGAATTGCGAAAGCAAACGAACTTCTGAATTTTTTTTCTTTTTTTGTAATAAAACGAACTTCTGAATGATATTCATGCGATGTTGACCTAACTTTAAATTGAAAGTTTGAAACCCCTTGCCCCACGGACTTGACTTCCATTTGCCAAATATGGTCCGGTTGCAACACCTGCCGTGATGTGAAAGTCCTATGTATGTGTGCAAGTTGCCAATTACGCTCACACAAAGTCACAAACCAAATCCGGACGTTTCGCTCACGTCTCTCCCTTTCCCTCAACCTTGACCTTTTTGACTTTATCCTTATTATTAAGAAATGATTCCACATATAGCTTTTCTTTAAATATTAATTGTTTCTTTCTTTCCCTTAATTATGATTTTTGACCTCTCTCATTTTAAAAAAGTTATGTCTGTCCCGTTAAATTACTTCTTTAATTAAGTTGAATGCACCAATTAAATTGACCAATGGAAGGGCTTTTTGAGTGCGGACACTTTGCCCCCTTCATTATAAGCCAAGTACTGGCCCCACCGAATTGCAAAAGCAAACCAAGTACATGGAATGAAATCGTCTAACACCTTTAGCTGCAACGCCCCTGCTTCGGCATATATATATATATATATATATATATATATATATATATATATATATATATATATATATATATATATATATATATATATATATATATATATTTATTTATTTATTTATTTAAAATGTTATTTACAATGTTATTTTTTTTATATGATATTTAAAATGTTATTTACAGCATATATATATATATATATATATATATATATATATATATATATATATATATATATATATATATATATATATATAAAAGATGCCGTTCATTTATTGTTCATCCATTTTTTTAATTTTTATTTTTTTTGTGAAGAACCCATAGCTGCTGCCACGACGGCCACAGCAATAAAAATGACGGTGGAAAAAAAAATAAAAAATGACGGTGATGACATTTTCACGTCCCCACAACAATAAAAATAATCATTTTATGTTTTTTGCTTTAATTATGTCAAAGGAATTTAGTTTTATTTTTCTGCAATCGGAACAGGTGATGACTCATCTATACTATCTATAAAGAGAAGATAGGGAAATATTCCCTCTAGACATTGCCCTCCCCAAACAAAAGAATCCGGAATTACACCTCCCTTCTCCCTTTCCCTTTCCCTTTCCCCTCCTTGGGTAACCAATTTTGTCGTTTTTGGACAGCGAAAGAGGTGCACGAACGAAGGAGGTGGGCATGGCCCACACTGTCACCGAAACCAACACCCCCACCCCCTATAAATACGACAGAGCGATAGAAGTGCTGTGCAGCTAGTGTTGCAGAAGGTGCACAAATTAATTGAAGTTCCCTTCTCTTTTCTTCTTGTTCTTCGCTCAGTACTGCTCAGCCATGACGGAACTCAAATCCCTTCTCTCTTGCTTTTTCATTTATAGCATGCTAACTTCATGGTACGCAGGAACCATATGCTTTGGATTGGTCTCGCCCAAGCATCTTGAGGACTGCAGCAAATGCGTGGATGTTGGAGGACTTAACGACTTGACATCACCAGCAATTGCAGATGAAGATATCGATAAGACCAAATCTGTCAAATATGCTGGACCAGGCATTAATGGAGTTAACGGCGTTCCAGCTGCGTCTACAATTTCAGAGGAGGACATAGATGAGAGTCATGAGACTAAATATTTTGAACCCGCAAGACCAGTCCATTCGTCTAGCACCAGCCATTCGGACCCGTCCAAAAGCCCCGGCAAGCCCCCGTTATAGGTAGACTCAAAGAGCAGAGATGTTTTGGCTGCAATACAATAAAGAAGAATTAGCTTTTGTATTTCTTTTTTCTTAAATAAATTTTATTTTGGGGCAGTAATTACAATTAGACAGTGAGTTTGTGCAACTGATTTGAATTCTACTGAAGAATCGTAAGGCTAGTTGGTATGTTTTTTCTATCAATTTGGATTAAAATTTGTGTCTCTTTCCCTATCTGCCTCGAAAGAGAGAGAACCAAGCGCTTCCTGAGAGCTGGTTGTATCGTAGATTGATGAATTCCAGATTTCAGTCGATATATAGGTCAGATGACCTATCTCACCGGGAAGCTGGCCATTAAAGATGATGAGAAAGGAAAGAATCCCCATTTGTAATTGAACGACCCTCCTCTTTTTCGATTTAGCTTTTCTGCGTTTCTGTTTGATTGCAAGTTTGCAACCATAAATCTCTCTCTCTCTCTCTCTGTGTTAATTCATCCAACTGATCATTATTAATTGTACGGAAGGTTGATTTTGTTACTGGAGATCGCTTATTGAGTTATTGTACCGAACAAAAAAGGGGAAAAGAGGACAGAGTAGGTAATATCTATATCCTCTAAAGGAATGAACACAAGATTATAACATCAATTTCATCTTCTCTCAAATAGTTCAAACACATTCCAGGGGATCCAGATTCAGAATGAATGAAAACGAGGCCTCAAAATTTGTCTGAGACCAATCAACAAGGGGTCTCAACCGAGCTCGAATCATGGTTCCACTCGTTTACAAACTCGGTTGAGCTCACTTGTTGACTAGTCTGGCAAAACTAATTGAGGCGCGGCTCCAAGCTCTCCCATCTCCGTTGAAAAGAAAGGCACGATAACTGCTTTTGGCAGTTTACGGAATTTGGTCAGCCGCGTTAGAGACGCCGCTTGAGCTCTCCCACAAAGTAACACCAAACTGCAACAAATCAGTCCACGATTGCGGCCATTGGTTAGTAATTTTAGTTCTCTCTCATGTCTCCATGACTGAACACAATACTGACGATTGACCAAGACTTGATCAGAACAAAAGCCTAAGTCACACCGCTGCTCTTTCTCTCATCTTATCTGGTTCGTAGGCTAAACCATCCGGCCAATTCCATTGTGTGGATTTGGATCATATTGGGCCATCCTAGAAAACCCAATAAGGCTCACGCAGGGCTTGAATTTGGAGTAAATAGATCAGATGCATAATGAACACGCCAAAAAAGCTTGAGAAAATGGGATAAATTGGTTTAAAGTGTTAATTTTTTTTAAAATAACCCTGATTTAGTCACCAAATTCTTGATAATTGGGAATTAGTAATATTTTTTAAAAATAATTAAGTACGAATATCATTTTACTGTTCATATATGACTTCTTCCAAAAATGCCCTCAAGACATTTCTTAACCTCTTTAAAACATGGTAAGAAACAAATTTTTTTACAAGTATGTTAAGGGTATTTTTGGAAAAAAGTCTTTCATAAACATTAAAATAACACTGATTCACAATTATGCTTAAAAATATCACTAATTTTCAATTACCAGGAATTTGGTGACTGAATTAGGATAATTTTTAAAAGGCATCACCAAAAACCAATTTGGTGAAAGAAAATGTAGCATGGTATGGAGAAGAAATCCCACCTTGAAAGAAAATGTTTATACCGGGCCGGAAAAAATGGTATAGCCCAGAAAAAAAAATCTGAAACCAACCCAATATTAGTAGCGTAAAAACATTACCGTTCTTAACAAACAACTGAAAGGCTTTATACGAGACAACAATAACCCAATGTAACAAAAACACACTCCCTTGAATCCAGAAATAGACATACAAATGCCAAGATAATAGCATCTCCCTTGACTCCATATCGTCGGCCTTGGCAGCTTCAGGTGTGAGTCGTGTGACAAAGCGATAGATGTCGTCAACCGTCCGCACCATCGGCATTTTGTGCCAGCGTGGCAGCAAGGAATAGACGAGCAAGAGGAGAGGCCAACTAACATTATCCAGTATATCTGTTCACGTCGGCATGACTGCCAGAGGTGAACGCAGGCTTTGCCCAAACGAACGACTCATTTCCTCTACGGCCATATTCTCTACGGCCGTTTTACGGCCTCAATCCCGTTAGGATGCGTGGATAAGGTCTCGTGTGCCTCACGAGACCTTCCTATCGTTTTTCAAAATGGTCCAACACGAACCAATGGACCAGGTGACGAACCAATCGACCAATCAACCCATTCGTCCGGTTGGTCCAAACGAAAATCAGAAGAGAACGAAGGCGCGACTGCGACCTTCGTCTCGTTCAAACGGCAAGTCTTCTAAAAAAAATTTCCCGCCTTCTTCAACATGTGCGTTTGATGCACAACTAAGGCATGACTAAGAACTGCTTTTACCTCAGCTGAAAAAAATATTTTGTTGCTACTTCATTGCACAACTAATTTCAATCGCGATAAATGAAAATGAAGAGAGAACGAATGTGCGGCTGAGAGCTTGATCTGGTTCAGCGGCAAGTTTTCTAAAAATATTTCCCGCATTCTTCAACCTCTCCGTTTTCTACACAACTAAGGCATGACTGAGACCTGCTTATACCTCTGCTCCAAAAAAATTTTGCTGCCACTTTATTGGACAACTAATTTCAATCGGGATGAAGAATTCTGAGCCTTCTTCTACCTCTGCGTGTTTTGCAAATCGCGGTAAGTTCGTCCTATGCTACTCATTTTTCCTTGTTCATTTTGTTTTATTTTATTCTTGAACCCACGTTTCACATCGAAACCAATTTTGTTCAGATATGGAAAATGGGAGTCAAATGATGTCTGAGCCAATAAATGGCATTGCAGACATCAACGCTCATTTGGTTGACCAATGTGATGTTGTAAAATTGAGCAGTGAAAGTGAGTTGATACCAATGGTTGGCATGGTTTTTGCCACTGAAGATAACGGATTTAGATTTTATAAGGAATATGCCAGAAGCACTGGGTTTGGTATTAGAAGAGATACGGTTCACAGAAGAAAGGATACAGGGGTCATTTTTGATAGAATTTTTTGCTGTTCAAGAGAAGGTCATCGGCGACATGATAAAAGAGATACGGAAGTTCAAAAGCACCGTGCTGAGACCAGGATTGGTTGTATGGCACGAATGAGGATTTTGATGAATGGCGAGGGAAAATTTGTGGTGTCGCAATTTGAACCAAAGCATAATCATCAGTTACTTTTGCCTAAGATGGCTCATATGTTAAGATCTCATAGGCAAGTAAGTGAGATCCAGGCTACGGAAATCGATTTAGCAGATAAAATAGGAATTGCTCCGAAAGCAATTGTATAACTTATGCAAAGAGAAGTTGGGGGTGTCGATACTCTTGGATTTATGCATGCGGATTGTCAAAACTATTTGCGTTCGAAACGCACGACTGCCATAGAAGCTGGCAGGCAGGGGCCTTGATTCAATATTTTGTTAAGAGGCAGGTAGAGGATCAATCATTTTTCTATTCTATTGAGCTCGACACCGAAGATCTGATAACAAGTCTTTTTTGGGCGGATGGAGGAATGATAGAGGATTATAAAGCTTTCGGTGACGTTGTATGTTTCGATACAACGTATAAGACGAATAAGGAGGGCCGTATTTTTGGATTATTTGTTGGGGTAAATCATCATAGACAAAGTATTGTCTTTGGAGCAGCCTTACTTTATGATGACACAATACCGACGTTTTGCTGGCTCTTCAAAACATTTGTTACAGCTATGTTTGGGAAAGAACCAAGAACACTTCTCACTGATCACGATCAAGCAATGACAAGTGCAATTGCTTGTGTATTACCAAGAACGTATCATCGTTTTTGTGTGTGGCACATGTTTCAGAACGCGGCAAAACATCTAAGTGATGTGTTTAATCGTGAGAAATCTTTTGCAAATGAATTTTCACGATGTGTGTACGAGTATGAGAATGAAGATGAGTTTGTGAATGCGTGGAATGCGATGATTACCAAATATAATCTGTCTGACAATAGTTGGTTGCAGGCAAGATTTGATGAAAGAGAGAAATGGTCATTGGCATACGGTAGGAATACGTTTTCTGCTGAGATGAGCACCACACAAAGGTCTGAAAGCATGAATGCAAACTTGAAGAAGCATTTGAAAAGTCAGAAAAAATTTATACGGTTCCTGTGGCATTTTGACAGACTACTAGAGGATAGAAGGTATGAGGAGTTGAAAGCAGATTGCAAAATGCTTACTAGTGTTCCAGTTATTGAGGCTCCAAGTATGATGTTAGATGGTGTCAAGATGATATACACAATGTCAATTTTTGAGAAGGTTAAGAAAGAGGCATACAATGTCATGAACTGTGTCCCCTGCAAATGTGGTGAGATTGGTACACTTTCAGAGTATAAGGTTGTTAATAATCTTGAGCGTCGGCGTAGAGAGCACACAGTTACATTTGAATCTTCGACTGTCACCGTCAAGTGTAGTTGCAAGAAATATGAGTACGCGGGAATACTTTGTTGCCATGTCCTTATTGTGTTGCTAGTAAATGGAATCACACATATCCCCAAGCATTACATCATGAAGCGATGGACAAGGGATGCGAAGAACTTGGATTTTTTGCCACGAACCGAGGGATCAATGGAGGAGAATGATCCTAAAGTTGAAACAACCAAAAGATATAAAGATCTATGTTATATGTATATGCAGATTATAAAGCAAGCTGCCCAATACCGGGAGTCGTATGAGCATGCTGTGGAATTGGCAAATAAGTTAAAAGACGGAGTCCGTACAATTGCAATTGGCAAAACATTGGAAAATCAATCTCAAAACCATCCCACCGCAACATATAGTACAGCCGGCTCCCAAAATACAGCAGCTGACTACGTTGTAGGCGGCACTGGGAGTAAGCACGGGCGGTGCTACTGACAATCATACTTCTAATGACGGAGCTTTGATTGAAGATGTACTTTCTAAAGTGAAAGGTATTCGGAAGAAGGATAAGGGTGGTCGTGCAGGAACAAGTGTGCGTCGAATTCCAGGAGCACTCAATAAAGCCATCAAGAAGAGATCCAAAAGATCAGAATATTCTGGGAGCCCGTTGCATATAGATGCAATCAAACAGAACCATAAAAGCGGAACAAAGGGTAAACGTTCGAACTTTGAAGTTGGTACCTGTTCCAATGCAACTCCTATTGTCAATCATACTATTCCATCGGCTCCATTTGGAAATGAGCTATTGATGATCCCATCTGATGTTCGTTTGAATCTATATACTCCTTGCATTCAGGTATTTGTTGTCTTTAATTTTTGATTCACTTTCTACAATTGTGGCGGATTTTTTATGTTGGATAGTTTGTGCGTTGTACAGAAACCGTTACGATATATGCGTGGGGTAGAAAGTAGTGTGGATGAACACACTAATGGCTTGACACCAAGCACGTATGACTCATCTCAATACAGCCAGGATTCCCTTCGGCAATGTGATCAACCTTTTACTCAATTGTTGCAGGTGCGAATACTGTAAGTTGTTGAGTTTTTTCCATAATATCACATGTATTTAACGCAACACTTTTTTCTTCAGACGTATTTATCTCCTGTTGGATCTCAACCATATAGAAACGTTTGAAGGTCACAAACAGGTAATTTAATTCTTTTATTAGAAATTATTTCACGTGCAAATTGTTTAATCTATATTTTAAACTGAAGGAATGCATGCTAACTTATGTGTCCAGAAAACATGATTTGTTCCCAATGCACAGTGTCTAATCTATATTTTGAATATGATTTTGTTATATTGCATTTAGGTTGTTGAGAGTGGGGGAAAACACATAGAAATTGTTGTGATGACAAAAGATAAGGGACTGCAACAGCTTGATGAGGCGGCAATTGATGCAACTGTTACTGAGCTCGAAGCAGAGAAAGCAGCAGCAGAAGCTGCAAACAAGGCTCCTTGATTGTTGGGATACTTCATTCTTTACTTCAAATTTGTGGAATTATGTATTGAATATTTTTTTTACAATAGGTTGTGATTCACTTAAAATTCGAAGTGAATAGTTATAGCAAATGATTAATACTCCCGAATATTACGAATCAATGTCTTGCCAAGAAGAAACGCTAATTTCACTAAGTGAACGTATGTTAAATAAAACACCATATGCATTTCGAAGAAAGTAAGCAAAATAAAAATCGTAACTCCAAAACATTGGAATCAGGAGCACAATTAGTGTGCTAAATTTTGAAGAGTGCAAGCCACTAATGGGTACAACCTTAAATGCATATAAAACAAATACAACGTTTGGACACAAAATATAGTTCAAGGCTACGACAAAATACTAAAATTTCAGCTCCCCTCCTTGCTTCAGTCTGCCTCATTTTCGTCATCGTCATCATCCTCGTCATCATCCTCGTCTTCCTCCCCCTCTTCGTCCTCTTGCTCCTGGTTAAAGTGCAGTTGAAGTTGCGACACTGCTCCCTGTAACTCTGAAAGCTGCCGGCCTTGCGTCTCTTGGGTAGATCGGATCATCGCCAGTTCTGCACGCGATTGTTGTTGGACTTCATAAATCCTTGACAAATAATCCATAACGGCAGATGGATCAAATGAAGGAGCAGCCGAAGATGAACCAGAATGAGAGGTTCCAGCCTGGGAAGATGATTGACGCCGTGGACGAAGAACACCAGCCCGAGTAGCAGCATTAGCATGCACAACACTTTGTGCTACGGTGGTAGGCCCAATAGGCGGTAAAAGCACTAGAGGTCGCTCAATTTCTGGGATTAATACGTCAAGTCCTTCCATGAGTCGGGTAATGAGGCAAGGAAAACTAAGTTTCCGCTTCCGTTTGACGTGCATTGTAATGTGTAGCATGGAACGAATCATTTGAGAGGGAAGGTCTATTGAATGACCTTGGAGTAATGCATAAAAGAAGCTAAGTCTCTAGAGTGGGAGGGTATGTAAATGACCCACTGGGCATATGTTGGTGCTCATAATCCGAAGAACAACTGACCGATAAGTTGGAATATTATCAATCACTAGATGTGTTCCATAGAAAGGGGTAGTACTGTCTAACACAAAAGATGCCATAATAGTAGGTGAAGGGGTGTCTGTCTCATGGTAAGGATATCGAGGCTCAAGCACTCTTGGTATCCCTAATATCTGAGAGATGATACCAGGGGTGATGGAAATTGTTTGACCGCGAAAATACACTTTGAATCTGGGAGGGGTAAGGGACCAATCATGCATGTTTGCATAGAACTCCCGAACAAGGATGGCTTGGGGTGCAGGAAGATTTGTGAGCAAAGGCTCCCAACCCCTAGAAGTAAAAACTGAAGTAATCTCGGGATCAAGCTCGCGGATTATTACCTCCCACTCTAACAGGAGACTCCGGTTGTGCAGGTATTGACGAAACCTCATTTGCGCATGGTGGTCAATAAAATATTCGGTATCAAAATCATGAGGTTGTACGTTAGACGTAGACCCTCAGGTGCGTTTTTTAGGCATCTGCATGAACAGTATAGTATTAGATCACGATGAAAAGAAAGGTTGAGATGCACATATTCAAGCAATGGAAGAGGGAGAAAGGAAATATAACAAAATATATATATATATATATATATATATATATATATATATATGAAATCGTTTAAAAACCAACGAAAAGATACACCCAATGCATGAACGACAAGCGTCATTGGTTAAATAAGATGAAATCGGTTAAGAAGTGTGATGAAACAACGGCAAGAGTCATTTTCTTCAATGTATAAATCATCCTAAATGAAATCCTAAAACATGGAAATGTGAACGAAATATTGGGCGAACGAAATATTGTTTGAAGAGAAATGTGAAATATTGTCCCCACGTACCTTGGGCGAACGAAATATTGCCCTGGATTCAATCTGAAGCACAACGTTGCAAATGCCTGGCGAATCGACTTGGAGTAGTGGAAGGGGTGGTGTGGTCGCAACAAGGAGAGAATACCAAGAAGAAGGGATCGCAGGGTTTTTAAGCTCGGTTTTTATTTTTTTTTAAATTACGGCTTGACGCTCGAGCAGCTCCAAGTCGCGCGCAGAGCGTCACTCTCGGGTTCTCTGTGGTTTTTTTCAATTTTGCCTTGACGCGCGAGCGGTCCCAAGTTGCGCGTAGAGCATCACTCTCAGGTTCTCTGTGGTTTTTTTCAATTTTGCCTTGACGCTCGAGCGGTCCCAAGTCGCGCGCAGAGCGTCGCTCTCGGGTTCTCTGAGTTTTTTAATTTAGTCTTGACGCTCGAGCAGCCCGAAATCGCCCCAAAAGCGCCATACTTAGACTTTTCTGGGTTTGCGCATGACACGTTTGACGCTTGAGTGGCGCAAAACGTGAAGAAATTTTTAAAAACCTCGGCCAATTGGGACCCTCCCGCTCGAGCGGCGCGAAATCGCGCCTAAAGCGCCATACTTAGCGAATTTTTGAACCTCGTTCATTGTCCCTACCATGGTTTGACTTGTACCTAGGCATGGTTGGACTTGTACCTATGCATGGTTTGACTTGTACCTAGGCATGGTTGGACTTGTACCTAGGCATGGTTTGACTTGTACCTAGGCATGCATGGTTGGACTTGTACCTAGGCATGGTTGGACTTGTACCTAGGCATGGTTTGACTTGTACATGGTTTGACCTGTACCTAGGTATGGTTTGACTTGTACCTAGGCATGGTTGGACTTGTACCTAGGCATGCATGGTTAGACTTGTACCTAGGCATGGTTTGACTTGTACCTACGCATGGTTTGACTTGTACCTAGGCATGGTTGGACTTGTACCTAGGCATGCATGGTTGGACTTGTACCTAGGCATGCTTTGACTTTTACCTAGGCATGGTTTGACTTGTACCTACGCATGCATGGTTGGACTTGTACCTAGGCATGCATGGTTGGACTTGTACCTAGGCATGGTTTGACTTGTAACGAGCATGGTTTGACTTGTACCTATGCATGGTTTGACTTGTACCTAGGCATGGTTGGACTTGTACGTAGGCATGGTTTGACTTGTACCTATGCATGGTTTGACTTGTAACTACGCATGGTTTGACTTGTAACGAGGCATGGTTTGACTTGTAATGAGGCATGGTTTGACTTGTACGTAGGCATGGTTTGACTTGTAACTACGCATGGTTTGACTTGTAATGAGGCATGGTTTGACTTGTACGTAGGCATGGTTTGACTTGTAACTACGCATGGTTTGACTTGTACCTAGGCATGGTTTGACATCGATTATCTCTTCTATAATTTATTTTTTCGACTAAATTAAAAGAGCAAATTGGTCGACCAATTGTGGATGTAACTAATTAAGTAGGTCTTTTCTAAAATGTCTTAAGAGTTTAAATTTAAAAAATAGATTGATAATATTACAATTTACAATTGTAAGAACGGAGAAAAGACCTGTCATCACAGTAGAAGGAAGTAACTTAAAAAAGAGATTGATAATATTGTAAATTTACAATTGTCTTCCTCTCACAAACAATTTCATGTACAATTTAATTCTACAACCATCTTCCGTTGTACAATTTGATGTGTATGTACAATTTTAATGTACAAATAATTTAATGTACAATCGTCCGCTGTACGTTGATGTTTAAGATGGCCTTCAGCTTCTTCACCTTGCTATCAAGCCACGAATGCCGGAGTTGTGAATCTTGCAAATAAACAATGAAAAGTACGCACCTGAGTGTTATTAGTTTCAAATAACCTTGTTATTGAACATGTGACAGATAGGTCTTACCTCTTAGGCTTCTTCACCTTCACTACTCTCCTCTTCACGCGCCTCTTCACTTGTGTTTGCTGCCTTAGAAACAATGATATCCCGTACTTGGTTTGAAGGGTGCTTAACGAAGTTAACAAGGAACTTATCCCTACAGTGTGCGATATTATTCTGAATTCATAGAAGACGTACTTGTGCGTTACTAGCGACGTACTTGATAACTATAATTATAAAAAAACATTTAACTTATATACGCACCTGATCAAATGCTGGAGACAAGGTGCTACCATCCCACACCTCCATGAATTTCATCAAAAAAAACACCACAATCATACCTAACAGCACATCACTTGTAAGAAACTAGCATATGTATGAAGCGAAACAAACCTAACGGCTTACCCGTTGGTTTGGTGTGGGACCGTAACCTACCGCAACTCCCACTGTAAAAGTGGAAATTCATCACCACCTCCGAAGTCACGTAAGATCTTATCCAACATCTGGATCTAAAAGTGACGAAGCGAGTGTCAATATAATAAGTACTGTAAATGGTATGAGAAAAATTCATTAATATCAAAATTACTTGTGTTTCAATTCTGGATTGATGTCCCGCACGACGCGCCCCATCCATTGAGTCAAGCACATCCACTCTCCGCTCTTTTAGGTTTAAAACTAAAAGAAACCAATGATTGCGCCGATGCATGGGAACAAAAATCTACAGTATAGTAAGATAACCTTATAAATAAAAAACAGATTACAGACGGCTAAGTAAGGATAAAAGTATAAAAAATCTGAAACAAATAATTGATGAAGGTGGCACATTGCATTGCATCACAAGAAACTTACAAGATTGCATGCAACCACAGAATATCCAAGTCGCCCTGGATCGAAGTGAGGACGCAAGGATTCGGTGGAACCACGATTAATATTCATTATCCACTCCTGCATGATACATGCAAGGAAATTTTATTCATTAGTCTGGCCTTGAACAAAAAACAAATAAAATACAAAGAAGTCCTTACACAAACGTTTGTGGGGCAATAATGTCGGCTAACTTTGCGGGTAGTCGACAATTGTTGGTTCTTTGTAAGACATGCTCCAAAAGCATTGATAGCCTATAAAAAAAATACCATTGAGCGATGACATGTACAATTGAACAACCAATATATAATTCACAAGATAGGATTTGCATACCACACTATTAACACGTTTGTTGTCTAACAAACATGCCAATTCAGATGCCGACACATAGATGAAATCAAATTTGAATATAATTTCACTGACAAAAACGAGGAGGAATTATTCACTACGAATTATAATACATAAATTACATTTACAAGTTAGTTTCGAAATATTATCTTACTCAGACTTCTTGTTTTTGCGAACGTATCATACGATTGAGCTTTCTTTTGGGCCCAATCGAGGACGGAGGCGATGGCCAATATATGGAGTGCGACAATGTTTACCACGTGACTTCTTGCGTGACCCTCTTCGAGGTTTGGTGACCTCGGTCCTTGTGACGCTTCGAGCAGGAACTATCTCCACCTCATCCACTTGCATTTTATCTGTCTGGACCTCCGCAAACACCGCTGTGTCGAGAGCATCGGTATGATCCCCGCTCTCGTGGGTGGTATGATGGGAGGGTGACATCCTTGCTTCATCAGGGACATCGGGCATGGGAGAATCGGGAGCATCCATATGATCAGGGCTCTCACATGGCACGTGGATATCGGAGGGGTCGACAGTTTCCCTTGACTTCACGTGATTTATCTCCCTATACATGTCCAATATCTTCGTAAGATGACCCTGAATAACCTGGAATACACAACACCCAATCATAAAACATGCGGATGTGTTCTTAATAAGAAAACGTGCGGTATAAGACAAAAATAAAATAAAATAAATAAACCAATCTTACAGGATCTGGATCTCCACGAAATTGCCCAAGATCAATGATATTTAGTTCATCTGCATTGCCTGATGCCTCATCTTGCACCCGGCTCTAGGCATGGTGCTCAACCACCTACAATATTAGTGAGTACGTACAAATGTTACGTTATTTGAAAAATTGACAACAAAATCTACAAGTGACGAAGCAGTTCAACTCAAATTTATATATGTATACCTTCCCCTTCCCATACCCACCGAGCGCCGTTTCATCTTTCTCCCTTTGGAAAATCAATGTATCCGTCCACACTGCCATACGTGGAGTAGTGGAAGGTGTTGGTTGACCAACGATCAGCCGATCGTAATACAAAAACTAAGCAATAATCGAATTATCAGTAGACGCACAAACAGAATCATAAGCTAGAGTAAACAAGCCAATGCATCTAGTAAATACTATACGTACCTGTAAAAATAATAAGCACCCATTGACGCATTTCCGTTTGCCCATTTGAAACTCAGCTACGTGATGCATCAATGTGTCTAAAAGATACTTTCCCCAGTTGTAACTTCCTATCCTCTCTACATCGACCAGCAAGGGAAGATAGGATGCACTCACGTCAATCTTTGAAGATGGATTTATTAAGGTCGTCAACGAATATAATACAAAAGAACGGATCCACTCATGATTGTTCTTTGGACTCTTCAAGCTATCCTCAACATTCTAAATAGGGATGATTCCATTTTGTACCCCGTAAAAGCTATACAACTTTGTCACATCGGGGATTTCTGATTTAGATGTATCAACATCTATCCTTTGTACGGGTAACCCAATTATCCTCTCCACGTCGTGTGTGTCGAAGAAAATATTCAGTTCCCCAACTTTAATACATCTCTTCTTAGTATCAACTTTCGGAACAATCCAATGACAGAGTCGTCGATTAAGCTTTGTCACGTGTAAATTCAGTAGGCACTGAAAGCCACTCTCTCTAAGGCATTGCTCCTGAGAATCGGTGAACGAAATAGCGTGCATGAACGCAATGAAACGTCCAGGTGAACAACGTGTCTGTAGCTCAACCTACACAAAACAAACGTGAAACGAAAGAATATATCAGTCTCAACTAATTATCCCCAATAATTTCAATTATAGATATGACATTTCACGAACCTGTTGTGTTTTTCGCGGCCCTGGTTGTGGCACAGCCCTCTTGTATTCATCCCACTCAAGCCGTGACGCTCTCTTAAATTCTTCTTTCTCAGCCTCATTCATTGCCCTCCATGCTTCAGCAGCATCCGCGAATAACTGAAATGCAATAACTAAATAGATAAATTCATTTGAATAAGATCGACGAAGTGCAAAATAAATAAAATAAATGATTTCCTTAACCGTTACCATTAATAATTCCTACCTGCTGCTTCGTGCGGATTTGTTCACCTTCAATAAGTCTCTTTGTTCTTTCATTTACATAGTAGTCCCTGAAAAAACAATAGGAAAATCATGGCCAATAATAACTTAATAATTACAACGATGCAAAAGGAATTAAAGTAACCGGCATGTTGACAACCATACTCAAACTTATACGAAGAGTTAAACCAAAATATTGGATTGCTTCCATGCTTGCTTGTAGAGCAAAACAAATAAATAAGTGAAGGAAACTTTACCTGAAATGTAGCCAACTGTTGCGCGGCTGTTTTCTTTTTGTTGACGATGATCCAACAGTTTCCATTGCAGTAGTCAAAATTTTCCTGCACATTATCAGAGCCAATGTCACAATTCCTTGTTTAAGTCAAATTTGTAATCCATATGGCTAGAGTGTTACAATCCTTCTTGCAGAAGTTTAAACCTTGAATATTCTCATTCATTTTGATCAACCTGGCATGACGGAACAGTGATGGCAATTGTTCAACTTGCATAATTTAGAAAGACAAAAAGATTAGAGAACCGGGGTGAATTTCAACTTCTCTACAGATTTTTGAAGCCCTAGATTTTTAATTAATTCTACCTTTTAAGTTAATATTTTGGAATTAACGAAGTGCTATTAACAATGATAAGTTGTCTCAACAGAATATAAATGAATTCATCTCAAACACAAAGGTTTCGATCAGTTTACTCCAACTTTTAGAATAGGACATGTTTGAAAATTCATTTAAAATTAACTACCCGGCCACCTCACGCACGAAAAATGGTTTTTTGAAAGACAAATTGATCAGAAGAATTAGATGTCAAATAAAATATCATCTCACAAACGCGAGGTAATCGCACAAAAATGCAAGCTTGTGTGCATTCAAACATTATACATGTTTATATTTGAAGATAAAAATTCATTCACATTGCGGCATCTGTCTGTAAGTGAGGGAGGGAGTTTTTTTCTTAGAAATTAACTTCACTCAGTCGTAATGATATTGCTTGTAAAACAATACTTCATTCATACGTATACAATGTTATGAAGGCAATTTTTAAAGAATGATGGCATATTATTGTACTTCTCTATGCCGTTTGTGTTTTGAAATACTTTACACACTCCAACTAAAAGTTACAATATGAGTCCTAGAATAGAGGTGTGTTGACAATTCTTCCATTTCTAATCATCCCTGTGCAATGATGCTTACAATTCAAAAAATAAAATAAAATAAAATAAAGGTGTTCCAAATATTTGAGCAAGTGTATTCAGAAATCCAAAACAATTTTTAAAAAAATTTTGTACAAAAAGAAATTATGCTTACAATTTCTATGCTTGTATAACAAAACCGTCCAAATATACACCAGGAATAGAACTAAAAGTCACTGACAAAAGGAAACCCAAGCCATCACCTAATTCTCAAAAATGGTCACATTCAGAGAGTCAAATATATAAACCAAAATGGATAATATTCTACATATATAGATGCATATAAACATGGATACATACACATATATTGCCAAATACATGACACACAAACACAGATATAATTACTATATAACAATAATTTACTCATCCGAAGCAACATCAAATAATGAACAATGAAATGACTAATTCCAAAAAACTCTTTGTTGGAAACATACAATCGAAAACGATTTTTTACAAGTTAGATAATACCTGTGAAGATAAGTTCTTGAAATCCAAGATCCTGTATTCTCCAAAGGCTGCCTTACCAAACCAGACAACCTACTGAATGCTAAAATATTTTTTTTATAAGTGATGATATGTATTAATACAAAGTATAAAATAAGTACTGAATGCTAACATATCACCGAGACACAAAAAAAATATATATTGTTTTTGTTTTTTTATTGACTTATTTATATTTTCTGAATGCTAGCATATCACCGAGACAGAAAAATAAATAAATAAAATAAACAAATACAAGTTCATCTCAAATGGATTGGTGCATGTAAATAATCAATCTGATGTTTCTAAAATAGGTGAGTTCCAATGTCTATATGGTAGAGTTAACTGATGATCTTCACATTCATCATATCTTTAAACATCCAAGGGAGAAAATTGAAACGTATTAGACATAAATGAAGCACATTCTCAACAACATAAAAAATTCTGAAGAGTTCTAATCAAGTGGCTTCATAAATCTCATTAAAAGAACTAAGATTTTAAAAGAAGAGTAGCAACAAATTGATCCAAAAATATATGATTGGCATGCCCAATTATTCTCATTGGAGGGAAGTCCACTCCAGCCCTTCAAAATACTCTTCTAGTAATACACAAAGCAATTAAATTTTTATTTCATGAGGTATTTCAATTCTTTCCTTTATCTTCACTTAAGTTATAATATATGGCTTGGCTCGTGTGTTTACAAGAGCTAACACTCATTAAGCGATTATGCATCCATGCACCAAAATCAGAAGAAGAAAAGAATAATTTCTTCTTGTTCCTAGCTTCAAAAGGCAGCAGAATCATCCATGTTACCCCTTTGGTTTTATTTCTGCTTAGATACGCACTGAGACTAAAACAATCCATAAAATCAATCACCCCAAAAGCATCATTTCAGAAGATGACAATCGATTTCAAAGCCCATGTATTCATATTGTTTGCATACATTCATTCGAAACTACAGTGCAAAAAGTCGTCCAAATTTAATCAAAACAAAAAACGTTAACTACTTCTCTTCCATTCACGTTTCAGATATGCAAAGAATTAAAGCATCTTCTTTTCTTACCTGGACAGACGAGTGAGACGGTGTTGCGACAAAGAGACTGATAAGAGATTGAAAGAAGCCGACCAGATGGAAGCCGCAACAGCGATATGGCGCGAGAGAGGTTGTGACAGTGCCAAACGTTGAAGGTTTTTGAAAATACTCGCTCTCGCGCTCGTTGGAAGAGGATTTGGGGATTGGTCGGATGAATAGAGAAATTGGACGAACCGGTTGGTGGTTTGGTGGTCTTGGGCCGGTTGGTGGTTTGGGGATTGCTCGACCAATAGACCAGTGAAAAAGGATAAGAAGGTCTCGTGCGCCTCACGAGACCTTCTTATCCACGCGTCCTAACGGGATTGAGGCCGTAAAACGGCCGTAGAGAACGTGCCGTAGAGGAAATGGTCTGTTGCCCGACCAAAACGGAGAAAAGAGGAGACAGCAGACTCTTTTATAAATATTATATTTTATTGGGTTTTATAAAAATCATATTTTTATTGGATTTTGCAGTGGAGGAACAGAACCTTTCTTCTCCGGATTGAAATCAGCTATAATCAGCACCGACCATGACCACTCCCATGCAACCATGTGGGGTTGCACGGACACAATCCTACACACTAACATATATAAGGATTGTGAATGCAATGCATGGAAGCGGCTACTGTTGGTCCCTTAATCCCGCCCAAGTCATCTGGTGCTGCTGCAATGCATGGAAGCGGCTACTGTTGGTCCCTTAATCCCGCCCAAGTCATCTGGTGCTGCTGTTAGTGCAGCACCATAAATGGCAGCAGCAAATGACAACAGACAATATGAAACTAAAACCATTACTCTCTGCCATTCACTGATACCAACGTGGAACGGATAGACGGATGCCCCGTCTCAATAGAAGGATCCACACTCCAAAACACGTCTTTGTTGAGAAGAAAAGGGGGATCCGGACAAAATATATAGATGAAACTGGCGCCATGTGTGGTTACACTGGTTAGTAACGGGTTGCAAAATCAAGTGATATACAACTCATTAAATGAGTATGATCAAACATTATGAAATAATGTTTGATAATGATGATAATGATCAAACATTATGAGCTTAAAAAATGATCAAAAATTATGAGCTTAAAAAATTTACATACCCAATGTCCAATGAGACGCATATATATTTAAGATAGGAAGTGTAGAGTAAGAGTAATGCAGAATCAGCGCTTGAAGGTCATTACTATATTAATATTAGTTTAAGAGGCGAGTATATAAGAACAGTCCATCAAAGAACTTCTTTCCAGAGAAGGGTCAATTTTCAAAAAAAAAAATTTTTTTTTTAATTATAAGGTAACTTTACTATAACTACATGGGATATAATCGCATCCTATTTAAGATGCAAGCTCATTATACGTAGGATATGAGCGTATGATGCACTCATGTTGCATGTAGAATGTGCTCATGTCCCATATATAATGTGCTCATATCACAAGTAGATTGCGGCTCGCCCCCAAGCTAAAAGTGACACCACTTTTTTATTTCATTTTAAAAAGTGACATTGCCGGTCAATTATTTTTTAAAAGTAATCCTTTTCTGTAAATTTGATTTATTTGATAGACTATTTTTATAATACAGCTACTAAGTAACCCTTTTAATAATTTCTTTTGATGGGGGCAATTGCTTTAAGTTTTTGGAATTTTAAATAATATTTAAAAAATAATAATAAAATTACGTATCAGAAAAGAAAATTTTGAGGAGGCCCCTATGCCTCCCCTTTGATCCGAACATAGTAAGGAGGGAGGTATACGGTTAGTTGACATATTTGTACACGCATTTGACATAATAATTTAAGTATATGACATAATGTATGCGTAGGTAAATTTAATTCATAAACAAATGATAAGTTTACATCAAGTTCGTAAACACAATTTTATATTCATCTTAGAAAGAGATACTTAGAAAAGGTTTCGGGATCCAATTAGAGAATAGAACGTTCCCTTAAATTATATTGGCATTGTTTAGTTCAGTCAGATTCCGAGACGTCTGGTAACTTAAAAAGTTCAGTCCTTTGATAAAACTTAAGATAACCCATTCTTGGATTGTTCTTAAGGTATTATAAATAGGAGATCAGTCGTGTTTTGGTTTGTAATCGATTTGGGGACTAAATCATGACAAATCATTTCTAGAAATCTATAATCAAATAGAAAAAAAACCAGTCGTGGGCTAAATCATGTGGCCCGTTCCTTAGAGATGCCACTGTATGTATTTGAGTAATATTGGGCCATCTTGGAAAACCCCATAGGCCTCACACAGGCCCTGAATTTGGAGTAAATCAGATTCATCATGGATGGGCCCAAAGGCTGGTACAGAAAAGGAATCGTTTCCCAAAACAAAAAAAAACAAAAAGGGAAGAAATCCTTGTAGTGGGTTGAAAGAAATGCATGTACCTGGCTGAGGAAACGGTACAGCCTAGAAAAAAACTTGAAACCAACACAATATTAGTGAGAATCGGTAGGGAACCAAACCATATTGAACCAGAGGAGGGTCTCGGCTGAACCAGCCCCATAAAATTAATATTTGATTTAGGCCCATTGATCAAGAGAAGTGGGCTTTCCCATAAGGCCAACTCAAGCAGACTCATACCACCGAAGATTAAATAAAAATTAAAAGTGGATTAAAAAGGAAGTGGAACGAACCATGAGGCCTATGCAGGCCCAAAAATATACATCTGAATATCTTAGATTAGACCGGTCCAATCAGGAAGAAAGGGACCCACCTCTTGGTGATATAACCTGGGGTCGTCGATAGACTTCTTTGGGCCATAACCGAAGCGACATCCGGATTATACAACTCCTATTTACAATTTTATTTACAGTTTTGAAGTAGTGCGGTTCAATGTGGGTCTTACACACAAAAATAAAAACTAAAAAAAAATGGATGAGCCCTAGGAGAATTGCATCCTGTATATACACTGCAAATAAAATTATAAATACAAGCTGAACAATCTGCCATTTGTAATTGAAGCTGGAACTTTGATCAGACTTGTTCAAATTTGGGTGTTTGTCTACATCCTTAGAAAAACTTGACATTAGGGGCTCCTCAAAACTAGCCAAATGGATTTCCAACATTAGAAAATCAAAAACCAAACGAAAATGCACAATTCGTTTCTGGGATGCCCATGCCCGTCCCTCATAGCTGGCACATGAGTTCACCCGTGACGGGCTCGTTTAGAGCCTAGAGCCAATAGATGCTATCAAAATTTAACTCACATTAGCATCATTGAATTTTTAAGGCATGCCCGGTTTGTGTCATGAGGGTGGAAATGGATATGGTTATATGGAAACATTTTCAAAATTTATATTACTTGTAAAGAGAAGAGAGAAAAATATTCTTTAATTCTAGTTTTTTTTTTTTTTCAAATTTTTTCTTTGCAAATAAAGTAATCTCAACATATAACCACGTGCAACGGTTCCCTCCCCGCCCCACGTACAGAACCCTTTCGACGTACAGGTCTGGAGTTGCACAAAAAGGCTACTGTTACGTCAACCTTGAAAGTTCCATTTTCTTTTTGGAAACAAAGTTCCATTTTCAGTTTTTTTTTTTTGATAATGCGTTCCATTTTCAGTTAACTAGGGAAAGGTACGTGCACAAGAATTATGGACTTACATCCTCTGCTGGGTGCCCAGCTAGGCATCCAGCATCCAATGGGATCCGGGCACGTCAGCACCACATTAAAAATAATGTGACTTGTTTCGGGCTTATGCTGACGTGCCCGGATCCCATTGGATGCTGGATGCCCAGCAGTACTAGGCACCCAGCAGAGGATGTAAATCCAAGAATTATACCTTGTACGGACAGAGGGTTCAGTCAGGTCATTACGTGAGCTTCACAATTGTGAGATGTTTTGGTCACTAGTCGATGTAACCGTCCAAGAGCGCACTTGTGTGCGGCGGCATACCTTACGGCATCTGTGGAATGGCTGCTGTTTTTTTAATAATTTTTAAATGTTTTTGTTAGAGCCGTAAGTTTGGCCCGCACCGTCTGAAGCCCGCTCAACCCAACTTGAATAATAGCCCAATTTAAGAAATAAGTTTGGGTTTGGGACGGGCTCAATCTTGAGCCCGAAGTTGAGTTCGGGCTGGGCTTGGGCTCACAAGGTACAACCCGGAAAAACCCGAATAACCCGAAATATATATACCACTAAAACCCTCTCCTACAAACCTCCATACGATTGTCTCCTGCAAACCTAAAAGTTTCTCGTCTTCTCCCATATTTCTACCATAGAAGTTGGAATTGCTCGCCCCTCTCACTGTCCCTCTCTTCTATTATGAATATCTCACATCTCAAAGACAACCAAGCTAGAGAAAACCCCAACAAAGGAGCTCGATTGGCAGGAGCTAGCAATATAGTTGCCATCGGCGTTGCCGTCAATACAATGGGATACCGTTCCAACAGCAAGGGATTTACGATTGCTCACAAGGGATTTGCGATACAGTTCCATCGCTCACAAGTCACAAGGGATTTGAGATTGCTATTTTTGTCAAATCAGTCGTCTCTCTTTAAATCGGGTATCTCATCTTACTCCATTTGTTCATTGCTTTCAGGTACTGTTTAATTCCTCTCTTTTCTAGTACTCGATCTAGATGAGATCCATTAATGTGTGCTTGGGAGGGCTTGTTTCTCTTCCTCGGCTATGCACCATATAATCTAAAACTATATACCTACCTTTAACTACAAAGTTAGTTCAGATATTTCAATCCCCAATCTTTTACTGCTGGATGCAAAATTTCATTAAAATTTGATTTCCGATAAGGTAGTAAAACAGAAAATCTTGTTACTTTAGTAGTATTTTATTTTATGTTATTTTTAACATCAATATATATCCCCTAAAATCTTGATTTATTGTTCTTGTTTGGTATATGCAAATAAGTTATGTGTTTTTTACGTAATTTCATAGTTCTAATATTTGAAACGTAGATTTTAACTCAGCAAAAAAAAAAAAACGTAGATTCTAAAGTAATTGGAAGAGATAGGAAACATGAATATTAAGTCTATTTAAAATTACAAAAGTTGATTGATTTTGTAAAAGTTATTATTTTTAGATTAAGGTTTGAATACTTAAACAATGTGAAAATGCAATGAAACTAATTCTGGAATTTCAATGGTAGGTCCTGTATGCAACATTGAACTTTTTGTAAAACAGTGATTGAGTGGGAAATGTAAGGATGCCTTGCTAATCAAGTAATCATTTTCTATCTATTTTTTCTTTAAGAGTAAAGGATGCCTTGTTAGGATTAATTCTGCTACTGTATTTCTTAAGTCTTATATATGTGAATGTATCATTGTATTAAGTAGAAAAAAAGTTTGGGCTGGCCCGAACCCAACCCGAACTCAAGAAATAATTTTAGGGTTGGGTTTGGGCTCAAAGAGTTTGGGTTAGGGCGGGCCGAGGAGAGTTTGGGTTCACCAATTTTAGTTAGGGTTTAGCCCGAACTCATTGAAACCCAGCTCAGCCTGCCCTACTTACAGCTCTAGTTTTTGTGATTTCAGTATAACTTATCTACAAGTTTTTTTTCATTTAAAAGAAATGGTACTTAGCATTTAAAGATGTGAAGTGGCATTTTATCCCCTCCTCCAAAAAAAACCTACTCGGTTTTTATTACAGAGAGAAGAGGACGCCACGCGTCCTTGTGAGTCCAACGAGGACACTTAAACGGCTTACGTTTTTTTATATTTTTTAATGTGAAAAGACACCTTCACATTAAAAAATACAGATCGTGAGATGTTGCATGTGGCAGCATCTCATAACAAATGGTCTCACAACATATGATTTCCCTCCACTTAAACTCTGACGCATCATCAAGGGCAAAACTAACACCAAGTTTTTTACGTTTTTATAACTTCACCAAGCTTGAGTCTAAAATGCACAATCTCCTTCCAGATGATCATTACTCATAGCCAAGGGCGGAGCCAGAAAATTAGCTTAGGAGGGGCAAACAATAAGTCAGAATAAATTCAACTACAGGCCACTTTTGGTCGGTATATATAAAAATGTAAAAATAGTCCATCAAAAAACTTCTTTTTAGAAAATGGTCATTTAAAAAAATAAATTTTTTTGAACTATAGGGTAACTTTATTATAGTTACGTGAGATAC
This sequence comes from Buxus sempervirens, assembly GCA_947561395.2. Taxonomy (NCBI): domain Eukaryota; kingdom Viridiplantae; phylum Streptophyta; class Magnoliopsida; order Buxales; family Buxaceae; genus Buxus; species Buxus sempervirens. The sequence goes on along the minus strand of OX387191.1, from coordinate 12,573,235 downwards.
AACAACAACCTACTTGGGATGCAAACGCATTATATGTGGGATACGATCATATGATACACTCGTGTCACATGTAGGATGTGTTCTTGTCCTGCGTATTCCACTTAAAATGTGTTCTTGTTCCAAGTAGGCTACGCTTGTACTTTAAATAGCCAGGTAAAATGTCACTATTTTTTTTTTTTTTTTGAAAAGTTACCTTTCAATTATTTTTGAAAGTGACCTTAGTTCTGCAAATGAGATCTTTTATGGGCCGTTTTCATATATTCAGGCTAAAAAAGTGACTTTTTCAAATTTTTTGGGGGCATTTGCTTTAAGTTGTTGGCCATTTTATATAATATTTAAAATAGAAAAAAATTTGTGAGGAGAAAAAAATTTGAGAGGGGGGCAATTGCCCCCCTATACCCCCCCTTGGCTCCGCCCATGCTCATAGCCAACACATACTAACTTTAAAGGAGTGAGATGTTGGTTCGCAGATGATAGATTACGAGGGATGAAATCGTCAGTCGCCAAGTTGGTACAGCAGATGATGTAGCACCTTTGGATGCTGTCACGTGTAGCATCCAATGTCAGCGGCTTATTTTATATTTTTCAGTTTCATATTGAAGTAACAGCTGTCGTTAAATGCTACACGTGACAGCATCCTACTGTGGTTGCATTGTCTACTGCACCAACCAGGCGGGGACGATTTCAACCCAAATTACGAATGGTCTTTGATATAATTTAGGGGATCTTGGATCCACGGCCCACTTTACTGGCGATCCATACCCCAGGGAGACAAAAACAACGAGGAAGAAAGATTGCAACGGAATCTGTGCTTTTTCAAAAGTTGCGAAGTGGACAAGATGAAAGCAAAAGGTGCTCGTGGCATTGCCGTGAAAAAAACCTTTACGTGTATATCCTAATTCTAAGGAGTGCTAAAACATGGTAAAAAGGAGTGGATCCCTAGAAACAGTTGATACCTCTTTGTTTCTGCATTTAATCTAAGTTCTCCTTTTTTATTTCCATTATGGATGATTGTAAATAATTCTATTTTTTTTTTTTTTTTTGCTTTATTAGCCGGGTGGACGTGAAGTAACTTAGAAGAGCTTTTCTTTCTCCACTTCATGCACTATAAATTGGCACTTGGCTTTTTCAAAAGAAATCGAAGATCTTCTGAAAAATATAAGAAAAATAAATGTAGTCAAGAAAGACAAAGTAGAGAGAGACCCACCCCTACATCACAACCCATACAATTATAAGGTTAATGTTAGCTCCAATCCATGCATTTTATTGTAATGTCTCATTGGATTTTTTGGTTTGGAGGTAACCACCGTGATTATATATTGTTGGGTATATGCGTTAAAAATCAAATCAGAGGCTAATCAAATGGATTCAGGAAATCAAGAAGGGAAAATCTCAGAACACAAATTAAATGGGATGCAACCAAGGTTTTGAATTTCGGTGCACCTGGGCATGCCGCCCAGGGCACCGAACGGCATTTTGTCGGCACTCCGGCGAAATGCCATCGATTCGTCGAAAAACCGATTTTCCTGTGGTTTCCGACGAATCAAACGAAATTTCGTCGACACACCGATGACGAAATTTCAACAAAAACATTTCTATGTGCTTTTTTTTTCAAAAAAAAAATGATAAATTTACAACAACTCAACAAGCATAAGTTATATACTTCAAAATTGCACTTAAATTATCACAAGCATCAATAATATATCTCAAAAATCATGAAAACACAATGTGGCATGTAAATGTAATGATCGAGCCTATCGGGGTGATGCTGTGTGCACTGTGTTTAAACTTTAAATAAAAAATAACAAAGAGGATCCAAATTTTAAATTAAACTAAAACAACAATATATAAAGTAAAAAACATATAATCATACCGTCAAATCAGACATGAAATGAATGACGTGATGGCTCAAACCCTAATCTCTCACCAATAAAATGACAGTAGCGCTTCCATCCCATCCGAAATCTGTATTCTCTCTTATATGCACGAACATGTTGCTCATACTCCTCCTGTGTCATGTGAGTCATGATACCAACTGGAGGGAAATCATCATAATAGTAGCACGTCTCTTGCTCTGGTGGTGACGGAGGAAACGGCGCAGGATAACTGGGATGCTCGTATAGAGGGGCTACTGTTGCAGCTCCAATACCAATAGGTACAACAGGCATAGGATAATAGCCGTATGGATATGGATTCACTGGAAAGATCCCAAATGGATCAGATGTTTGCATGTGTGCTCCCGGATATCCGTATGATGTACTGTAACTACTACGATCTAATGAATCTATTGGCCCATGCTGCTGAGGATAGTAGGCTGGATAGTATCCCTGGGTCAGCTGTGGTGGATAGTGAGGATACTGCTCTCCATAAGAACTCAATGATCCTCCAACATCTAAAGATTCGAAACTCTGTGCCACGGAGGACAAGTCATCGTGCATCCCTGTATGCTGTCTCTCCTTGCCTTTCCTCCTCTGAAAGGAATATCCCCCACTCTCATCACGATCTCTATCTCCGTGGTCAGTATCCTGTGTGGTATGATGGAAAGCTGCCTCTCCAATAAATGGGCTCAACCCCGGGCCACTGGTGCCAACACCACTATAACCACCACTAGCACCACCATCTCCATCATCATCATCTGAAAGATCCGGACTCATCCTCATCATCTGTCTCCTCCTCCTCCTCCTTTGACAATGAAACATGCCTACGGGCTGGGACTGGGGCCGATGTCGTCGCAGTAGCGGAGGAAGGAACAACTCTGATGAGGTTATCCAATGAGTCTCCGCGAACCTCCCCCCTCTCCTCCTCCATAGCTGTGTCTACATCAATGCCCAACTCTGCTGCAGCCTGTGATATGACTGGGCTAGGACTACGATCAGGCTGATCCATCTCTACACATCTAACCCACTCTGCAAATGGATCATTGGCATCGACTTCATTACTGAATAACACATCCAAAGGATCCTTCACAGTCGTGACGGTGGTGCCGTGCTCTATCTCTAACTACTTCGTCCTCAGCCTCATGTTATATGGCAGAAAACCAACTTCTGTAACCTCTGATAAGTTAGCCAGTTCCTCTGCTTCGTGTGTATGAGTGCGAACGTACTCCAATTGCGCTCACAAGCAAAAGAGGATGCTGTTTGAGCCAATATTCGACACGCTAACTTCCGCAGTGTAGGGGCAATTGTGCCATGCATCGCCCACCATTCACCTGGATTTACAAATAGAAAATATTAAAAATTATTTAGAAATTTAAAATATTAATATTCATAATCCCTTGTCAGTTGTCACTTACACGGCATTATCTTGTTCCGTGATGCAATCGCCGTAGTCAACCCGAATGAGCCCATCGCATCTCTAAATTGTATCAGCTGGTAATGGAATAATTTGAAATGGTCAATACTTAATAATTAATATAACTATTAAGAAGAAGTGATATCCATAACATAAGTGAAGTTAAATGCTACGGCCCCTACCTCGTTTCCAAAATCCCCAACTGATTGTGAATGGGGGTCCAACTTCATGAAAACCTCATGGACAGGAGCGCAGAGGTCGTGATGTGCGCCAAGATTATCCTTATAATGATATTTGGGATTCAAATAATACGCTACATTGACGATTACAAGAAAAAACATTAGTACAATAATTAAAATATAATTATAAACATGATTCAACATAAAATGATTCAAATAAAATTGTAATTATACCTGCTGCATGCAAAGGATGACCTAGCGACTTGTACCATCTGTCGTTAACAATCTTCAGTACCCACTGATGTGATTTGGGTGATCCGGCCTTAATCTGAGCTTTCATCACCGCCATACACTTATAAATGGATCCTACCGTAGGATAGGAATCTGTGTCAAGTAGCCGCAGTATACGGTATATGGGGTGCAGTATAGCAATCAACTCTCGCACATGCTCCCAAAAAGTACTGGACAAAACAATGTCCTCTACTCTCCTCCCGGTCTCTTTGCGACTCTGAGCACAACTCGTCCAATCATCACTGGTAAATAGAGATCTCAATCCCTGCTTGTGGCTCAGAATACTATCAAATGAAACATAGTTCATACCGAATCTGGTAATCCCTAGCCGAACTATGTCCCCACCACATTTCTCTCTCATCTTCGCTAGTACGAAATTATGGTTGTACACAAATGTGGTGAGTGCTCGTGCATCCCTCAATGTCGTCAGCACATGGCTTCTCTTGCCAATCTCCTCTAGTATCAAGTTAGTACAATGTGCAGCACAGGGCGCCCAATACTAGGGCTGCAACTCGGGCCGGGTAAACCCGAAACCAACCCGAACCAAACCGACTTCGGTTCGGTTCGGTTCGTTTTTTAACATTTCGGTTCGGTTTTGGTCCATAAAAATCTAATCCGAATTAAATCGGTTCGGTTTTGGATTTAGTGTTCGTTTAAACCGAACCGAACCAAAACCGAACCGAATTAGGGTATTTATCTAGTCGAACTGAACCGAACCGAATTATTATATATAATATTAAAAGTTATATAAATTTACCTTTGAAGTTTAAAAAAATTACAACCTCACCCCTCTGTTAAGAATCTCATATTCTCATTCATGCCATTCGATCATGTTTCACCATCTCAAACCCTAGAACCCCATTTACCAATTTCAGCCCTACACTGTGGCCGCCAACCGCTCATTCATCAGGGTAATACCCTCTTTTCCCTCTCTCTCTCTCGTCTCTTTCCCTCCCTCCCCTTCTTCTCGTCCCTCCCTCCTTCCCTCAGTCTCGTCTCGCTCCTTCCCTCTGTCTCTTTGTCTCTTGTTTAAATCTGCTATTTGTTTTCTTTTGTTTTTTTATTTCTATTCTTCTGCAGATCTGGGGAGGTAACGGCGTCTTGGATCTCTGGAGACGAGTTTTTGTTCATCAGAGGGTTCTCTGCATTAGCCGTGGCTCTCTTCCCTTCTGTCTCTTTGCTGTGCAAATAGAGATAGAGAGAGAGAAGCTCTCGTAGCTCTCTATCTGCGTAGAGATCCCCTTTGAGCCTACCCTCATAATTTCTCTCTATCCTTTTTTTCTTGGTTAGTGTTTCAATCTTTCCTTATTCCCGGCTCCGATTCGGTGTCCACCATTGCCGATTCAGATTTTTTTCTCGGTTAGTGTTTCAATCTCTCCTTATTCCCGGCTCCGATTCGGTGTCCGCCATTGTCGATTCAAATTTTCCGGTGATTGGACGGAGAAGATACGATATTAAGAAATAAAGAAAGAGAGAGCTCGTGTGAGGTATGCCGGCTGATCAGACTGTATTGAGCTTGAGGCCTGGTGGTGGAGTAAATCGAGGCAGTAGACTTCTGGGTCCTCGTTTCGACTCCTCGGCTTTTGGTGCTGGTTCTTCGTCTACTTCTTCATCGTCGTCGGATCTCCAGCTCCTGCGTTCTCACGGTAGTGATGTTTATCATGTTTTCACCTCGTCTTGTAAACCTCTTTCTTATTACACGAATCTAGGGTTTTATTACTATGGTTCGTTTTTTTTAACAGCGTCTATTGGATCTTGATTTTGATCCAGCTTTTATTTTGTGCTTATCTTCTTAAAGATTGAATTTTTTTATTGATCTTGTTTTGCATTTTTTTATGTATTGAAATAAACACATGGTCTGCGTCTGCGATATTGTTTCCATAGATCTGGATACATTGTTTTGATTGAGTTACTCTCAGTGACTGATAGTTAAAATTATAGGGTTCGAATGTAGAAGATTCACTGGTTATGTACAGAACGGAGATCCAGAGGAAACTCTGAAACTTTTTCGTGAAATGCAGATGAAAAATCACACCAACAAGGTCTGGTATAACCCAAACCGAACCGAATCGAACTGATCTCATGTAATTCGGTTCGGTTCTGTTTGGGTTTCGGTTATTTTATTTAATATCGGTTCGGTTTTCGGTTTTTTGTTTTCGGTTTATAATTCGGTTCGGTTCGGTTTTGGGTTGAATATATGTAATGTCGGTTTGGTCTTGGGTTAGCATCAACCCGGACCGAACCGAACCGAGTTGCACCCCTACCCAATACAGGTTATACCGCCCCTGTAATGTCTCGCCAGCTTTCCTGAATGCACTGGCACTGTCTGTCACAATCTGAATGACGTTCTCAGTGCTAACCTCCTGTACCACGCTCTCTACTAAGCTGGTAATATAGGGCGCATCCTTAATATTGTGTGATGCGTCAACAGATCTCAAGAACACTGCCCTGCCTCTACAATACACCATAAAATTGATGATGGACAGTTTAGTAGGACCTGTCCATCCATCACACATGGTCGTAACTCCAAACTGCTCCCAGTGGGGTTGTAGCAATGTAATAAACTCTCTCATCTCTGCTTCCTCCTGATCCAAGTATGTACCCATAATCTCCCGTGGCGTAGGAGGCAAGACTCCCTGACTCGACTCCTGGATAACATTGACCATGTTTTTGAAATGGGGGCTCCCTGCTGCATTCGCTGGAATGTGATTGAAGATAAAAAAAAAATTTTGGATATAAATTTCCCCATTTTCTCCCTGACAGTGCCCTTGCTCCACACATCCTTCAATTTCTTCTGCTTGGCACCAAATGAACGCCACATACTCGGCTCCATAAGATAATCAGGCATCCTGGTGCTAGGTCCAGCCCCAGCCCCATGTCTAGAACTAGGAGTAGGAGCATCAACATCTGCATCTCCTCTAGAAGTACCACCCTTGTGAAATCCATGCCTCGTAGCCTCTGCCTTCTCAAACTCAAAATGCAAAGATGCTTGCACTGAGGCTCTGAATGCTGCCCTCTCTCCCTCTATCACATACTCGGCTGGGTACACCATGTCATCGTTGTCATCAATATCAGGAGCCACAGAGGGTCGGATAGGCTCTGCCAATCTACGTCTAACCTCCTTCCGTGCATGCCTCTTCCCCTACCTAGCTGCACTCCTTGATTCTAAGTGCTCTCTCATCAGCCTCTGAACCTCTGGAGTAACTTGACGACAGTTGGCCACGTTACTGTAGCCGTGTGCCAAATGCTGCTTCAACCGTGATACTCCACCACCATTTATGACTTGGTGGCACTAATTGCAGACCATCTTATTTCTGTCTCCCTAGAATCTCGTGCAATGGGCCCAACCAATATCCGGCCTCCTACCACCATCTCTGCCCTCTCTACTACCACTGCTAGATGCCATACTGTCAATCCGTCTGATTGTCTCTAACAGACTAAGTGACTAACCAAGAAGCACTACACTGGAATCCGAACACTTGCACAGACGCACAGTAAGTCAGTAACAAAGCACAATAACAAATTGTAAATATTAATCCACATTAGACAATACTAACATTACCAATTAATTATAATTTCTTATTTATAATTTATAAACTATATTATTATTTATGAATTTTATGAATAATTTGGGATTAATTAATTCGAAAAATCATAATTATATAAAAAAATTATAAAAACTCTGATTCTTCAAAATAAATTGTTTTATAATAATTAATAAACAAATTATCGTTAGGAATTTAATTTGAGTACTTATATTTTTTATTAATTTTATGAATAATTAACAAATTTTCGGATTAATTAATTCAAAAAAATCATAAATACATAAAAAATTATATAAATTCCGATTTCTTAACATAAATCATTCTACAACAAATAAATCAATTTTATGAATTTAATTTGAGTATTTATCTTTTCTTATTAATAATTAATTAATTTTCGGATTAATTAATTCCAAAAAATTATATAAACTCCAATTATTTAACATAAATCATTCTATAATAACTAAATCAATTTTATGAATTTAATTTGAGTATCTATATTTTTTTACTAATTTTATTAATAATTAATTAATTTTCAGATTAATTAATTCCAAAAAATCAAAAATATATAAAAAAATTATATAAACTCCAATTATTTAACAAAAATCATTCTACAATAAGTAAATCAATTTTATGAATTTAATTTTAGTATTTATCTTTTTTTACTAATTTTATTAATAATTAATTAATTAATTTTTGGATTAATTAATTCCAGAAAAATAAAAAATACATAAAAAATTATATAAACTCAAATTTCTTAACATAAATAATTCTACAATAAATAAATCAATTTTATGAATTAAATTTTGCAACTTATCTATTTTTCTTCATTTTATAAATAATATATCAATTTTCGGATTTAAAAATTAAAAAAAATTAATTTTCTAAAAAATTAATCCGGGGACACCCATTTGTAGATCAGGTGTCCCCATATAACATATATAATTATCAAAGTCAACAACATTATTTATCTAATTTAAATGAATAAAAAAGAAATTATATGCATTTTCGGTGCAAATAATTGCAAAAAATATATTTTTTGTACAAAAAATAAAACGCTGACACCCATCTGTAGATCGGGTGTCGGACTTCAACATATAATAAAATCAAGACATTCCACAAGCTTTACATCAAAAAATTTTGAAAAAAACGACCTTACCCCAAGGTGTGCGATGAACATAGCTTTAATCTCCTCCAAATCCACAAAACCTTGACTCAAAGCACTTTAATCTTGCTATATGATATGAAAAACGAGCAAAAACGAGCCTAATCCAAGCAAAAATCGAGCCAAAATCCCCCCCCCCCCCCAAGCATAGCTTCATCACCCCCTTCACCCCCCTGTTTTTTTTTTTTTTTTCAGGTCGATTAAGTGCCGCGTGCACGTGTGCGAAACGCACACGTGCGCACATTTCGTTTTAAAAATAAATGCTGACCGACGCCAAGCGAAATTTCGCTCGGCACGGTTGGCGTTTCGACAAAAATCGCTGGGGGCATGACCCCAGCGATTTCCCCCGGCGAAACGCATCGCCGAGGGTCTCTTGACCGAAATTTCGACGGCACGCCACGGCGTGCTGCCGAAATTGTAAACCTTGGATGCAACTACCAGGTAAATTACAAATTAGAAATAGTAAAGGATGAAGACGAAAACACTTATCATGATCGAGGTGAGACAAAGGATCTCTGTACTTAAAACCTTTAAACACCCCTTTTTAGATGATCTCCTCAGTGTATAGGGTCACTGGCATCAGTTTTCCAACATTCAACAGTTAAAACCTTCTCAGTAGATTGTACAAATAATACTGAGAATAGGCTAACCTTCTTCAGTACCACTCATATCAGATTTAAAAGAAAGTGAAGAAAAATGATGATTCAGACTTTGTGAGTAGTTTTTCTCTAATGGAATTTGATACTCACGACTAGGAAAAACACCTTTAAAAGAAATGTGAACCATTGTATAGGTTCATGAAGAGATGCCTTTTGAAAATAGTCTAAAATGAATGAAAATGATCAAAAACTGTTTTTCAGGCTCAAGCCCGAGACTGGCCCCAAGGCTAAAACACTAACAATTGATTTTAAGCTCGAGCCCTAAACTGGTCCGAAGGCAAAATCTTTAACAAATGAAGTCAGGCTTGAGCCCAAGGTTGGCTCGGGATTGGCCCTAAAGCAAAATGTCAACTAATGACTTTCAGGCTTGAGTTTGGTTAAGGTGTAGGACTGGCGCCAAGGCAAAACACTTCAAAGGCTCAAACGTTGAATCAAACGTTGTCTCACGCCACTCTTGGTTGCAGAAATTAAAATCAGAAAGATACTCAGGCGAGTTTGCTCGAGCCCAACTCGAGCCTAAGACTAGCCTGAAGGCTTAAAAAGCCAAATTTGAGTTCTGATCAAGTCAAACTCAAAATCCACCTCAAATATTGTAAATGACTTGAAATGGACATAAAGGACTAAATAAACTTGTGGGAAAAATAGTAGTCTCAATTTTGAGTCTTCTAATGAATATATACAACATATATATAGGAGGAGTGTAATGCCCTGCAATGATATTGTCTGCTTTGGTCTACTGAGACTCACAATTTTGCGATTGGATTTTACCTTAAAATGTCTAGTTACTTAAGGGAGTCACAAGCTTACATAAAGGTCTCACTTTTCCCTTTTTTATGCTTTCAAAAGTTCTGGTAAAATTATTGTATTCCCTAAACAAAACAAAATAAAGGAAACTTCGCCTGCAAGGTACTAGAGATTATGGCTACAACTTGGGTCGGTTAAAACCGAAACCGAACCAGTCCAACCCGACTTTGGGTCGGTTTGGTTTGGGTTATATAGTCTTTGGATAGGTTTTGGTTCTAAAAATAGAGAACCAAATTTGTTTGGTTCGGTTTGGGTTGAAGGCTCGAGTTAATCAAACCGAACCGACAACCAAATCGAATTTCCTAAGTGTAGAACCAAACCGAAATATAATAATATATATAAAATATACAATAGATAAAGTTGTAATAATAAAATATAATTTATAAATTATAAGTTATAAAATAATGAATAAGATTATTATTTTATAAATCTTTGTAGTTAATTATTAAATTGATTCATGAGCTCAAAATTACAATCCAAAACAATTAACATATGACTTGGGATTTTAAGCTTTTTGCTCAATCTTATGTATGCATGTGAACTACTTAAGGGATTGGACCACATGTAAGTGATGATCCTTTAAATTTGTTGTATGTATTCTTTAAATTTTTTTTTTTTTTTTTGTGGTAAAAGTGGGAATCTATCTCTTGATAACAGGTTTTAAGTATGGGAAAATGATCCAAACCGAACCGAACCAAACCGAATTTTGCAATTTGGTTCGGTTTGGGTTGGGTTATGGGTTTTCTTTAAATAATCGATTTAGTTCTTGGTTTAGGTATTCAGTTCTAAGGTCGGTGCAATTCGGTTTTGGGCCGACCATCAGTAACCTTAGTTTGGTCTTGGGTTGAGGCTAACCCAAACCAAACTGCACCAAGTTGCAACCCTACTATAGGTAACATAAGTATTGTTCACCCAATATCATAGACCTCTTTTCAAAGTTCCGTTAAATGAGTAATAACTCCAAGAGATTCCAATAGAGGCTTCTCGAATCTAGAAGAAAACCATATTAAAACCGTCATGTTGACATGGTATGTTAATAATACTAAACTGATTTTTTGTGTTGAAAAAACCACCTTATGGGATATGCTTTCCAAACCTTACTTCTTGTTCAAAGCGATAGAGAGAGGTTGGGAGTTGAAAACATTCTTGTTGGGAAAAACGACAAAATGATATTTGAGCATTTGAAAAAGATTCCAAACTAGTCGCCATATATATGACTAGCGAAAAGCACGTGCTATGTGCGTATAAAAAAAAAACCAAATGTTATTATTAATTTTTTTAGACAACATGACTTGCTAAAATAAAGCATGATAGATAAAATTTTAAATTTTAATTCCTTAGGAAATAATATCTATGTTAAAAAACAATCGTGAATTATTGATCTTGGAATATAAAAGAAAAGAAAAATATGTGATTTAAATATACGAGGCAGATAATTATGAATAAGGGAAATATTGTGCCTATATTGGATTGAATCATTCTAATTAGAAATTTAAAAAATTGGTAGAGTTAAATAGGTAATGATTATCTAAATGGAAAATGTTAAAAGATAAATATATAAAGATTAACGACATGGAAAATATTATTTCCCTATTAGAATAGGAATTTTTTATTTAGAATGATTCCTAGTAGAATAGGAATTTTCAGCTTCGTGATTTACACCAATTTTTATCTAAACAAAATATGGATCATTCTAATTAGAAATCTAGACGATACATGATATACTCTTTACTTTGAGGATTCTTCCGCAAGTTTTTGGGTATCTGGTAATGTAAACGTGGGGTAGTGTAGGAGGGATTTAGGATGCCTTTTTTGAATTTGAAATTAAAGATAAATCTCATTTGAATTCGTTTAAGCTCTGTGGGCCCCATTACTTCATAATCCATGCGATTTTTTTTTTTTGGTAAACTTAATCCATGCAAAATTTATTTATTTTTTTGGTAACGAACTTTTTTTTTTTGAAAATCAACCCAGATGAGGATTTATATTAAAGTGGAACAAAACGAGGGGTAGTTCTACCCATACAATCAGCATGAACAAGGTGTTCCAATAAAGGAGGCACCTTGTTCAACCAACAACAAGAAAAGGAGTTAAGGGCAAAGTTTGCCAATCCATCAGCAAGCGAATTGGCTTCACGATACACTTTTGAGATCTGGATAGCTGGAAAAAAGGAGCATAAATGTCTAGCTTCATCGAGGATGTGGTCGATCCTCCAAATAGATGATCTGGGATTGGTGAGTGCACATACTATTACTTGGGAATCACTTTCAAGAAGCACTTTCGGAGCATTGATCGCCAGTGCACATTTAAGTCCTTCGACTATAGCAATTGCCTCGGCATACAGAGCATCCTTCGTACCGATAGAAAGAGCCGCAGCACATTTTACTCTTCCGTCTTCATCCCTTACCGCTACACCAATAGCAGCCTCACCCGGAGCCCCCCGAGCCGCACCATCAACGTTCACTTTGTACCAACCCGAATGAGGTAGTTGCCACTTGATAAACACTTCCTGTCTGCTCCTGTAGGGAGTTTCTTTCTTTGATAGCTGTTTGGAATCTTCCTGTAATGAGAAAAATAATGACGACGTAAGGTAAATGGACGGGGTGACATTTTCAAAAATAGACTTGTTCCTGGTGAGCCATATGGCCCAGCAAAGGTTTGCCCAGGCAGCCATATGGTCACTCCTACCTTCCATTAGCATCAATGAATTGAACATCCAATCTTTGGTACCTGTAACCGTAGTCAAAGAGGGAAGCCTACCACCCATACATCCGAACCAAAGAGCACGCATGAAGTCACACTTAAGGAAGAGATGATCAGAAGATTCGGGCTCAGCTAGGCAAAGAGGACATTCAGCGACTGGACTACCAAGTCTGGAGTGCAGAATTTCATTCGTGGAGTTGCCATTCCAAAGCATTTTCCAGATGAAGAGTTTAATTTTCTGGGGGGTGGGGAGGTGCCATAACGAAAGCCATTTCTTGTCTTCATCTGTACTGGAGGTAGAGTCGGCAAACCCAGCTAGCATGGTGTAGGTGGACGACACAGAGAAATTACCAGAGCTGGTGCCGTGCCAAATGAGTTTATCCTTTGTCGCATACTTACTGATGGGGATGCAGCATATTTGGTCTGTAATATGCGGAGACCAATATTGAAGTAGCACATTCCTATTCCATGTTCTTGAGTTCTGCTCAATCAAAGCTGCGACCTTTAATCCAGGAAAACAGTCGCTGTTCGGGATATCATCTTGGACTCGGTCATTCCACCATTTCGGGTCACTGATCAGGATGCTATGACCATCCGCAATAGACCAAAAGCTGAAGGTATTGAAAGTGTTTCGCGAATTACATACCTGTTTCCATAGCCATGAGGAGGAGCGGGGTACTTGGGCTTCATTAAAGTCATTGTGAGGATAATATTTGGCCTTGAGAAGCATCTTCCATAGTTTAGCCTCACCATTGATGAGAGACCATATGGGTTTAGTAAGCATGGCAGTGTTGAACTTTCTGCTGTCCTTTATATTGAGGCCACCCAACCGCTTGGGTAGGCAGACCCTTTCCCAACAAATTGTATGGAAGGTCCGAATCCTACCTTTCTTGTACCAGAAAAAAGCACGAGCCTCTCTATCAATGGTATCCAGAATCTTACCTGGGAGTTTGACCGCTCCCATCACATATTGAGCTGAACTGATCAGGGATGCATTGATCAAAGTTGCCCGGCCAGCCTGAGTTAGCAACTTGGCTTTCCATCCAGCAAGCCGCTGATTGATCCGTTGAAGTAATTCCCTGAAATGCCACGACTTTGGGGTATTAATAAATATTGGAATTCCAAGGTATTTACCTGGCACCATTACTGGTCGAATGCCGAATAGCCTAGCGATCCTACCTTTCTCTGCTCCAATGATACAAGGACTGAGATACAATTCCGATTTATCCCTATTCAGCTTGTGTCCTGCCATTTCCACAAATTGGTCAATGATTTGCAAAAAATTAGAGATATTCGCATGATTAGCACGCCCGAAGAGAAGAAGATCATCTGCAAACAACAAGTGATTGATAGAGTCAGCAACATTAGAAGCTTTGATACCATGAATGATATGATCATTTTCCGCTTTTGTCAGAGCAAAAGACAACACTTGTTGGGTGAGTATGAATATGAATGGGGAAATGGGATCGCCCTGCCGGATCCCCCTAGAAGGCCTTATTTTACCACATGGGGATCCGTTAACCAAAACAGAATATGAAACCGACGATATACACCACATGATCATGTTGACAAAGGTCTGATTGAAACCAAAAGCTTGCATGGTGTGCTGGATGAAATCCTAGTTAAGTCTATCGTAAGCTTTGGCCAAATCTAGTTTAACCGCGAACAGCCCACGGTTTTTGCCTTTTTTCTTAGATTTTATGGTGTGGTATAACTCGTTGGCCGCAAAGATGTTGTCTTGAATGACACGGCCAGGAACAAAGGCACTTTGATGAGGAGAAATGAGTTTCTGCATGATGGGCCTAAGTCTGTCTACAAGGATTCTAGAAATAATTTTATAAATAAAATTGCAGAGACTAATCGGTCTGAAATCTGAGGGTCTTCTAGGGTTTTCAATCTTAGGAATCAAGACAATGTGAGTATAATTGAGTTCTGGGTCAAAGAAGCCCCCATTGAAAAACCCCCCAACCACCTGACAGACTTCCTATTTGATAATATCCCAATAAGTTTGGAAAAAAATTCCTTGGAACCCGTCGGGTCCAGGACTTTTGAGCGCACCCATTTTCTTTATAGTAACCCAAATCTCATCCTCGGAAACGCCCCGAGTCAGCCCTGCATTGTCAGCATCAGTAATAATCGTGGGAAGTAAGCTAAGAAATGAGAAATCCCGTTCAATATTGTCAGCATTGAACATACCTTGGTAATAGTCAACAATTGTTTGTTCCACTTCCCGACAGTCAGTTACCTCTTCATTGAAATCATTTCTGATAGAGACGATTCTATTTTTTTGCTTGCGAGCAACCGTAGATAAGTGGAAAAATTTAGTATTGAGATCCCCTTCACGCAGCCACTTGATCCTTGACCTCTGCATCCAGAATTGTTCTTGGGCTTTGAGGACTTTGAAATATTGTCTCTGTAGCTCTTTTTCTTTATGTAATAGGTGGGGATCATTTGTGGACTCAAGCTCTTTCTGTGCCCATTTGAGTTCTTCATATAAAGCACCGGCCCTTTTATTGAGATCTCCAAGCGAGGACTTACTCCAGTGACGCAAGTCCCTTTTGAGCTTACCTAATTTCCTTTGCCAGTTCCCAGTACCTCTCTCCCAACTCTGTTGAA
This sequence comes from Buxus sempervirens, assembly GCA_947561395.2. NCBI lineage: Eukaryota > Viridiplantae > Streptophyta > Magnoliopsida > Buxales > Buxaceae > Buxus > Buxus sempervirens. Next base: position 12,557,985 of record OX387191.1, on the reverse strand, counting down.
TTGTTTGAAAACAGTTGTTTTCCTCTATCCAATATTTCTCAAAGCAGAATAAGTTGGTCTTCTTCCTAGGACGGTCACTATTAAGATTTATGCATAGGGGGGGTATGGTCAGACCCAAGGATTGGGTCCTGCCAAACCACAACATTGGGGAACAGGGTAATCCACTCAATACACCCAAGCACACGATCTATCTTTTCCTTGATTCGGCCAAGCCCCGCACGCCCATTACACCAAGAGAACTTCATGCCTTTACTCGGAACATCCATTAGACCACATTCGTTAATGAATGCCGAGAATTGTTGAGCTTTTTTGGCTTGCATTTGATTACCCCCAAGTTTCTCATGACTGTACAGAACAACGTTGAAATCCCCTATAGCACACCATGGAACCAGAAACCTTGATTTGATAACTTTGAGGAATTCCCACTGAGAAGCTTGGATTTGGATATTAGAACTGGCATGCACGAACGACACCTCAAAATGGATCAAGTTGGCAGAAAACCGTCAGATGCACACACCAGCTTTTAACAATCTGAACATCCACCGAACAACTATCGTCCCAAAAAACACCAAAACCTTCAGCCTGATCCTTAGCCGCAGACCACCAAAAGTTTGAGAAGCCTAACTTCCTAGCAAAAAAATCAAAGGATTTATCATTAAGTAGAGTTTCTGATAGCAAAAGAATATTGGGCTTATTAATACGTAATAAGTTACGCAAGTGGAGTTTTGTCGGCGGCCGCCCAAGGCCCCGACAATTCCAAGCAAGAATTTTCATCAAGGGGGGAAGGAGATGGAGATGGGAGGAGGGGAGGGGTTATCCGATGTAGAAGATGAATTGCCAACAGCGAATAGAGACTTAGAGAATTTTCTCTTCTTAGGGAGATGGGGCTCTTCCTCCCTGTGGTCGTGTTGGGTTGGGCTCTCATTAGGTGTGGCACTGGATATGGGTTTGGGTTTTCGTTTAGGTCGAGCTAGTCGTGGTGGGAGGTCCACAGTCATATGTGTGGGCTGGGTTATTTCTTGGATCGTCAGATGGGGGGAAGCATTTAGAACTATATTTGGATCGATGTTCATGGGCTGGGCACAGAAAGAAAAAAAATTAGAGACAAGTAAATTGGGCCCAGCCCATCTCGGCCCCACGCTTTCCCGCCAGTCTTCAAAGGGCACAGATTTTTCTTTTGTCGCTGTGCCAGCTGGCTTGCCACCCACCCCGAGGAGGACACCGCATCCCTCGGAGACCGCTCCAGTCGCATCGCCTGGCAGGTCTGTCAATCGAACCTGCAGGAGATCAGCGACCGAGCTGCCGCCGGGTTGAGGGCTAAGAGGCGAGTCAAGACCCGAGTGTCCACCTTCCTGAGCCTGCTTTCCCGAGTCACGGTCCTAGTTGGTGCTTCCGCCTTCTTCCGGCCTGCCCTGCGATGTAGTCTTCGCCTTTTCCGGCAGCGTTCTGAGCAAAGGATTTTTCTGGCGCGTCATGGGAGCCTTTAGTGAGCCGGAGTATTTCCTACATTCATGGTTAGAACTACCCTCTTGCTCAGCCTTGAACGGGCTACCACAACGCAAGAAGGTATGACCAAGAAGACCACACGACCAGCAAAATGGTGGTAAGTTTTCAAAACAAAAATCCACCCAGATACACTCACCTGTACTTACCTGAAAATGAATCCCAGAGGGGATCGGTTGATTTAATGGCATCTTGATTCTCGCACAGGCTACCGAAGCTTCAAGCACTTCATCATTGACCTCCGATTCTAGCATAACCCCAAACAGATTTACCATTTCACCGATAATGGCTGTATCTTGAAACTTTTTGGGTAAATTTCTTAGCTGCATCCAGATGTAAATATCCGAGAAACAGAAAAATGCAGCCTCATTTTCCGACTGGATACTAGCCATCATCATTAAAGATGAATTAATAATCCATGGCTGGGCATCTAAAATATGTGCTCTGTCTTGGCTGGAGCGGAAGGCGATAAGGAAACGCCGGGGAGCCACTTTTAGACAAGAATGCAATGGAATATTTTTCCACAACCTAGACACTGTGTTTCGAAAGGAGACCAACTGAAGGTCCTCCTCACACAGTTCGCAGACTGTGAGAGAGGACCATTTTTCGTCCACTTGTTGGCGCAGCTTGACAGAGGGAACAAAGATCTTTGTGGGTCTGGGCGGTATGAGTAAGTTTTGAAGGTTTTGAACGAGGTCTTCCATGAGATAAGGACCGGAGGGACCACCAAGGAAAACGGATGGACGACCTAACCGACCAACGCTAACCAACTGGGGAAGAGGGCGCCACACCCAAGAGAGCCTAACCTCCACAGGGAGAGAACCTCACAGATTAGTGACCCATTACTTCAAATGTTCTAGAAACGGCTGGGTTAATGTAAATAAATATGTTTAGCAGGGGCATTTTAGACACTAATTATCAGGCCAGAATTTGTCCAATTCTCTGTACAGATATGTATTATATTTGTTGTTTATTTGATTTCTTTTTATTTAATAATAAAAGAGTATTAATTATATCATGGTTGTCGTCATAAAACACACGTTCAACGTAATCTTCTAACTCCTACCAAAAAAAAAAAAAAAACGTAATCTTCTACCAAAAAAAAATGTTCAACGTAATCTGCCGCCTTGCTCTCTTGTGGTCTGACGCCTTTTACGTAAGCTTTAACACCAAATTGCTCTTCAAGCCGATGTACTTGATGGACTACTCACCGTTATGTTATAAATCAATATATTTCTTCTCAGGTTTCAAAAAAAGATGGTCGACAAACCATTTGCTTCTCCCTAAATCGGTCGGCACTCGGCAGTCCGAAGTGATCAGTTAAAGACAAAAATCAAAAGAAAGCAAGCTTTTGGGTCAAATACAATTTTTCGAATCTTGCAAGTTGCACCCTGCCTTATACCAACTGAGCAATGTGAACGCAAAACCCTGGATGGGGCTTAACTTTCTTTCATTTTTGGCGGGAACAAGACAAAACCCAGGATGGTTTCCTGGTATAAGTAAAAGGAAGGAAGCCCCATTCGTGCAAAGTGCAAACGACCCAAATCTCTCTCTTCTGTTCTCCCCCCACAAAGAGTTCCAGGCCGTTAACATGGAGAATGTATACCTTCGCTTTACTGGTTTAGCATTCCTCTTGCTCTATTCTGTAGCTACTTCTTCCAGTGATGAGGGTGTTCTCCTTGCATTCAAATCTTATATCACCTTGGATCCCAGCAGCACCGTAACTAATAACTGGTCTACAGGATCCAATTACTGTAACTGGGTCGGTGTCTCCTGCGGTCATGGCCACCGGAGGGTTATTGCCTTGAATCTCCCCAACATGGGACTTCGAGGAACCATTGGCCACAATTGGGAAACCTCTCTTTCGTCACTGTCTTCAACATTTCATTCAATAGATTCCATTGCCACCTTCCCCACGAGATGGGTAATCTGCGTCGATTGGAAGTCATCGATCTGCAGCACAACCAGTTCACAGGAAGCGTCCCGGCATCTCTGGGTTCTTTGCCAAACCTTCACTCCTCCGTTCTCTGTTTTAACAACTTCACCGGAACAATCCCAAGTCCTCTCTACAATATCTCAAAGTTAGAGTTGCTGGGTTTACCGGGAAATCGCATTTATGGAAACATTCCGGGAGAGATTGAGACCAAAAGCAAAGGTCTGTTAGTCATTTTGAAATAATAGTCCAGTGTGCAAATTGGTTTCTCATTTTGAAAATTTGCATTTGTAGGAATTGCAGGACATGCAGAAAGGGCGAATGGAATCTTACAAGGTTAGATTATTTTCTTGTTTCGAAACCAAACAAACAGCTCTGCTTCTATTCCTCTTTCTAGCTCTGTTCTCCGTTACAGAAAATCCTCAAATCGATCACCACTTTCGTTCTTAGAATTGGCGTTACTAATTTTAATTTTTTTTGGGGAGTTCTATCAGCTAAAGGGAGGCGATCGATGTCCTTGAATCATCAAGAAGAGTGCAAGAAATGCCATGACATGGGTAGAGCAGGAGCAGAAAGCGATGCAACACCAATTCCAGAAGGAAAGGAAGCTGTCAATTCCCAGGAATATCGTGAACCCGTGAGACCAAGCCATAGCTCGAGTCCTGGCCATTCTGGTGAGAGAAAAGGCTCTGGAAAGCCACCTCTGTAGAGAGGTATACAAATCTGTAACCAGATGCTCTGAATCCATGGACAGTCTCTGTTTTAATCTTTTTCTGGCTAGATATACATGTATTCAAGGTTGAAGGGAAAATAATATCTACTTTCCCTTGGGGTGATACCGGAGATGCATCATATATGTTTGTGCAAAAAGTAGGATTTCTCACCGGAGATGGTGTTATCTTGGCAATTATATTTGTATTTCTGTATTAAAAGGGAGTACATGTGTGCCCTCTCTGTGTTTGTTATCTGGGGTTATTAATGTTATCTTATATTAAGCCCTAGAATTGTTGTTAGCAACAATAATGTTTTTAAGTATTTTTGAGGGCGAGAGAGGAACAAAAACATGAATAGAAGTGGAGAGAGGGACAGAGAGAAAATGGGGAGGAGGTCGACTGGGGATTTGGGATCTAGAAAGCAAAGAAAAAGATACACAAAGAAATCAGTTAAGATCTTAGGATAGGGAGAGAAGAAGGGGGCCTACCTGTACACTTTGCGGTTTTCTGTTGAAATTCTCCGTAAACTGCCAAAGACAACTATCCCACGCAACTTGAAATCTGCTGAAGCGCTTGGCTGGAAGATCTGTTGGTCCAATGGTTAAATACATGTCCACATAAATACATGAAACTTACGTGTACATACACTCCGTTGGACCAGCAGATGTTCCAGCGTGAAGGACCAGCTGATATGGTCTTTACCACACGCCCTTCCAAAAGGTTCGCCAGACCAGTCAACAAGTGGGCTCAACCGAACCCGAGTTAGTTGTAGTTAAGGCTTGACATATTAACTTGGCGCCCACCAAAGCTCTCATTTTCTAAAAGAGCTTACATAAGGATTGAGACTGCTGGGTCTCGCACATGATAAATGATAAAGCCGTTAAAAGGCAAGGAACCTACAAAATTAAACATATAGTTAACGGTATTAACAACTAATGGACCCACATAAGATAAGATAATGATACTAAATTAGGAATCTAGGGGGCCTTGTAGTCCTTCCAACTTTCTTGAAAATGGAATTCTAATCTGTTTGTTGCTTCCTCGAGGTGCTTGAATTTGTTTTTTACTCGAGACACTTGAATGAGATGTTGCCACGTATAACATTTGTTATTTTTACAATAAAAAATGACTTTTGAGCAAAAAGCCAAAAGTGGACCCGTTACTTAGCATAAAATGGGCCGATGGATGGCCCATTTCAGTAGGGGGCCCACACCCCAAAACATTGATGCCATGGATAGGCATTAAAACTAGAAGGTTAAGTTTTTTTTTTTTGGTAATGAACTAGAAGAAGGTTAATTTGGTCGGTTAATAATAGTTGCTAGTGACATTGTTTCTATTCTACTATTCTCAGTAGTCAGCACCTTGCTTCAACTGGACTTAGATCTAGAATAGTTGTTGCTAGTTCATATCGAACACAAAACAGAACAGAATATAAGCAGTTGCTTGGAACGCTTAATTTTTTAAAACATACTAAATGGAATTCTTTGAGAAAAATAAAAAAGGGTGTCAGGCCAAAATCTAACCTATCCCATTCGCTTTATATAATACTATAGATAACCACATGCTTTCTCTTAATAAATAAACATCTAATTATTTTCTTCTTAATTTTAATTTTAAATATCTTATAACTTGTTTTTTTCCCTGTATTTTCCAAATTTGTTAAAAATTTGTGTATCAATATTTTCCTTTTCCTTTCTATTTTCAAATTTAATAGCCGAAATAAGGGAATATTTTAGATATAAGTTCTTGTTTTATTTAGCATTTATACACAAGAGGAGGAGAAACCTTTCTTGAAAGCAAACTAAAAGCAACTCCCTACTTTTTCACTTTTTGGAATTATTCACAAAGGTCCTTTGGGAGCCAAATTTTCAGAGAAATTAAAAGATAAATAAAAAATAATGGATATTAGAAACAAACATTAATGCTATAAGGCCTAAAGAATCATTATTAGCTTAAAAAAATAGAAATTAAATCCGAAAGATTAAAGAATCTCCATGACTGTTACAAACAAAATTTACTGATGAAAAGTACAGACTAAAACCAAAAATAGCATCAATGCTGATTTCCATAACTATCAGAACAAAATAAAAGAGAAATAAAATAACCATCAGAAAAAAAAAAAATAAAGCAGATGGAAAGGTAGATTAGACAAAGACAAGAAGAGGTAAACCAAATAAGAAAATGGAGCTGGACAGTCTTCTTCTGCTATGAATTACCCCCAAAATAAAAATATAAAAAAAGAAAAAGAAAAAAACTAATTAAAGATATAAAATTGAAGCACAACTCATTAAAAATGTAAAAATGAAGTATAATGGTCCAAGAATAAAGCATAAGGGGGCATGTATTTGTCAGAATCTGCAATTTTTAACTATCAATGAGAAGACACAAGAGTATTGAATGGTTGCCATATATTTGTATAAACCTTTGCTAAGTCAGTTTGCTGTTCTATGAATCCATGAAATAACAGCATTGACGAATTCTAACAGATGGATTTGGAGCTTACAATCATATAACAATGGCATTCAAGAATCAGATTGATGCAACCCCAGAATCCCCATTTTAAAACCCTTTTCAGTATAGGATCCCCGGGGAAAACAGAAAAATTTTGAAATTTTATCAGCCATGTTTCCTTCGATGGATATACTGGTTGGCTCGTATCTCAATCTCATACAAATAAGTACTAGAAGAGACACCGTTTCATTCTTAACCAAGAATGATATGAATGTGAGACTTAAAAACACATGCAATCATAATGTCTGAGTTTCAGAAATTGGAACGTAAATGGTAAGAATCAAAGCCTGATTACTTCGAACAATCAACCAATATTGGAAAATGCTTTGACGAGAGGAGTTACTCGTAACTGAATCCAGTATGTCCTTGGATTCCATTCTCATGCTTTAATATAGCAATAAACATTTATGCATACAGGATTTTTCATTCCAAGCTCAAACTATACATTGTCACAGAAATTCTTCTCACAACTCTTACATGTGTATAAAACAAGAAAATATATCATATGCAAGTTCTTATCTGCAACCATCAACTATCATCTTTGGATTCTGTAATGCTATCTTGGTATCATTGCAAGGGAAAGTAGAAAATATTTTCCCTTCATCCTTTAACACATCTAAATAGAATAATCTGTGCCTTGACACCCCTAACTAATCTTTGCCTTTCCATCTTTGCCATGGTGACATCATCAGCATCTTAACCTAAAATGTCTGCAACAAAACAAACATGGCACCTTCATCACAAATGCTACAAAACCTGAAAAAGGCAATAGAAAGAATTATACAGAAGAAAATTGGAAACTGTGGGCAATCTGGTTGAGAAATAAACTTTTACATATATTCTGCCACAATGTTTTGACCTTTAAATCTGCACTACCATGACATAGAAGAAGATCACGCACACATTCATGGCTCTTTTGGATCCAATGATCTGTTTAGAGCTATACAGAACTGCCAATGATAAAAAAGATGGATCTAGTTTGACGATCAGGATCAAGAAACTAATGATAAACCAGAAACACAATCAAATTCCATTAGGGATCAATGAACTGGAGAGCAATTCAGGTTTAAAGAAAGAGTGGACTTAACCCAAATATTCTTTAGTGAAAGGACTGGTAACAAAGATGTTAGACTGGTCCCCCAATGAGGTTTCTCAAAAGACAAAAAAACTTAGGATTCAAAATAATCTTGATTTAAATAAACTATACTTCGTTGGTAATCACTCATGAAAAGCCTTCCACAAGGCAAATGGGAAGTGCTGAAAGAACACATAAATCTCAGCAACACCATCCTATAAGTTGGGTAACTATTTTCGCTTTCCGGCCTCATGGATTTCTTTTTCTTGCAATAATTTCATAGAAATGGGGATGTTAGAAGTTAACCAACAAACATAGGAGCTCCAAGACACATGTTTTGTCTTCTGACCAGGTCCAATTAATGGGAAATGCACTGAGAAAAATCACCCATATTGAAGCTGAAAAACAAGATAGATTCAGAAAAGTTTACAGTTTTGCCTAATTGAAAACAGTAAAAGTTTACCAAAGCCACTAATTAATTGCAATGGAAGCAAGAACCTTTAGAGAACAGAAGGAAGCCATAAGCAAACATAACACCATTTAACAAATCTGTCTAATTTAGTAATATAATCTCAACAGCCTCTTCAATTTGAAATTTAAGGTGAGTAGCAGATAAGACTTCTAAACAAAGACAAATAAATGGGGGGTAGAGGATACTGTCACAATACACAATGAAATTGAAGTGCCCTAGCTTATGGAGAAATAGGAATAAAGATATACATGAAAATCCTTTGCTCAATAGGATAAAAATTCAGCAACAATGATGTCTAAATGGAATAGGGAATATGTGTGTGCATATATCTTTACACATGCGTGTGCAAACTCACAAATAAACACACTCTCATATGGAATCATTAAAAAGTCAGCATCTAAAATAGAGAAGAAATATCAAGTAAGTTGCTAAATGAAAGCAAAACTCAAATTCCTCTGAACTGCCTTACAAGGTTTGGCAAATGAATCCACTAGGATAGGCAATGTTGACAAAAGAATAAATTTTTCCAGAAATTGAACAAAGAAAACAATAAAGCCTCAGGTTTATATCAGAATAAAATGAAAATAAGATACTTAAAGGTCATATATGCAGTGAAATTTAGTCTTAAGTTGAACAGATTAAAGAATTTAACATGGCATATATCCACAAAAAGATTAAAGCAGAGACAGTCCATGGATTCAGAGCATCTGTCTACCAATTTACAGAGGTGGTTTTCCGGAGCTTTTTCCCTGATCAGAATGGTCAGGGCTCGAGCTATGGCTTGGTCTCACGGGTTCACGATATTGCTGGGCTTTGACGGCCTCCTCCCCCTTTACAACTGGTGTTGCATCGCCTTCTGCTCCAGCCATGTCATGGCAGTTCTTGCACTCTTCTTGACGATTCAAGGACATCAATAATCGCTTCCCTTCAGTGGATAGAACTCAAAAACATGAAATTAGTAACGCCAATTATAAGAGCTAAAGTGATGATCGATTTGAGATTTTCTGTAACACAGAACAGAAATAGAAAGAGAAACAGAAGCAGAGCTGTTTGGGTTCGAAACAAGAAAATAATCTAACCTTGTAAGATTCCATGCGCCCTTTCTGCATTTCCTGCAATTCCTACCAATTGAAAATTTCAAAATAGGAAACCAATTTGCGCATTGAGCAATTATTTGAGCAGATATATTTCATAATGAAAATTTAAAAGATTTCCAAGACCAGACCTTTGCTTCTGGGCTCAATCTCTGCTGGAATGTTTCCACATAGACGATTGCCCGGTAAACCCAGCGACTCTAAGTTTGAGATGTTGCAGAGAGTAGTTGGGATTGTCCCGTTGAAGTTGTTGAAAGAGAGAATCAAAGACTGAAGGTTGGGCAAAAGACCCAAAGATGCCGGGACGCTTCCTGTGAATTGGTTGTGCTGTAGATCGATCAGTTTCAGCCGACGCAGATGACCCATCTCATCGGGAAGCTGGCCATGGAATCTATTGAATGAAATATTGAAGATGGTGAGGTAAGAGAGGTTTCCCATATGCGGTGCAAGAGTACCGCTGAGACCCATGTTGGGAAGATTCAAGCCTGTGACTCTCCGGCGGCCACGACCGCACGAGACTCCAACCCAGTTGCAGTAGCTGGTTCTCATGGACCAGTTGTCTTCTAGTAAATTTTTGGGATCGAATTCGAGATGGGACTTGAAGGCAAGCAGAGCACAGTCATCACAAGAAGTAGTAGCTAAAGAGCAGAGCACCATGGATGCAAACACGATGGATGCGAAGGCAATACAGATGAGGTATCTTTCGCCCATGATGAGAGAGAGAGAGAGAGAGAGAGAGAGAGAGAGAGAGAGAGGGGTAAGTTGGTTTTGAAAGGATTCAAAAAGGAATTTCAGAGGGATTCAGAAAGATGTGATCTGCAGAGGGAGAATGGCTCTATTTGTAGGCCTTCTACAAAGCGTCCCGTTGAACAAGCACTGTTGGGTGATGGGTCATGGTTTGCAGAGGCACCGTTGTTTGGCAATACATTTTTCCATATTTACCTCATAAAGGTGACTCACACTAAACAAAAGAGGTTTCAAAATCGCCGGAGAACCAGTTTCTATTAACGGGATGAAATCTTCTGTGATTTTTCTATTACATTAGTTTATGCTCAGAGAGTGAGATGCTGCCGTGTGAGCATACTCCGGTTGATTTTTTATTTTTGGAAAATTACAGTTTACCCCTTAGGTTTGAGACAATCTCACTTTCTTCTTTAGATTTCTGAAATACCAGTTTACCACCTTAAAGTTTTTTGTGTGTAACAGTTTCCCCCTCTCAAAGGTTTGACCGATGAGGTGGCTAGAGAAAAAAAAAATATGTTGACAACTTTAGCCCTTTTTAAGTATCACGTCTAGCCTTTAGTGACTTAGAAAAAAAGGACAAAGTTGTCAATATATGCTTTTTTTACTTGCCGCCTCACCAGTCAAATCTCTGAAAGAGAGAAACTGTTACATGCAATAAACCTCAAAGTGGTAAACTAGTATTTCAAAAACTTGAGGGGGAAAAGTAGGGATTGTTTAAAACCTCAAGGGGTTAAACTGTTGTGAGACACGGGAAAAATCACCAGGATGATTTCCCTTCCGTCAACACACGGGGCTCAACATAAAAGTGGGAAGGTGTTAGGCACCCCCATTCACCCACACAAGGTGGTTGCCAAGTGTTTGTTCATGCAAAAAAGGACAAATGTATGATATCTTCACATGAAGATCCAAATGGATTCCAGATCCTCTTTTATGTCAATATCATTTCTGGAATATCACCAAAGGATGGAAATCAAAGCAAAAGTTAAACAAAACCAAGTTGAGTTAAATCCGGGAAATTCGGTAAAGCAAGAACCATTTATCTTGAAATCATCCAAATTCAACTTTAAATTGAATCAAACCAAATCCATTTGAAAGATTATGGTAAATAAGAGATTCATGCAAAATTTCAAATTGATCCAGTTGAAAACCCAGGAGTTATGCTCCTTTAAAGTTGCTGCTGGGGAAAATCAAAAGTGATAAGCATGCAAGTTTGGAAAATCACCTAGAAAAATCCACTCCATACAAATCCACGAAATTTGGTGTGATTGAAGTCTGTATGGCCATCTTTCGAACGAAACTAGCCTCATACAAAAATTCATTCGGATGTGCCTTGAGTGGTCTCCCGAACAGGCCCCGAAGATTACAGATTTACCTAGAAAAGTACTGATGAGCAGTTTTGAGTAAATCTGTTACCAATAATACAAATGGAGTCAAAAAATTATGAAACCAACTGGATTTGAAAATAGACTCATAGAGGAGTGTCCAGAAACAAAAATCACTCGAATCGGACTTAAAACGAACACATGGCGCTCCGTCGAAGTGACAAGTTCCGTATTTAAACCTAAACTGTCCAATCAACTTCGACAGAGAGGTGTCAAAAATACGCCTGATAGAAATTAATGAAATTTGGTAAACATAAACTAGACAGCCTCACCTTTCCCATGGTTCTAGAATCACTCCAAAATTCATCCGGACGATGAAGTTATGAGTGTCCGAAGTCAGGGTACAGTTGCTGTCAAGTTAGGCCTTATTTGGAGAAAAACAATTCAAAACTGTGACAAAGTGTGTGCAATTCGTGCAAGATGAATACAAATCCTTTAAAAATCATTTAAAGACATTCCAGAATTGATTGGGGCTATTTATTTCAGATTTATCACAATAAATGCAATAAACCCGGAATGTGAGCCTATCCCGCCAAAATCGTGCTATGTATGTGCAAGTGTGAAAAATCATATAAGAACAATATAGCAACATATCATGCATTCATCTTCATCAAAATAAGGTTCTAAAACAACCTAGGGTTCCGTTCCATTATCGTTTTCCTTAATTCTCTCTCTTCGTTAAACACGGTTCTTCAAGATAATCTTGGGGTACTTTGAATATGAAACGGTTTTCAATCATTCAAAAGGCTTATGCAAGATAGGTTCTAACACTAGGATCAATCCCCAGTCTCGTTTCTCCTAGATCCCGCCTTCACGTTTTACGGCTAGGGGGAGTCTTGAGATACTTTGAGCCAGGGAAGGGTTTTCATACACATAGAAGGCCTTATTCTACAGAAAGGTAGAAGAAGATATCTAGATCTAGGAATGTAAATACAGAAAATAAATAAGAGGTTTGAGGCTTACCTGGGGTTCTGGAAGCAATCCGGCGGCAGTTCCCTTTTTCACTCGGAGCTCTTGGATCTCCAACTTATTGGCCATTTTCTTAAGGAGGAGCCTCCTATTTATAGGCAAAGGCTAGGGTTAGGGTTTGCATGATGGTAGACACAAAATAATGTCTAGAGCCCACCAACCTTAACCCTAAGGCCATTTCCGAGATTTCCCCTCATTTAATGAGGGACATGATGGTAAAAAGTGAAATCTCTCGGAAAACCCTAATTTTGAGCAAAACTTATGTATCCGGCATATCAGGCCGGATACACAAGTGCCTTAATGTATCCGGCATATAATGCTTGATACAATAAAGTCTGCTTGTATCCAGCATGTTTCATCGGATACAAAGAGAAACACTTGTATCCGACTTGAGTTGCCGGATACAAGGAAAAAAGCTTTTTTTCCGAATTTTAACACAGGTAATACTTATTTACATGTAATATCATTTAAGTAAATGTCCTCGTATTTTTTAATCTCCATTTACTTAAGATATTACATGTAAATAAGCAAACACCCCCCCATTTGAATCCATTAAAAATAGTTCCAGACCCAAATTCCAAGTGAATAAAAAGTCAACTTTCCAGTTCTAGGCAAAATTTCGATTTTCAGATCTAGAAAAAAGGTTCAATATGTTAAAACCAAGGTATTCGTCAAGATTTAAAATCTCAAAAAATTCTTTTATACAATAACATGGCTAAAAACCTGATTACCGGGAAAAATTATCTTGAAATCTGGCTTTAAAAAATATTTCATTTTCTGGGGTCAAAAGTAAACAAAATTCAACCGGAAAAAGTTTGACTTTGCACAAAAGGTTGAATTCGAGCCTTTTCCTTTACGGTTTTGGATTCAAATGGGTTAAGTATCTCAAACCCAATGCAAAGAATTGAAAATTTCAATAAAATATTTCTCTCCTTCAAGATTTATCAAAAATTGTGCAATTTTGGGTGTCTACAACTGTAATTATCCCTTTTTTTTTTAAGTGAAGCCCCACATGAAATTTTTACAATTAAAAAAAATAACGAAATGAAACCTTCTGCGAGCTTACATCTACTACAATGATATACTAGAGTGGTCTCCGCAGTGGTTGTGAGATACTATCATGTGAAGCACCTCATGGCTTGTGTTTTTCTTTGTTCTGTGTGGATCCACTTGAAAACATACAAGCCGTGAGATGCTCCACATGGCAGCATCTCATGGCCACTTGAATTGCCCTATTTTGGTCTTGAAATGCCGTCATGTGAAGCATCTCATGAAAATGTTTTTTTAGTTGTTGTAAATATTTCAAATATAGCCCAAATAAAAATAATAATAACAATAATAAGATACAACACAACAAAGTAGGGGCAATTAAGGTAACATAGTAGAAGATTTCATCAAAAAAATACCAACCAACGAGCATAAATCAATGCCAAGAAAAAATTGGAAAGATTCAACTTTGTGTCGACACGATGATAACATCCATAGAAAAAATTATGAATATAGTAAAAAATTATAAAACATTTCATGAGGCATGGTGGACACATGTGGTCATTAATTCTATAACCTAGTCCATCGGAACACCTCAATATTGGAGGCTGGAGCGGAGCCAACATTTTAACCTGATCCCCCTCGACCAGCCAAATCACTAGGACCAACGCTATCTTCTTGTGATTTCTGTGGGGTCGGTTGAAATCTTCCTCAATGGCTATCTCCGTTGACAATGAAAAGTAATTTTTTTTCTTATTGTAATATAATAAATAATTCATGTAGGTCTACATGAAAAAGTGCTGATCATGAAATGCTTTACGTAACATCTCAAGCAGATAATTTAAGTAAGGATTGTAGAAGATTTCCCCTATGACAATTTTCTAACGTCAGTTTAAGGACCCTTTTCTCACAAGCCACCGCCATTAATTCAAGTCAAAACGATTTAGTTATGTTTCAAATTAAAAATACTTAAATCGTAAGTTGCCGATTCATATCAGATCCACGTATTTGCCTAATTTCTTATATACGAGATGGTGAGTATGGTCGATTGCATCAGGTGCATGCATATGTATATATATTTTTTATATTTGTTTATTTCTTCAAAGTTGAAACAATATCCCTGCATTTCCAAAGGCAAGGAACTGTAGTAATTCCACAAGGCAGGCACAATCTCAGTGTGCCAGGACCGTGCCTGCCGCGCATCTGGGTGACATTGATTAGGTAGATGTCAGCAGAATTAAAAATACAATTTCTTTTTTAGCAAACAAAAGCCATATTTGATTGTATGAGGTCACCCAGAAAAACACCTTAAAAAGAGGTATGAAATGGTTGGTAAAGGTTTTATCCGGGGCTGATCGGGAAAAACACTAATCATTTTGACCTGTGCTGGTAAAATATTTATAAGATAGTGTTTACACCTGCCATAACTTGATGGTAAAATGGAAAAATAGTCCTATGTGGCTACACGTCTTCCTAAATTAGGGAAGTGGGGCCCGTTAATAAACCCGTCATTACATAAGAGGTTGGGAAAAAGTCCACAAGATAAAGACTCTCTAAAAAAACTTGAGAAGTGGGGTTCCCGACTTTCTAAAAACGTGGAGTGTTTGTACAATATAGAGTTCAACTTCCTAAAAGTGAGATCATTGGGAGACTTGTTGATTAAGCAAAACAGCTTATAAATAGGGACTTGTAGGCAAGAAAAGAGATCTCTCGATCAACACACAATACAACTACATTTAACTATTCATGTCTCCTCAGACTCTCTATTCGGTCTCCTCAGACTACCCTACTCTCATGCTATCCTCATAGCATGAAATAGCATATCCTTCTGTTGTTTCCTGTCGCAACAACACATAGAGATCTCCCTTAATTCTCCTGGACAAGGCTAAAAAAATATGCCCTACTCTGATCACAACTAGGTAAGATCTTGCTTACTCCTTTAATCAAGGCAAAGGGGGCCCCCGATTTCTTCTCTCTATACTTTGATTAAGGCTATAGAGAAACAGGTGGCAGGTACTGAGATCTTGTTGATTTTCTTTTTATCTTTTATTTATTTTCGTCACTATCTATCCTTAAAGTGACCGTTACCCCACATGACACTTAGTTTCTCCAGATTCTATATCAAATAGCCACCACCAACATGGCCGTCGTCTATATTACCATAAAATTAGGGGAAGAACCTTGGAGGACAAACCCTAATTATTTCAGCAATCGCCGGATCAAAAGTCTCCAAATCCATAGGTGGCTGAGTTGTATCTAAACCGCAACCCGTCTGGTTCTGCGTGTGATCAGTGTCGGGGTCAAAAGTTTTTGACTCCTTGTATCTGCACAAATGCTAGCACGCCCGCGCACTCACGTGTCCCTAAGTCGAGCTGAAAATGATAGGAACAAATAGAAAAGAAAAAAAAAATTGGGAGCATTTTGGATACAAAATGTCAACCAAAAAAAAACACAACTAACTTTATATGCAGGGTTAATTATGTATAAGTGAATCCATAAGAAGATAACACTATGGATGGGATCGTGAAAATCCATAAGGAATGATGCTTACGAAAGGAATATAAAAGAAAATTTAAGGAATGGTTAGCTATGTATCAACATTTTATTTCAAACTAGACATGAAATGGAATAGAAACAGCTGTATATATCAGATTCAGATCATCTACAATTGAATCTGTAAAAGGGCCTATTATTGCTTACCACCTAGGCAAGTAACATTCTAAGTGAAAAAAAAGAACATTTTAATTTTTTAATGCATGAGAGAGAAACTTTTTCATTTTTTTTTCACTTTTTGAGGAGTGTTGCTTGCTTAGGTAGCAAGCCCTAAGCAAGCAACAATAAGTTACAATTGAACCCTTTCACGAGTTCAACTCTAGATGACCTGGATCCGTATATGTCTGCGTGTGTTGAAAAAGCTTTCTTTGTTTGCAACTCAAAATTCTGCTAGAGGCTTTGAGTCTAGAGGAGAAGCAAAGAATAGAAATTGGGAGTCTCAAAATAGAAAAGTATTTCAGGTGTGTAAGGATGTTTCTTTCCTCCAGGCTGCAGAAGTGTTGTGGAGTTTTTGACAGGCCCCATTGATTGAACAATTCAACGTCTTTTAGGTAAAACGAAAGACAAGGATTAAATGTTATGTCTTGGTTTGAAATAAAGCCGAGACATATATGATAAGAAAAACTAAAGCCGGAACTCAATGCACTACGATATTAACATAAAATGACAGACTTTCATTGCAAAATATTTTCATCGAAGAATTTTTGCAAACAGCTATCTACGTCTAGATGAAAATGTAAATCACATTATTCATGACATCCAAGCTAGATTGGCTACATCAAGAATGTCCATGGAAGATTCTGACTACTCTAGGAAAGTTATAAAGAATTGGGGCATAAGCTGGACATTGGTGTAATTAATGACGCAAATGACTTGGTTGTAGCATGTGAAATTTCTGGTTTGTGGAATCAAGTTGGTGGTGAATAGCTATAGAATGTTCGAGCAATAGTATATTGTAAAATTTTGGTTGCCATTATGGCAATGATGTATATTAGGCCGATATTGTGGCAAATGATGTATATTCTCATACACTTTTGGAATACAATTACTTAATCTATTACCCTTATAAAAGTACGAATCGCACCAAACAATTTGTTTGGTTTTTGTCGTTTAGTCATTTAGTCAATTATAATATATATAAATATATATTATAAAATTCTTTTCTTTATCTTTACAAAAAAAACACGGATTCAAACTTTTAATGTTATATATTATAGTCCGAAAAGGGAAACGCATCTGAAAAAATTAGTTTTTAGTGATATTTTTTCAAAATAATTTAGATTCAGTTTTAGTTCTTGATAATTTAGAAATAGTAATAATTTATAAAAATAATTAAGAAAGAGTGTCAATTTACTATTTATAAAAAGTTTAGAAGTTTTTGAGGGCATTTTTGGAAGAAATAAAAAAACAAACCGTTTATAAGTTTTCAAAGGTATTTTTGGAAGAAAAAAAAAACAAAACGTTTACAAGTTTTCGAGGGTATTTTTGGAAGAAATTTTATACAAGTTAAAATTACACTCCTTTTTAATTATTTTATAAAAAATCACTGAAAATTGAATGAGGGGACAAAGGCATTGAATGCCCAGTTATGTTTGACCTTTTATCCGTAAATTAGTTTTTAGTAATATTTTTTAATATATTTCAGTTTCAATCGGCATTTCTTGATAATTGAGAATTAATGATATTTTTAAAATAATTAACAATTAGTACCATTTTAATGTTCATGAACTATTTCTTCCGAAAATAACCTAAAAAAAACTTATAAACTTCACTTGTATAAAATGAGTGAAAAGGTTTTTAAGTCATTTGAGGCACTTTGGAAGGAATTTTTTATAAAAAAAGACATCAATTCTCAATTATTTTGGAAAAGTATCATTAATAATTAGTTACTAAAAATTGACCGATTGAGTCTGAATGATTTTTAAAAAGTTTCCGTTTAGAGTCCTCTCTCTTTTAATGCAACGAAAAAAATATTTTGATAAATAAAACAAAAGAATGTTAAACAATTTAAAAAAAATTTTTTAAAAAAAAAAGAAGAAATATTTTAATCAAATAATGCAAGAATTATTTAAACTGTACAGATGACATAAGGAGGAAGAGTAACGTGTATTCAAAGATTGAGAAATAGTTCTTTGTCATCTAACATGGTTAAACAAATTTTTTCTTAAATAGCATAGTTAAACAATTACTACAATAAATAAAGCAGACGAGTAGCCCGACTTTAATCGATATTTGAGAATGTTAATCTATCATGCACTAACTTTTAGTCATTTGTCTTCTTTGTCAAGACGAAAAAGGAAATTATTTTATACCGATCACCCTCTCATTTTATGGTTGTGGATGCCATGTAAGTTTTAACTAACAGTCCAATTTTCATCTTTACAGCGGTGAACGAAGTGCATGTAAATATTTATGCAAAACTGTTCATTAAATGCTTAATTTTTTTTGGTAGGAACAGATGAATATGTATAATACTAAACGTGTAAGGTTTGTACACATGTGAAGTTTGGTTTAAATACTTAATTAGTCAACATTATAAGTGATAAGGGAGTCGAGATTAGCGCTATAGCCCTTTAAATTTATGAAAATTTATTTAATAACCCCTAACAAGATAAAGGATAGATAATTAATGTGGGCTTTAAAGAAAATTCGGGTTAAGAAAATCATTCTCTCTTTTTTTTGTATATTGTTAAATGCTATGAACAGAGTGATTTAAGTCTTACTTCTTATTCTTAACAAAAATCTTTTCCTTTCAAATTTTTGTTTGTAGTACCATCAAGGTACACGTGTGGTCCTACCACATGTAATGCATGCAATCATTATAAATCCATTTTTTTTAACCACACCCAAAATTATAACTTGCACGTGCCTTGCACGTGCCCACCCCACCTAGTTTCCTAAAAAAAACAAAAGGTATATCCTATGAAACAATTGTCTCACGCTTGTTTGAGGATCCTTTTTTTCGCAACCCACCACCAAATTTTAAAGCATCCGAGAGTTGGGATGATCCCGGACCAGAATATCTGATTGAGACCGTCTGATCTCCGTACGGACCTGTACCAACTGATCGGGTAAACATAAACCATGATAAAAAGTCAATTAGCCTTTAGAATATGTCATCTAAATCTATATATGTACTATATATATAACGAGAATAGATCATTGAGAAGCGTATCAACAACTATATATGACTTTCCCAAAAAGCTCTTACCGTTCGTTGTAAAGACATCTTTAATATAAGGTTAAAATATTTAAAACTCTACCTATGCATTTAAAATATAAATATTTCCAAAACTATTCCCTTCCTTTGCCTACAGTATTGCACGTGCACCCCATTAATTTTTTATTATAATATAAATCATCTAATGGTGATAAGGTTTAATTTCTTTGACCTTTTCCGCTCGGAAGGCAAGATTTGAAAAGCAAAGGCAGATCTAATGAAGTCAAGGGCTTCAGTTTGTAGATATAAGAATTCTAATTATTTTCTCAAGTCATGATTGAAAGTAGGTTGGTGCAGATTAATGTGCATGCATATTTATCCCTTTTAATGTTTAAACTTTAGTGATGATCATAACTAACTTTTCTTTGATTACGAAATTTTTTTTTTTTTTGCTATAATTTCTCGGTCTTGGTGGTTAGGTGATAGGATCATTTAAAAATATTTAGTTTAAGATTAAACAAGAAAGATCACAAAGATGATGACGTTCATAATGTATTTTATATTCCAGTTGGATTTAGAACATTTGCGAGTATTCCTTTCTTCTGTTTGTGTCTTTCTTCAAAGAGTGGAAACAATATCTCTGAGTTTTCAAGCCTCGTTGATAAGATTGGATCTATCAGCGATCAGGCGTGATTCTATGAGCACATTGTCACCAAAGTTAGAAACATGCTTTACTTTCTTATTTCCTTTCAAAATCTTTAACTTTGAATTTTATTGTGTGAAATTTTTTTATATTCTTCCTTATCCTTAGGTGGGTTTAAAACATATACAAAGAACATAAAAAAATTTTTTTTTTAAATAAAGGAAAAGAGAAGAAAATAATGATTTTTATTTCTTTTCAGGTATTTAGAAAAAAAAAAATAAGAAGAAGAAGAAAAGAAAAATATATATTTTAGGTTAAATTACAGAAAACTCCATTGAGGTTTGCATTAATTACAAATATCTCCCTTAACATTTCTGAAATAACACTTTCCCTCTTAAGGTTTGTAGAAAGGTCAGACACATTGCCCTCAATTGAGTTGTTCTCCAAGTCTTTTGATAAATATGACTAATATTAGCAATCTTTAAGTATATATAGATGAATTATCCTTCAAATTAATTATTTAAGGAGTTAAGAAAAGGAGTATAGAGAAGTAATTTTCTAATAAATAGAAGGAGGTAATTTAATTTCTATAAAGTAGAGTGCATTTAGATAAAAATAAAAATAAGACTTTAAGTTTAATA
Source organism: Buxus sempervirens (assembly GCA_947561395.2). Taxonomy (NCBI): domain Eukaryota; kingdom Viridiplantae; phylum Streptophyta; class Magnoliopsida; order Buxales; family Buxaceae; genus Buxus; species Buxus sempervirens. The sequence goes on along the minus strand of OX387191.1, from coordinate 12,537,605 downwards.
AGGAGTAAGGGCGGGATTTTACAAGGGGCGAAGTGTTGTTTTGGAAACGTGAAGGGAGCTATGTGTTATTAGAGCATATCTCAAGGGAGGTGTGCATAATTTACTCTATATTTTAATAAGAGGGTGGATGGGTTTTTTTTGGGGTGGGTGGGGTGGGGTGGGGTGGAGGAAGTGGTTGCGGCGGTGGTGGTGGGTCCGGGCCTTTCGTCAGGTGGTGGCATTATTCAGGACAGCAAGGGTGACATGGTCGCAGCCTTCAGTTTCGTTTATGGATTTCATTCCTATCTTGTTGCAGAAGCTCGTGCCCTTCTTGATGGATTACAGCTTCTTCATTGCTTCTCTCCACTGCAGTGTATTATTGAAAGTGATTCTCAGATCCTATTGATGTTGCCAAGGGAAAGATAGAATGCCCTTCGAGTATTTATCAATGAATGAACAAGATTAAACTTCTGCTGAATAGTTATCAATTGAACCACATCTTGAGGTAAGGTAATTTCGTTGCTAACTCCTTGGCCAAAAATGCTTTCTCTACAAATTCCAATCAATACTTCTAGACTACCAGGGCTTTGCCACTAGAGAGCCGTGGATATCTGCGTATGGACAAGGCAGGCTTGTTTCATACTAGAATTTTGTAATTCAGAGCACACCTCTTGTACTCATTGTTTCATAGCAAAACACAGGTTGGGGTCTTGCCTTAACCCCCTCTCCCTCCCTGGGAGTGCCAGTACCTAATTGGGTGCTAGGTTTAAAATAAAATAAAAAAACCAAGTGCGTGGATGGTTGTTAAATGGGCTAGTGGCTGGTGGTGATAGTGGACTTTGTTTTCTCTTCTTTCAAAATCTCTGATGAAACAAAACAAAATAAGTACATCTAGAGTTCTACCATGAAACAAAAAATAAGAATTTTTATTTGGTACCATACAAAACCAATATTTGATCTTGTCCACATACCTCCTTATGCATAAGGATAGATACTGGCCATTAATTATGTCTCCTTCAAATTTTGTGTTCTGAAAAAAAATGTACAGAAAAAACGAAACAGAAAACAAAACAAACAAGAGATAAGAGACACAATTTACGTTGTTGGTCAAATATGCGTGTCCCTTCACTAGATATATTTGTGAAAATAAGAGTTGCAAACACACAACTCTCTCTTGGCCAAAAGCTACATAATCTCTCTACAACAACCAGAAAGGCCTATATGTAGATATTAACTAAATTCAAATCACATACACAACATTGTGGATGAGATTTATTATTTTACAATACACGAGAAAAAAAAATCCAGTAATATAATCTTTTTGTTACCTCTATTATTAGGACGGAAAAAAAAAGGATATGGATAATCAAATTGGAAATACCATATTATAGATAATGCACCCCATGACGTACATTACCTATTTGGGTTGACTTCATTAATTAATTCGTTTTATTTTGTCAATTAGTATATTAGAGGCAATTAAAGCCAGCTTCCACATGTGCCTCGCATAAGAATAAAAGGATCTCCTAGATAGCCCTTCATTTCCAAGTTTGGTTACGAAATATCCCAAAAGAATATCTATTTCAGTTGTTGAAAGCCAAATCAATAATATTTGAAAGCTTCTTTGGGAAGTTTTACCACCCAAAAAAAACTGAAAAAAAGAAAATATCAAGTATTTGTTGAGCAGGAGGAAAGGAGGAAGCTAATTGGAAAATGGTATTCTGTACCAATCCTATCTCTATTGGGTTTGTAACGGGGGGTGCGGGGTCTGGGTTGATCCAGTTAGTATAATAAAACGCAAAAAAAAAAAAAAAAAAATATGAACTTTTTTAAATGTGATATATAATTAGTAATATATTTATTTATAAAATACGTATTTTTTTATATGTGATATATATGAAAAAATCATATTTTAATGGATTAAGATTAGGTTCGGGGTGGGTTGAACTAAACCCTAACCTGCCCTTAACCAGATTCATGCAGTACCAAATCCTAACCATTTGTTTAACCAGCCCCATTACTATCCCTAAATGTAATGGAGTGGTATATAACAATGAGATTAAAATTCTAATTTATTGAATATGATGCTAAGATTGCCATTCAATTAGTCAAGGAGGTTCCTACCAAAAAATATAAAAAAATAGTCAAGGAGGCAGATGTCTACTTCAACCCAACCTTGAAAATCATCACTGAAGTTCGAGCAATTCTACAAAGTAAATGGAGGGATCAAATGATCAAATTCAAAGAGCTTTTGAATTTGATCATAGTACATTTCAACAATGACAGCAGCAGCAAAGAGCTAGTAGACTGGGAAGTGAACATAAATGTTCCAACTCAAAAAGAGTTTTGATGACTGGAATTTTACCTTAACTCATTGAAGAATTGCTAGTCTTCTTTTCTTCTGTATAGCATATTATCTTCACAACACAGATTATGATATTTACATTGTCCTTGTTATTCACTGAAAAAACATAATCAGGATGTGAAACATTTAGGAAGAGAAGTAAAACATCATAAATTCATGTATACTTGAAACAGTTTGCACTTGATGAAATATAGACTACAAAAATATTTTGTAATCCCACCATGCAAGGACTTCAAAGAATAATAGATCTTCAGTTTTGTAAATAAATACATGACACAACCCTGAAGAGTTTTTACATAAAGCATTTTAAAAAAGCTATATTTATAGAAAAGTAGCTGCCTGAAGTTGATTAAAATGGTTTTTTTTTTTTTTGGTTTCCTTTTTCCTGCAAAGTTGCTTAAACAGGATCATGAACGCTCATCTGAGCTTTTACCATCCGACAAATCTGATTATAAACAACAAGAAGAGTTACTCTAAAAAAGGGGTTAAAAATAGAGATATTTCCAAAATTTATGCCAAAATTTGTGTGGCTTCTGATGGAAAAGGAAGTGCAGTGATGGATTCATCTGAAGCTAATTTCCTTGCAGTAACATTGTCAATTAGATAATTAGATGAACAAGAATCCCTAGCTATAGCTCCTGCCATAAGTCCAGTTTCTGGGAAACAGACACCATATCAATTTATGGTTTTCTCAATTTAAGGCTTTCGAAATGTCCGAAGGATGTGAAAAATAACAATCAAAGTGGAGATACTAAATACGAAGCCATTTCTTTACTACAACCCAAAACATATATGCTATGTTTGGTTAGGTGGAAAACAAATGGAAAGGCAAGTAAAAGTTAAACATCCTTTCCATTGCTTTCCTTTCATTTTGAGATGAAAAACTGAGTGCCTTTAGTAGAAAAATGGAGCTCTCTTTGGAAAATTACATTCAGATGGAACACATTTTTCCATAAACCAAACACACAAATTTCAATGGGAAGTTCATTTTCTTTCCTTTTCTATATATTTCATCAAAACAAACACAGCCATAGAAACCATGCTTCTGTGTGGTTATGATAACCCAAGGCAACCCCATGGCTCAACTCATTATTATTATCATTATTTCTATTGCTCCCCTCTCTCCATCTCCCTCCCTCCCTCTTTCTTCCTTCCTGTCTTCTGCTTTTTGGTTCGGGAGGTTAGAAAAAAAATTTATATTACAAGGCTGCAGAAGGGAATTAAAATAAAAAAAAAAGGAAGAAAAGATGAAGCCTAGATGATGCAGATGGCAGATAAGCCCCAACTCTTAAACATATGAAGTTAATGAAAAATAAGTAACTCAAGTACAGTCTTACAGCTTACATCTATGGCTAAGACTGATGGAAGAAAAGAAATCTGATTAAATCTTGCACTAAAGTCTTGGGATGTAACTGGATCTCAAAAGCTATGCTCATACCCACAAATATCTATAGGGAGAGTTTTCTCATGGCAAATAGCTAATTCTATTCCACAAAAGTTTCTGACATAAGCAGACACAATGAAATTCTTTCTAGAATGAAAAGCTTTCAAAATGAAGTAATTCTATCAATGTGCAAAATCAAACCACGGAATACCAAAAGGTGTGTATTTAACAACCCAATATGCAACCGATTGCCTGGATCACAGAAAATTTGCTCCACAAGAACAGGCACCATAAAAGACTGCACTGCAAGGGCTTATATCAGGGCCAAAGAAACAATTTAGCAGAAGTTGCAAAAGGAGAGAGTATAGTAGCATCTCTGAAGCATGATAGTAATGTTCAATATTTCTTCCTTCTATCTCCCAAATGACATGAAGTTCCAAGCTACTTCTTGCTGCAACATAGGTGTCTTCAGTTTATACTTAAATAGAAGAGAAACATTGAAAGTCTCACTGTTTTACTATTTAAGTTCCAATTCTTGGATTACTCATGTTTCTTAGAAAATTGGGATGATTTTTAAATTAAAAAATTATTACTTGTTCCCCTTTTCTTCTCTTGATAGTGATTTGAAGGGTTTTTTCATCCAAAATATATTCACCAAGATAGCACTTGGTTGCATGAAAGGCCTCATCCATGGATCACTTTTACACTCCATCCAAAAACAGTCATGTTGGCTATTTCCCACAGGCAACTAGGTAGGCAGCTAGGGCCATGATCATCTGATGAAAGGGACTCTTAAGGCATCAATCTACACCAATACAGAGAGGCAGAGGATGATAGAATTTTTGACCCATACAATCAAAACATCGTTAAATATGGTGGGGCATTAAAGTTCATTGTCTTCAGAACAACAAATACTGCATAATGAGTGAAAAAGAAGCTTCCCCTTCTACAAGCAATTAGTGAAAACCATGTGGTATAAATATATCATCAAATCTTCCCTACCATACTATTTCACAAAAACGCTTGCACTGCTCCTTATAAACAATGTCAAAATTGCTTTTGATCTAGTTTCTGGTAGAAATGTTTTTTTTTGTCAGAATGAATCACCTTATAATTATAACCTGATATAGAATAAAATGTCCTGAAAGCAACCATCTTTAGATATAAATGTAGGGCTTAAACAACAAATGATCTTGAGGTTGTAATTGTGAATGAACACTTCATAGTCAAGAAAGTATGGTTTCCAGAAATATGGTCATGCTTCAGTCTAGATAGGTAAATCCAAATACAAAAATAACAGAAGAATTGCAAAAGCATGAACAATAGCAAGCCAGACTCAGGTCTACAAAAAGAAGCAAATTACACTCGTAGCAATATTGAACAAAAAACTAACATAAACATGGAATCATATTTCTCAATATTTGACGAAATTCTTTCGATGACTTCATGACAGAAATATATGGAATATCTATTTAAATAATAAGTAAATGCGTAAGGAGTTCTACCAATCTATTCTATAAATTCCTTATGCATTACACTGAATGGCACAATGAGGAGTGTACATAAGCATGTGAGATACATATTAGACTCCTAGAGACGTAAAGAAACAATCGGTATAAGAGAGTTCTGTTGTAATGCACTCATTATCAAATGTCTCCTAAGAAAATAAGCAGAAGTTGGGGCCCAAGCAATTCCCTTACAGAGAGAAACAACCAAATTCACCAGCTGGAAAAACTCAACACAGCAGTGGTGAGAATCAATTGTTTTTTCCTTTTTTTCAGAAAAAAAAAACAGAAACCAGAGCTAAATGAAGAGACAAAAGGAGGAGAATAGCAGAGACAAGGATGTTAACGTGGGTCTTTCTTCTTCCAACACAGATGGTGTTGCTTCCTTGGCTTTTGTGCCATTGACTTTTTAGCCACCAACAAACATTCACCATACTGGCAGTTATTCAAAGGACATTTGACCGGCAATCTACAGAGTTCATGATGGGAGATCGAGCAGAAAATCAAATCCAAATTGAGCATGCCAGGGGAAGCATTCATACAATTAGCAATGTTTGGACAAGGGCATGACCTGGATAAACAAGTATTGTCTAGCCCTAATACCACTAGGAAGGATAAGATATTTCAGGGTTGAACTTAGTCTACCAGATGGTAGAGCTAGGAAGTGCGGAGTGCCAGGAGATGCAATTGTAAGCTAGGCTCAAACCTTTGAGAACAGAACCAATAAAAGAGCTTGAACTGCAAAGTAGACAGTATCATCTCCTAATCGTGTCTTACTATGTCTACTCAATAAGGTAGTAAGAAATGCCAATTTCAGTTGGAACAAGCAAGGATATTTAGAAAGCAGATTTAGTAAATACAAGTGAGTGGAACAGAGTGTCAAACATGTGTTGAAATTGTAAGTTTGTAACATACGAATAATGGAAAACAATGTCATATGCATGGTGGGCAAAGAAATAGAGATCTAATTTTCAGCCAATGGTTGGTGGTTTCGTCCCAAACCAGCACTGTGAACTCTGTTATTTGAAACAAATATCTCTCTGCTGAGACTCACTCTTTTGAGACCTTTTATGTCCAGAGTCCAGTTGAAGCAAAGGCGACCAAAAATTGGACTCTTCTATGCTTTCACAGCCACTTCCCGAGGCATGATCCTAATAGATGACTCCATCTTCAATTTGTAAGAAATAAAGGTTCCCTGAGAAGAACTGGTTTTGTGGATCCCGTTTTGCATTCCATTAGATCCCGAAAATTTACCATTCTTGGTTTTCAAATTAAACCTGATCATCTCTCTCCCTGAACTCAGTCAAGGCCATCTATACTCCAATCGCCAGTTTATTGCACCAAACAAACTACAAATAACGGGGTTTGCCAAAAATATTGAAGATAACATCTAAATTCAAGAAAATAATTAAAGAAATCAACCAAGCTGAATTAACAACAAAAAAAAAAGAAAAAGACAAAAAAGAAAAGAAGAGAGCCCGAAATCTTCTCTAATAAAGTGAAGCTAGTCCAAACATGGAGAATATAAAACCATTCCCATACACAAACATAAACAACAAAAATTTTAAAAAAAAAAAAAAGGGAAAAGGAACAAGCATCAGAAACTATCCGATCTCAAGCTTAATCAACTTAGTAGGTGATCTATATTTATCAAAAAAAAAAAACTTCATAGGTCATCTATATCAACTGAAATTGATCAATCTACGAAAGAAGAGCATTCCGATGTCTATTGGTGTTTTGCCAGAAGTTCGGCGCTTGATTCTCTCTTTCGACGCACATAGAACAAGAGGAACAAATCAATGAAACAACGGGATAGACCATCGCCAAAAATATGAAACTAGAGACGCCCAAATCCCTAAATAAAGGCGTTTATCATTCAAGTTTCAAGAATACCAACAACACATAAAGATACCTGAAATGTCAGAGTATTGTTAGAGCAATACTAACAGTCTAACAGTCACAGAAGAAGAGCGAAGATCGGATCAGGTTTTTCTGATGCTCTGAGAGGTCCAACGTGATGGTTTCTTATAGCAAAAAGATCTAGACCAAAGTGGAAAACAAATGATTATTTTTATTTTTCTTTCTTGCAGAAGTCACTAACTAACTTGATGGTTTCCACATTCACACATCCACACCCCAAAGCAAAAAGATCAGACCTCCCAACGTGATGGTTTCCACATTCACACACCCCAAAACAAAAGGATAAATAAATAAATAACCAAGCGAGAAATAAATATACTGCAAGCATATTTACCCAGAAAACAAAAATTCATATACCCATGAACCATAATAAAAAAAAATTTTTTTTTTGAGAGAGAAAGGTTACTTTTTATAATCCATAATCCTTCTGATTCTTTGGAGAATCCAACGTAAAGTTACTGTCAAAGAGAGAGAAAAAAGCACTCACTGTTCCATAATTACAACAAAATTAAAGAAAAAAAAAAGGGAAAAAGAGGGATCATTCTTCCGCACTGTGACCGATACATGTTCATCTTTGAATCTATAACGGTGGCTGACGGGGGCTTGTGGTGGGACCTGAATGGGCAAGGCTGGTGGAATGGCCTGGTCTCACCGGTTCAAAATATTTGGTCTCATCAAGGTCCTCCACTTCAGCTGTGGACGTTGTAACACCGGGAACTCCGTTGCCTGTTCCGGTATATTTGACGTATTTGGTGTCATCGACGTCTTCCTCTGCAACAGCCGGTGCTGTGGCGCCGTCAAGTCAGCCGACGTTAACGCATTTGATGCAGTCCTCTTGATGCTCCACGAAAGCGATGGCTGCCCTCCAAAGCATACGGCTCCCGCGTACCATGGAGTGATTATGCTAACAATGAAGAAGCAGGTGAGAATGACCGTGAGGAGGTACCCCATGATCTCAATTCTCAGATCACTAACAGAAAAGATGGGTACTTTCGTACTGGCTTCGGTGGTGCTGCTCTATAAACACGTTTATTTATAGAGGGAATCGGCGAGGGTGATGCTTGTGGCCACAGCTAACACGCACCATTAACTGAAAGAAAAAAAAACATTAAATTTGCAGCAAATTTCAACCCTTCTTTCGCATCTATGCGTCTATTAGGCTTCTGGTAGGTCCGATCAATAGCAGAAGATACAACTCTCTTTTGAGAAGGACGGGTTTTTGTTTTTTTTTGGTAACGTGAGAAGGACGGGTTAGTCTTCGACTAAGGCAAATCTTATCTTAAAGGTTCGTAGGTAGGTTCATCATGCTAAAAGTAGAAGGTACGATGGTGGGTGATGCTTGTGGGTGTGTGACTGAAAGTCATAATCTTTGAATTTCACAATTGTATACATGCGGTACACATCTTCCTTTGACTGCCGGCTCCTTCCTCCGGCAACAAGAAGAGGATATCGAAGGGGGAGGTCCCACGGTTTGTACACGGCGAATAAGCAAAGGCAAAATCTTGATTTGTCTCTAAGCTACAAATCATGTTATGCATTGAGTCGTCGTGGAAGCAAACCCATCTGATCATTTCTCACTTTTGCCAAGTGTGCGTGGTGCCTCTTCTTGAGAGTTGAAAGCAAAGCGGTAAGGCAATTGCTTGACAAAGACGGCTCCAGCTGATACTTAAAACGGACCGCATCCTGTGGATCCTTTATCTGGATCCGTTATGTAAGTCCCACCGCGATGTGCAACACGTGGATAGGCTGGGTTTGAAACAACGCCCACAGCCAAACAGCCAAACGCAGTCGTCGACCCGTCGATCCAAAAGCTTTGGCCAAATGAACGGAATCGCTTCGTCTAAACCCGACGAAATCAAAAAGTTTTGAGCAAAAGATTTGCGCGCCAGTTCTCTGCGTTCTCTCTCTTCCTCGTCGGAACTCTGATCTTATAGATGCCTGATGCCCTCAACCATCGTAGTCGACTTTATCTGTCTATTCAAAAGAATTTTTATACTAATATATAACGTGCCATCCCATCCGGCTCATGCCGTTTCAGATCGTTTTCATGTCAGTTTTTTATGTTTCGAGAGCTTCCAGTTACTTCCTCCCAAACTTTTCTTCCAGATCACTCCAGGGAAAACATCCACTCCTTTTACATTTTCTTTAAACTTACACCCCATCTTAGCTGATCTATCACCTACTCTGTTACCTTCCCAAACCTATGACTAATACAAACTTGCAAAATTTTTCTGAATCAAGTCCTTTATCTCCTATATAATTACCATGGGATTTTGCTTCCCGTTTTAAGGCCTTCGATAAGTTTTGTGCTTACCCCTCCATCCAAACCTTTAATCTTGCCCATTCAAGTAGGTGCTACATTCATTCCTTACAGTTAACGGCTAGCTTCTACCTTTATCTTCCTTCCTGTTTAATTACATGCCATGTCATTTCAAGCTCTGAGCCCGTATACGAATTTAAAAAGGAAAAGTTAGCTTTTCATTATACCTTTTTTTTTTTATATATATTACCAAAAAAAATTTTTTTTATTATACCTTTTTTTTTAAGTAGCAATATCAGCATTTCAAAAAGTCTTAGGGAATGTCAGCTTTTATTATACCCTTTTTTTTCTTAAATAGCAATATCAGCTTTCAAAAAGTCTTAGACATTAATTATACTTTATTAGCATAATTAATGTTTAGTGATATTTTATTATTCATGGCCAAAAATTTCCACCTAATCTCATCTAATTTCCCGGTTTGTCCCTCGAAAAGGAGACTTAAATTTTTTGGAAACACGGCAAACGTCTAAAGAACGGCTCAAACATGGAAAACTAACTTTGACTTCAACTTCACGGGTCAAAAATCAGTTTTTGATTATCCGTTTATCGTTCCTAAAACTCCACATATCCTTGATCTTGCCAGGTCAGTACACCACTTGTGCGCATCTAAATCTAACTTGGATCGCACACGGGACGCACATGGGAGTGCATGCCTCGGGACTTTCGGAGTCGCCACTGCCTGAGAGGTGCAGGCAGACACGGTGATTGCCCTATCCGGGTCTAAGTCTGGTCTACGGCTTTTCAGAGTTCTAGCTAAGTCCTCTGTTACGTCCGGGGAAGTCCAAAGACACCCCGGCCCGCCCCGTCGGTCTGACGGGTCCCTCGGGTCTCGCTGGTTTTTGAGTCAATTTTCACCTTTCCTAAGCTAGCATGCCACTTTGTTTGGTCTGGCGGGACCCTCTGGTGGTGTGGGCCCCTTTTTATTTTATTTTATCTTTTTATTTATGTGAGATGGGTCGGATACGGGTCCCGTTGGAAGACCCGTGGGTTGCCAAGGTTGGGCTTGGGGCCCAATAGGGTTATTGGGTAACCTCTTTTTGGTTTATTTATTAAATTAAATTATTTACACATACAATGGGCTTAGTGGGCTTGGAATTGGCCCATGATCCAGGGGTCTTGTGGCCTGGGGCCCATTTGTTAAAAATGGGTCTAGTTTGGGCCGGTCAAAGGTGGGCCCCATAATTGGGCCCAAGAGGTCTTGGTGGGCCCATCTAGGCCCATAGTCCACAAATGGGCTAAAAATAGCCCAAATAAATTATTGAGTCGAGTCAAGCCAGTTCGGGTCGGACTGGATCCAACCGGGCCGGAAAATTATGTTTTTAAATTATTTGTACAAATGCCCGTATTTGCTATACGGGCTGGCCTTGTCCGTAAACTCAATACGGGTTTGGGCTACCCATATAGTAAATATGGGTGCACCCAGGCCGTATTGAAAATACGGGCGCACTTGTTTTTGCAAATTTGCGCTAATTCTGCTTAGGATCAGTTCAGTGGTCTTCTAAGGGAGTTTGGCGACACCTGTGGGAGTCCTCAGCACCTTTCGTTATATTACATTTGCTTCATTTGCCTTCAAGTCCTCCTTTTTTAGCCTTCCATGTCTTGTAAGGGAACCAAGTCTTCTTCTCCCTCATTTTTACCAAGTCATCTTCTAGTTACTTCAAAAGAGAAAGGAATGGGGGGATAGGATTACATTGGAGAAGCTTAAAAGGACAATCCCCTCTTGTATTTGCAAATGTAACCAATTAAGCAAGATATAATATTTTCTTTTCTTCTTTGGTTTGTTTTATGAGTCCACTTTTTCTATATTTCATAAAGTATTGCTCATTTGCATGGGAGGATTCCACCAAAACCAAACAAGATGATTAGTAAGCAGGTAGTAAAATAAAAAGAATCCAAAGTTGCTTTAATGAAGAAATTTACATGTTTATTAAAAGAAAGAAGCTATTAGGGATGTTACCACACTATTAACTCCTGGATTTGTTGACATCTGGATTCTTCGAGAATTCCGATAGCGCTTCCGCGTCTCCTTGAATTTCCAAATTGGGTTTTGAAAAGAGGTTTGTTGGATTCTTATGCTAAAAGGGTAAAAGGGCAGAGCTTAGGCAAGGTTTGGGCTAACAAGGGGTATTTTGGGTATTTGATGTTTTGGTATTGAAGTGGCAGAATCTGGGTAGGGCTTTAGTTGTTCAAACAGCAAGTAAGAGAGGGGGTGGAGGCCTTGAGGCTTGCTTGTTCGAATGGGGGGCTGGCCTCTCTATTTATAGGCAAAAAAATCGTGCCCGTATTTCAAATGGGGGCGAAAAACGCACATTTCCAAATCTCGCCGAATCAGACATACGGGACGCGTGTCCCATCGTACAGTGACGCGTGTCCTCTTCTAGAAGCTTGCCCGTATTTCAAATACGGGCATGCCCTGTCCGTATATCAAATACGGGCGAGCACGTTTTAAATTCGTTGGATTTCAAACCATTATTCAATTTGCCTTAAAATAAAGATTTTATTCGATTATTTTATTAAAAAACGAGATTCTTTTATTTAAAATATTTAATAGATTAATAAATACACTTATTTTATTTATTTTATTAGTTTATTCTATTTTCTGCTGCCCTTTTGCCATATGGGTAGTTTTTCTGAAACTTCAACTGCCCATAACTTCTTCGTCCGGTGTTCAATTTCAGCAAACTTAATGTCGTTAGAATCAGCTTAGAACCACCTATCCACTGGGATCAATTTGGGCAGTTGAATCGGGGTCGAGCAAAAAGTCAACTTTTCGCTCCCCAAAAGTTTGACCGGCTCATAACTTCTCTATCCGGACTCCAATTCCAGCAAACTCAGTTGTGTCGGAACCGTGTCGAAGTGCTCTTTTCAATGAGATGAAGTTTGATGGCAAAATTCACTTAAAAAAAACTCAATTTTTTTACCCTCTCACGGTTTGACTTTTCATTTTTCTTCATTTTTGGGGTGCAAAAATCCTGTGCTAACACCACTAAAGCCACCTTCATAATTTAGTCTTCAAATTCCCCTTATCTAGGGTTCCAGGAAACCAAACTGACTTATTTTGGTTCGATTTAATTGAGCATCCAACACAAAACTGAACTGACTTAGTTCGGTTTAATGATTTTTGGACCAAAAAACTAAAAAACTAAACTGAATGGAAGTTGATTTAGGCCGATTTAGGTTGGGTTTTATGGACCAATTGGCACCCCCTAGCATCAACCGTGGCAACCACTACCATTATACCCACTATTAACATCATCACCATCACTATAGTTAGTATCAACTACTATAATAATTATGGTTAATACAATTATTATAATCACAAGTTCTTTTAAAAACTTTATCAATTCCATTTTTACTTATTTTGAAATCATAATTATTTAAACTGAATTTTACTATTTGGGGTTTTCTCTTCACTTGTTACCAATTAACGGCCTCTAAGGCTGCGTTTGGGATTGCTTAATTAAGTGCTTATATCAACTTATAGCTTAATAAAGCACTTTTTTAAGTTACGAACTTGTTTGGCAACATTAAATGGGTGAGCTCTTATCCATAATCAGTAGAAGAAGATACCCGTAAGGAGAAGCTACGGAGAGCAGCTTTTCGTTATCGCTTCTCCTTAACCACTTGATTTGGCTCATACTCGATCTTCCATACGAGAGACTATCAATATCAAAGTAATCTTCCAAACTCGATGGAGCATAAGTCGCACTGGTCCTGCCTATCCTATTACTGATCTCTTCTCTTCTCTGCCCTCCATCGCTACGGCCAGAAACCTTTCAGCTCTGGTTCAGCAGCACCGCTCGTTCTCAAGTACCAGAACGTTTCCTTCTCAAGCGAAATTGCACCATCAATCCTTCCTTCTCATCATGCATCTCTCTCAACCACTTGTGAAGAAAAGGAAAAGAAGAGGAATAGGAAATGTCTGCACTCATCCATGGATAAAATCTTAATTCCTTGTAAGTATTTTTCTCACCCATTACAAACACCTGGTTGAAGACTAAAAATCTCCCTGGAAAGCCAGAGATAGAAAATGATGAATGGGCGACACAAAATTAAAGACAGACTTTGATTAACATTCACCGACAACGAGAATAAGCTTGTAGACAAGCTACACAAGTGGAAGGAAAGGAGATCAGGTTGAGTTTGGGAGACTTGATAACCATAAATGTAGCAAACAAACCAATCTAGCGATGGTGTTGAGGGGATGAAACTTACTATGTTTGGGTACAGACGGTACATAACCGTAAGAATAACAGAGAGAGTGCAGATGAGCCAAGCCACAAACCGAGTAATCCGTAGAATCGAAAACGCCATGGCCATGAAGAAAGCAAGCATAGAAGCTATAATTCCCATTTGATCGAACACTTTGGATGCAGCGACGAAATTGGAATTGAACATAATGCTTTCTAGCGTTGGCTATGAGGAATTGTTGGGTACAATTGGGAGGATAGGATGGACGATTTGAGATGGATTGGTGGAGGGACCATTGCTATATGTGTCAGCACCTCATTTTTGCACCCCCGAAAATGAAAGAATAAAACCCTAATTGAAAAAGTCAAACCTGAAGGGCTAAAAAAGTTGACTTTTTGATTGGGTGTAAATTGACCACCAAACTTCATACCATTGGAAAGAGGATTCCGATACGGTTCTAACGCCACTGAGTTTGCTCAAATCGGAGTCCGAATGAAGAAGTTATGAGCTGGTCAAATCTGGAAATAGCAGAAATCGGCTTTCTGCAAAACTCCGAATTAGCTGCTCAATTTGACATCAGCAGAAAGAGCGCATCGACACGACTCCAACGCAACTGAGTTTGCTGGAATCGGAGTCCCGGATAAGGAGATATGAGCAAAACTGGCTCCGGGACGCGAATTTGCAATTCTGCTAAAAAACCCGAATTTGCTGCTAAACTCCAGTTCAGTGGATAGGGAATCTCAAGCTGATTCCAACGCCACTGAGTTTGCTGAAATCGGATACCAGATGAAAGAAATATGAGCAGTCAAAGTTTCAGAAAATCTGCACATGTGGCAAAAACAGCAAAAAAAAAAAGAATCTTCAATTAAAATAATAATATATTCATACAACACCTAATTAAGAGGTTTAAAATAAAGAAAAAAGAAAATAAAAAAATCAAAGCATGCATGTGCTCAAAAAAAGATCTAAATAAAATAATAAGAAAATCTAAAAATATCTTGTAATTTAGATAATTAGAAAATAAAAGATATTAGGAAATAATAAAATATTAAGCATTTTGCACATGGGGGATACGTGTCCCCCATGAGGTGTCCAAGATAAGATTAAAAGTTATTTAAGTTTTAGTTACATTTAAATATAAAATTAAAATTTGGTCAACAAGTGTGATTATAATTTACTTTCGGTTCATTTTTTTTCATTATAAAAGGAGGGCTACCCCCCATTCTTTGAAGGAGAAAAAAAAAGCCCCCTCTCTTCTCCCCTTTCTCTCTTCCTCCTTGTTCTCCCCTCAAGCAAGCTAGCCCCCTTTCTGCCCTCTCTCTTCCTTGTCTAAACCCCTGCTACAGCCAACCCCTGTCAAACCCAAATCTCTTTTATTTTCTTGCAAACCAAAGATAGGTTTAGAAATCACCTTTTGAGCTTGAAGTAGAGCCGTTATGCTGTCCAAAGCCTCTTTATAACCTTGCCAAAGCCCCCAAGTTCTGTCCAAATATACCAAAAAACCTCTCCATCATCCCCCCTTCATTCCAAACCCAAAAGAAGCCTAAAGTTCTTTCCCCCAAACTTGAAATAGAGCTGTTACGCTGCCGGAAGAGCTTCAAAGGGATTCAACACCTTCAAGCAATCCTAGGTAAGCTTCTGGTAAGTTTTCATTGCAAATATAAAAAGATGAACTACTTTTATCAATGAAATTCTTCAGGAATCACTAACTTTTGTTCTAGCAAATGTGTTGGATTTTTCTCCCCTTTTCCTACATACAAAGAAGTCACCATGACAGAAAGATGATTCGATGGTATGGGGTAAAGTGTGATTCAAAGGCATTCTCTTTATTTTCAAAAAGGGAGCATGTTCCCTTCCTCATCTTCAAATTCTAATGTACCCCTATTAAGTCCCCTTAATCCTTTCTTAATATGTTGTCATTTCATTTCATTTTTTTTCTTTGTTTGATTGGTAGGAGATCAACAAGGTATTTTTTTTAAGTATTGCACCACTGTAGGCCCACACAGGGGCCCACATAATTTCAAGCAACCCCAAAAACCCAAAATAGACCTTGGATTTGACAGTCCAATTTGATCCACTGTGGGCCTTCCAACGGGGCCCACCTCCGACCCACTTCACTTTAATGGATAAAAAGATAAAAATGAATAAAAGGGACTTACACCTGCAAAGGTCCCTACCAGACTTAATCTGATACATGCTGGGCTAGGATCAGGGTGAGACTAAGTTGACTCAGAACCAGGGAAACCCAAGGGACCCGTCATTTGACGGGGCGGACCGGGGTGTTTTCGGACTTCCCCGGATCGTAACCGAGAACTTGCCCGAATCTCTAAAAAAGACGCAGACCAGCAAATCTTAGACCTGTATAGGCACCCAAGTGTCTGCCTGCACATCTCAGGCAGTGGCGACTCCGATACCTCGAAACCCCAACGCAATTCCGTGCGGCGCCTCGCCGGGACGTGCGCACAATATGCTTTAGAGAAAGTGAAAGAAACCCTAAAAAGAGAGAAGCAATTGTAATAGAGAGAGATGTCGTTGCCAGCAATGCAGAGTAACCGGAGGGGAGAGAGAGAGAGAGAGATTGGGCAGGTGGTGGAATCCGGCTTCAAAGCACCTGTGCGCAGTTGTTTTGGATTCATCTCTCTCTCTATCCCTCTCTCTAAGTGCTTAATACAAGAATTTACCAAACATAATTTTTTTCAAATTAGCAAATGTTTATGACTGTGGATAAGTTCTTAAATAAGATAACTTAAGTATTAAGTACTTAACCATAAGGATGAGCAATCCCAAACGCCACCTAAGACTCCATGGGAGTTTACATTCTATAATGATGCTGCTTTGTCTCTAAGCAATTAACTAGGACTCCAAGTTGTCTAATAGAAAGGTTGTCGTAATGGTCATGTTTTTGCAGTTTATGTTAAATAAAATGATTAAACTGCTAACTAAGGCACAAGTAAATCAAGAATTAATGGATTGTTGTACTATTAATGATGTTTTATACTAAGAATTTAAGTTGAATTTGTAATAGTTTTTTCCTTTATAAATTTTTTTTGTTTGTTTTTAAAGAGAACAGCAAATCTGTGCTTTAAAAGTTGGAGAACCTGCTCAAATAAGACTCCATTTGGGTTTAAAAGTGTGTAGTAAATTTGTTGAATAAATGTGAGCTTAAATGCTGAAATTCTACTGTCTTTTAAATAAGTAAAGATTTTGTCCCATGCATTAGGAAATAATATTTCATTTTGTGTTCTATTTCAAGGGGATTCAACCAGTTTGTTCCTTAGTACTTCATCTTTAACACTTCACTAGCAGATAGCTCGTGTGATGTCCATTCCATCATTTAGACCCTTTTGATTGTCTACAAATGCACCTTTAGGCCTTAGAAAGACATGACAGGTAATTGAGGTTGAAAGACCCCTCGTTCTATGTTAGCCATATGTATTATGTAATTACTTGACTGAATACAATGTGATGTTCTAAAAATTTTGTGGCATGAGAACCCCATAGATATTGTCTATATTTCACTCTCTTATAGTCAATCAAAAAACAAATGATCAATCAATATGAATTTGAAGGTAAGAAGGTTATAATATTGGGCAAGGTAGTTTGTGATGTTCCACATTAAATGGATTGGCACTACAAAAAAGGACATTTTTACCGGCGGTAGCTTACTGCCGGTAAAAACACACCTACCGCTGCTAAAACCATTACCAGCAGTAACACCTCTTGCCGAAAAAGATGCCATCACTAAAGGCTATAGCGGCGGTAAAAAATCTACCGCCTCTAAAAGGCTAGCTCATTAGCGGCGGCAACTTACCGCCGCTATTGCTTACTCATTACCGACGGTAAGTTACCGCCACTATTGCTTTACTGGTGGGGCTTACCGCCGCTAACAATGGTATTTAAAAAATAAAAATAATAACATAACGATTTTTTAGCGGCGGGACGTACCGCCACTAAAAGTAATATTAAAAAATAAAAAAAAATTTTCTGCAGTCCTTCGGCTTCGGCAGCATACGTACCGAGAGAGAGAGAGAGAGAGAGAGAGAGAGAGAGAGAGAGAGAGAGAGAGAGAGAAACATGCTTAGAGAGAGACAGAGACATGCTTAGAGAGACAGAGAGAAACATATAGAGAAAAAGAGAGATAGAGATTAGAGACATCCCTTGAAGAGAAGAAGAGACTCGATTGCTATTTGTAGAGTCGACTCTTACCTGTGGTAGGCGTGTTACCGCCCCTAAAAGTCAACGTTTACCGCGCCTGCAAGCTGACCGAAATTTGAAATTGGCACTTTTACTTTTATCGCCCCTAAAAGTCGAAATAAATTTAAAAAGCGCGCTTTAGTTTTAGTGGCGGTAACTCACCGCCCCTAAAAGCCAAGTCAAAATTCAACCCATTATAAACGCGGGGGAAAATTCTCGCTCTCATTTCACCGAAAGGCCTTTTAGCAACGGTAATTCTTCTGCCGCTAAAAGGCTAGTTTGGATGAAGAAGACCTTTTAGCGGCGGCACGTTACCGCCGCTAAAAGGCCTTTTCCGTTTTTCCTTTGCTTTTCTTTCTAAGAAGGAAACCCTTTTAGCGGCGGGAAACTACCTACCGCCGCTAAAAGTGTTATTTTATTTCAACACAAAAGCCCTTTTAGGGGCGGTAGCTATGTTACCGCCGGTGAAAATTGTCTTTTAGGGGCAATAAATACATTAACGCCGCAAAAAGTGTTATTACCGACGAGCACTTACCGCCAGGAACAACTTTTTATTTGGCGAGAACTTCCCGCCAACGTTTTTCCGGTGGTAAGATATCTTCCGCTGGTACAACTTGATATAGCGGCGGTAGCTCCCGCCGCTAAAGGCTTTTTCGCGCGGAAAAAACTCGCACCATAGGTTTTTCACACGAAAAAAATGATATATTAATTTTTAGGGGCGAAAAGTCCTATTACCGCCGATAGTGGTGCATTTAGCGGTGGAATTTGCTTACCGCCGCTAAAAGCCGACCGCTAATTCTCCTCGTTTTTGTAGTGTGGGTGCATATCGAGATGGTTTCCTCTAGTGCCACTCAATAGTACCCACATGGAACAGATGGGTGGATGCCTCATTTCAATAGGGATCCTCACCCCAAAACACATCCTAGCCAGCGGTTTCACTGAACCACCATATTTTGGCACTAGAAGAAATGTTCACGTGCATATCATGTGATAGATAATAAACAAATGATGCCATTGCACATAATTACATGATCAAATAAAGATCAGCTTGCCAATAAGCAGATATCATTAAAGAAAGGTTTGATTTAATTTACTTGCTTTGATACAATGTGAACAAACTGATTTCTATCTACAAATACAATAGGAATATATACAAGTAGGGGGTTTGTAACAAAAATGTTTTAGATAAAGATAAAAAAGATAGACCAAATTTGACTATAACTTTATTGTCCCTAATCAAATGTACAACCACAATTGATTTCATTTATCCTACAAATATATTACAACATCTTTGCAAACTCAATCTTTGCATATTTCAAGTCCCCTCCACATCTATTAGGAACTTGAATTTGATGTCTTGGAGTCCATTTACAACCTGTTTCATGTTGATCCTCTTTTCTGGTAATTCTGTTGAACATTGCAGTGCTAATTTCAGGATAGATGATAAACAACATTCCTTCACCACAAAATGCTTTTCATCACCTCTCAATAGATTAGTATCCACAACTTCCATCACAGCATTGGGTAATGACTCTAGGACCCAATCCCTTAAGTTCATTTTTGCAGTAAACATTTCATCTGTCGGCCTCCTTCGTGTAAATGTTTCCATCATTGTAATCCCAAAGCTGTAAACATCCCCTTTTGTGGAAATCCTTCCATCAGAGCCATACTCTGTTTGTAATGTTAATAATTATTATTATACCATTGCAACATAATAATAAACAAGTCATTATGCTATGGAAAGAGTAAAAAGATAAGAGGTTAGAACCACAATAGCCAAATAACAATGAACAAAATTGAAACTAAAATGAAAATATAATTAAAACAAGGTAACAAAGTAGTTCTACTTATAACCATGTGACTTGAAAGTTTATCAATATGAGTTGCATGATATTGGATGATAGCTAAAGTTTTCTGAGTGACAATTGAGTTCTTAACACTGCTTTTTACCATAATGAATCACATAAAAGAGAAGAAAATAAAACATGAACCACAATTATAAGAAAATTTGTAACATCACCTGGCGCCATATACCCAATGGTTGCGAGGGTTATGGTTTGTGTTGTAAACTCACTTTCTACTAAGAGCTTTGCAATGCCGAAGTCAACCAGATGCGCAACCAAGTCTTCATCCAGCAAGATGTTGCCTGGTTTCAAATCACAATGCACCACTGGTGTTGAATATCCATAATGGAGGTACTGCAATGCAGATGCAACATCTATCATAATGTTCAGCCTTTCTATGATATTCAAACTCTGGCCATGAGAATACAACCACTTATCAAGGCTCCCTTTAGGCATGTAATTGAGAACCAAAGCTTTGAAATTAGGATCATAGTAGCTACTGATGATTTTCACGAGATTTCTATGACGAATTTGTTGAATCACTTTGCATTCAGTATTGAAACTCTTGAATGAACCTTGAACTTGTGAATTGAAAACCTTTATGGCAACAACCATTCCATCTGAAAGCATCCCTTTGTACACTGAACCAAAACTCCCTATCCCAATCAGGTTTTCTTCATCAAAGCCATTTGTTGCCTCTTCAAGTTCTCTATAGGAAACACTTCTACAGGTTCTTTGAGGTGTGAAATCAAGTTGAACTGGGACTATCTCTTCCTTTTTATTACATTTTAAGAGAAGAGATACGATAATTACTGCACTTGTTGATATCACAAAGAATGGTATCATGAACTTCAATTGAAACCGCTTAGTCCTTGATTTTCCAACATGTGTAAAATTTTTGCAACGTGAGACCTGCAGTTGAGGTGCACCACATAATGCATGATTCCACATGAAAGATTGAGCTGTAAAGTTTTGAAAAGAGCCTTGTTTTGGAACCTCTCCTTGTAGTCCATTGAAAGACACATTGAAACACTTGAGATATTGAAGCAACTCTAGTGACTTTGGAATTTCACCTGTCAAATTGTTATGGGACAGATCCAAGTATTCCAAACTAATTAATCCACCAAATGAATTTGGTATAGGACCTTGTAATCTGTTATTTGATAAACTAAGCTTAGTCAATCCCTGAAGACCTCCAACAGGGCTTGGAATATTCCCTGACAATCGGTTTCTTGCTAAATCTAGATGTGTCATAGACTTTAAGTTTCCAACTTCTGGAGGCAGATGACCACTTATGGAGTTCGAAGACAAGTTCAGTCTCAGGAGACTTTCCAAGGTCCAAAGAGTCAATGGTATCTCAAAAGATAGTTTGTTGAAGCTCAAAAAGAGTTTTCGTAGGGAAGTTAGATTTCCAATGCAATTGGGTATCAATCCAACTATATCATTTGAATTCAACTTTAACTCATCCAAGTAACTCAAGTGACAAAGATCATTTGGAATGGAACCATTTAGTTTGTTATTGTCAAGGGACAAAGCTTGGAGCTTTCTCAAATGTCCGAACTGTGTAGGAATGGAGCCAGTCAGGTCATTGTAGCTCAATTTTAATTCTATCAAATTGCTCGCATTACTAATTCCTCTTGGTATCATACCTTTCAGTTGGCACTCACTAGCAACAAAACTTTCCACTGATTTGGACAGATTCCAAATGGAGTTTGGAAGGAAGCCATTTAGGGGATTTTGAGCAATCCACACTTTTCTCAAAAATTTGCAGTTGTTCAAAGAAGTAAGAAACTTGAGTTCTGGAGTGGAAGGCTCATTGGTCAACCAATTATGCTGTAGGCTAAGCACTTCCAAAAATCCCAAATTACCAAGGGTTTCAGGTACATGACCACTAAATGAGTTTGATGACAAGTCTATGTTGGCAAGTCTAGAAGCATTGCCAATAGAGATGGGAATTGTTCCATTGATTTGATTATCTGAAAGATAGAGATCTTCAAGTTTTGGAATCCCCAGTCCAGCACTTGATGGGAGAGAGCCTGAAAGGGAATTGTTTGTGACAACTAAACTTTGTAGAGTGGAAATGTTAAAGACTGATGGAGGTATTACACCTAAAAGATTGTTAGACTGAAGATCCAGTCGCTTTAAATTCAAGAGACTTCCAATCCCTGGAGGAATGCTACCACCCAAGTTGTTTTCTCCCAATTCAAGCACCTCCAACATTGATAAATTGCCAAAAGAAGATGGAATAGTACCTGTTAGGCTATTACAGCCAAGATATAACCCCTTTAGTGAAGATGAATTTCTGATGTCTATGATTATTTTGCCACTGAAGCTGTTGTAAGCCAACGACAAGGATTGAAGCTTCCCACATCTAAATAAACTGGGTGGAATTGGGCCTGTGATTTGATTGTCATTAAAGCGAAGTGTATGAAGTTCTGGAAGAGCATTGCACATATCCATGGGGAGTCCACCAAATAAATCATTATATCCCAAATCCATGAAGCTTAAAGAAGAGATGTTGAATATCTCATGTGGTATGGATCCTGTCAGATGATTGTTTGATAAATTCAACTTCTTCAGGTTAAGAAGATCACCCATCTTCTTTGGAATTAAACCTGCCAAGACCAAGTTATCCCAATTATTAGAGACGATTAGGATCTAGAACGTCTATTAATTTAAGCGTGGCACCTCATTGGCATATGTGGTGTTCATTGGGTGGGCTTGGGCAGGTTCGGGCCGGTCCAAAGTCATATGTAAGCTATATGGTCTTTGTCCAAGCCCATCCAACTAGAAGATTGGGCCTATGACACCTAGAAGTCCGAGCCGGACCAAGCTCGCCCAACTATAATCATTTACACATTAATATGTCACTTTAGTATCCCCATATTCACATTTTTGGGCTCATAAATTTAAGAATTTATTAACCCCTCAAAACAGCAAGACAAAAAAGCTTCAAAACACATCATCCCAAAATTATCACAAACCCTTAAAATGTAAACATCAACCCTTATTATCCTTTCATGTAAACATCAACATCAAAAAGTCATTGAATACCTCCAAAATCTAATAGTAGAAGAGTCATGTGAGACAATGAAGTTATTTGTCTAGGATTAGTAAAAATTCTAAAACTAATTAAGTAATAACATGTAGGCCATTATGATTATATATAGTATAAAATATCGGGCTAGGCCGGGTCGGCCCAAAATTATTTATATATGACCAAGCCTGTCCAAAAATAATCGGGCTTTTTATAATCAAGCCTGGCCTGACCATATGTGCAATAGATGCTTGGCCAAACCTATCCAAGAGTGGGTGGGTCGCCTAGCCCATGAACACCCCTACGTATTAGTGGATACAGGCTCATTGGGCTCCATAAAGGGTATAAGAGTGCCTATGCCCAAGCACAGCCTAGTCTAATCTGTGGGTCTACGACTCAAATCCAATCTTGGCCCAAGAAATACAATTAGAATTCCAGGCCCAACATGTTTAGGCGTGAATTTTTTTTGTAACTATGTAAAAAAAATAATTTCAATATTTCGATTCATTTCTATTTGGAGAATTTTTTTATACCTTTGACAACATAAGTAAAAACTAGAGGTGGCAATTGTGACCCATGACCCGCCAACCCGCCCGAACCCGCTCGGTCTTAGGCGGGTTAGGGTTGACTATTTCAATAAACGGGTTGGGTTAGGGTCATGAATTCTCAACCCGATTATAAACGGGTTGGGTTAGGGTTTGACCCCTCAACCCGAAATGACCCGATTACAACCCGTTTATTTTTTTGTGGAATAAAAGTTCGAAAAATTATAATAACAATACTTGTGGCTATTGAATCTTTCTTCTTTTAATATAAATAATGACAAAGGATAAAGTAAAGAAAGACTTTTTACGTATAAATATTTCAAATTTCTTAGCTTCTACTAATATAAATTGACACATTGATGACAGGTAAAGTCTTTTAAAACTTTATTATTACGTTTTAGTTCTTTTCTTCATGTTATTTTAGTTTTATCGTAATGATTGTTGTGTTATTATGCTTTTTAGGTGTCTTTTGATATTATAATGAATTAAAAAATAAAATTTGTATAGACTTTAATATTAGAATGAATTAAAAATTTTAATTTTTAGTAATAATTTAAATTATTTAAACGGGTTGGTGGGTTGAAGCGGGTTAGAGCGGGTTGGGTTAGGGTTGGGATATTTCAACCCGTTTATTAAACGGGCGGGTTTGGGTTGAGCCTTGGCTCGTTAACCCCATACATCAACCCGACCCGAACCCGACCCATTGCCACCTCTAGTAAAAACACACCAACAAAAGTTTTAAAATAAGTTTGTAATGATAAAATATTTTTAAAGTAATGAATAAAACCACTGACCTTAACTTTACACCCAAGTTAAAATTTAAGACCAGGCTGGAACTAGGCTTTTACATGAAGCCCATGCCTAATCCTAGTTATTTGAGATTCTATACAATTGGCTAAAATAGGCATGTGATCTTCAAAATTTGAGCCTAAGTGGGGTTTAAAAAGTTTTTGGGCTTATTGGGCCTAGTAAGTTAGCGCTAGGCATGCCACACCTAATATACTAAGGGCTTTTTGCATTCATATCCCTATATTATGATATATTTATATCTATATCCTCTTGTTTTTAGTATTTGTATTTATACATTCCATTTAGCATAATTATTGCAGTTGACCCCTAATTTTAAATTTCATTAAGTTTTGTTGTTTATTTTTATTAAATAACTAAATTAATCTTCTATAAAATAAAAAATATTAAATAGCCAAATGACTATGTGGCTACGTGGAATTCCAATGAAAAATTATTAATTGAGCAAGATAATATCCATGGATTAAAGCATATATGCAATAAATATAATAGTATAAGGACATAGATGTAAATATAACATAATATACGATATAAATACAAAATATTTTTTATTTTATAAAATGTTACTATAGTCATTTAATAAAAATAAACAAAAAAAAAAGTTAACAAACTATAACATTAGGGATATGACTGCAACGATTATACAAACAGAGGGTATAAATACAAATATTAAAAACAAGAGGATATAGATGTAAATATAGCATAATTTAAGAATATGGATGCAAAAAGCCCATATATTAATGGTGTAGCTGGGCTGTGGGCCATTTTGGGCCACGGCTCGGTTAAATAAATCTACTCCAAGCAAGTTAAGCACAACATGAACCGACCACAGCTCATATGACATCTGGATTAAGAGTCTGTTAACTTGTGTGAGTTGGTATTAAAGACAGCAAAGAAAAAGGAAACAACTTAATTTACATATGAACTTTCCATATATAAGGGGAAACGGCACCTGTCAAGCTATTATCGTCAAGAGTTAGATTCACGAGCATTGATAAGTTCCCAATCTCTGGAGGAATATTTCCGATGAGATTGTTGCTTGACAGATACGTTGAACGAAGATTTCTGCATCTGGACAAACTCGACGGAATCTCACCACTGAAGTGATTGTTGGCAAGACCAACTTGTTGAAGTGCAGCAAGGTTCCCAATCTCTTCTGGAACGTTTCCATGAAGATGATTGCCTGATAAACCCAACCACTCTAGCGTTGAGATGTTAAAAAGGGAAGGCGGGATTTCTCCGGTAAAGTTGTTGAAAGAGAGAATCAAGCGGCGAAGCTTTGGCAAGGCACCAATAGATGCCGGGATTCTTCCTCTGAACTGGTTGTGTTTCAGATTGATGAGTTTCAGTCGACGCAGACGACCCATCTCACCAGGAAGCTGGCCATGAAAGCTATTGTTTTCAATGTTGAATATGACGAGGAAGGAGAGGTTGCCCAGTTGGGGTGGAATGGTGGCTCTCAAATCCATGTAAGGAAGACTCAAGGCAATGACTCTCCGGTGATGAGGATTGCAGGAAATCCCAACCCAGTTGCAGTAGCTGGTGGTTGTCGACCAGTTACTTGTCAGGATATTGTGGGGGTCCAGGGTGATACAAGCTTTGAAGGTAAGAAGAGCATTCTGGTCAGTGTTGTTAGTTAATGAAACAGCAACACTGCAGTGGACTAGAAATGCTAAGGCAATACATAGGAGGTATGTTTTCCCCATGATGATAACGGTTTGGAAAGTTAGAGTGAGAAGATCTAGAGAAAGAGAGAGAGGTGGGTAGAGTTGAGATGTGTGAATGAGGAGGAAGAGACGGGTGCTCAGTATATATAGACAGTGTAACAGGGAAGTAACTGAGAAAGAAAGCAGAGTTCCAAGTCCACGATCCCTGCCTTGCTAATTAATCTTCCTCGTCATGGTTTTCTAGTCTGAATGAGCTAAGCAGATGACGACAACAAGTGATTCATAAATACAAGATGATTGGCCAATCCATGATCAAGTCTTTATATATATTTTAGTCAGTCTTGCTTCTCTGACGATGTGAACGATATTGCATGCTATGGCTATTTACAAATAGGGGAAATTCGTTATATATGTTACATTCTAAGTACAACTGCTTTAACGGTTTCAAAATTTAGTTTGTTCGGTTTTGACAACTTAAACCTCCAATCCAAACTAGTGTTTAAAAATTAGGATAGGCATAGTAATTACTCGGGAGATCTAGCTACTAGCAGCATGTCATTATAAAATTAATATTAATATTTTTAAAATAATAAATAATAAATATTCAAAAGAAGAGTTTTGGATTTAAGGGGAGTTCTTGTTCTCCTCTTTAGGATGCCCCCATATTTTAATTTGAATTATTTGGGAACAATATCTATATATATATATAGTTAAGAATTCTCTCCAAAACGAAATCTCCCATAAGGTATATATGTGGATTGAGATACGCTCAAAACATTAAATTTTAATGTTGTGAATGCGTTAGAAACGTTTATTTCTTAGATTTACTGCCAGTTTTTCTAGCTATGGAGTTTTAAATAAAAAATAACAGTTTTTCAGGAAATCCTAAAAATTGTATTTAATTCTTGTTTTCCTTATTTTAATGCTTTAAATTCATGTTAAAATAATCCGAAGAGCTAGTTGAAGTGAATAAAACATTGAAAATTGAACATTTTATTGTTTTTGTGATTTTTTTGGTATTTTTCTAAAAATTAAATATGCTTTTTGCCTTTTAGTTTGATTTCTAGGATACTTAATCAGTTGATTCACAAGTGACTAAAATGTTAAGCAAGTGATCATATTATGGCTTAGGTTGTACTTTTTCTTTTTAAAATATTTGTAGAAAAATATGAATTAAGATATTATTAATTAAGTAAATAAAAACATAAATATTGTTTTTTAGTTAATTTGAATTAGAATGCTTTGATTTCTTTTTTTTTTTTTTTGCTATCATTTGTTTTAGGACAACGATTACTTGTAAATATTAATTACTATATAAAGAAATTGTTTTTTAAAAATAAATCAAAGTATTATTATTTTTTTAAACTATGAAAAATATATATTCGTTTTTAAATTCAATTATATATGTTTCCAAATTTTTTATGATTTTCATAATTTTTGTTTTAATTATAAGCTGTTCTTCTTTGTATAATTTCACTAGCTTAATTGTTTTTTAAAAATGTTTTGCAAATATTTTAGTTCACAAATAGTGGAAAATTATCTCTTTTTTTAAGGCCCTTTTTTTCCCCAAAAAAAAAAATTTCACCCAAATGAGTAAATTCGAGATGTTGACTGGGTACTAACCTCGGGTCGTTGCACGTGGTCAGCACTGGGGTGGATTTATGACTTACCAAACCCTAAAAATTGTGGACTAACCGAGATAGGACAATTGATTAATTGCCCCAACAACCTATGTCTTTGTCTTCCTTACCTAATTCTTATATTAACCTCCGAAATTCTTTTTCATGTAGTTTTCCATGCCGTAGAAATTAATGTCTGACAGAGATGGAAAAAACTTACCAACGAAAGTTGACCCAAAAAAAAAAATTTACATATTAGATGCTAATTAGGTGACCAAATGAGAGGGAAGTATATTATTGTAACCGTATACAAAATTAATACATATAATAAACATATAGAGGTAAATGATAGTAGAGTGTCGTAGGTTACACCAAATCCAAACTCTATACATGTTACCAAAATTATTGCAATAGAGTGTAAACCTAAAGCTAAAAAAGATTATATCTACTGTTGCTCCAAAAATGGGCCGGTGTGGACACGTGTCAAAGGTGGTGATGTGTCTCTACGCGGGCGTGCCAGTATCGTTTGATACAATGATTTTCGAGTCGATTCCTGACCCCGGGCACCTGTTCCGAATCTGAACCGGGATCGGTTCAGTTGTACTGCAAGTCACCTGTAATGAAATCGGTCAGGCGATGGTATGAAGACTAGGGGTTCGGTCTTCGTTTCGGGTTCTTGTAAGTGTTTGAAAGCGAAAGCAACTAACGGCACACAAATCCTTTATTAATAAATCGGCCGAATAGCCGAAAGCGACAACAGATAATCCTCAAAATGGAAACAAAAAGTACAAAAGAAAACCGACAGGGCTCGCAGGACCGGCCTGTCCTGGTCTTATAGCCGTAATCGGGTATAAGCGCAGGAGGAAGGGGGCGGCTGCTTGCAAAGCCAGTTCAGGAGGTTCACCTTGGATTGCTGCTTACCCGAAAATACACAAGTCACCTGGCGTGAACAGAGCGAGTCTCGGGACCGGCTGCTCGGGATTCTGTAAAGACAGAACTGCGAGTCAGGGGCGACCTCAACTTACTCTCCGGTGGCAGGATTCTGGTGTTAATCGGAGTAAAGAGGGGTCGAAGATGTTACTGCGACTGGAAGCAGTGAGAGAAGTCCTAGTTTATCCGTCTGTATTAGAGGGGATAAAGGATCACGGATGATCAAAATAATATAATAACCGGTTACGGTTGTGTGGATTGTGTCCCTGAGCTCTTCGAATTGGGGCCTTTTATAGCCGCTCCTTGACGGTTGCTCAATGTCCTACTCTCGCACGATCTTCATGGCGGTTGGTTATCTTCAGTTCTCTGTTTCAAAGTGATAACCGCCCGGCCATGATCTAAAAATAGTGTTATTCTTGAACGGCCGATGGCACGATCCTCTGATATTTATGGTTTTGTCGTATTGGCTTGCGTGGCTCGAACCGCATTCTTCTGTATGCGTGCTGATGTGGCCTGCTCAACCCTTCAAAGTCTACGGGCCTTGATGTCGTGGCCTAATCAAGCCACCTAGGCACCACGTGTCCTTATCTTATTCGTCGGTTATATAGGGTGTAAACATCTACATAATACCTAAGGATAACTCCTGGGATGGTGACAAATCAAAAGGAGAATGCTTGATGGCTTGCAGTTGAAACATTTCGAATCATTGAGTCATCAAAATGAGCGGTTATTAACCAAAAGAATTATAAAAGAAAATCGTCTATTACTATTTCATGCTAGCATCTTTTCTATCAGAGGGATGAGAAGGTCTGGCACCTAAAAGGCCATGTACAGCCTCCATCGTCCCTTGGTAGTATATAATGGAGGATTTGGATACGTGACCTTGTACATATGTTATACAGTTTGATTGACGATTTCCATTAATCTAGATGCATTTCGTCAATTATCAAGGATTGTAAAACACGCTTTTACGTCAACGAGTTGTTGAGCCTAGAAGTCACCCTTAAGATGTGGACGTCAATGACTTTGAAAACAGTATTCAAAAATATGTGATAGACAACTAAAATAAATGTACCTTCCTTTTAAAAAGTTGACGAAGAGTCAAGTCTCCTTTAGAAACTACTACTGGACTACATTGCAAGTTATAAAACACTAATTTGTAAATGTTTTTGTAGGGCAAACTTAGAAAAACACTCCACGTTAAAAGTAAGAGCCTAGATCACATGTCATTCCATTGAACACATTTCCTCTAGTGCCAGAATCCGGTGGTTCCGTGAAACCACCAACTGGAATGGAATTTGGATGTGTGGACCCCCTCTTGACATGGGCATTTATCTGTGCATTGGTCCCACTAAGTGACACCAGATGGAACGGTCTCCATTCCATTCGGTTAGTTACGCTGACGTGATGTAACAAATTTGTAAAATAAGAAAAAGCTAAGAAACGTTTTTGGCATAAAATGTTAGGCTCAAATCTTGCTTCATCACTTTATATATTAGTATGGATTGGATAATTTGCTTGTCTTTGTAACAAGTGACAAAATGTCCAAGGTAATGTCTGATTTGGTAGGTGAAATTTAGGCTATACCAAATGCAACAAAAATTCTCGTCGTAAGCTTGTTGGCACATGGAAATTTGAAAAAATTCAATAACTAGTGGAATCCACATACCTAGCATTATTTTTTAATTTTCATGTGACAATTACAACCTTGTAATTGAATGACTATCGGATTTTTTTCTGCAACAATATAACCCTAGGATTTTTATCTAATAGGTTTTTTTTTCTCTCTATTTAGTAAAAACATTTTTTTTATGACTTCAAGGAAGTGAATAGAGGGATTTGCGGTAGTGTCTTGTTACATTATATAATTAAATAAGTAATCTAGTTTAGATATTAAATATGTATTCTAGAAATTTTAATGAGGAACTTGGGGGTTTAAATCTTCTGCTTCATCCTGCAACAATGATGTTGCTTGAGTAAGATCCTACAATGTGAAGCATCTCACATCTACTGTTTTTTTAATAAGAAAAGTCTTTCACACTTTCCAAACCTGAAAATTCAGTAGCTGTGAGATGTTGCATGTGACAACAACTCAATCAAGAAGTATCTTTTGCTGCAAGGTGAAGCAATAGACAATTTCAACCCAAACATAGGGTCTTGGGAATCAAAAAATTTTGGTGACCTTAAAATTTATGATATAAAAAATGAATATAAAAGATCATAATTATACTACTTATATTTTCTTTGTTTATTTTTTAAAATAAGATTTATTAACCCAAATTAATTCTTAAGAGGTTAGTAATTGCAATTTGTGAAGGTTATTTTAGCTACATAAGAAATCGTGTATTAAGCCATCTCTTATGTAGTTCTTTTATAAGATTAGTTGATTTGTATTTATTATGAATATAACTAGACTAACATTCTTGATTTTATTATGTGTCATAAATCAAAATTTTAGCAATTTTAATAATTTAAAAAAGAATTATATAATACTAATTTACTGAGACACTCCATAGATCAAAATTTTAACAATTTTTAATAATTTAAGATAAATTTTATATTTAGTATGCATTTTTATCCTCTTAATATAGTATTGACTTCTAGAGTTTTAGAGCAGGTTTAAAACATTAAAAAGTTTTGAAATTAGAACTATTCAAGTAAATTCATCTCAAAACTTCAATGACCTTGTAATATGCTGTTCTAGATGGTCTTTGCTAGTTTTTTAAGGTTATTTTATGCACGTATACTAATTTGAGACCCGTTTAACATTTCAAGGGTTCAGAAATAATATATTAAGTGAAGAAAATTACTTATATAATATAAAAATATTCTCGAAATAAATATATTGAAATAATTAAATGGTTCAATTAATACAAAATATTCATATTTTATAACTAAAAAATAGCTTTAGAGATTTTTTTTTTTTGGTGATAATTAAACTGTAGTATATATTCTGATTCTAGGAATTCCAACATCACAAACTGTAGCTTTAGAACCATGGAGGTCTCTTCCTCCATAAGCACAATAAATAATCTACAACAAACTTCAGAGCTTATTTGACACATTATTTTCTTCTTCATTACTGTGGTTAATTCAGATGGACATGAATCTTCTCAATAAGCTTCTTGAGTATTAAATTGCAATACATCTATTAATACAAAGACAACTTATAAAAAGTCCCTTTTATAAGTGGAGACACTCCAGATGGTATGAAATAAAAATTTACTTAATTTCTTACGGTTATATTTCAGACTCAAGCTTTGCATATTACAGGCCCCCTTTTATATTCACCAGAAACTAGATTGACCTCTTATAGAGTCAGGATTGAGCATCTTTAATTTTAAGTTCATTTCTCTAGTAAATGTTTCATTTGTGAGTCTCTCTTACATGAATGTTTTAATCAGTAATCCCATAGCTGTAAGCATCTCTGCTTTTGTGGATAGTGGATTACCCTTCCATGGCAGCCATTATCTATTTGTGATGTTACTGGTCAATAAATGAACAATGGAATGTGGTAATAACCATGTCATGGTGCTATAAAAAGGATGCAGAGGAAGAATGGTTAGAAGTAAAGTAGGCAAATAACTAAAATGAAAATAGTTTATCAAAACAAGAGAAAGAAACAGTTACATCTAATTACAATATAAGAACAGAATAGGTTTGGGGAAATAAATACTTTTATTTCTGAGACTTCTAAATAAAAATCTATGTTTGAATTCCAAGTAATTACAAACCATATAGGCATGTAAGTCTAGTTTCATCCTCCCCTGTTCTCAAAAGCATTCCAGGCTGGAACTTGGTTAGAACCGCCACTTAAAGATCAGAGATTTTCTACCCAAAAAAATTGCAGCCAGAGAACCTTGTCATCAGTAAGATACTTGCATTTTCTGTCTAGAAAAGTGCTTCATTCATTCCAATACTTCAAAAGTTGGATACAAAACCTGACTTGAATGTCTTCCATCGGATTTACGCCATAAATCAGCCTGTGCATGTTACCAGCTTAGTTTGATTATAATGTTATCAGGCCCCATGATAGATTAGGTAAGAAATCTCAAAATAAGTTTTAATGCTTGTCAAATTTTCTGAGTGAAATCAACTGCTTATGAGTAAACTTGAAAGATCTGCTAAGAAACGGAGCCTCGTTGTTAAGTTATTGTAAGAGTCCAAGTAACTTTCCCATGTTTTTGAAGTTACTACTGAGTTTTCAAACATTTATTTATACTTGCAGTATATTGCAAGAACTTTAGCCAGGAAACATCTGCAAGAGAGAGAGAGAGAGAGAGAGAGAGAGAACATCACCTGGAGCAATGTACTTGAGTACCAAGACTTTGAACTAATTTTTGGAGAATCTACCAAAGATTTTCAAAGAATTTAGGTGAGAAAATTCTATATTTTCTTATCATTCAGCACTGGAACTCATCTTCATCTTGAACTTTGCAAATCAAAGACCTGTAAAGCATCAACCATTCAGTCTGAAAATATTCCTTCATAGCCGAAGCTCCTTATGCCACATCCCGAATCCTGATATCCAGCATGACATAACCATTAAACATAAAAGATCAATTATACATAAACCATCAGAGTATCTGCAACAATATCATTTAATAAACAAGTACTTTTTTTTTTTTTTTGGTAACAAGTACAACCCAGAATGCTTGACTAAAAAAAGAGAAAAAAAAATCCTAGAATAAAACTGACACACAAATAAAATAAAATAAAAGGGGGAAGAAGAAGAAGAAATCCGAAAGTGCACAGCTGTAATATCTAATGACTCTGCCTTCTCCCAACCATCTTTTGCCAATAATAACCCGACTCAGTCCTGAGTCTCGTCCTGTTAAATTCGTTTTAAAAATATTAGAATTAGTCTCAACTCACTAAGTCACTTACATGAATAAACGTAACAAGTGAAGTGATTTGCATAAATCAAATCAAAGTAGTATGAATAACTAATACTTCAAAGATTGTTAAGTCATTTCAAAGATGAGTAACAAGAAAATAATTTATAATGACTAAGATTAAGCATAAAATTTCTGCATGCAAGTACATAAAAATATCAATGAAATTGGCATAGATCCTGTATGCCATCCACATGATTGGGTTTGAGTAAGCCTACCAGTCTTGGATCCTATAGCATGTATACCGGCTGTCTTTCTTTCATGATAGGTGATGGACAAGTGTGGCTCCCCGGCCTTATAGGCTCTTTAGTAAAATATAATTTACCATAAAAAGCTATATACAGATAATGCAATTCACAACAAATGTACATATCAATCAACATTCAAATCAGATACAATCCTCAGATCAGTGAGGTTCAGAAACATCTAAACCACTTGCAAGGTTGTCTCATTGCTTATTAGATTATCAGAAATGGTATCCAAGTAAAATCATAAATGTTAAATGCAATTTTAAAACTTAGGCTGTGGCATTATTTGGTGTCTCTGGTCTTCAGAAGGTTGGCCCCCAACCTGCAGAGAAGAATTAGTAATCATTCATATTTATGATAAAACATGTCACTTGTTAATCATATCAATTGCAATAAATTAAACAATTTGGGGCATTTCTATTTGTCCTTACATGTATCATGTTCAATTGGTTAAGCCCATTGAGTTGGTTAACTGATATGAAATCCTATATAAATCTAATAAAAGCTTGCTTCTAGTTTACAAATTCTCATTTCATTTTATATAAAAAAAAAAAAATCATTTCCTTTCCATGGAAGAGAGTAAGAATCTAATTTCAAATATAACTCTAGGAAGAGACTAAGAAAGTATAATTACTTTTCACAGATCTTGTTGTATACTTTAAAATTAATAGACTAGAACAGCAATTTCAGGACTCCACATATGAAAGAACACTGAATTTCTCATAAACTAAGATTGCAGGAATGAATACTTGAAATCTTGATGTAGACATGAAATATTTGAAATTTCAAAATATACTTCTCACTCTTCTACCATGTGAATAACTTCTACAGTTTCAAAGTATGCCAACGATTATTTAGTATTACATTTTGGAATTTACAGATATATCTATTTACAATCCAAAAATGTTGCAAGAATCTAGATGGAAATATGAATTTATAAAAATCTCTGTTGAGAATTTATACCCAAAATATGAATTTCAATTTGGTAGCACAATAGGTATACATGGGTATTTGAAATTGCCACTACAATTAATGAATTAATGACCTTGACTTAGCTTGATTACTTATCTTGACTTTACTTACCGCCACTATTATTTGTTTAGTCTGCTTCCTGTTTATATTAATATTTTAAAAAAATTTCCAATTGATCATTTCAAATTTTTGAATGTTAATAGTTGAAAATGTATAATCCTTTTTAGAAATTATAGATAATTTTGTACCTAATAAACATAACTCGGTATTGCCCACATAACGTAAGATGAGCACATATGAATATATGCGTGCACACACAAACACATAAAGAAAAAACAAGGCAAGCAATAGATACAAAGGTAAAACTGAGATATTACACCTTGTCCCGAGCAAGTTAATCATTTCTGAAGCCATTTGTTGCCTGTGGAAGATGTTGGTAAGGAATCCTTTGATGAAGCCTTCAAGGCTTGAAACCAAATTCAAATGGGAAATTAGTTTGGATTGGAACTGCCGCTCTCCTTTGATAGTAGCTTACAAGAAGACATATGAAAACTACTGCACTTGTTGTCAGCCCAAACAAGGGTAAAGGGTACCGAAATTGTAACAATTTTGTCCTTGATTGCCAAACCTCAACAGCATTATTGCAAGGTAGGACTTCCAGCTGAGGTGCACCACACAACGCATCATTCCACAAGAAAGATTGAGCTGTGAAATTCTGAAAAGGTCCTTGAATGGGAATCTCACCTTGAAGTCTATTGTGAGACACATTCAAATATTTGAGATATGGAAGTGTCTCCATTGACTTTGGAATTTCACCAATCAAATTGTTGTGGGATAAATCCAAGTATTCTAAGCTTATCAATGTACCAACTGATTTTGGTATATGACCCTGTAATTGATTCTCTGATAAAGTAAGCTTAGTCAATCCTTGAAGACCGCCGATTGTGCCAGGAATACTACCAGACAATTGGTTTCTGGATAGATGCATCTGTGTCAGTGACTTCAAGCTTCCAACTTCCATTGGTAGATGGCCAGTCAGAGAATTAGAGGACAAGCTCAGTATAAGCAGACTTTTCAGGCTCCATAGAGACAAGGGTACTTGCGAAGACAGTTTGTTGGAGTTGAGAAAGAGCTTTTGCAGTGAAGTAAGATTCCCAATGCAACTTGGTATTGATCCAAAGAACATATTCACACTCAAGTTTAATTTAACCAAGTAACTCAAATGACAAAAATCATTTGGAATTTGACCATGTAATCTGTTACTGTCAAGGGATAATCCTTGGAGTTTCTTTAACCCTCCAAACTGCATAGGGATGGAGCCAGTCAAGTCATTGTAGCTCAGTTCTAATTCTATCAAATTCCTCAAATTGTTAATTCCTCTCGGAATCTTGCCCTTAATTTTGCACTCACTAGCAACAAAACTTTCCATCGTTACAGAGAGATTCCCAATGGAATTTGGAAGGATGCCATTCAGGGGATTTTGAGCAATCCACACTTCTCTCAAAAATCTGCAATTGGTGAGAGAAGTAAGAAACTTGAGTTCTGGAGTGGAAGGTTCATTAGTCAACCAATTATTTTCTATGCAGAACACTTGCAGGAATTTCAAACTACCAAGGTTTGTGGGCACATAACCACTGAATGAATTCGAAGACAAGTCTATGTTGACAAGTTTGGATGCATTGGAGATAGAGATGGGGATTCCTCCACTGAGCTGATTGTTTGAAAGATAGAGATCTTCAAGCTTTGGAAGCCCAAGTCCAGTACTTGATGGGAGGTGGCCTGAAAGATGATTGTTTGTGAGATCTACTTTCTGTAGGGTAGAAATGTTAAAGATTGATGGGGGCATGACTCCTGAAAGACTATTTGACTGCAGACTTAGCTTCTTTAGATTTCGGAGGCTCCCTATCTCTGGAGGAATGTTCCCACCCAAGTTGTTATTTCCCAATTCAAGCACCTCCAACATAGATAAGTTGCCAAATGAGGATGGAATCGTACCCGTCAGGCCATTAGAACCAAGATATAACGCCTTGAGCTTAGATAAGTTCCCAATCTTTTCACTTATACTGCTGGAAAAGCTGTTGTAAGCCAGTGATATTGATTGAAGCTCCCTGCATCTGGATAAACTGGATGGGATTTTACCATTAAACTGATTATCATTGAGATTAAGTGTTTCAAGTTTTGGAAGATGATGACACATATCCTCTGAGAGAGCACCAGACAGATCATTGAAACCCAAATCAATGAACCTTAAAGAAGAGATGTTGAACAGCAAAAGTGGTATAGAGCCTGTGAGATGATTTTTGGAGAGCTTTAACTTCTCCAGATTAAAAAGATAACCAATTTCCTTTGGAATTAGGCCTGCCAAGAGAAAGATAATTAATACCTTTGTAATTGAATAAAAGATACTTGGGAAACAAAGAGCCCCCTTAATCTAAACGCAAGTGAATATGTGGAAACCATATTAAAAAGAGATGAAGAAGAATATTGCTTAAGCTATAGGAGTGAATATTGTGAAACAAACACCAGATATCTCTCACGATATAGAGGATGTTTGGAATTTTTTGACAACAAAAACCAGAAAGAAGGGTTTGGTTAGGATATTTTTCAAATTGATTTCTTCATTAAAAAAAACAAAAAAAAAAAAAGCTTGGTATTTAAAAGCTGAAAATTTTGGCTTTAAAAATCATTTTTCCAGTTTCCTAGTAGCATTTTGTAATTCCTTGCTTAGCTAATCTAATCAAGTTAATCTTGTTTCATAAGATCAATTAGGATATTCCTTTTGAGTAGTAAATTCAGATATCATGAAAAATAAAAAAAAGATGGAAAAACTGATGAAGATATTGTAATGATCCAACCCAGTGAGGTATTATCCACTTTGAGCCCCTCATGGACCCGCCCTCGTCGGTCCAAACTCCTCCTACGGGTAACGCCAGGACCCACATGAGTCACGAACTACTTGACCCGGATCCAGTTCTGATACCATTTGTAACGACCTAACCCAGCGAGGATCCGCTTTGAGCCTCAGCCTGCACGGTTTTGTCCTCAAAAGGCGTCTCGCTAAGTTAAGTGTTCTCCTAGTCTCTTATACCATACCGAGTATTCATCCGTTTCCGATGTGGAAGTAGGAAGTCACAGATATAGTACAAAGGATTAGAGCTGATTAGAGTTCTTCTCGAGTACTGTGTACTAAGCATGTTCCATTTAAATTAGAGAGTAAGGTTTATAAAACAACAGTTAGACCTACTATATATGTTGTATGGTACAAAATGTTGAGTGGCAAAGAAACCACATGTTCAAAAGATGTGTTACCAAGATCAGGAAACTAAGATTAGGCGTGTGACAAAACTAGAAAAGACGAAATAAAAAATGAAGATATTTGTAAGTGGTTAGGCATAGCAGCATTAGTATTAAAAATAAGAATAGTAGGATAAAGTGGTTTGGGCATGTAAAGATGTAACTATAAGAAGGTGTGCAAGGATGCATGTTGAAGGACCTAAGAAATTAATAGGAAGACCTAAAAAATCATGTACGGTGTTAATAATGGATGGTTTTAATAATAAGAAGACTTTAGTTATATATAAATTAATTGAAGATATGAGTTTTGATAGAATGGGATGGAGAGACAAGATTCATGTCATCATGTCACCAACCGCACCTTGCTGGGAATTGGCTTATGTTGATGATAATGATGATGGTTAATCCGGTTACTTAAGGCTTCATTACCGCAACACCACCACCACCCCAACAACCACCATTTCTATCGCAGTCACTGCATCACATTGGCTAGTAGTACCACTGTTACCACCAACAACGCCACCAGCACTGTTGCTAGCCCCCATCACTGCATCATCCTTAATAGTACTACCTCATGGACCCATTACCTGCACCATCATCTACACATCCGCTACCACTAGCCCCATCAAAAGCAGTTTTTAGACACAATAATTGGACTTATAGAGCATACACGCTTTATGTTGACTTTTAAAATCATAACTGACTTGACCAATTGTACTATAACAATTTTTCTCCTCATCCGTCTCTAAGAACACAAACAATTTGAAGAAATTTCTATTTTTGGAGTGTATTTAAAAAATAAAAGAAAAAATAGGAAAAGGAAAAGAAGAAGAAGAAGAATGTCTTTGTACTATAACAAGTCTTCCCTTCATCTGTCTCCAAGAACACAAACAATTTGAAGAGTTTTCTATTTTTTGAGTGTAATTAAAAAAAAATAGGAAAAGGAAAAGAAGAAGAAGAAGAATGTCTAGAAACACCCCTCAGCGACATTCAAGTAAAAGGGCAAATGATACCTGTCAAGCTATTGCCGTCAAGAAAAAGCTCGGTAAGCATCGATAAGTTCCCACACCTGCCCAGACTCGAAGGAATTTCACCGCTGAGCTAATTATTGGCAAGACGAACATGTTGAACCGCAACAAGGTTCCCAATCTCTTATGGAATATCACCATTTAGATGATTGCTTGATAGATCAAGCAATTCGAGCGTTGAGATGCTGATGAAGAGGGAAATTGGGATTCTTCCGGTGAACTGGTAGTATCTCAGATTGATCAGTTTCAGCTGACGCAGATGACATATCTCATTAGGGATTTGGCCGAAGAAGCTATTGTTCTCAATGTTGAAGATAGTTAGGAAGGAGAGTTTTCCCAGCTGTGGTACAAGAGTACCTTTAAGACCCATGTTGGGGAGAATCAAGGCAGTGACCCTTTGTCGGGGACAATTGCACGACACTCCTACCCAGTTACAGACGCTGGTTTTTATGGACCAGTTACTGAGAGGATGTTAGTTGGATCCAAGGTGACGTGAGTTTTGAAGGCAACAAGAACAGACTCATCGTTGTAGCTGGTTAAGGACATAGCTGGACCAGACATTTACTGTTGAGCCACGGGCCCTCCAGCATTGAAAAGATTTGCAAGACCAGACCTTTGCTTTTGGGCTCAATCTCTTCTGGAAGATTCAGGGCAGTAACTCTCCGGCACGGGATTCCAACCCAGTCAGAGTAGCTGGTTCCTACGGAGCAATTATCTGATGGGAAATCATTGTCGAAGGTTATATTAGATTTGAAGGCAAGAAGAACTGGCTCGTCGCTAAAACAAGTAGATACACGGCAGAGCAACAGAAATGGTAAAGCATTACACAGAAGACAGCCACAGTGGTAGCCCCTCACGTGTGGATCGGATTCAAAAATAAAAGGGGAATTGGCTTTTAGTGATATTTTTCAAAACATAGATTCAGTAGCCTAATTCTAGGGAATTGAGATTTAGTGGTAATTTTTTTTAAAATAGTTAAAAATCAGTGTCATTTTACTATTTATAAAGAATTTTTTCTGAAAATACTTTCAAAAGGCTTTGAAATCTTTTTTACTCATTTTTGTTTCAGGTGAAGTTTGCAAGTCTTTTGAGGGTGTTTTTGGAAAAAATTCTTCATGAACAATAAGATGTAGATGTGGCAATGGGTCGGGTTCGGGCGGGTTTGAGTCAAGTTGATATATGGGGTTAACAAGCCAAGGCTCAACCCAAACCCGCCCGTTTAATAAATGGGTTGGAATATCTCAACCTTAACCCAACTCGCTCTAACCTGCTTCAACCTGTCAACCCATTTAAATTATTACTAAAAATTAAAAATTTTAATTCATTCTAATATCAAAGTCTATGCAAATTCTATTTTTTAATTCATTCTAATATTAAAGCACACTTAACAAGCATAATAATACAACAATCATTAAGATAGAACTAAAATAACATGAAGAAAAGAATTAAAACATAATAATTAAGTTTTAAAAGACTTTACTTGTCATCAATGCCTTAATTTATATTAGTAGAGGCTAAGAAATTTGAAATATTTATATGTAGAAAATCTTTCTTTACTTTATCCTTTGTCATTATTTATATTAAAAGATGAAATGTTGAATAGCCGCAAGTATTGTTATTATAATATTCCAAACTTTTATTACACAAAAAAATAAACAAGTCGTAATCGGGTCATTTCGGGTTGAGGGGTCAAACCCTAACCCAAACCATTTATAATTGAGTTGAAAATTCATAACCCAACCCGCGGGTTGAAACAATCAACCCAAACCCGCCTAAGACTAGGCGGGTTGGCGGGTCATAATTGCCACCTCTAGTAAAATGACACTGATTCCCAATTCTTTTAAAAAAGTACCACTAAATCTCAATTATCTAGAATTAGACGACTGAATCTGAATTATTTTTAAAAAGTATAACTAAAAACGAATTTCCCCAAAATAGAAAGAGTGTAAGCCAAAAATCTAACATATCCTATTCGCTAGAGGTGGAAATGGGTCGAGTTCGGGTCGGGTTGATGCATGGGGTTAACAAGCCAAGGCTCAACCCGAACCCGCCCGTTTAATAAACGGGTTGGAATATCCCAACCCTAACCCAACCCGCTCTAACCCCTTCAACCCGCCAACCCGTTTAAATAATTTAAATTACTACTAAAAATTAAAAATTTTAATTCATTCTAATATCAAAGTCTATACAAATTTTATTTTTTAATTCATTCTAATATCAAAGGACACCTAACAAGCATAATAACACAACAATCATTAAGATAAAACTCAAATAACATGAAGAAAAGAACTAAAACAAAATAATAAAGTTTTTAAAGACTTTACCCATCATCAATGTGTCAATTTATATTAGTAGAAGCTAAGAAATTTGAAATATTTATACGTAAGAAGTTTTTTTTCACTTTATCTTTTGTTATTATTTATATTAAAAGAAGAAAGATTGAATAGCCACAAGTATTGTTATTATAATTTTTCAAACTTTTATTACACAAAAAAATAAACGGGTTGTAATCAGATCATTTCAGGTTGAGGGATCAAACTCTAACCTAACCCATTTATAATCGGGTTGAGAATTCATAACCCTAACCCAACCCGTTTATTGAAATAGTTAACCCTAACCTGCCTAAGACTGGGCAGGTTCAGGCAGGTTGGCGGGTCACGGGTCACAATTGCCACTTCTACTATTCGCTTTATATAATACTATAGATAACCATATGTTTTCTCTTAATCAATGAACATCTAATTAT
Source organism: Buxus sempervirens (assembly GCA_947561395.2). Taxonomy (NCBI): domain Eukaryota; kingdom Viridiplantae; phylum Streptophyta; class Magnoliopsida; order Buxales; family Buxaceae; genus Buxus; species Buxus sempervirens. The sequence goes on along the minus strand of OX387191.1, from coordinate 12,496,115 downwards.
TTTCTTCTTAATTTTAATTTTATTGACTTTAAATATCTTATAACAGTTTTTTTTTGCCCTGTATTTTCCAAGTTCGTTAAAAAATTGTGTATCTATATGTTCCTTTTCCTTTCCATTTTCAAAATTTATCCACTTACTTCCATGCATCATTTCGCTAAGTTAATAGCCGAAAATGTGATATATTATACATCTTACATTTTAGTTATTAAGGATTATATTTCCTTTAATAAGGGAATATTTCAGATAAAAGTGCTTTTTTTATTTAGCATTTATAAACAAAAGAGGGGAAACCTTTCTTGAAAGCATACTAAAAGCAAGTCCCTATTTTTTTCACTTTTTGGAATTATTCACGAAAGTCCTTTGGGATCAAAATTTTCAGTGATTTTAAAAGGTTGAGAAAAAGGATATTACAAACAAACATTAATGCTATAAGGCCTGAAAAAACAATATTATTTGCTTAAAAGAATAGAAACTAAATCCGAAATATTAAAGAATCTCCATGATGGTTTCCAATAGCGAGAAGAATAGACCAAAGTGGAAAACCAACGATTACTTCTATTTTTCTTTCTTACAGAAGTCACTAACCAACTTTCACATGCACACACCCCAAAATAAAAAGATTAAAAAACAAATAAATAAATAGCCAAACAAAAAATAAATGAAATCTACTGGAAGCATAGTTTACCCAGAAACAAAAATTCTCCCCCAAGTTGGAAAATTCTAAAATTCTGAAAATATTTTCTTTTTTCCCATGATTCCTATCAAAGCTAAGAGGGCAAATGATACCTGTCAACAAACATAGCCTTAGCGACATTCAAGTAAGAGGGCAAATGATACCTGTCAAGCTATTGCTGTCAAGGAAAAACTCGGTAAGCATCGTTAATTTCCCAATTTGTGAGGGAATTTTTCCCATGAAGTTGTTGCTTGACAGATAAATAGAACGAAGGTTTCGACATCTGCTTAGACTTGAAGGAATTTCACCGCTGAGCTGATTATTGGCAAGACGAACATGTTGAACTGCAACAAGGTTCCCAATCTCTTCTGGAATATCACCATGTAGATGATTGCTTGATAGATCAAGCGATTCGAGCGTTGAGATGCTGAAGAGGGAAATTGGGATTCTTCCCGTGAACTGGTTGTATCTAATATTGATCAGTTTCAGCTGACGCAGATGACCTATCTCATTAGGGATTTGACCGGAAAAGCTATTGTTCCCGATATTGAAGATAGTGAGGAAGGAGAGGCTACCCAGCTGTGGTACAAGAGTACCTTTAAGACCCATGTTGGGGAGACTCAAGGCAGTGACCCTCTGTCGGGGACCATTGCACGAGACTCCAACCCAGTTACAGACGCTGGTTTTTATGGACCAGTTACTTAAGAGGATGTTGGTTGGTTCGAAGGTGACTTGAGTTTTGAACGCAACAAGAGCGGACTCATCATTGTAGTTGGTTAAAGACATAGCTACACGAGTCTGCACCAGAATTGCTAGTGGCAAACATAAGAGGTAAAACTTCTCCATTATAATGGCTCGGAACATTGAAATTGAAGAGACAGAAACAGAGAGTGTTCTAGGTTGTCGAAATAAACGAAGGGCATGAGGAGATATATATAAGATGGAAGTGGATCATCTACGGTTGGGCACGTAAATAAGCTCAACCGTACTCAATGTTTGCTTACCGTACTCAATGTTTGCTTGGCAAGTAAGCAAGCAAATACCTTTTAAAAAAGTAAAAACCATTTTTTCGATTCCCCATACAGAAGACAGAGAAAAGAAGGACATTGGGTACGGTTGAGTTCATTTACGAGCTCAACCGTAGATGATCCCATTCCATATAAGATTGATATCATGTTTTTTTTTGGTAACAAAAGGCAAATTATATTAACGTATACGCTCTCTTACAAGGCCCTGACATCATCAAACAGACGTCATTGTTTCAGAGAAGGAAATGTCGCTGCTGACTTGTTGGCCAACTTTGCTTTGGATTGCTATTCTCCTCCTTCCCTTTTCTTTCCTTTGTTCCTTCCTTTGTACTGTTCTCGTACACCTTGGGACTTTTTATACCACCTTGGGGAGCATTAATCGTCTACAGCGTAAGCTGTAAACACCCCCTCACATTCAGTGGGGGGTCCCACTATTCATTTGATGGGTCCCACCATTCAATGTGAGGGACTGTCTACAGCTTACGCTATAGACGATGCCCATTCCACCTTGGGACTTTTTATACCAAGGCTGGTCCCTCAGTAATACTAAAGCTTCATTGCCACCGACAAAAAGACATCATCAAACAAAAAATGGTAGATAGAAAAGCTGGGGCTGCTTAATCCAAACACAGGAAAAAAAATCTACAGCATAGTTTGCAAGGGCATCAGCTACACAGTTGCCTTCTCTATATGTATGCTACTGTTGAGCCACGGGCTCTCCAGCATTGAATAATGAAAAAAGGTTATTTTTTATTTTTTAAACTATTATTTGGAGACACTACCAAAAAAAAAAAAAAACTATTATTTGGAGAGGTGGCAAGCAACGACGGACAGATTTCCTCTACGGCGTCGTTTCCTACGGCGCTTTTACAGCGCCCATAAGGAAACGACGTGTGTATTATCATTTTTCAATAAAAGCAATACACATGACTTCTTCCATTTTTACTTTTTGCCGTTAGTCATCCCTTTTTTCTCTTTTTTTTATTTTTCTGCAACAAGAAAAGCACGGCAGCTCAATAATAACCCACGTGTCTCTTTCTTTTTCTTTTCTTTTTTTGGGCTAAACAGCCCACGTGTCTCTTAAACGTATGGGGCATAGTGGGACTTGTAATCAGGGATGGTGAGACTTGTAACCTAGCATGTAGTACTTGGACTGGTAACTTGGTATGGTAGGACTTGTAACGGGCATGGTGGGACTCGTATCGGGGTATAGTGGAACTTGTATCGGAGCATGGTGGGACTTGTAACCGGACATAGTAGGACTTGTAACTGAAATCCCCATCATAATCCACACGTCGTTTCCTACCATGCCTGGTTACAAGTCCTACCATGCCAGTTTACAAATCCCACTATGCCTTGTTACAAGTCCTACGATGCAAGGTTACAAGTCCCACCATGCTTGATTACAAGTTTTACAATGCCTGGTTACAAGTCCCACCATGCCTCGTTACAAGTCCCACCATGCCTGGTTACAAGTCTTACAATGTCTTGTTACAAGTCCCACAATGCCTTATTACAAGTCCTACCATGCCCGGTTACAAGTCTTACCATGCTTGGTTATAAGTCCTACCATGCCCCATTACAAGTCCCACCATGCTAGGTTACAAGTCCCACTATGCCTGATTACAAATCCCACTATGCCCGATTACAAGTCCTACCATGCCTCGTTACAAGTTCCACCATGTCCCGTTACAAGCCCCACCATACCTGGTTACAAGTCTTACTATGCCTTGTTACAAGTATCACCATGCTTAATTACAAGATCTACTATGCTCGGTTACAAGTCCCATCATACCTGGTTATAAGTCCCACCATGCCTGATTACAAATCCCACTATGCCCCGTTATGATTTTTTGAATTTTTAAAGATATTTACTCAAACGGAAAACGTTGGTCTAACGTCCGTTCCTAACGTTTATTAATGGACATGCACGTGAGTTGGAGAGTCCCCTCATAATCCACGCGTCGTTTCCTTATGGGCGCTGTAAAAGCGCCGTAGGAAACGACGCCGTAGAGGAAATCTATTCACTCTTTTATGAGAATGGGCATCGTCTACAGTGTACCATGTAAACAGCCCTTCACCTTTATTGTGTGGGCCCCCCAAGTGAATGGTGGGATCCCAAATGAATAGTGACCCCCCCCCCCCCCCCCCCCCCGGTGAATGTGAAATGTGAAGAGGTGTATACAGCGTAAGCTGCAAGGGATGCGAATCGACATTGATCATTAATGCTAGCAGTGGTAACATCGAGGATGCATGTCAGCCGCAGAAAGTAAGCAACTGCTTAAAATGGTGTATACAGCGTAAGCTGCAGGGGATGCGAATCGACATTGATCATTAATGCTAGCAGTGGTAACATCGAGGATGCATGTCAGCCGTAGAGAGTAAGCAACTGCTTAAAATCAACATCACATTTGGAGGGAAAGCAAGGCATAATAAATTTTCAAGCTCCTACTTACCCAAGTTTTGTTTTTCTTTAGGAAAAAACAAGATGAAAGCTGTTACAGTGTAACACTGCATAGTTTATGCTGTGGAGCCATTCCTATCAAATCTTCTTATACAAGTTTACACATGCACTTGAATTGGGTTTAAAATAGCCATTCCTCTCAAATCTTCTTATACAAGTTTACACATGCACTTGAATTGGATTAAAAATTTTGAAAGCAGGGAAAAGCTTGCCAATTCAAATGCTACGTGATCAGGAGAGGATAAAAGACCTAAGAGGAATTGCTCCCGTTGAGGGAGTGGGAGCATCCGTAATTAGAGTTTTTTTTTTCAAGTGGTCCCACATGAAACAATTACAGCAGTAATTAATGTAGTATATTAAAAAATTACTCCCTTTCTATATTAAAAAAATTAAAACCAGGTATTTTATTATGGGTTAAAATTTCTGGTTTGCCCCCTCAACCCATTGAAAATTTTTATATTTCATGAGAATCTCTTTTAAAATTTCTTATTTCCCTCCCCCAACTCATTGAAATTTTTATATTTCATGAGAACCCCCTCTAAAATTTTTAGTTTGCCCACACCCAACTCATTAAAATTTCTATATTTCATGAGAAGTGTTAATTGAAAATTTTTTTTGTCCCCCCAGATTTGGAGTCCTAATGCCGCCACTGCCGGCAAGCAATGCGTAAATATATCCCATGTACACACCAAAAAAAAAAAGGTTGCTTGTGGAGTTAGTAATGTTATTTAATTTTGTGACAAAAAGCAGATTAATTTTTTTTTTTTTTCAAACAAATTAGGTTAGAAGAACGCACCTGTAGTTTTCCACAAAATTGTCTTTGCATGGATAAGGTCAAGCACACATGACGAAGAAAGGGCCGACGACCTACAAGTGGGTGATCTGTATTCTGTCCAATTAATAAGTTTTAAAAAAACGAAAAAGCCAACAAATGATGTAAGCGGCTCTTCTCATGCTCACGTCATCCCTGACGTCAGTTGCGATTTTTTTTTCTCGAACAAGCCCCACAAGAAACAGTTAACATTTACATCTCGGATTGCAGAGATTGGACTGTTAATTTTAAGAAAAGAAACAGAAAAATGATTCTGATAATAACCCTTTTTTTTTGGTAGGGCTCTGATAATAACTTGAATTGCATAAATTTTGATGACTCCATGGATGTGTTTGTTGTAAGGGATAAGGACATCCGATCCCGACAATCTCTTTTTTCATCTCGGATTTTCTTAATTCTTGAAGAAAACTCTTGCAGTCTCTGCTTCAAGCAGGAGCCAAGAAATGACTTGGGTTCAGCGTCTGTTCTTTGAAGCAGAATTAAACCATTAAACTGTCATGATCAACATCGACTAAGATCGGGTTTTTGGCCGGGCAAACACGGTTATTGGTCATCACACCAAATCTCGATAAATGCCCCCAATATGGATGTTAAAGACAGACAACAATGAATCAGACTTTAAAATTAACCCCAAAGAAAACGATTTGGGTTGAGGATTCAACCCTTGATTCAGAAACGGTCGAACAAAAATGAAAATTAGATGAGGGCGAAAGGGAGAGATAGTCTTCAACCTCTGCTAAAAAGCTGGGCCCCGGACAGAAATTTCCTCGATTGCAGAAGCAGGTGTGGATGGAGGCTCCACCATTGGTGGTTGAACAAGGGTTTCAATGACGGCGATGGAGCTTGACGATCCATTTCCAAGAGGAGACGTTCAGGTTAGGAGATTTGAAGACTGGAGATCAATTTTCAGTCACTTCCGCTTCCGGTCTAACGGAAGCTTCTGTCTACGTGGCAAGAAGCTCCAAGTGTCATGATATCGTTGGAGCAGCAGGCACAAGTGCAGGAGAAAATCGCAGACGATATGAACCCTTCTGTCACCGGGAAAAATTAGGCTTTCACATCGGAATTAAATTTATTTATTTTCACAGGCAAATTATCAAAAGGTTTTTTACGGGCATGATGCAGCATGAATAGATTACTGACGTAAGAGTGATTAGGGAAACTGATATCAGCGTGAGTATGAAAAGAGTGTCCTTAATTTACTAAGTCTCCCTGTTTCTTTCAAACATTTTTTTGGGCTTTTTTTAAATTTTTTTTTATAATTTTATAATCAGGAATTTGTTTTCTAAGAAAAAAAAGGAAGAAAAATCCTTTCACATTTTTAAAAGCAAAAACTTTGTTGATGTTAGATGCTCTATATAACGGTTTCATAATCAAGCTGTAGGGTCCATTACAACACAAGACGGCAAAAAATTTAAAACTGGCATGGACAAAGTCCTTGCATTTCCATTCCACACACCATAGAAAATTAAATCAGGCATGGTTTGTCAAGGAATCACTTTGAATGAATCAACCACTTCAAAAGAAAAAGCAATGACTATCCCGCAATTTCCGCTTTTTTTTTTAGTAAATCGTCTAGAATGTTGAGATGCTTTGTTTCCTACAGTTAAAGTAGGATACCTTAACGTGGAGAAATATATCTATGATCAGTAATTAACAAAAAACACTAATCGAGAGATACTTCATGTAAAATCATCTTACCCTAACAACATGAACAAATGCAACCTTAAATTACATACGATTTCATCCTGTTCTTATCGTGAACTTAAAGGTAATAATTTAGGTTAGCTTTCCTTGACTGACGCAGCCACTACCTCGCTTTAAATATTTTGTTTACTTCTTTATTCAAAGTATGTAGACTTATAGAAGTCTTTGGAGTATTTTTATAAAGTTCATCTAGATGCCTTCGAGGTTGCCACGTGGGTTGTTCTCTCAAGAAATGAATATTAAGTTTACGCAACGACTTTGACTCATCTAATAACACCTAATGCGAGAAGGCACTGCTTTGATTGGCTTCTGGGGATCAAAATTAAGAGAATTTAAGATTTTTTTCATATGACAAGGACGGACTCGTCATTTATCAACTCTTCTTCATTTATGAAACCTTTTTTTAAGTTAATATAATGGCAAAATTTTAACATCTTTAAACTCCATATCAATTGTCCTTCACCAAACATCAAACCCAACTTTCTTTCAACTTTCACAAACTCATTTATGGAATCTAATTTAAATTAAAACAATGGCAAACTTGTAATAATTATAAGCTCCACAAGAATCAAGTGTCCTTTTAGATCTCTTCTTTCTAATACTTAACATTAAAGGATACACTTGGGGTGCAACTTGGTCCGGTTAAAATAGAATCTGAATCGACTTTGGTTCAGTTTTTTAAGTGTTCGGTTCAGTTTATCTAAGCATCCAACCCAAAAACCGAACTGAATTCATATATTTGCCTAAACCGAAACGACGTAATATATTATTATTTATAATACAATATATATTAAACTTTGAAATTTTAACTTAAACTTTGAGGATATCACAGAGTACAATACCCTTGTTTGAGCACAAGCATGCATTGGTGTGAGACATGGGAAAAAATCATATCTAATGATTTCCTCAATCATCACACGGGATCAAATTAAACAAAGAGTCGCCACCATTCAATTTAGGTGTGAATGGACACCAAAATATTAAATAAGCACAAAAGGCAAATTTTAGGGCAAAATATCCCTCCTAAAAAAAAACAACCAGAGATGGGTAAGGGGATTAAGTTATGAACAGGGGAAGGTGTTAGGCACCCCTATTCATCCACACAAGGTGGTTGCCAGGCATTGTTCATGTTTAAAATAAAGGAAAAAGCTTGCTATAAAATTCACACAAAATCACAAAAAAGGGAAAAATATATGGTTTTTTCATATGAATAGTCTGATTGATCCAGAACATTCAATTATGATCATACCATTCCTAGGGTTTCATGATCAAAACAAATTTAAGATAAAATCAAATAAAATCAATTTAAAGTGAAAAATCCAAAAATCTGGCTTCAAGTCAAAATTCTAGAAATCTAGAAAAATATGATTTTTATAAAATATTTCAAAATTGAACTTGAATAGTCCAGGACATAGATAAATCCCAAATTTCACATTAAATCTGAAAATCAAAACCAAAAAGACCCACGTTGATGAAAAACACCAAAAGGGGAGAATTTAGACCGTAGGGTCTTATCTCAATAATGAAAAACAATTTAAAAACCATATCATGAAACCCTAGAATTTACTTTCAGGCTTCTGGATTCAGATCTACCATATTGATCATGATAAATCCAAGATCCTAGCCTAAAATCACAAAAATCACGAAAACAGTGCTGTAGGTGCAAATATGTGGAAAATCCAAATTTTATCAAAAAGAGCGGATCTCATGCTATAAACATCATAGATTCATGTAGTTCATTCAGATACATCATAAAAAGCATTAAAACATGATCAGGATATTTAAAACAGCCACATCTCACAGATTAGAGCACATGGGGGTCTACCCTACGGATCCACCTGTTCTCTTTTCCCCTAGTTCTCTCTTCACGTTTTACGGCTAGAGAGACTCTTGAGGTACTTAGAGATAGGTTTGGTTACACAAACACAATCACAGGCCTTATTCTAGAAAAAAGGAGAAAAAAAACAGATATGGGGTTCTATTCTAGGGATCCACCTGTTCCCCTTTCCCCTAGTTCTCTCTTCACGTTTTACGGCTAGAGAGACCCTTGAGGTACTTGGAGGCAGGTTTAGGAATACAAAAACAAATATGGCCTTATTCTACAGCAATAGAGATGATCCTATTACTTCTAGAATTGAAGACAGAAAAATAAAAAGGGATAGGGGACTTACCTGGATTGAGCAGGCAGAGCAGCAGGGATTCCTTTCTCTTCTCTTGTAGCTTCTTAGAATTCCTTGGACTCAAAATTTCGTGGCCCTTAGCTAGAGGAATGAGCCTCTATTTATAGACACACCCAGGGGCATGGTTGGTCCAAGGTTTGGCAAGATAGAGTTTCAGTTTGAGTTAAACACAAAATCATGCCCATCCTTTATCCACAAGGATAAATGAGATAATTCGAACAGATAAATAAGATAATTCACTTATCCAAGAGAGATATTTGGGTGCAGATAAGGCTCAAAAATAAAAAAGGTAAAATTCGCACAAAGACCCCGTGCCCGTATATATATTACGGTCGCGCCCTGCCCGTATTATTAATACGGGCATGCCGTGACCGTATATCAACTGCGGGCATGACCAGACCGTAAACAAAATACGGGCATGACCCGTTTGGCCAGATTTTATACTTTTTTGACTTGTTTCAAATCCCAATTAATATTTTCAATTATTTTCTCATTTTTAGTGCAATTTGGGGTGTCTACAATTGGTCTACCCCAAACCGAACCGAACCAATTCGGTTCGGTTTGGGTTTATGTTTTTTAATTTGTTTTCGGTTTTCAATTCGGTTCGGTTCAACTGCAAATATTATCAGTTTGGTCTTGGGTTGTCCTCAACCCTAACCGAACTGAATCAAGTTGCGTCCCTAACCAAACTAAACCAAGTTGCGCCCCTAACCGAACTGAATTGCGCCCCTATTAATAGAGATTATAAATCCAAACATTTGAGGGTATGTCTAGCCCAAAATGTTAGAGGTTACAGCCCCAAACATTAGAGGATACAACCTCTGAGCATCGAAGGAAGAAATCATGAACATCAAAAGGTGTAATCATACTTTTTAAAGGATACAACCCTAATCGCTAAGGGGTAAAATCCCAAATATCAAAGGGTACAAACATACTTATTGTCGATTACAACCCCAAACATCGAAGGGTATAACCCTGAACATAAGAAGGTATAACCTTGTAATTAGGGATGCAACTGGGTCCGGTTAAAACCGAACCCGAACCGACTTCGGTTCGGTTTTATAGTAGTTTGGTTATGTTTCGGTCAAAAAATCCCTAAACCGAACTAGGTTGGTTTGGTTTTGGGTTTCATGTTCGGTTAAACCGAACCGAATTCATGTATTTCCTTAAACCGAACCGAACCGAATTCATATATATATATATTATAATATATATTCTATGTTATATATATATATATATATAAAATATATGTTAAACTTTTAAAGTTTATCTTTAAACTTTAAAGATATTACAAAAAAACCTTTGCTTGAGATAAAAATATATTGGTCTAACCCGAACTGAACCGAACCGAACCGAATAGTTTTCATGTAGTTTGGTTTGGTTCGGTTTGGGTTTCGGTTTTTTTTTATATATTTTCGGTTTCGTTTTCGGTTTAGTTGGTTCAGTTTTCAATTCGGTTCGGTTCGGTTCGGTTTAACTATATATATTTTCGGTTTGGTCTTAGTTTGACATCAACCCGGACCAAACCGAACCGAGTTGCATCCCTACTTGTAATCCCAAATATTAAAAAGGACAACCCTAATCAGAAAAGCGTATAATAATGCCCAAAATGTTGGAGGGTGTAGCTACTTTTTTTTTTTTCTTTTATTTGGTATAAAGTGGCGGGTGCAGCTCTAAAAAAATCAAAATGTACCATCCTCAACATCAACTAGTACAACCTTTAACGCCAAAGTGTAAAATTTCAAACATTAGGTGTATAAACCTCAACATGATACAATAATGAATGTCAAAAAGTTTAATCACGAATTTAAGAGTCCATGAAAATTATTTTGTTATTTTTTTATCTGAATGGGACTATAGAATAATTTAATAATTTTTTAATAGAAGGCTCTAGATATAATTGAATTTGGACGGTATTGGAAACTTTTAAAAAAATTATATTTAATGAATTGCCTGAATAAAATTGGGATGAGATGAGCAATATTATGTCATCTGCTTACAATCTTTATAGAGGTAAATATATATATAGTCGATGGTCTATATATCTTCTGTGTCAAATCACTACAAGAAAAGTAGATATTAATGATGTTTAAAATAAAATGTTACGAAATTTAATTTAAGTGACTTCTATTAGGAAACGTCACTAGTAAAAACTTTGATAATGTTTAAATTAAAAACTTCAAATTAATATTAAATTACGATGATGTTTGCTACAACACGTTATGAATATTAAATTATGATGAAGTTTGCAAAAAGCTATGATATGTCTGCTAATAAAAGTAAACAAATATTAAATTACAGTGATGTTTGATACAAAAAATCGCTTATTTATTGAGATAAGCTGATGTTTATATAATAAACGTCACTGTTTAAAAATTAAAAAACAGAAACCAATCTAAGGACACTTCTCCATAGCAAACGTCACAATTAAAAAGAAATTGAAAAAAAAATAGAAATACTCTTGATGATTAGTGCTTCAAGGGGGAAAAAAAACCTTAATTGTTTCCTCGGTGTGAAGATTTTGCTCATTCGACTTTGAAGAGAGTCTAACACCCTAGCATCCTTATCTTTGATTTAGTCATTATGCGAGTGCTCATTATTCTACCTTGGGCTCCGTCATCAAATGACAAAAGAATACTTTAACAATTTCATAAATATTACATCATCCACTTTATTTTTTATAAACATATTATTAGTTTTGTATTATTTAGATTGGCATTATCTGGGAACAAAAAGGCCAAAAACGTCAATTCAAAATTTGAGTTTGTTAGATCCGATTTTATCTCTTCTAAAAGATATCCTTCCTATCTATTTGTTGAATTTAAAAGAGAGAAAAATCTAGATATCTGGAGAGATTTTTGGAGCATTACTTTAAAAGAAGAAAAAGTCTCTGGTGAGGATTTGATCGTCCAGATCCATGAACCATTGTTGTTCATTCAATTGTAACCTGAGAAATCCTTCAGAGTTCTGTTGGAGGTTACATCACTGGAGTTCTAGTTGCTGAACAAAGTTTGTTCGTCTCTACAAGAAAGGATCCAGAAGTTCTAGAGTTGCTGAAGCTTGTTGATCTGAAAAGGTTCTTCAGTATAGTCCAAGGTGTCAGAGTCAATAAGAGTTCTTGTCTAGTTTGAACCACTAATTGTAAGTTTATTCTCTTTCATAGTGGATGTTTTGGGTGATGCCTATAGCTCGGAAGGTTTTTACTTTGAAGAGTTCTTTAAGAGTTTTTCCTTTCGTTAACATAATTGTTGTGTTTGTGCTTTAAATTATTTGTAAGTTATTTTATTCACAATATTCATTTAGATCTCATTTCGACCTTTGGTTGAAATATAGAATTCCGCAAATACACCTATTCAACCCCCCTTTCCGTGTTTATAGGGTCTAAACATTTCTTTCAAACACACACACACACTATTTTAAACTAACTATCTCGGGCTATTCATTTAAGTGGGCCCACATTTTCTACAGTCCCCATTATATTAGGTGTCAACTTGTAATGTAAAACAAACGAAAGGAAACTTATGATAGTCCTATAATGATCCAAGAGAGTGGTCCTCTCTTTCATTTTTGAGCCTAAGGGTGATAGAAACATGATAAGAGAGTGGTCCTCTCTTATCATGTTTTTCTTCATAATTGACGATTCATCAATTATGCTCATCGTCGTATTGAAATCTTATCCACCACGCTTCCGCTCAGATGTGTCCTCATGTTTGTAGTTCATAGGCATGTGTTCTAATGGATCTTTGATTGATTCTAAGTGATCTTTAGTTTATGCTGTAGGCTATATTTTTAAGGCCTTGAACTAAGCAATGCCCAAAGACCCAAAACATAACAATTCTAACCATCTCTGAATTGTTGCAAGAATTAAACAGTGATTTTCAATTTAAATTTAGATTTTTTTTGCATTTGCGATGTGTTTCACTAGAGTGAAATCACCTATTTGCATTTTTGGTGACATTTGGCTGTATACTAGCGAAACGCAAATTTTTTTGGAAATTTCTTTTATCCATTTGAAATGGCAATTTTTTCACGGCGTACCGACGAAATTTGACAAAACTACACCAAAATAAAAAAAAAACTCTTAGTTTTGTCTTTGTTGATTTTTCCAATTAGCGTTTTGGCATGCTGCCAAAATTTCCTTTAGTGCCGTGGACGGCACACATAGTAGCACTGAAACGGAAAATTTTAAAATTAAGTAACTTCCGTATCATTACATTAGAGGAAGTGAGAACCACAAGTGATTTAAACTGCTATGAAAACAAGAAAAAAAAAAGTTATACCCATTTTATTGAACAAATTAAGCTATACCCATTTTATTGAGAACTACAAACGATTCACCACCTCTTACCAGTCCGCTTGCGAGACATTTAATTCTTCAATCATTGTAACGCTCTAGATTTCCTGAGATTTTGTTTTATTAACCATGATTAATAAAACAATATCGTCTGCAGCACATATACGGCATGAAAGAGGCGACGTGGGGCCCGCCAAAGTAAATTTTGGTAGGCTCACATCGCCTCTATAGCTATTACATGTGCTGTAGAAGATCATTGTTCCACGGGTTGATTTTGTGTGCTACCTTTTATTTCTATGGAAATGCTTGTCTCACGCTGTCCCTACTTGTGATTTGCTGAACTCCAGGATTGAGGGATATGAACCTAGCTGCCCGCTGTGCCAAGAGGCTGAGGAAAGCCTTGAGCATCTGATCTTGAAGTGTCCTTTTTCTCGGGCAGTATGGCTAAAGGCAATTGGAGGTGCCACTCAGTCACTTGGCCCTTCTTCCTCATTCCCATAGTGGTTCTCTTGGATTGCTCATCTTCCGGCTTCAAACAACTACTCATCAAGTTTTAACAGATGCTTTTTCCTGTCACAGATTTCTAACTTCATTTGGGCAATCTGGAAGGAAAGGAACGGGGGTGTTATTTGAAGGCAACCTGCCTTCTCTTCTACGAGTGTGCCAATACATTGCAAAGCTCCACAATGATACTCGGTCATTGCAGAATTTCCAAGAGGGGAGCAGTAGACAGAAACAAGTAGTGCAAGTGTCATGGAGAAGACCTCCTCACTCATACGTAAAGATCAATTTTGACGGTGCCTATAGACGGTTTTCAAATACAGCTTCCATCAGTGGGATTGCAAGAGATAGTCAAGGAAGATTCATTGCTGCATTTGCATCATCTCTAGAGGCCACATCTAGCATTCAAGCGGAAGCTTTGCCGCTTTAGAAGCCATTAGGTTAGCCGTTGCTCTAGACTTAAAATTCGTCATTTTCGAAGGTGATTCTAAGGTTGTCATTAATCTGATCAAAGACTCTTCATCCCTTGGCCCATGGAAGATTTCTGCTGCTCTTTCTATTATCAGATCCTTAATATGTAATTTTCATGTGTTGATTTTTGTCATGTCTTCTGGGAGGGTAACCAGGCAGCGGATTGCTTGGAAAATTTTGCTCTTGACAGGTTCCCTTGCCTTTGGGTTCACTCTCCTCCTTGTTGTATTTGGAACCTGCTCTCCAGTGATGGCAGAGAGGTTCCTTTTGTTCGTTTTATTTCAATATAGTGTCATGTTGGTTTACCAAAAAAAAAAAAAGATATTGATATGTGATGCATCGCACGGTTGTTAAGATAAGATATTGCTTTTGAAACTATAAAAGGCCAAAAAGACGAAAAAAAAAAAGAAGAAGGAAAAACCCTTGATCATGAGATGCACCACATGGCAGCATCTCAATACAACTGCAATAGAAGGCAGCAGGTGATTTCAACCAAATTGGAATGAAATCGTTTGTTGCCCTACCCTGTATTGATCCCTAATGAGGTCATGAGATGCTGCCATGTGGAGCATCTCACAGCCAATATTTTTTTATTGTTTTAAATGTTTTCAAATAGAGCTTACATGAAAAAACACTAACCGTGAGATGCTCCACATGACATTAATCACACGTATATCACAATTATTTTATCTTTTATATAATGACATCAAATGATATACATTGAAACATCATAATAAACAAATCCCTTTTTGTTCAATCCTCTGTTGTGCACTTGTGATCCACCACCACCCTTTGTTCAAGATAGAAATTATGAAAGCGAATAACAGCTGCGAACATTGCTCAGCCCATATCCTTGCAATATGTCAAGTGATTGAACCAGGACCTCATGGTTAGTTAATAATTATTTTATTGATTAGCTTATGAATATGATCATGGTGTGTTTTTCGAAGTTAGGATAACTACTACTAATCAAAGCTCTTTTTGTATGATATATTCATATATTTATTGTATGATAATCAAAGGTATAAGCAGAATAAGATCTTACAGCTTAAAGTATCTTAATGAACTATATGCTTCACCAAAATTTCACAGGAGCAACCAGATTAGCATGTTCTAATAAATTAGAAATTTTTTGTTTTGGTCTAGGGTGTGCTTGATTTAAGGTTGCAATGTTATGTTTTAATAGATCTATTTGCTAGAGTAGCTATTGTTTACACCCTATATAGACCAACGAATAAGATAAGGCCACATGGTATCTGTATGGCCTACTTAGGTCATGTCATAAACACACGTAAGCTTTATGCAGTCAGATAGGCCACGTCAGCATACGCATAAACCGAGAGTGCACTTAAGGCCATGCAAGCCTATACGACGAACCACATTCATAATGATCAGAAGATCGTGCCATCGGTCATTTAAGAGTAACCAATTTAAGATCGTGGCCGGGCGGTTATCTTCCAAGAGCAGAAGACTGTAGATGAACAACCTCCATGAAGATTGTGCAAGAGTAGGACGTTGAGCAACCGTCGAAGATCAGCTATAAAAGGCACAAATTCGAAGAGCTCAAGAACACAATCCATCCAACCACAACCGGTAATAATATTATTTTGATCATCCGTGATCTTTATCCCCTCTCCTACGTTGTAGTCAGAAGGATAAACTAGGACTTCTCTTACTGCTTCTAGTCGCAGTGATACCTTAGACCCCTCTTTACTCCGATCAACGCCAGGATCCTGCCACCGGAGAGTAAGTTGAGGCCACCCTTGATTCGCAGTTCTGTACTCCGAACAAGGCTACAGGATCCCGAGCAGCCGGTCCCGAGACTCGCTCTGATCAAATCAGGTGACTTGTGTATTTTCGGTTAAACATCAATCCAAGGTGAACCACACAAATTGACTTTGTTAGCAGCTGCCTCCTTCCTCCTGTTCTTATACCCCGATTACGGCTATAAGACCAGGACAGGTCGGTCGTGTAAGCCTTGTCAGTTTTCTTCTTGCTTTTTGTTTCCTTTTAGGGATTATCTGTTGTAGCTTTCGGCCATCGGCCGATTTTATAACAAAAGAGTTTTGTGCCATTAGTTGCTTTCGCTTTCAAAAACTTACAAGAACCCAAACGAAGACCGAACCCCTAGTCTTCATATTATCGCCTGACCGGTTTTATTACAGATGACTTGCAATACGACTAAACCGACACCCCGGTTTAGATTCGGAACAGGTGCCCTGGGTCAGGACCCAATCTGAAATCATTGTATCAAACGATACTGGCACACCCGTGCAGAGACACATCATCAACATCGCCACGTGTCCACACTGGCTCAATTTCAGAGGAACAGCTATATTTGCATCTCTCTATCTCTCACTCACTCTGTATGTATCTATATTTCCATCCTATGTTGTGTTTATCTTTGTTTTAGAGTTCATTCATTTTAATGGCTTTCTCCTCATAATTTGATCTATTTTTCCGTCTATAATTAATTTTTTTTAGTTTCCGGTGAAGTGCCGGAAGAGTTGGTTGTCTCGAAGGGATTTGGGTTATTATATGAAAAGCGGTTAATTGAGCAACATATATACTTGTAAGTAATAGCATTATGGACCTTGTTAAGGAATTTTTGGTTTTGTGTAGTTCATCCTGTACACTTTTTGTTCTTTTTGACTTAAGCTTTGAACTTGATTAATGGCCGTAGTGGTTGCAACTAAGTTCTTGAGCTGCTATTTTACTTAAGTCTTTTTTTTTTTTAGGAAGCTCTGCGGTTTTATAATTTATTTGGTGGTTTTATTTTCTCCGGATTATGGAAAATGCCCTATAACTGGAGAACCGCTCAACATGGATGACATTGTCCCAATCAAAACAGGAAAGTTTTTTTTTTTTTTTTCAATCTCTATTTGTTTCATTTTTAGCAAATGTTTTGCTAGCTGTTGCTGCGGTTGATATGTACTTTCTTAATTTTGTGTTGATCACGCTACTACTTATGGCTTGTCGTGCTAGTAGTGAAGCCCAGCCAGTGCAGGCTTCAAGCATCGCTGGGATGCTGGGAATATTCCAGATTGTATGTATTGCTAATTTCTCATTTTATTTCTACAACCTCCAATTCATAGTTTTGTTAAATATTTTGATTTGCAACATGATATGGGAGTGGGGATGCCTGTGTGAAGGTGCTGGGGATTCATGCTGAAGTATCTAAAGAGGTGATAGAAAGACCTAAAAGGTCCTTTTGAATGGTTGAGCTACAATCCTGAAGAAAAAATTGAGGTGGACAGTCATATAATTAGCATCCTTGATTTCAGCACATGGGTTAGGCCTTAGGATCTTTGCTGCCCTTTTTGCAAGGCTCTGTATATAGTAGTTCATGTATAAGTTTCAATGCCTCTTTTAGTTGATGGAAATCTCAAAGGCTAACCCACTACCCGTTGCAATTATACAAAATGATGTTGAAGACTCAAAATTTGCTTTCGTTCCAATCCCTCGTTTCAGGAGATGCTATAATATTGGATTCTTGAGCTAGACTACGAAATTCACTGAAATCTTTGAACAAGCAAGTATATAACAATCCAGTCACACACCAAGAACAGAGAGATTACAAATATCAAACCCGAAATCATAATCTTTGCCACATATATTGCTCTCCGCATACAAGCAATTCCACCTAATATATATAGATCCCAAGCCCTCAAACTAATCAAGAAAGATTCCAAAATGACACTGCTACAAAACCTGGAAAAGACAAATAGAATGTGTTATATACAGAAGAAAAGGTAGAGAAACAGGATCAAATACTCCAAGGAGGTTTTAAGGAGAGTAAACTGAGAAGGAATCTTGACAAATAATAAAGATATGGGGGAATCTACCTGCCTCTCTACAGAGGTGGTTTTCCACCAGTACTGTTGTTGCCCTGATCAGAGTGATCAGGATTCGGGCTATGTCCTGGTCTCACCGGTTCGCGATATTCCTGGGCATTAATGGCCTCTTCTCCCTTTGTAATTGACGTTGCAACGCCTTCTGCTCTGCCCATGTCGTGGCAGTTCTCACACTCTTCTTGACGATTCAAGGGCATCAATAATCGCCTCCCTTCAGTGGATAGAACTCAATAAAATGAAATTAGTAACGCCGATTATAAGAAGAAAAGTGAGGATGGAATTTTGAGGTTCTCCGCAACACAAAACAAGGGTGTCAAAAAAGGGTGTCAGCCAAAAATCTAACCTATCCTATTCGCTTTATATAATACTATAGATAACAATATGTTTTCTCTTAGGCTCTGTTTGTTTCATGTGAAACAAACAGAGCCTAGGAACTAAAGTGGAAAATGTTTGGATGCAACATGGAAAATGTTTTAGAATTTTAATTTTTTTCCTTTTCTTGTACAAATGCAAATAAAAACACCTCCCCTAGGAACTAAAGTGGCTTGAGCGCTTACTTTCCATGCGAAAAATAAGAACCAACCATTTCAAACAAAAGACATAAGTCTCAAAGCATATAAGAGCATGAAATCTCCAAAATCCATGACTGACACATACTCAAACTATAGCCAATCAAATATAAATACAAAAACAAGAAGTATTTAATAAAAAGAAATAAGTCAAGACGTATATAAACCAAAACCTTGTCTAAACTAGCACTAACTTCATTTTGACGAATCTCATTTTGAAACTTTATCAACCATCTTTTATCTCATTTTGAAACTTTATCAACCATCTTTTACGACCATTTTCCCCTTTTGCAAGAAATGACCTTACTAGCTTTTCATTTTCGTTCAAAAAGTCAAATGCTTCTTCGAGCATAATCTCATCAAATCCTTCCGCCTTCATTACTTCTCCATAAAGAAATGAAATATACTCTTGTTGAGTATTGGTTTTCATTGCCTTGGCCACTTCACTAATTTGATCAACTAATTTTTCTATATATAGTCCATCCCTAGAGATCAACTACTCCCCACAAAATCTCTCTCTCTCTCTCTCTCTCCTCAATTGAGGGATGGCCTCATCTATAGCTACTTTGAAGGAAGAGAAGTATAGATCGCATAATGGGCCTACACCGATGATATGTTTGTTGGGTCAACATGGCTTCACATGTGAGGCCCACTGGGTCTTAATTAGGAGAGGGACCAAATGCTTGAACAACAACAAACACATGTTAGGGGTCAAGAGAAGAATGCATGTGCTACCAACTTGGAGGCATTTAATCCTTAATTTACTTAATAGAAGGAACTGAGTTTGGATATATGAACATCTTGGTCTTCATGAACATGGGTCTAACCCCAGGCCTAAGAAAGACCAAGTCTGGATGTAGAATTGGATTCAAAGACCCCACTAGAAAGCAATCTCCAATCTATTAGTAACTTAAAAAGAGTGAAAAAAATTGAGGGATATTACTAGTTTTTAAAAAAAAAATAAAGTGACTATTCAATGACATAACACACTGCACATACATGCACATGGCCAACAGAAGGTAAGGAATACAATGCAGACAAACATGACTTTCCACTCCATTTTTTAAGTGCAATGTATCTATCCATCTATAGTTTACAGTTGAGAGCTAAGATAACAACCCAATCATAGAATCCACAATTATCTTATTTCTGGACTTTAATGTTGTCTCACTCACACATTGTCACATTGCTTCTCCCACATGTTTATAATGGAACTTCCCCATATTTCCTCATCCCCTTCTTGTTCACACTAACTCTGCTCATATTATTTCTTCTACATCCCTTATGTATCCTTAAGCTTGCTTGGAGACTCTACAGACCTGCAATTCCTCTCTTTACCACATCCAAAAAGGCCTCCAAATAGACCAAATTGCCTCCTTATACTCTGTCAACAAATCCCAGATCAAACCCATTTCTCATAATGCTAAAGACTTGCTTGTATCTGCCCCTTTCACTTGTTAGGGAAGGGAAGGTTCCTTTCTTTTTCTAATTCTATATGACTTTACCTGAACATCACCAAGAAAACCTTGAAAAACATTATTGCTACACCCCCTATTCCCAGTCCAAAATTGCATATCAGAGCTGGCAACCACTAAGACTAACGGAAACGGGCAATTTAGTGATCATGCGTATGTATTGGCAGAACTTTGCAATTCAAACAAGAATGACTTAAACAGAATGAGTACAATCAAGTAACCAATTAAAACATCCCTGAAGAAAATTCCCCAGAAGACAGGATTCAGTCTAGGTAGATGAAAATGACGATTTAATGTTTAGGTTTAGATAAACATGTCTTATTGCTTGCACTAAATACCTAGAATTTAGCCCCAAGATATGGCCGGATACCTCATACACCAAAATGGTGAAAATTATCAAATATCAGAAATTTATAGGATATTCAATCAGAATCATTTGCAATTATTCATGAAAAATATGAATCAGTCAAACATATATATATCCCTAAACGATCCAAAATAAGAAATCAGAAATCCCGCTAAAAAATGCATAAAATTCACCATAAAGACATACATTCAAGAGAATCCACCATCACTACTGGAAACCAGAAGCAATAAGTCACCAATAACAATCCGGAAAGACAGGTAATAGAAGAACTCGCCTTTTAAAGAAAGCTGGATAGACAAGTTGAATGAAGAAAGTTGCTGTCTCTTGCTCTTTGATTTTCCCCTTTGATTTTTCAAAGGGGAAAATCGGTGGTGGCGAACAGAATCGGTGGAATAAGGGTTTAAATGGGGGGGAAACAACAGAGAACCTTGTCACTTGCTGTCTCTCGCTCGACCGTTCAGTTTACCAGACTGAACTAAACGATTGATGACGGTTGTGTGTCTCATGTATCTCATGAGACATAAATGGGGGGCAACGCTTATGTGTGTTGCTTGTTGCTCGTCTTCACTGCAAGATGAGAAGAAAAAAAATCCAGAGAGCAAATGGAAGTGAGAAGCGAAGATAGTAGAGAGATATCCGATTTCTTCACCACCGCAGGAAAAGCTATAACGAGGGAGGAAGTCATGCCCTAGGATAAGGAAGAAAACAAGGGGCTCTCGACCTACCTCTGTCGTGCCTAGGAAGCTCTTGAGCTATCTTCGTCGAAGTGACCGGAAGGAGGGAGAAGGGAGTCGAAGTCGAGGATAAAAGAACAAAAATTGAAACACGAGGCGAGAGTTCCGTTCGTAATGCCCGGCGGAAAATAACTTCCGAAGAGTTTCAGCGGAAGTTATTTTCCGCCGATTTTCTTTTAGTTTGGAAAATATTTTCCTTCAGTTTTCATTTTCCTTTAAAACAAACGTCCGGAAAAGTTTAAAATTCTGGAAAATATTTTCTTTTCCTTGTTTTTCTATGAAACAAATAAAGTCTTAATCAATGAACATCTAATTATTTTCTTCTTAATTTTAATTTTATTGACTTTAAATATCTTATAACAGTTTTATTTTTCTTTTTTGCCCTGTATTTTCCAAGTTTGTTAAAAAATTGTGTATCTATATTTTCCTTTTCCTTTCCATTTACAAAATTAATCCACTTATTTCCATGCATTATTTCGCTAAGTTAATAGCCGAAAACGTGATATATTATACATCTTACATTTTAGTTATTAAGGATTATATTTCCTTTAATAAGATTGAGAAAAAGGATATTACAAACAAACATTAATGCTATAAGGCCTGAAAAAACAATATTATTTGCTTAAAAGAATAGAAACTAAATCCGAAATATTAAAGAATCTCCGTGATGGGTTACAATAGCGAGAAGATTAGACCAAAGGGGAAAAACAACGATTAAAAAAGATTAAAAAACAAATAAATAAATAGCCAAACAAAAAATAAATGAAATCTACTGGAAGCATAGTTTACCCAGAAATAAAAAATTCTCCCCCAAGTTGGAAAATTCTAAAATTCTGAAAATATTTTCTTTTTCCCCATTATACCTATCAAAGCTAAGAGGGCAAATGATACCTGTCAAGTTATTGCTGTCAAGGAAAAGCTCGGTAAGCATTGTTAATTTCCCAATTTGTGATGGAACTTTTCCCATGAAGTTGTTACTTGACAGATCTACGGAACGAAGGTTGCCACAATTGGCCAGGCTTGACGGAATTTCACCGCTGAGCTGATTATTGGCAAGACGAACATGTTGAACTGCAACAAGGTTCCCAATCTCTTCTGGAATATCACCATGTAGATGATTGCTTGATAGATCAAGCGATTCGAGTGTTG
Source organism: Buxus sempervirens (assembly GCA_947561395.2). Classification (NCBI taxonomy): domain Eukaryota; kingdom Viridiplantae; phylum Streptophyta; class Magnoliopsida; order Buxales; family Buxaceae; genus Buxus; species Buxus sempervirens. The sequence goes on along the minus strand of OX387191.1, from coordinate 12,473,817 downwards.
AGATGCTGAAGAGGGAAGTAGGGATTCTTCCCGTGAAGTTGTTGCTTGACAGATAAATAGAACGAAGGTTTCGACATCTGCTCAGACTTGAAGGAATTTCACCGCTGAGCTGATTATTGGCAAGACGAACATGTTGAACTGCAACAAGGTTCCCAATCTCTTCTGGAATACCACCATGTAGATGATTGCTTGATAGATCAAGCGATTCGAGCGTTGAGATGCTGAAGAGGGAAATTGGGATTCTTTCCGTGAACTGGTTGTATCTAATATTGATCAGTTTCAGCTGACGCAGATGACCTATCTCATTAGGGATTTGACCGTAAAAGCTATTGTTCCCAATATTGAAGATAGTGAGGAAGGAGAGGCTACCCAGCTGTGGTACAAGAGTACCTTTAAGACCCATGTTGGGGAGACTCAAGGCAGTGACCCTCTGTCGGGGGCCATTGCACGAGACTCCAACCCAGTTACAGACGCTGGTTTTTATGGACCAGTTACTTGAGAGGATGTTGGTTGGTTCGAAGGTGACGTGATTTTTGAACGCAACAAGAGCAGACTCATCGTTGTAGCTGGTTAAAGACATAGCTACACAGGCGTGCAGCAGAATTGCAAGTGGCGAACATAAGAGGTAAAATTTCTCCATTATAATGGCTCCGACCATTAAATTGGAGAGACAAACAGAGTGTGTTTTAGGTTGTCGGTATAAACAGAGGGCATGGGGATCCATATATAAGATTGATATCATCTTTTTTTTTTTTTTTTGGTAGCAAAAGGCAAATTATATTAAATATTAACGTACACGCTCTCTTACAAGGCCCTGACATCATCAAACAGACGTCATTGTTTTAGAAAAGGAAATGTCGCTGCTGACTTTTTGGCAACTTACCTTTGGACTGCTACTCCCCTCCTTTTGGAAACGAATTAATCCCTTCCTATAATGAAAAAATAAAAATCTTAACCGATATTTTATTTTGGGTTAAAATCTTCAGCATTGTCTTGTTGCATTGTAACCGTGCGATGTTGTCATGTGGCCGATAAGCACTGCATGAACATATTTTATTTTATTTATTTGGGCAACTTTTGACAGTTTATTATTATTATTATTATTATTATTATTTGAGCAACTTTTTGAGATTAATTAGGCTATAAGAACGCATCTATAATTTTCCACATAATTGTCTTTTCATGCGTAAGGTCAAGCCGTCAAGCACACATGACGAAGAAAAGGGCCGACGACCTACAAGTTGGGTGATCTAGATGTCTTCGAGGGGACCACCTGTAGTGTTGCCTCCAGGTTCTGTACTAAAAAAAGGTGAACTAAGTTCACTCAACGACTTTGACCTTGACTTTGCCTCCACCAAATACCTAAAGAAGGTGCCACTCTGATTGGCTTGAGACAATTGGGATCGAAATTAAGAGAATTTAAGAGTGCTTTAGATCCGTCTACGGCTGTAAATGAGTCAAATATTGTATTGATATGCTAAGATCTGAATTCGATCCAATAAGAAATATCAATATTCGAATTCGAACCGATTATCCGACGGATCTTTCACATCCAATAAAGAATTCGATTCGAATTTGAATCCGACCAATTATCCGATATCCGAATATGATTACATTATAGATGGACAAAAGTTAAGATATTATAAACTTCAAGTTAGTGGATCAAATAAGAATGTATTAATTCAAACCTGTCTTTTATTATGACCTTAAGTCAATAAATATTACATGAAACCTTCATTCTTTCCATACTAATATATAAAAAGACTTTAAAATGCCTAAAAAAACATAACATATATACAATATAAACGGTTTGATCTTTATCAGGTTGAATATGTGTAATACCATACTCGAATCCGAATATAATCAAATTCGGATAATCGGATCTAAACTAAAATCTATATTCAGATAATCGGGTCAAATTTGGATTGGATTCTAATATTTATCCGACCCATTAACAGCCCTAGATCCGTCTACTATTACACGTGATGGGCTTAGATAGTGGAAATAAAAGCTTATTACCAATATATATGAAAAATCTAAAATCCCAATTTCATAAGAAAAGAAAAATAATTAGCAACATACTTAGTCTATACTTGAATTTCAAAATCTCTTCTTTCTGACATTGAACCTTAAAGGATACAACTATAATTATTATTGGAGAGCGTAATTCCAAACATTTGAGCGTATAGCTTAAAACACCAGAAGTTACAGCCTCGAAACGTTCAAGGAAGCAATCATGAACATCAAAAGATATAACCCTAATCATTAGGGTAAAATCCCAAATATCAAACGATGTAAGCCTTACTTATTACCAAGGGCGATAGGATCAACCTCACTTATCTATATATATATATATATATAAGGACAGTGACAAAGTTTTGTTATGTTCATATTCGAGGCGTAAGTTCAAAAATAGCCTACTCTTATCATTTTTGAGCATTCTTTCTAATGAGGTAAGTGTGATAGGTGTGTATATTTATATCGGCTATATATACCAGCCAGTGCACATAACAAATGTACTAGGAAAAAAAAAAGAAAAAAGAAGAAGAAGTAGAAAGAACAATGTGTTCTCATGGATCTTTGGATTGATTCTAAGCAATCTTCAGTTGAGACCAATAGGATGGATCTTTGAGGCCCTGAACTAAGGCTGTGTTTGGGATTGCTTAATTAAGTTCTTAGTTTAGCTTTTAGCTTAATAAAACAATTATTTAAGTTGCAATCTCGTTTAGTAATGTGAAATGGGTAGGTACTTATCCAAAAGGAGTAAAGGTAGGCTATCCATAAGGAGAAGCTGTTGATAGCTGCTTCTCCTTCCACTTACGTAAGGAGCCGCTGATTATTGCGTTTCCATTTCTTCTTCTGTCTTCTATCATTCTCTTCTTCCCGTCTCCTGTCACTATCAAGCTCTTCGACTTGTCTCTAACCTACAGCGAATGGAGCTCGTCATCATGCGTTGAGTAAATTCCTGCTACTGATTGGTTACTCCAACTAATCCAATCACCCTGGCGCACCTTCCAGCAGGCTCTGACCTCCGATGAACTCGTTACTGGCAAACCTATTCGAAACTCCATCAGCCCTATTATCTTCACAGATAAGTGAGAAGCCTCCATTTCAGAATCTCATAAGTGATCTACCAATGACGGTAAACAGAATATTGATTCCGGCAAGAGCAGGTGAGGGTGAAGTTCTATAAAGCAGAGAGAGAGACAGTGGGAGTGTCGAGAAAGCTGGCATGAATTTGTCTGTTGTATTTGGGATTATGCCTCTTGATGCTTATAGAGCTGCAAAGGGTGAAAATTACATGGATAAGTCCAACAAGGCACCACTGATTTACCTTGAAGTATCATTTATGTGTGGGAAAATAGGGAGAGGGAGTAAAAGTATGAAATGGTGTTTGTAGAGATTATGTAAAATTGAGGAATGAATAGGGGCACTACAAAATTTTGGGTTTTAGACGACGGGTTTTTACCAGCGGTAGACAAATACCGCCCCTAAAACGATATATAGTGGCGGTAAAAAATATTCCCGCCTCTAAAAGCCAAAAGAAAAGGAAATTTCGCGGGAGAAAGAGGGTGCGAGGAGTTTTGGCGCGAGAATATATATATGGCAGTAATTTGCCACCGGTGTTGATTATTATTGGCGGTAAATATGTTACCGCCAGTGATAGTCTTCACGGGCGGTGTTATTACCGCCGGTGATAATCTTTTAGCGTCAGCTTTATTTTTCCGCCCCTAAATCTTATTTAGCGGCGGTAGACGTCTACCGCTGCTGAAAGGTCTAGGTTATTTTCAGCCTGTGAGACATGGAAAAATCACCGGAGTGATCTCCCTCCGTCAACACACGGGCTCAATGCAAAAATGGGAGTCGCAACCATTCATAATTTTGAGGTGAGAATGGACACCAAAATTATCAAAAATATGCAAAAAGGGTTAAAAAGTGTTAAAAGACAAATTCTAGAGTAAAAATAACCCTACTTGAAAATCACATCCAGAGATGGGTAAGGGGATTAGATTATGAACGGGGGAAGGTGTTAGGCACCCCCATTCATCCACACGAAGTGGTAGCCAAGTGTATGTTCATGCTAAAAAGGAAAATAAGAAGCTTGCTAAAAAATCATGAAAAAGCCTTGAAAAAGGAACAATGTATGATATTTTCACATGAAAATCTAAATGGATTCTAGATCCTCTCTTATGTCAATATCATTTCTGGAATATCTCAAAAGATGGAAATCAAAGCACAAGTTATTCAAAAACCAAGTTGAATCAAATCCGGAAAATTCGGTGAAAGTAATGCCATTTGTCTTGAAATCATTCAAATACAATTTTAAATCACATCAAACCAAATCCATTTGAAAGATTATAGTAAATAAGGGTCTCATGCAAAATTTCACTTCATTCCGATAAAAATCCTAGGAGTTATGCTCCTTTGAAGTTGCTGCTGGGGATTTTAAAAGTGATGAGTGGGCAACTTTGGAAAATTGTCTAGAAACATCCACTCCATAAAAATCCACAAAATTTGGTGTGATTGAAGTCTGTATGGCCATCTTTGAAAATAAACTAGCCTCATACAAAAATCCCTTCGGATGTGCCTTGGGTGGTCTCCCGAACAGGCCCCGAAGATCACAGTTTTACCCAGAAAAATACAAATGAACAGTTCTGAGTAAATCGGCTACCAATAATTCAAATGGAATTCAAAAATTATAAAACCAACTGGATTTGAAAATAGACTCGTAAAGGAGTACTCAGAAACAAAAATCACTTGAATCGGATTTAAAACGAACACATGGCACTCCGTCGAAGTGACAAGTTCTGTATTTAAACCTGAACTGACCAATCAACTTCGACAGAGAGGTGTCAAAAATCTGCTCTATAGAAATTTATGAAATTTTGTGGACACAAACTAGACAGCCTCACCTTTCCCATGGTTCTGGAATCGCTCCAAAATTCATCCGGACGATGAAGTTATGAGCGTCCGAAGTAAGGGTACAGATGCTGTCCAGTTAGGTCCTTTTTGAAGAAAACCAAATCCGAAAATTGACAAAGTGTGTGAGATTCGTGTGAGATGAATCCAAAACCTTAAAAAATCACTTGAAAACATTCCAGAATTGATTGAGGCAATTGATTAGGGATTTATCACAATGAATGTAATAAACCCCAAATATGAGCCTATCCCGCCAAAAGAGTATAATATGTGTGCAAGAGTGAAAAAACCAAGCAAGGTTAATACAACAACATATCATGCATATAGATTCAACAAAATAGGTTCTAGCATAGCCTAGGGTTCCATTCCATTATCGTTTCCCTTTGTTCTCTCTCCCCGTTAAACACGGTTCTTCGAGATAATCAAGGGTACTTTGATTATAGAATGGTTTTCAATCAATCAAAAGGCCTTATGCTACATGGGTTCTAGTACTAGGGTCAATCCCCAGTCTCGTTTCTCCTAGATCCCGCCTTCACGTTTTACGGCTAGGGGGAGTCTTGAGATACTTTGAGCCGGGGAAGGATTTCCACACGTACAAACAAGGCTTTATTCTACAGAAAGGTAGAAGAAGAGATCTAGATCTAATAAATTAAATACGGAAAATAAATGAGGGTTGAGGCTTACCTGGGGTTCTGGAAGCAATCCGGCAGCGGTTCCCTTCTTCACTCGGAGCTCTTCGATCTCCAAAAACTTAGCCATTTGCTTGAGGAGGAGCCTCCTATTTATAGGCAAAGGCTAAGGTCATTGGTAGACACAACTTAATGTCTAGAACCCCCCAACCTTAACCCTAAGGCTGTTTCCGAGATTTCCCCTCATTAAATGAGGGATATGATGGTAAAAAGTGATTTCTCTCGGAAAACCCTAATTTGAGCAAAAACTAATGTATCCGGCATCTCAGGCCGGATACACTAGAGCTTTAATGTATCCGGCCTATGATGCCGGATACACTAAAGGCTCCTTGTATCCGGCACTTGAGACCGGATACAAAGGAAAGTACTTGTATCCGGCCTGAGTTGTCGGATACAAGGAAAAAAGCCTTTTTTCCAAATTTTAACACAGGCAATACTTATTTACATGTAATATCGTTTAAGTAAATGTCCATTTACTTAAGATATTATATGTAAATAAGCAAACCACCCCCCCCCCCCCCCATTTGAATCCATTAAAAATAGTTCCAGACCCAAATTCCAAGTGAATAAAAAGTCAACTTTCCAGTTCTAGGCAAAATTCCGACTTTTCAGGTCTGGAAAAAAGGTTCAATATGTTAAAACCAAGGTATTCGCCAAGATTTAAAATCTCAAAAAATTCTTTTATGCAATAACATGGCTAAAAACCTGATTACCGGGAAAAATTATCTTGAAATCTGGCTTTAAAAAATATTTCATTTTCTGGGGTCAAAAGTCAACAAAATTCAACCGGAAAAAGTTTGACTTTGCACAAAAGATTGAATTCAGGCCTTTTCCTTTATGGTTTTGGATTCAAATGGGTTAAGTATCTCAAACCCAATGCAAAGAATTGAAAATTCCCATAAAATATTTCTCTCCTTCAAGATTTATTAAAAATCGTGCAATTTTGGGGTGTCTACAACTGCCCCTCTTTGCTGGAGTTGTAGCACAATGAACAGCAAAGAATAGACACAACTCAAAATTGCACGTTGGAAAGACACCTCTTTAATTGAACTTGCTTTGGTCAAACAAATGAGTGATAAAAAACATGGATTTGAAGATAGCCAATGAAACCCCTGCTGTGTATAGCCTGACGGGGTGACGTCTCTTCCTTATCTCAGATTTCTTTGAGCTCTTGTGCCTATGAAAAGAAATCTGAGACAAGCAAATTTTGAAAAGAATGTGGATTTAAAATTGACCTCTGCAAACTCAATTACTTTTGATGTTTTTCAACAATAAGGAAGGAAATATTTGATTGAATTTTCCTGATTGATTTACCTGGGTGCCATTTGATGCCCAAACCTGTGCTTGAATATTCTGCAACTTGCTTTTACTTCTTCATCTTCTTGCTCTCTCAATAATGATGTATGTGCCATTGTTGCCCATAACCTACAGGTAAAAAAATATATATATTTTTTTTTTGCTTTCTTTTTTTTTTTTTTTTTGCTTTTTTCCTTTTTTTTTTTTTTTTTTTGCTTTTTGCTTTTTTTTTTTTTTTACAATGTGCTGATATATCTCTCTTTCTTTGCAGCTTTGGCTAATTGATCATCTGAGTCAGATTGAAGAAATCAATTGACACTTCTTCCCGAGTTTGAAGGTCCTCATCTTGATGAGCAACCGGGGGTGTCCAGATATTCCAGGGGGCAAACAGGGCTAGTTCACTTTCTTGGGCTCACTTCAGGATGACCAGGTGAGATGGCCTGGTACTTATCAGCCCAATACAGAGACAGTGATTAGCTTCCGTGACTGTAACTTTCTGATCCTAGCTGGCCTGAGACATGCAGTGCTATATCTTCCTCTGCGGGTCCTTCGTCAGTTCCGAGCGACCCAGGGGATTATCATCCCAAGTGGGTATGAGGATCATCTTGGGCCCCTTTCTCCAGATACCATGAAGCTGAATGCTTGGTTGATGAGGGAGTGGTCCTATGTTCGCTTCATGCGTGGCCCAGTCTTCTCAGAAGCCTATGTGAAGGATTATCTTTTCTGGATCAGGGAGCAGATACAGCATCAAGCACCGGTACCCGAAGATCCTCCTGCAGTCCTGGCTCCCACTTATGAGGATCTTTTAGAGTCTGAGCGGGCTTCTCATAGGCGGCTTCAGCAGATATGGGTACGGGAGACCCAGGAGCTCAGGATATAGGGCAGCTTGAGGAGCAGATATCCCATCGTACCGCCATGGAGGAGAAGCTGGAGGAGCAGAGGCAGGCCCGTCGCTTTGAGGTCCGTATGATACGGCAGAAGTACCATGATACTTTGGCCAGCCTTAGGAGTATGCGGATCAGGCAGGCCCTTTCAGATGAGGTCTTTTCCTTCTTGAGTGATCCCGCTGCAGAGGGGGCTTCAGGAGTCATTGCAGCTCAGGCAGCTCGGATTCGGGAGCTTGAGGAGTGGCTAGGAGACAGAGACTTGCTTTATTTCCTACACACATTTTTTCATTTTTTTTTCTACCTTTGTACAAAAGCAAACTCCAATAGTGGAAAGACAAAGGATTTAATTCAAAATAAAATTTTTATATTATTGGCCTCAGAATTCTCATATGCTTGTAAAAACAAAGGTTTTATGAAAATTATTTGACTTATCATCACTGGCCAAAGTATAATTTTCCTTTTTATATTTTTTTTTTGAAATTTGGTCCATGCACTTAATCACCTATAATTAAAGGAATTAAACCAGGTTAAATAATGAAAAAGGTAGTCCATAAAATAATGAGGGATCAGAACCGTCCATCTTAGGACCTTTAGAGTCATCCCCAAATGCCAAAACTGCCCTCATTCTGCTCATGCCAACTTTGCTTCAGGCTCAGATCCCCATAATCAACTCGACCTCTGATTTTCTTTCATTTTTCTTATTTTTTTTTCTTTTTGCCTTTTTGCCAATATTGCCCCTAGCGCCAGTTACGATTTTCACTAGGGCCGGCTTCTGCATTCCATCATCACCCATCTTACTCTGATATTTGAATGAACAAACTAAGATCACCGAGTGCTTAAAACTAGGACGAAATAGAGGCTAGGCTCAGTTTATGAAAAAAAGGGTATTAAAGGCCCAACAATTTTCAAGTTCAGAAATAGGTCAACCGGATTTACAGTCATGATAAATTTACCCATTTTCCCCAAATTGCATTCTTTGCATCTTTTTTCACACTTGGCTTTCATTTGCCATTTCCATTGCTTTTCCTCTCTTTTTCTTTTTTCCTTATTTTTGCCCCAATTGATTTTGCCCCAATTTGACTGTAAATCCGGTTTGGGTTTATCAAAGCAACGAACCGGCTCAACTTGGCTAGACTAGGGATTGAATTTTGAAGGAAATAAAGAAAAATGGCCTCGGATCATTTCCTAGAAATATTCATTCAAGGAAAATACCTTTTTACTGCATCAGAATTAATGGGCTCAGGAAAATCTGACCCATCCATTTCTGCTAAGATGAGTGCACCCCCTGACAGGACTTTCTTGACGACATATGGGCCTTCCCAATTGGGCTTGAACTTACCACGTGGATCTTCCAAAAATGGTAGAATTTTCTTTAGCACTAAGTTTCCTTCTTGGAAAGTTCTGGGCTTCACTTTCTTATTGTATGCCCGGGCCATTCTCTTCTGGTACAACTGTCAATGGCAAAGCGCTTTCAACCGCTTTTCTTCTATCATGTTAAGTTAATCATGTCTTGACTGGACCCATTCGGCCTCTTCCAGTTCTGCCTCCATAAGCACTCTGAGTGATGGGATCTCTACTTCAACGGGCAAGACTGCTTCCATCCCATAGACTAGGGAGTACGGGGTTGCCCCAGTTGAAGTTCGGATCGAGGTTCTGTAGGCATGTAGAGCAAGTGGTAGCATTTCATGCCAATCCTTGTAGCTCACTACCATCTTCTGAATGATTTTCTTTATATTCTTATTTGCTGCTTCTACTGCACCATTCTTCTTCGGCCTGTACGGAGCTGACTTGTGGTGGATAATCTGAAACTGCTCACACATCTTCTTCATGTCCTTGTTCTTAATATTTGAAGCGTTATCTGATACTATGGCACTTGGCAGTCCATAGCGACAAATGATATTGTGCTTCAAAAATTTAATAACATGGTTGCTTGTGATGTTTGCATATGAAGCGGCTTCTACCCATTTAGTGAAGTAGTCAATCGCCACCAGGATGAATCTGTGCCCGTTCGATGCCTTAGGGGAGATCATGCCAATGACATCTATGCCCCACATAGAAAAGGGCCAGGGTGACATCATGTTGTGCAACTCACCAGGGGGTGCATGCTTATTATCTGCATATATTTGGCATTGATGGCACCTCTTGACATGTATACAACAATCATGCTCCATGGTCGTCCAGTAGTAGCCCAATCTTAGGATCTTCTTTGCCAGCATGTGCCCACTCATATGGGGCCCACAAACTCCTCCATGTACGGTCTCGATCAGCCTTTCCGATTCAGCCTTGGCTACACATCTTAGCAGAATATCGTTATGTGACCTCTTGTACACATGTCCACCACTTAGCAGAAATTGACCAGCCAATCTCTGTATTATCCTTTTCTTAGTAGCAGTGGCATTTTCTGGCAGACTCCGATTATTCAAGAAATTCTTGATATCTTGAAACCATGGTGCTTCTTCTTCCGGTGCTCCCTCTAAAACGAGACAGTAAGCCGGTTCATCTCGGAACTCAATTTCCAGCGGTCTGATGTCTACTCCTTCTGGTATGCTGACCATTGAAGCTAATGTTGCTAGAGCATCCGCAAATTGATTTTTGGCCCTTGGCATATAGTTGAAGGAAATTCGAGTGAAATTTGTGCTTATTTCTTCCAAATACTGGTGATAGGGGATCAATTTGTGATCCTTGGTTTTCCACTCACCAGTTGTTTGGAAGATGATAAGACTCGAATCCCCGTATACGTCAAGTTCCTCTACTCCATGATCCGTGGCTGCTTGCAATCCAATTATGCATGCTTCATATTCTGCTATGTTATTGGTGCATTGGAATCTCAGCTTTACTGCAATCGGGATGTGTGAACCATCTGGTTTAACCAAGACTGCCCCTATTCTGTTCCCATTCATGTTGGCGGCCCCATCAAAGAACATCTGCCAAGAACTCTCACTCTCCTCCTCTTCAGTGTACAGAATTGCCTCATCTGGAAAGTTGGTCTTCAAGGGTTGATATTCTGGCAAAGGATGTGCAGCCAGGTGATCAGCTATGGCTTGACCCTTAATCGCCTTCTGAATGATGTACGTGAGGTCAAACTCGGACAGTAGCAGTTGCCATTTTGCCGTCCTGCCAGTCAGTGCCGGTTTCTCAAATAAATACTTCAGTGGGTCCATCCGGGATATCAATAGTGTGGAGTGACTAAGGAAATAATGCCTTAGCCTCTGAGTTGCCCACACTAAAGCACAGCAAGTCTTCTCCAATGGTGAGTACTTGGCTTCATATTCTGTGAATTTTTTACTCAAATACTAAATTGCCCTTTTCTTTTCTACCAGTCTCATCATGCTGCCCCAAGACACATCCCATCGACGTTTCCAACACTGACAAGTACAGGATCAGTGGTCTTCCTGGAGTTGGTGGCACTAGCACAGGTGGGTTCAGTAGATATTCCTTGATCGTATCAAAGGCCTGCTGACAATCCTCATTCCAGACTGTCGGGTTATCTTTCCTCAGAAGCTTGAAAATTGGTTCACAAATAGCAGTGAGCTGTGCTATGAACCGGCTTATGTATTGAATTCTCCCGAGGAAACCACGGACCTCCTTCTCGATTCTGGGTGCTGGCATTTCAATTATGGCCTTGGCTTTAGCCGGGTCAATTTCAATTCCTCTTCGGCTCACTATAAACCCCAGTAACTTCCCTGATGTAGCCCCAAAGACGCACTTTGCCGGGTTAAGCCGTATACTGTATTTTCTGAGCCGATCAAACACCTTCTTCAGATTGATCAAATGGTCCTCCTCCTTGCATGACTTGGCAATCATATCGTCCACATATACCTCCATCTCCTTGTGGATCATGTCATGGAATAGTGCTGTCATGGCCCTCTGATATGTTGCCCCGGCATTTTTGAGTCCGAATGGCATGACTGTATAGTGGAATGTGCCCCAAGGTGTGATAAATGCCGTTTTCTCTTGGTCTTCCTTAGCCATCTTGATCTGATTATATCCCGAGAACCCATCCATGAAGGAGAACAGGCTATGTACCGCAGTATTATCGACCAGAATGTCGATGTGTGGAAGCGGGAAATCGTCTTTTGGGCTTGCCTTGTTCAAGTCTCTATAGTCCACGCACATTCGGACCTTCCCGTCCTTCTTGGGTACCGGCACTATGTTTGCGAGCCACTCAGGGTATGTTGAGACTGCCAGAAATCCGGCTTGGAATTGTTTGACCACTTCGTCCTTGACCTTCAGGGTCCACTCCGGTTTCAATCTTCTCATCTTCTGCTTGATTGGCTTAACCCCTGGCAAAATTGGCAACTTATGCACCACCATGTCTGTGTCCAACCCCGGCATGTCCCGATACGACCAAGCAAACACATCCTTGTAGTCTGCCAAGAACCGTGACATTTCATTTTGCTGCACATCAGATAAATATGACCCGATTTTCACAATTTTTGGGTCATCTTCGGTCCCTAGATTTATGGATATGGTCTCCTCAATATTAGGTTGGACCCCCTTTTCATGACGTTCCAATTGGTATTCAATTTCTTTTGGAAAGTCTTCTTCTTCGACCTCGGTCTCTTCTTCGACCCCCATGAGATTAAAGTCGAGCTCAAGGTCGAAGTCATATTCAACCTGGTCCAATTCAGTTTGATTATACGGTTCATAAGTGGTTTGGACTTTTTTGAAAAAATTAAATTTCCTAGAAAAAATAGAAAAATCTTTTTGGGTTTTTTGTGGGCCTTCTAAACCTAATCCCCCTGAAGACGAAGGCCCATTAGAACCTTCAGGGGAATGGCAATCCACTATTGGAGTTTTTTTTTGGGAGCCACGTTAGTTTACCGAACAAACGCAGCTTCAAAAGTAAGAGGAGTTTCCTTCCAATTATTTAAAAATTGTTTTTGGGGAGTGGGGAAAATTGTGCAAGCCCGCTCCTCAGGCCCAGAATCCGATGCCATCATCACCGGGTGAGTACTGCCCTTTTCTGCTACGGGGCTCAATCCAGAAATGACCTCCTCTGGAATCTTCACTGCGGCCCAGTCAATGAATGGTAGCTCCATGTCACCATCAGTCTTTTCGCCTTCAGTCATGGCGAAGAAGGCCCCAACATCTTCAGAATAGTCCAACTGCTGCTCGGGCTGTGGCCCAGGCCCAGCTGCTTCCAGTACTGGATACGGGTTATAATGTTGCAGGGTCGGAATATATGGTTTCTGGAATGGGTTGATGTTGTGGTATGGAGGCTTGGACTGGTCCATGGGCTGAGACAATTGGATTATGCAGGAGGGTTTAGGAAAATTTTCCCTTAAATGAGGGAAATTTCTTCTGCTTCTTCTCTCTCCTTCCTCATACTTTTGTCTTCTCCAGCCTCTGGGCTTGAAGCCCAACCCTACTTTGGGAATTAATTTCTGGGCCTTGACTGGCTCCACCATTCCCTACAAGCTTATTCCCAGGCCTTTTCCTTGGTGAAAGTGGTATTTTTCCATCACTTTCTTCACCATTCTTTCTGCAGTAGTCCCCTTTTCTTTCTTTTTCTCACACCCCCCAGGTATGAAATTAACTGCCTCAAATTGAAATGAGTGGAATGCAATCTTGTCAACAGTCAAGTCCACATTGATTAAGGATACATCAGGTGACACGATGGGCGGCACCAAGTTCTCGGCTAGGACTGTTATCACCCTTTGCCCCTTGACATATTTCACCATTTGGTGGAGCGTGGATGGTATTGCCCTAGCCAAGTGTATCCACGGCCTCCCTAGGAGCAGATTGAAGGCTGCGGGTATATCCATCACTTCAAATGTAATGTTAAAGATATTCGGTCCAATTGTGATCGGCAGTTCAATCTCCCCTAGGGAGTGGGTATTGGAGCTATCAAAAGCCCTTACTATCCGCTCATTTTGTTTTATCCTTGACTGGTCCAGACCCAGCTTGGCAAAAGTGATTAACGGGCAGACATTTAAGGCCGACCCGTTGTCAATCAAAACCCGTGCCACCATGCTGCCCTTACAACACAGTGATGTGCAAAGGGTCAACGTGGTAGCACCCACTTGGGCTGATCTCACCCTCAGAGAAACTTATTACATTATGTGACAAGATTTGACCAACCATTTTGCCTAACTGGTCTGGATCAATTGTCTGGGATACATGTGCACTCTGTAGCACCCTTAACAATGCATCCCTATGCTTTTCTGAATTTAGCAAAAGGCCCAGTATTGAGATCTGGGCCGGGACCTTGTTTAACTGATCCACAAGATTGAATTCACTTTTCTTGATTATTTTTATGAGGTCTGCTGCCTCATTTTCTGCACCCTGGGGGGTGTCTTCTCCCATTTTATTTTTTCCTTTTTGTTTTTTTTTTTCATTTTCTTTTTCTATTTTTTCTTTTTCTGCTTCTGTCTCCTTCTCCTTCTCTTCACCCCCTGCACATCTCCCCGACCTCGTCATGAGGTTCACCTCCTCCTGGTTCTGGTTCCTAACCTTTTGAACCGTAGCCATGGTTCCCTCGCTGTAATTCCATGGTACAGCAGCCTCTGAATAGGCTAACTTAGGGATGTTGACCACAAGTGGCTGGAGTCTGGACCGGGATTTATGGGCCGGTTTAGGGATAATCTGGGCTAGTTGCACATTCACAACCAAGGGTTGGAGTTTGGATTTTGTGGGACCGAAGAAGCGATGGAATTGGTGGTTGGGTCAAGGTTGATGACCAGTGGAGCCTTAGACGGCTTGGATGGAGGATAAGTGGGTGGACTGCAATTGATGACCAATGGGGGCCTTGCAGTATTCATCCGGGCCATCAGAGATGAGACCCGGTTTAAAGAGAAACTTATGTCCTCAGCAGTTGGATTATTTTTCTGGGAGACCATGTTGATCTCCTCCTCTTCCTCTTCTGGGAAAAACCAGACCTGGACAGTGGTCCCGATTGGAGCTATAAGCTGTGATGGGTCAAAGGCCCTTCTGGTGCTGGATATGGCAGTGATGGAGTTGGATGGGCCTGCCCCATTGTGGTAAGGCAGAGGTTTCTGCCCAATATCATTCCCGGACGGGGCCTGTGCAGCAGTGTTGAACACTAAGACCTTCTGGTCCAACAAGTCTTGGACCGCATGCTTCAACATCCAACAAGTGTCAGTAGAGTGCCCCGGTGCACCCATGTGATCGTCGCATGTGACTGCTGAATCAAAATTCCTCCCCTTCGGGGCATTCGGGTTGGGCTCTTTCAAAGTTAGGTATTCACCCTTCAGCAGGGTTGGCAGCAGCTGGGCCAGAGATATGGGTAGAGGAGTGAAAATCCGATTCTTTCTGTTGGCTAACCAGGCCTCCCTTTCTTCCCTGGTAAAGGCCCTCCTCTGGTTTGCAGGCACCGAAGGGGTGAAATTGACATTCAGTGGGGCCTGATAAGACTGCTGGGCCTGCGGGGCCTGTCGGGCCTGTTGGGGTACAGAGATGTTGACGTGCAGTGGCTTCTTGGCTGGAGGAGCCTGGACCAGGTTCACCTCCCCTTCTTTTCGGGCCCCTGTCTTCTTGAACCCGGTTCCCTTCTTCTGGGCCATGGAGGCCGAGGAATCAGACTGCCCAGTCAGAGTAGAGTAGTCAATAAGCCTTCCTGACCTGACCCCTTCCTCGATCCGGTCCGCCACCTGCACTAGGGCTGCAAAGTTGGTGGTGATCTGACCCACCAGATGGTTGTAAAAGGGCTGCCCCAGTGTGCCCATGAATGTGGAGATCATCTCCGGTTCTTGCATAGGGGGCCTGACCTGGGAGGCGGCCTCTCTCCACCTCTTGGCGTATTGCCGCACTGGCTCATCTTTCCCCTTGGTCATCCTCATCATGTTGTACCGGTTTGGCACGATCTCAGAGTTGAACTTGTACTGGTCTAGGAACGCGTCGGCTAGGTCCTTCCACCTCATGATCCTTCCATGGTCCACTGTAGCGAACCACCGAAGGGCTGACCCGGTCAGACTCCTCTGGAAGAGCTGGATCAGTATGCCATCATCCCTGCCAAATTGGCATAGGGCCCCGCAGTATAATTTCAAATGGCTCAATGGGCAGCCCATGCCGTCAAACTTGTCAAAGTCTGGGCACCTGAACTTAGCCGGTAGACAGACGTCTGGGTACATGCACAGGTCTTCAAAGGTGGTGCCTCCATGGCTGCTTCCCCCTTTCACCTCCTTCAGCTCTGCCTGAATTCTTTCTATCCTGAGCAGCATTTTCTTTTCCATCTCATCCCTAGCCTTTTCTTTTTCCAGCTCTTTCTCGGACTCTGCTGTATTTTTTCTGATCAGAATGGGCTCAGGAACTGGTTCAGAAATGGGCTCAGGCATGGGCTGAGCTGGAGGCGGAATATAAGCCTGAGGTGGTGGTGCCGGATGGGAAGTTGAGGCTTGATTTTGGGCCTGGGCCTGTTGGGCCTGAGCCGCCAGTAGGTCCCCCAGCATCTTGGCTAGACCAGCCACTTGCTCCTGCAGTTGGGTGAAGTCCTGAGCAGGGACAGTAGCTTGGGCTTAGTTCTCTTCAGTATTCATTGTTCGGGCTTTGGATCTGGTCACGGGAGCAATGACTGCAATTAAGTGCACCTGGGTTGCAAGTAAATGTACCTGGGTAAAAATTAATAGAACATGTTAGTTCCCATTTAACTTGAGTCACACCCCTATACATGTAAACCAGTAGATTAGGTGAACACCAATCCAGATTTTTTCCTTTTTATTTTATTTTGACTTGATTGGTACGAAAAATACCAACCAAGGTTTTTTCCTTTTTTGGAATATTCTGAGGCTTCCAATAGTCCTAAAAAAAAAGACTTTGAGTGGTTCTCGTGACCAAACAAAGGTTTTTGGAATATTTTGAGGCTTCCAAGGGTCCTAAAAAAGATTTGACTTTGAGTGGTTCTCGTGACCAAACAAAGGTTTTTGGAATATTTTGAGGCTTCCAAGAGTCCTAAAAAAGATTTGACTTTGAGTGGTTCTCGTGACCAAACAAAGGTTTTTGGAATATTTTGAGGCTTCCAAGAGTCCTAAAAAAATTGACTTTGAGTGGTTCTCGTGACCAAACAAAGGTTTTTGGAATATTCTGAGGCTTCCAATAATCCTAAAAAAAAAGACTTTGAGTGGTTCTCGTGACCAAACAAAGGTTTTTGGAATATTTTGAGGCTTCCAAGGGTCCTAAAAAAGATTTGACTTTGAGTGGTTCTCGTGACCAAACAAAGGTTTTTGGAATATTTTGAGGCTTCCAAGAATCCTAAAAAAGATTTGACTTTGAATGGTTCTCGTGACCAAACAAAGGTTTTTGGAATATTTTGAGGCTTCCAAGAGTCCTAAAAAAATTGACTTTGAGTGGTTCTCGTGACCAAACAATGGTTTTTGGAATATTTTGAGGCTTCCAAGGGTCCTAAAAAAGTTTTGACTTTGATTGATAAAAAAAACCAACCAAAGGTTCTTGGAATATTTTGAGGCTTCCAAGGGTCCTAAAATTTTTGACTTTGATTGATAAAAAAAAACCAACCAAAGGTTCTTGGAATATTTTGAGGCTTCCAAGGGTCCTAAAATTTTTGACTTTGATTGATAAAAAAAACCAACCAAAGGTTTTTTTGTTTTTTTTGAAATTTGCTGAATTTTCTCAGTTTTCAAGTTCCAAAGCTTGATTGACACATGTTTGAATTGAATTGATATCAAAAAATATGACACCTTAGCTTGTTCTTATAGTTTCAACCTTTGGTTTAATCCTTAAAGAATATATATATTTTTTTATTTTTTTTTTGTATATTTTTTTTGACATTTTTATATTTTCTTTAGGGTGCCTAAGAATTATCCAAAGTGTTTAGGCATTTTATTTTGAAAATCCGGGCTGAAAAAGCCAATTTATTGAATTTCTGCATGTATCCGGCATTAATGACCGGATAAGGGTATGGCTTAATGTATCCGGTCAGAATGACCGGATACACGCATAGCCCTTTGTATCCGGCATTATATACCGGATATGAACAAGGTTATTCTTAACCGGCCGGAGTTGCCGGTTATTGCCGAAATGGCCATTTTGACTCATTTTTTTCACCAGATTTGATTTTTTTCATTCCCACTTGGTGTTCACCTTAACTTGACCTTCAAAACTTGCCCTAAATTGGGCTTGGACATTATATTTGTAAAATTCCCCAAATTCATGAAAAGAACATGGCTTTACCTTGCCACCTTGTATTACCTTCATTCAATATGGTATTCACATTATACCTTGGCCTGTAAAACAGGCAAACTGCCTTCCCACATTTACACCCAATTCCCCAAACGCAATTGTGTGCTTTTAGCTGAAAACGTGTTTCTCCACCTTCAAGCGTATGGTTTTTGGGTTTTGGCTTAATTGGCAACTTAGAACTCAAGTCTAGTGATGCCCGGAATCGAATCACAGATCCCATTGTCATCACATCATTGACCCAAATTCTAAGGTAAATGTTTTCACTTTCGCTTTCCGAAGTCACGACCTCGGTGTGCCAAGCTACACACATTCATGGTTCAACTTCCTAATAGGTAATGGGTAGGCTGTGCAAATTGTTTCAAGTGCTCAAGTGCAATTTTAAAATTGTGGTAACATTCACAACGTCCCAGCCCCTTGCCACTCTTTTTCGTAGCCATGCATTCAATTTCAAGCCAAGGTATATATGACAAAATAATGAAGCTAAATACAAGCAAGCAAGAACCAAAGTAACCAAATATGCACAAAAAATATTACATGCCCAAAAAGTAGTATACAAAACATGTTATTTGTACAAACAACAATTAAATCATGTAAGCATGCTTGAAACCCAAAAGCATTCCTAAAATTCCAGATTTTCATGCTCAAAGTGTACCATTTCTACCCAAATTGGAGCCTAAAATTTTAGCACTACTTAAGATGGTTCAAAAGTGTTTCAATGAGGTAAAACATGCTTGAAATCCCCCAAATATACACTGAAATTTCCAGAATTTTCATGCTCAAAAGTGCTTCCCTTATACCCCAAATTAATGCCTAAAAATTTAGCCAACTACTTGACATGATACAAAAGTGTTTTAATAAGGTAAAACATGCTTGAAAACCATCCTAATGGCTACTGTATTTACAGATTTTTGCTCATTGTTTTCATGCTCAAATCATGTCATCATATACCCCTAAATCCAAAACATGGCATAAAACAAACATTAAGCAAGAAAAGAGCTTTATTCATGGGAAACATGCTTGAATACCCAAGAGAAACACAAAATCCAGCTTTCTCATATTGCATATATTTTATTTTATTTATTTTTAGCTCATGGCATTGAAACCCCAAAATAACATATGCTAATCACATAATATAGCAAATTCATATAACAATATGGGTTTTTCCCTTAAGCAAGAATCAAGCAACATGCCCATGCCTTTATACATGTGAAATTTCTAATGATACACATTAAATTTGAGATTCAACATATACAAGCAAAATAAACACATAGCAATCATTCAAAAGTAAGTAAAAAGCATGAATATAAAAAAAAATGGCTTCAATCCACAAGTCCCCAGCGGAGTCGCCAGTTGTGAGACATGGAAAAATCACCGGAGTGATCTCCCTCCGTCAACACACGGGCTCAACGCAAAAATGGGAGTCGCAACCATTCATAATTTTGAGGTGAGAATGGACACCAAAATTATCAAAAATATGCAAAAAGGGTTAAAAAGTGTTAAAAGACAAATTCTAGAGTAAAAATAACCCTACTTGAAAATCACATCCAGAGATGGGTAAGGGGATTAGATTATGAACGGGGGAAGGTGTTAGGCACCCCCATTCATCCACACGAAGTGGTAGCCAAGTGTATGTTCATGCTAAAAAGGAAAATAAGAAGCTTGCTAAAAAATCATGAAAAAGCCTTGAAAAAGGAACAATGTATGATATTTTCACATGAAAATCTAAATGGATTCTAGATCCTCTCTTATGTCAATATCATTTCTGGAATATCTCAAAAGATGGAAATCAAAGCACAAGTTATTCAAAAACCAAGTTGAATCAAATCCGGAAAATTCGGTGAAAGTAATGCCATTTGTCTTGAAATCATTCAAATACAATTTTAAATCACATCAAACCAAATCCATTTGAAAGATTATAGTAAATAAGGGTCTCATGCAAAATTTCACTTCATTCCGATAAAAATCCTAGGAGTTATGCTCCTTTGAAGTTGCTGCTGGGGATTTTAAAAGTGATGAGTGGGCAACTTTGGAAAATTGTCTAGAAACATCCACTCCATAAAAATCCACAAAATTTGGTGTGATTGAAGTCTGTATGGCCATCTTTGAAAATAAACTAGCCTCATACAAAAATCCCTTCGGATGTGCCTTGGGTGGTCTCCCGAACAGGCCCCGAAGATCACAGTTTTACCCAGAAAAATACAAATGAACAGTTCTGAGTAAATCGGCTACCAATAATTCAAATGGAATTCAAAAATTATAAAACCAACTGGATTTGAAAATAGACTCGTAAAGGAGTACTCAGAAACAAAAATCACTTGAATCGGATTTAAAACGAACACATGGCGCTCCGTCGAAGTGACAAGTTCTGTATTTAAACCTGAACTGACCAATCAACTTCGACAGAGAGGTGTCAAAAATCTGCTCTATAGAAATTTATGAAATTTTGTGGACACAAACTAGACAGCCTCACCTTTCCCATGGTTCTGGAATCGCTCCAAAATTCATCCGGACGATGAAGTTATGAGCGTCCGAAGTAAGGGTACAGATGCTGTCCAGTTAGGTCCTTTTTGAAGAAAACCAAATCCGAAAATTGACAAAGTGTGTGAGATTCGTGTGAGATGAATCCAAAACCTTAAAAAATCACTTGAAAACATTCCAGAATTGATTGAGGCAATTGATTAGGGATTTATCACAATGAATGTAATAAACCCCAAATATGAGTCTATCCCGCCGCCAAAAGAGTATAATATGTGTGCAAGAGTGAAAAAACCAAGCAAGGTTAATACAACAACATATCATGCATATAGATTCAACAAAATAGGTTCTAGCATAGCCTAGGGTTCCATTCCATTATCGTTTCCCTTTGTTCTCTCTCCCCGTTAAACACGGTTCTTCGAGATAATCAAGGGTACTTTGATTATAGAATGGTTTTCAATCAATCAAAAGGCCTTATGCTACATGGGTTCTAGTACTAGGGTCAATCCCCAGTCTCGTTTCTCCTAGATCCCGCCTTCACGTTTTACGGCTAGGGGGAGTCTTGAGATACTTTGAGCCGGGGAAGGATTTCCACACGTACAAACAAGGCTTTATTCTACAGAAAGGTAGAAGAAGAGATCTAGATCTAATAAATTAAATACGGAAAATAAATGAGGGTTGAGGCTTACCTGGGGTTCTGGAAGCAATCCGGCAGCGGTTCCCTTCTTCACTCGGAGCTCTTCGATCTCCAAAAACTTGGCCATTTGCTTGAGGAGGAGCCTCCTATTTATAGGCAAAGGCTAAGGTCATTGGTAGACACAACTTAATGTCTAGAACCCCCCAACCTTAACCCTAAGGCTGTTTCCGAGATTTCCCCTCATTAAATGAGGGATATGATGGTAAAAAGTGATTTCTCTCGGAAAACCCTAATTTGAGCAAAAACTAATGTATCCGGCATCTCAGGCCGGATACACTAGAGCTTTAATGTATCCGGCCTATGATGCCGGATACACTAAAGGCTCCTTGTATCCGGCACTTGAGACCGGATACAAAGGAAAGTACTTGTATCCGGCCTGAGTTGTCGGATACAAGGAAAAAAGCCTTTTTTCCAAATTTTAACACAGGCAATACTTATTTACATGTAATATCGTTTAAGTAAATGTCCATTTACTTAAGATATTACATGTAAATAAGCAAACACCCCCCCCCCATTTGAATCCATTAAAAATAGTTCCAGACCCAAATTCCAAGTGAATAAAAAGTCAACTTTCCAGTTCTAGGCAAAATTCCGACTTTTCAGGTCTGGAAAAAAGGTTCAATATGTTAAAACCAAGGTATTCGCCAAGATTTAAAATCTCAAAAAATTCTTTTATGCAATAACATGGCTAAAAACCTGATTACCGGGAAAAATTATCTTGAAATCTGGCTTTAAAAATATTTCATTTTCTGTGGTCAAAAGTCAACAAAATTCAACCGGAAAAAGTTTGACTTTGCACAAAAGATTGAATTCAGGCCTTTTCCTTTATGGTTTTGGATTCAAATGGGTTAAGTATCTCAAACCCAATGCAAAGAATTGAAAATTCCCATAAAATATTTCTCTCCTTCAAGATTTATCAAAAATCGTGCAATTTTGGGGTATCTACACAGCCCAGTAACATTCTCTCTCTGTCATTTTTCCTACGAAGGTTTTACCGTTGCCGCTATTGCGTTTTACCTCTGCTGTGATTTCGTCTCCCGTCGCCGTCGCATTTCCGGTCAATCGTCGCCGTCGTCATGGTGCATCGCCGTCGCATTTCCCCTTATTTATGCCGCTGCCGTGGTGCGTCAAAGACCTCAACCGGGATTCCTCGAGTGTCGTCGTGCCTGTGATTACTTGAGTTGCTGCCGCCGTCGTCGCGTCGCCGTCGTCATGGTGCGTCGCCATCGCATTTCCCCTTATTTACGCCGCTGCTGTGGTGCGTCGAAGACCTCAACTGGGATTCCTCAAGCATCGTCGTGCCTGTGATTACCTGAGTTGCCGCCGCCGTCGTCCACTCAGGTAAGCGTCGTCGTGCCTGTGAATCCCAATCGAAGACACTTTGATTGGGATTCTCCATTATTTCCTTCTTTTGAATCCTCTTTGCCAATATTAAACATCCGTATGGTCTTTTTCTTTCATGTTTGCTGTGGAATCCAAGTGTTATGGAAGCTAAGGCATTAGAAAAACAAATCTAATGCAAAATGGGATTGCTCGAGATGAAATCTATGCTTAGGCCAGCTTGGTAATGCCTACACATCTAGTGGGAGTAATGCCAGACGGGACTGGTGTGCTGTCCTTTTGTGTATATGTTCGAATGAAAGTATCAGCCAGCTTGGTAATGCCTACATGGAAAAATGATGCAAAATTATAGTTCAAATGTATATTGAATAATGAATGCCATCAGTTGAAGATTTGGTTTTAGATAGATAAACATAAAAGTAAGAAGTAAAAAGGGGAGAGTTTCAATTGTAAATGAGAACGATAATCAAACGATGAATATGGCAACTAATACCATGACCACACGGTTTTGTGTGGAGCATGCATGGACTAAAGCTTGGCATTCGTAACTAATACAGGGAAAAATTGAAGTAAGAAGGAGAGAGTTTCAGCTAAAAAATTGGAAAAATGGTGAATAAAAGCTGCGCATTTTCTTTGATTTATTATTGCATGATTGTTTGAAGAGAACCTTCTGGCTCTTAAAACAGTAAAGCCTACTGTAAGTAGTCTGTAAATGTAATTGAAGAGAACCTATCCATGGGATTTCTTCTCCAGTTCTCCTTTCCTTTTCAATGTTAGAACCAATACCACCCAATATGTGAAGATCTGGTCAGAATCACACCACTTTAAAGGGGTTCTGTTTCTTTTCTTATCTGGGGTTTATTAGATGGAGAGGACGCCTTCATATCTTGGTGGTTTCTTTCCTTTTCGATCATTAGCTTCTCAGAAAATCTTTTCTTTTAGGCTCTGTTTGTTTCACCGGAAAATAAGGAAAAGAAAATATTTTCCAGAATTTTGAAATTTTTTGAACGTTTGTTTCGGTGGAAAACGAAAAGTAACGGAAAAGATTTTCCTAATCAACGTAAAATCGGCGGAAAATAACTTCCGCTAAAAATTGGCGGAAGTTATTTTCCGCCAGGTAAACTCTTGTTTCGACTCTCTTCTTCCTCCTCCTCCTCGTCGTAGGCACAAAATTTGGCGGAAGTTACTTTGCCTCATCTTCCAGAAAATATTTTCCACCGGTAAAACAAACAGAGCCTTAAATAAAAGATATTTAGCTTTCCATATTTGTTATTTCTGAAATCATTAATTTCTTATGTTGACAGTTACTGAAATGAAACAAACATGGCACCACCACTACACATATTACAAATCAAACTTAAAAGTACAATAGCAGAAGATGGTCTAAACAGTAAAATTCAAGAACGGGGATAACCATAGTGAACAGAAAATATGTCATTATTCATACCTTCTGCTGTAATATTTCCGAGGAAGATGAGGCAAAGTGTTGGGGCTTTTTGATTTTTTATGTTTTGCATTGCCATGGCATGTATAAGAGAATGACAATTAAATTAAGCAGGAAAAAGTTAGATAACCTTGCCAAAGGAAAGATTAAATTTGTCTATATGAAAGCAGTAGAATGTGCAACAATCTCAGGAAACTCACACATTATCCCACTAAAAATTTGATGATGTAAGTCAGTAAGTGCATGCTGTTCGAAGATGTTATTTAAAGGATAAAATCCAATAAAGCAGGATCGATCATCGTTGTCTAGATACGCAAAATCTGAATTGATCTTGAAAGGCATTAGCGGCATAGTACTACCAGGTGAGTGTATTGGTTGTTGATGAACCTTACCATGTAGCTTGTGCTCCCAACAGCTTTTGTCACCATAACATATTGGATGGGAGGACTCAAACCAGCCAGTAGCTGGAAACTTCTTCCACACCTTAAATGTTCTCCTATTTACCATGGAGCTTGTGCAATTTTGATGAACCTCAGGTCTGCAACAACACTTTGGCGCGGTCATCATGTTCTCATTTGTTTATAGCATGAAATTTTGGTGGCTACCACCTGCCTTTATGGCCTGGATCAAATATATCTCCATAAGCCATCACACATACAAGCTATTGCTGTGTTCGCAGCAGAAACCCGACGATACATACTCATGTGCTCCCAATACTTCATGTTTGGTGGGAAATTTCCCAAGCATGTGGGTCTTAATGAACAAGCCGTCTCTGTCATTGCGATGGTGTTAATGAACAAGCACGAAAAACAATTCAATGAAAAGTTAGCTACTTGATCCGGTACACCATTCACCGCTCTTTTCATATTACACACTTTAATACCCAAAAACAGACCACACAATCTTCTTGCTTCTTCCATGAGGTTTTGAATCTTCCATAGAGGTGCTTCATTCAGGCTCCTCACGATGGTTTTGGGTAAGATTTGGCCGACTAAATCTGAATTATTTTGAAAAAGTCACTAAAAGCCAATTTTTTAATAGTCCTTCGTCAGGTTCCTCATTCTGGTTTTGGGTAAGATTTGGCGACTAAATCTGAATTATTTTGAAAAAGTCACTAAAAGCCAATTTTTAATAGTATTTAAATATTTTTGATGTTTATGAAAATTGGTTTTTAGTGACATTTTTCAAAATAATTCAAATTTAGTTTGTCAATTCTTGAAAATTAAGAATTAGTAATACTTTTTTTAAAGAATTGAGATTCAAGATCATTTTACTATTCATGAAAAATTTCTTTCAAAAATACCCTTAAAAAAGACTTGCAAACCTCACTTGTACATAAACGAGTGAAAAAGTTTTTAAAGTCTTTTGAGGGCATTGTTGAAAGAAAGTTTCTACACTAAATCTCAATTATTTAAAAAAAGTATCATTAAATTCCAATTTTCAATAATTAGCCGGCTGAATCTGAATTATTTTGAAAAAATATCACTAAAAACCAATTTCCCCTTTATATTTTACTGTTGTGTTTACATGTGTATGGTTGATGGACTGATTTTAAAATTTTGTCTGCTATTTGTGATTTTCTGTCACCCGGGTGGGTTGCCACTTGCCAGGGTCAAAAATTTGATAACTCGCAGTCATCAGTTTACTAAGCTACAGAGTCAGAACTGAAAACCATGTAACGTCAATACATGTATTGTAAATTGAGACGAAAAACATTGGAGACAGACGCAAGTTCAGGAAAAAACCCAAGAACCAAGATCTCATGAATCATCGGAAGAAGGAAAGGATAATTCTGTATCTCATTAGTATGTTTCTCTATGTTACATTATTAGTTACTGCAAAGAAAAAAAGGGGGAAAAAAAGAAAACCGGAGAGGGTTCTCACTATTTGCTAGTTACCCCCAACCCTCATGAGAGCCATGTATGCTACAAGCTGTAACCCACGAGCATTAACGCCAAGGCAACAATGCAGATGGCTTGATCATTAAGACCCACTAGTCTTACCGTTGGGAAATATCCCACCAAAGAAGAAGTATCGGGAGATGTCGATGGGTCGTTTGTTTTGAGACCCAAGCAATAGCTTGTATGTGTGATGGCTTATAGACATATCTGATCCATGCTATAAACGCAGGTACATGTTGAACGTAGTAGCCAGCAGCAAGAAGAAATGTGAGCGTGATGACAGAGCCAAGTGTAGTAGCAGACTTCAGATTCATCACCATTGCTCCAAGAGCAAGCCCCAAAACTTGGGAGACCAGTACATCAAATAGAATAACACACAAGGTGCGGAAGAAGTTTCCAGCTACTGGTTTGAGTCCTGCCATCCAATATGTTATAGTGACAAAACCTGTTGGGAGGACAAGCTCCATGGCCATGAAGTAGGATGAGAGCCTATACATTCCAGAAGCTCTTTCCTTGGCAAGCATCGACGGAAAAGTGAAAATTGACTGGTAGAGAGGGAAGGAGCCCCAAAATCCAGAGCAAAAGAAGAGAAGCCCAATCTGCGAGTGGAGAACAAATCAGAATATAAAATTCTTAAAGACACATTAACATGATGATTTGATAACACAATGCAAAATGGTATCCTTACCTGATCTTGTAATCGCTCGGTACTAGACTGCCACCATAGCAATCCTGAAAGAACCGCAACAACCACGACCTGAACAATCTTCAGTCCAGAAATGACTCATGTCTCCTTTCTTTCAGTCCCCTTCTTAATAACACAGAGAATTGTTGAACCCAATCGTGCTCCATCGGCAAAAATTCTTATTCTCTAAGCCGTCATGAGCATAATTACCATCTCCCTCAAGTTCTGACTTCACTTTTTCAGTTAGGTTGTTCTCATAATAAGAAATCAAAGACTACTTTAAACCTTCTTCGTCCTCCTCGGAATCCTCAGAAAAGACACCTTCACAATACAATCAACATGCAACTTTGTCAAAAAGAGATATGGCTTTGACGATTTGATCTGCTGTACTCATTAACAATAATAATTACAGGTTACAAACAAATTATGCCTCCCTAACCAAATGAGGATCTCTCTTATTGGCATGAGTCTACTACAGTAAACAATGTTTCTTAAATTTAAGATGTCAATCATGATAGTAAATTAGTTCTAACATACCGTTTGCAAGATCCAATAAAAAATCCGAAGGGGTCATTGCAACTGATGGTGCATATATATCCAATGCTGGCAAAATAATTCATAGCAGCTGCTCCCTTACCAAAGTACAGAGGATTCCTTCTGACAAAAGCAATACCTTATAGAACATGTAAAATAGCTTACTCGAAGGCTGGTGTATAGTCATGACTATTGTCCGCAATACCTTATACAACATGTAAAATAGCTTACTCGAAGGCTGGTGTATAGTCATGACTATTGTCCGTCCAGCTTTCGCTAATTCCGATAAGGTTGATAAAATTGCCCTCCTATAACGCCGTTCTTGCAGTTCGTTAGACCGAGCTGGCGTTATCACGGCTTCTATATGCGTGATTTTATCTTGTTTTGTGAGACGGTTTGGTAAGCGAAGAAGTGTTGTGAGTACTAATGCTTTAGTGACAGTGAGGTGTAGATAGAGTGTTAAAGGATGTATTAAATATATAAAGTTCACTCCTTACAATTAGGGTTGGCAATGGGTCGGATATATATCCGAATTTGACCTAAATCCGATCCGAAATTAGCGAATTCGGATATAAGATTTAGATCCGTGGTTCGAATCTAGAAAAATTCGGATTCAAATATGCATATACATATATCTAATCCAAATAGGATCTGACTAAAATCATATATATCCTATACATAAACCTAGAGCAAATATTGGTAAACCGTAGACCATTTATAAACCACAGTTAAACCATCATAACTAAAACCAAAAACCTTTGGAGAACGATTTGCCCTAAATCTAAACTTTCTCTCTTCTTTGCCGCTGCCTCCCTCCTGCGACTGCCTTGCTGGTCTTCTCCGTTCGTCAACAACGACCTTCATTTTCTACAACTGTGTTGTTTGCCTCACAAAAGTCTTCTGCCAGTTTGCATTGCGATTGCCAGATAGTTTCTTCGAGATCAGAATGTAAGATAGGAGGAATCTAGAACTTATTAGAGACGGGGTGCTCTCTTTTTAGAGCAAATTTTTGATTTGGTTGCGTTTTGCTTTATTGATTTTGATCGGATAGGGATTATGGTTTAATATTTGATTGTATGGGCTGCGAATGTTGGTTATATTCTTTTTTTTGTCAGGTTCTATAAAGGTTTGATGCATATCAAAT
The DNA here is from genome assembly GCA_947561395.2 of Buxus sempervirens. NCBI lineage: Eukaryota > Viridiplantae > Streptophyta > Magnoliopsida > Buxales > Buxaceae > Buxus > Buxus sempervirens. The sequence continues at coordinate 12,445,646 of OX387191.1, read as the reverse complement.
CCGATCTTGCGGATCTTCATTGTTGAATTGTTAAAAGTTTGTGTTTTTCTTTTAATCCTTATTGAATATCCAAATTCGAATTCGAATACAGATTCAATCGGTTGATGATCCGTCGGATATCTGTCTGAATTCAAATTCGACTGCTTGTTTATCGGTTCGAATACGGATCAAGGTAGATTTGAGCCATATTCGACCGATTGCCACCCCTACTTACTATTAGCTTTAATTTTTAGTAGGAAGGGAAATCTGGAAAAAAGAAAGTCATGAAGGACACCACGTACCTCCGTCTCAGTCAATTTTGGAACGAAGCGTATGAGTTTCAAGTCCTTCCGGCCTTTTATAGGCGTTTAGGTAAGTGAAGTCAACCCAAAACCTAACTGAATTAAAACCGTTAATTTCAAACTGGAAACCAGACCAATTAAAATGAGAATCTCAAACCAAACCGAATCTTAAACTCGGTTTGGTTCTGGTTCAATAAGATTTAAGATTATTTAATCGACCTCATCTATGGGATTTGAGTCCCAAAACATGGAAAACTCGGTTTGGTTCTGGTTCAATAAGATTTAAGATTATTTAATCGACCTCATCTATGGGATTTGAGTCCCAAAACATGGAGCAGTCATGAGCTAACGGACTCTGTGCATTGAATGGTCTAATCCCAGTTAATAGACAAAGTATGATTTAAGGCCAGTTGATCTTAGCCACAAATAAGTTGTTCATGTCCACAGACAATAACGTGGACCGAGCCCAAACGAACCCAGGCCGAATTGGGCTCGCTCATCCAAATCCAAAAAGGCTTAATAGTTCATATGGGGGCCCCATGCTTTTATAGCAATCGGCTGAGAAATAAACTGTTTCCCACCCAGCCGATGTGGGACTTAAGTACGAGGGGATTAGTTGCACCCCCACTTTGTACTAAGATGTTAGCTCACCTCATATTTTTAATATGAATATTCTAGATATAAATATTTTATTGATATATAAGGTTTGCCTTATTTATTACCAATGAAGTGTTTCGCAAGCATATCAAGTTATGTAATCAAGGATGTGACACATATATACATATATATGTATATAGTAATTTATAAATAGACAAGTGAAGGCCGAGTGAGAATTTTTTCTAACTCTGAGGCTTGCTTTATCATTGTGTGATTCGGTATTATCCATTGTATCTTCATCCCATTTTAACCATTTACAAATGCTTCTTGGACATGAAGTTTTCTCGAAATATTTTTTGAAGGGCGTATACTTATCCTTTCTGGAAAAAGAAATATATTTTGGCTTGCTTGTACAGTCTTACCTGAGTAGATGCTACGTAGCAGATAATGAAATGCAATGGATGCCGTCCAATGAAGTTCTACTAAACTAAATAAATAAAAATAATTCCAATTTCATAAAACAAAAATATTTTAATCAATATTTTAAAAGAATATTAAATTAAGAGAATTTTAACATAAAACAAATGAACTAATAAATCAATATATACATATATGTGTGCGTGCGTTCATGTGCCTTCGTGTGCGTGCATTCCAATAGAATTGAATGTCAATTCAATTTATACAAGAAACATAAATGACAAATATACTATTGATATTTTATTTTTTTTAACAACTACTATGTGTAAAGTATGTGCATAATGAATAAATATGTATGGTAAATTCAATTGGTACATAGGTTATAATTAGGGTTATTTTAAATAAGTTAATTCAAGGTTAGCTACATATCTTAATTCTTAACCCATTCAATCGATAGATAATTATTAGTTAAGATGCATAGTAATATTATTGCTAATTTTTCTATTACCCTACAAGTAAAATATAATAAAATAAATTATTTACCTTTTGATCACTAAACATTTAGTTTACTCCAATATCTCAATTAAGTACTGCGTAAAAGGCAAACAAAAATCAAATAAGATTTACAATAATTCATTAAAGAAAAACAAAATTAAATAAAAATTAAATCAAGAGATAGTGAATATAACTTTTATGGAATTTTATTTACTTACTACTGATAACAGATTTACTTATTTCACTAATGAGATGCATATTATAGAGGAATCGAAATTAGCAAAAATGGTGGTGGTGAAGGTTGTAGGAATAACAATTATTTTAAGCCATATATTTATAAGTTTGAATCATGTAAATAATTTTTTAAGATCATTCATAATTTGTTAGTATCATTCAAAATAAAAAATGTGTGACATGTATACATAACAATCTCACCTTGTTTTAGAATGAAAAAAATAAAGATCAACTATTCACAAAAAAAAAATTTTTGCATTGTGAAACTATGCGTCTTTCGATAAAGCTGCATATTTTCAAGCTAACTTTTAAGAATATAATTATTAAAGTTTATATTTTGAATTATTAAAATTTTTATTTTAAAATTATAAGAACATATTTAAGATAATTAAGAAGGAATTGGAATCCAATCTAATATACATCAAATATAAATAAATTAATCCTATAAAAAATTCGAAAATAAAATTGACTTCACTAAAATATATTAAACGTAATAATAATTTTAAATTATTAAAAATATCAAAGCTCCGTCTTTCATGCGTTATATTATATGGCCTTAATTCTCATATTAAATATACTAATTATATTAATATATTATATTAACATATTATAATAATATATTATCAAAATTATTTTTATTATTATTTTAATTATAATATTATTTATTAATTGTTTTGATAATTATTAGTAAAATATTTAATCTATCAATTATATTAATATGAAACTTTAATATTTATTAATTATTTCAATAACTAATATACTTAATTAATTAAAATAAGTATTTTGATAATTATTAATATATATTAATAATTAAATTATATTCTATTTGATTAATTTTATTATTATTTCAAGATCTCACGTACTTTGAGATAATGTCGGTGGCTATTTACATCCAAATAATTCACCATCTAAAAAAAGTGAGCAACATGATTTGATAGTTATGATGTGTTAGTCATATAGGATTCAGTAATACTTTGTACCAAGATGTGCGCTCACCCCATATTTTTAATATGAAATTTTTGATATGAAGTTGGAGTGGAGTTATAGAAAGATTGGTAGAGATTTTCATATGGTGTATTATTTTAAATCATGCTTGATAATTGTTCCCATCATTTCCGGCTCTAGGTCGCGGGTATGTGCGGGCATGCCAGCATCTATGCCAATGCAACAAGTTGGAAACTTTGACCCCAACATCGATCGTACACAGATTGCAGTTCAGATACAACCTAGCCACCTTTAGATGAAAAGACTTCTAATCTAGTGATTGTTGGGAAAATTGGGGTTTGTTCTCCAAGGTTCTTTAACCTAATTTATGGTAATGAAATGGTCATGGGCCATAGCCAATGGCGGCCGGCCACATTAGTGGTGGCCGTTTTGATAGTGAAAGTGTAGACATGGTGGGCTGTGTGGGACGACAGCCGGCCATTTGATGTAAAATAAATGACGGCAAAGTTGGTGTTGGCCATTTGATGTATAATAGTAGGAATTGCAAGCCATGTGGGGTGACGGCCACTCCAAAGACAAGTAGGAATAAAAAGAGATAAAACATAAAAAAAAAAGGAAACCAATAATATCTCGATACCTACCGCCTGTTTCCCTATACTCCGTTGTAGCCGTAATCGGAGTATAGAAAAAAAAGATCGAAGGCCACCTTAATGTCATCGGTTCTTGTATGCGCATAGGGACTGTCCTTATCCTTGATCACGATGAGCAAGGAAGGCTATTGCTAGCATTGGTTGAAGGAGTATGGAAGACCGTGCCTAGCCATGATCAGAGTAAGGAGGATCTTCATTGGCCTTCATCATGAGAAGTAAGGAGGATCCCAATGTGTTGTTGCGATAGGAAGCAACAAGGGAGGATAGGTTACTTCATGCTATGATGATAGTATGGCAGTAAGGAGGTTTGAGGAGACCAGGATAGCTAAGTTGTGTTGTGTTGATTGAAAGATCCCTTTTCCTTGCCTTCAAGCCCCTTTTTATATTCTTCTTTCTTGATTAGCAAATTTTTTAACCAAACCCACTCTCTTAATTGGTTAGGTAGCTGGGACCCTGTTAGCACCTCATTTTTGCACCCCCAAAAGTGCAGAAAATGAAAACTTTAACTGAAAAGTCAAACCCTGGGGGCGAAAATTTGACTTTTTTATCTGGTGCAAATTGACCACCATACTTCTTCCCATTGAAAAGGAAATTCCGGCGCGACTCCAACGCAACCGAGTTTGCTCAAATTGGAGTTCGGATGAAGAAGTTATGAGTTGGTCAAACTTAAGGGGAGCAGAAATCACCTTTTTGCTCGAAGCAAATTTAGCTGCCCAACTTGCTCCTAGAAGATAGAGAATCCTAACAGGATCCCTACACAACTGAGTTTGTCAGAATCGGAGTCCCGAATAGGAAGTTATGAGCAAAACTGTCTTCCGGGCGAGCAGAAATTGGATTTCTGCTAAGAATCAAAATTAGCTGCCAAACTCTAGCTCAGCAGATATGAAATTCCAAGCTGATTCCAACGCCACTGAGTTTGCTAAAATCGAACATCATATGAAGAAGTTATGGCAATTCAAAGTTTCAGGAAAACTGCCCGTGTGGCGAAAAAGCAGAAAATGACAAAACAAATAAAAATCAGGATTAAAATAATAATTTTCTGAAAATATCTTGATTTAGATAATTAAAATAAATCAAAAACAAAAAAAATCGGATAAAAATCTGGAATTAAACCAAATTGGAGATTGGTTTGAAATCGCAAATTTTAAAAACGTGTGCGTCCGCATGATAAGTGCGGACAGGCCTTGTCCGCACTTATAATGCAGATCCGCATCGCCAGCTATCGCTAGCTGGTGACCGCTGGCAGATTCGTGCGGATTTGCAAACATGGGCGGCCGTCTGCATTTCAAATGCAGATCAGGCCAATCCACACTTGAAGTGCGCTTCAGACCAAACCGCACTTCAAGTGCAGTTTCGGAGTTTTTGTCTATAAATAGGACCCAGTAACCATTATTTGCAAGGCCTCTTTCCCTGTCGACCCCCTACTTCTCTGGTGATCTACTGGCTTCTTAACCCCTCCTTGCTCATCCAAATCTCTTTGTAATCCCTGTTTTGCCCTTGAAAGCACCCTTTTTCATCTCTTTCTCTCTTCTAACCCTTTGAAAAACCAGAAAGTGACCATTTTGGAGCCAAGGGAAGCTCTGAAGTACTGTCCACATCAACCGGAGGACCACAACACTTCAAAAAAAGGAGAAGTAATAGCAAGGTAAGCTCCTTACCAACTTTGTATTCGACATATGTTTTAATCAAATTTTGTTGATCAAGTTTATTTTTAATTGTTTTGGATCTCTATCTTCTTACTTTGTTATAACCTTTTTGTCTCCTTTTGCATGTTATGGGAGTCCCCATGGTAAAGGGGACTCCATATGAAAGGATGAGAGGAGGAGGGTCTTTGTTCAATATGGCAAGTTCTATGTAGATGTTCTTTTAGATCACTTTTTATTATTGCTGATTCGCCATCTTTAAAGAGGGATTTGTCCTCTTTGTTTCATCTAATGTATCCCTAATCTCTTATCCCTCTATCCCTTCTATTAGCTAATATTAATAATCATTTACTTGTATGTATATGCTTCATGCATATTTCATCCTTTCTTTGAGCATCTAGTATGCATATACAGAAGTATTGTTTATATATACTCATGCATATACTCATATTTTTGTGTTAATGAAAGTAAAGAAATATGGAAGCATGTTTGAGAAGGCATGTTAAGTAGCGAGGGAACACCATCCACCACACACACATATTGAATTTGTGAAGCCATGCTAGATTTTTCTTAGTCATCATTTCATAAATAGTTTCTTTCTAAGATCTTAAGCATATGTTATTTGCATATGTGATTCGTTATTATTTGGTTAGAAGATTGGCTTGAGTAAGTATGTGATGCTTTGATGAATTAAGACTTGACTTGGGTCTTTTTAGACCTTCATGGCACTACCTCAAAGAGAAGGGAGAAAGAGGTCGCATTCATGCTAAATAGGGACCCCTAGAGTCCCTGTTTTGAGCTTTGGTTGAAGGTTTATGGTTAGGAGTTTACCTATATCTGAAAGCCCCATGAAAGGAAGCTTAAAAATAGCCAAAAAAAAGTGGTATTTGAGCTTCTGTAATTGTGCTTTGGAGCCTGCAGAAGTTTTCGAACCTCCCAAGGAAACCAGCGAGCAGATCCCCGATGAAATTACGACCATTTCGGAGCTCAGGCAGAACTGCATACTCAGTGCGGTTCGGGTTTGACCACCTTGCATATGAAGACAGACCTGAACAGCATTCGTTCTGCGGTTTTGCCCAGTCCACACTGCATGTGCGGTCAGGTTTGGTAAATAATAAAAAATCATTTTTCTTGGACCCGGTTGGATTCGATCCAGCCCATTTTCAATACAAACTAAACCAATTGGGTTTTTGGGTCAACCCAAACCCTTTTTGAGACTTGGTCCCACCAAAGCATTATGGGCCTTCCAACGGAGCCCACACCCAATTCGGCTCATACCAAGGTCCATTTAATAATGGCCCCTAGGCCACTTTATTAATTGCCCGTGGGCCACACTCAAGCCCAATGGGCCTTAAAAGCCTTAACTCACTAATTGTTGTAAATATAATTAAACCCTAAACCAAACAACTAAATCCAACAACATGTTACTGTGAGACATGGGAAAAAATCACCGGAAGATGATCGTCCCTCCGTCAACACACGGGCTCAACGCAAAAATTGGGAGAGTCGCCACCATTCATGATTTTGGGGTGAGAATGGACACCAAAGAGTTCAAAAGTAGGCAAAAATAGCCAAAAGACAAATTCTAGGATAAAAATAACCCTACTTGAAAATCAAGTCCAGAGATGGGTAAGGGGATTAGATTATGAACGGGGGAAGGTGTTAGGCACCCCCATTCATCCACACGAAGTGGTTGCCAAGTGTATATTCATGCAAAAACAAAGTAAGAAAGCTTGCTAAATATCATGAAAAAGCCTTGAAAAAGGAACAATGTATGATATTTCCACATGAGGATCTAAATGGATTTTAGATCCTCTCTTATGTCAATATCACTTCTGGAACATTAAAGAGGTGGAAATCAAAGCACAAGTTGCTCAAAACCAAGTTAAATCAAATCCGGGAAGTTTGGTAAAAAGTATGCCATTTGCCTTGAAATCATTCAAATCCAATTCTGAATTGAACCAAACTAAATCCATTTGAAAGATTAGGGTAAATAAGAGTCTCATGCAAAATTTCACTTCATTCCGATGAAAAATCTAGGAGTTATGCTCCTTTGAAGTTGCTGCTGGGGAGTTTTAAAAGTGGTAAGTGGGCAACTTTGGAAAATTGTCTAGAAAAATCCACTACATAAAAATCCACGAAATTTGGTGTGATTGAAGTCTGTATGGCCATCTTTCAACAGAAACTAGCCTCATACAAAAATCCCTTCGGATGTGCCTTGGGTGGTCTCCCGAACAGGCCCCGAAGATCACAGATTTACCCAGAAAAATGCAAATGAGCAGTTCTGAGTAAATCGGCTACCAATAATGCAAATGAAATCAAAAAATTATGAAACCAACTGGATTTGAAAATAGACTCATAAAGGAGTACCCAGAAATAAAAATCACTCAAATCGGACTTAAAACGAACACATGGCGGTCCGTCGAAGTGACAAGTTCTGTACTTGGACCTGAACTGTCCACTTAACTTCGACAGAGAAGTGTCAAAAATCGGCTAGATATAAATTCATAAAATTTGGTGGACATAAACTAGACAGCCTCACCTTTCCCATGGTTCTAGAATCGCCCCAAAATTCATCCGGATGATGAAGTTACGGACGTCTGAAGTAAGGGTACAGGTGCTGTCAAGCTAAGCCACTTTTGAAGAAAACCAAATCCGAAAATTGACAAAAAGTGTGTGATTCGTGTGAGATGAATCCAAAACCTTTGAAAAACATTTAAAAACACTCCAGAATTTGATTGAGGTCATTTATTTGAGCTTTATCACAATAAATGCAATAAACCCCAAATATGAGCCTATCCCGCCAAAATAGTGATATGTGTGCAAAAGTGAAAAAAACCAAGCAAGATCCATACACATGCATATAGATTCAACAAAATAGGTTCTAGCATAGCCTAGGGTTCCGTTCCATTATCGTTTCCCTCTGTTCTCTTTAAGATAATCAAGGGTACTTTGAATATGGAACGGTTTACAATCAATCAAAAAGGCCTTATGCTACATAGGTTCTAGCACTAGGGTCAATCCCCAGTCTCGTTTCTCCTAGATCCGCCTTCACGTTTTACGGCTAGGGGAGTCTTGAGATACTTTGAGCCGGGGAAGGATTTCCACAAATACAAACAAGGCTTTACACTACAGAAAGGTAGAAGAAGAGATCTAGATCTAGGAATGTAAAGACAGAAAATAAAAAGAAAAGTTGAGGCTTACCTGAATTCTGGAGGCGATTCCACAGCGGTTTTCTTCTGCTCTTGGAGTTCTTCTTTGCGAGAATTCAAAACAAGAGTTGTGTGCCATTTGCTCAAGGAGGAGGCTCCTATTTATAGGCAAGGGCTAAGGTCATTGGTAGACACAAATTAATGTCTAGAACCCCTCCAACCTAAACCCTAAGGTTATTTCCGCGATTTCCCCTCATTTAATGAGGGACATGATGGTAAAAGTGAAAAGCTCTCGGAAAACCCTAATTTTGAGCAAACTTAAGGTATCCGGTATATCAGACCGGATAACAAAGGGCCTTAAGGTATCCGGTACATGGTACCGGATACGCTAAGGCTCACATGTATCCGGTATGAGTATCCGGATACGGGAAGGGGTACTTGTATCCGGATTGAGTATCCGGATACAGGTAAAAGTTTATTTTCTTCAAATTCTGTGCTGGCTTTCCAGGAGATAATGATTTTTGATGATTGTTTGTGCAATTTGGGGTGTCTACAGTTACCTAATAACCCTGATGGGCCTTGGGCTCAAATGAAGCCCAACTTGGTGACCAATGGGCCTTCCAAACAAGACCCATGACCGACCCACTTAACCAAAAGGATAAAAAGATAAAATCAATTTAAGGGGACCCATACCTTCAACAGTCCCCACTAGACCAAACAAGATACATGATGGAATAGGGAATGGTGAAACTAAGTTGACTCAAATCAGGGAGACCCGAGGGACCCATCAAACCGACGGGGCAGGCCGGGGTGTTTTCGGACTTCCCCGGACATAACCAAGAATTTACCCGAATCTCTAAAAAACTGCAGACCAGAAGAATTAGACCCGGTTAGGCACCATTGTGTCTGCCTGCACCTCTCAGGCAGTGGCAACTCCAAATGTCCTGAGGTACACACTCCGCATGCACTTCGTCGTGCGAAAATAGGTGTGCACAAACCCCACTTTGCATAATTAGTTAATAACTTCCCCAACTAAATCCACTTGTATAATTGGTTGGAAGGTTTCCACTTTGCATAAGCAGTTAATAGCTTCTTATCGAGTGTAAAAAATAATTTTTTGAACACTAAAAAAAAAAAATAAAGAAAGATGATGTAGCAACACCTTATAAAGCAGCACTTATATAAAAATGCTATTACAAATGCCTTAATAAGGTATTTCATTTGCAGAAAATAATGCATTATAGTATTTTATATAAAAATGCCGTTATAAAACAAATTATTACGGAATCTATATAAAATGCCGCTATAAATTAAATAATTTATTATGGCATTTTATAGACAAATGGCATTATAAAAATTTTTTATTAAATACTTATTATAACATTTTAGAGAAAAAATGCTGCTATAAAATAAAGTATTGAAATGCCATATTAAGGCATTTGTAACAACACTTCTATATTAAGTGCTGTTATATTAAGTGTTGCTATGTCACCATTTTTTTTTTTTTTTATAGTATAATTTTATTGAGATTGTTGTAGGATTTTTCCAAGACTTTTTATTTGGGCATTTCACATTTATTGTGAATATTTTATTGATTGTGTTATTTATTACCAATGAAGTGTTTCGCAAGTATCCCAGGATATGTAATCGTGTATATATATATATATATATATATATATATATATATATATATATAATTTATATATATTAATTTAAATATACACACATATAGCCCGGGGTGAGAATTTTTCTAACTCTGACGCTTTCTGGAAATATTTTTTTAGGGCTTATACTAGTATTTTTTTGGTAAAAGAAATATATTTGGGCTTGCTTGTTACTGTCTTACTCGAGTAGCTAGGTGGCAGATAGTGAAATGCAATGGATGTCGTCCAATGAAGCTTCCTAGAAATGTAAATGTGCGTTTGGCTCCCGTGGCCCAGCTGGGACTCTTTCTTTCACCCTTAATTATCTACAAATAGACTCCACTCCAGAAATTAACTAGAATAAAATTGCAGTTCCCTTTAGCCTTCCTTTGTGTACTGTGTGTTAATGGGGAACCTCAAATCGATCATCACTTGTATTTTCATCTTCTTCTTCAACTTACCATCTGCATGTTATGAATGTTTTGAGGTAAAACCATTGATGTCGCCGAAGCATCAAGAAGGGTGCAAGTGCCACTGTTCCTCCGAAATTGGGCCGGGTAGGACACATGGCGATGTTGATGATATATCTCTGCGTAGGCGTGCCAGTATCAATTGATACAAAGATTTCGGGTCGAATCTTGACCCCAGGCACATGTTCCGAATATAAACCGAAGTCGGTTTAGCCGTACTGCAAGTCACCTGTAATAAAACCGGTCAGGCGATAGAATGAAAACTAGGGGTTCGGTCTTCGTTTGGGTTCTTATACGTGTTTGAAAATCAAAGTAGTCAATGGCGTAGCACTTTATTATAAAATCGGCCAATGAAACACGACCGTAGATTACAACAAACAATCCTCAAAAGTAATGCAAAAAGGAAATAAAAACAAAAAGAAAACAAACTGAGTTCGTAGGACCGGCCTATCCTGACCTTGTAGCCGTGATCAGAGTACAAGGGCAAAAGGAAGGGGACGGCTGCTAACAAAGTTGATTCGGGGGTTCACCTAGGATTACTATTTCGCCGAAAGTCCGTAAGTCACCTGGCTTGATCGAAGTCGGTCTCAGGACCGGCTGCTCGGAATCCTGTAGCCGTAATCGGAGTACAGAATCGCAAGTCAGGGGCGGCCTCAACCAATTTGCCAGTGACAGGGTTCTGATGTTAATCGGAGTAAACAGGGGCCTAGAGTGTCACTACGACTGGAAGCAGTAACAGAAGTCCTAAATTATCCTTCTTGCTACAGCTTGGGTGTAGGAGATTGGATAGTGATCAAAGATGATCGAGTTATAATCATAATAACCGGTTGCAGTTGAGTGGAGGTTGTCCTCGAGCTCTTCGAATTTGTGCCTTTTATAGCCACTCACTAACGGTTGCTCAACGTCCCACTCTTGCACGATCTTCATGGAGCTTATCCCCAAGGGCGGCTCAAAGGGGTAGGCAAGTGAGGCTACTGCCTAAGGCCCCCAAAGTAGGAAGGCCCCATTTTTTAAATATGCTTTTCTTAAGTGTCTGTTTTGTTTTCTTAAACAATAAGCCGTTAAGGCCCACAAGCTATTTCGTTTTCCATTTTTAACGTTTTTTTGGTTTTTTAGAAAGTTTTTCAAACGTTAAGGCCCCCAACTATGAGGGCCTCACACGTGGTTTACCCCTTTTATTAATGTTAAGAGTTAAGAGAGGTTTAGTCCCTTTTTAGCAACTCATGGAAACCTCTCTCTCTCTCTCTCTCTCTCTCTCTCTCTCTCTCTCTCTCTCTCTCTCTCTTGTTTTTTAGAAAGGAAAAAGGGGCTTAGGGTTTCTATGTTTTATGAAAAACAAAACACTCATCTTCTCACACCCATGTTCTCTTCTCTTTTTGCTTTTAAAATCAAAGAGTGACATTGCTAATCTTCCCTTCTTATTTCTTCTGAAATCAAAGAATGAGTGAGGGACATTGCTATTGAGTTTGCTTTTGGACTCGTATTCGAGTGCACGTTACCGACTTATCGGAAGAGGTCTCCGACCATTGATGAGGCAAAGTACCAAGAGGGGGCACTAATCGCTTTAAGCACAAAAGATTGAAATCCTTGTCTCAATTTCAAATTGATAAGTTCTTCTTCTTGCACATATTAGATTTCATTATTTGTTGTTTTCAATTTCTTTTTTCTATCTATCGTAAGTGCGATTATTATTTCGTTTGATCTTGTTATTCATTTGATTTCCATCACTAGTTAGAAAATATTTTATATTCTTCTATTTACTGTTTGTTTTTAATATTTGAGATGACGGGTAGAAAATATGTATCTAAGCATGAAAAACTTAAGAAAAAAAGGAAAATAAAAAATTTAGTAAAATCTCAAAAAGGGGCCTTGAACAAATACTTTGTTGATAAAAGTGAACAAAATTCAAATCAAGAGGTAATTGGTGAAGAGCCAAGTATTAGGGGGGACTTAGACAGTAATGTTGACATGACTCAAGGGGAGAACTTAGAAAATAATGTTGATGTGATACAAAAAAAATGAAATTGAGGAACAAATTATTGAGGAGACACTTGTAGACAATCCAAATGATCAATATTGTCATGTCAATAATATATCAATGGAGCTAGGGAAAGGATGAGATTTTAAATTGTTGTGATCCTGGACATTGGAAGGAAATTGATATAAAGTTACGAGATATATTAGTAGAGAAAGGTCCAATTAAAATTGATGATATTGAGTTTCCAAAGGATGAAAATAATAAACATTTTTCAAAAGAATATTATATTCGTAGACTACCAAATGAGGAAAAGCAAGATAGAAGATGGTTAGTGTATTCAATCGATAAAGAAAGAGTATTTTGTTTTCGTTGTAAATTATTTAGCTCAAAATATAGTACAAGTCAGTTAGTTAATGAAGGAAATAGAGATTGGAAAAATCTTAGAAAAAAGCTCAAGTCACACAAAATATCTAACGAGTATATTATCAATATGACTAGATGGATTGACTTAGAAAAGAGATTATCAAAAAATGAGACAATTGATAAAAGTGTCCAAGATCGAATTAGTAAGGAGAAAGAACATTAGGAAAAAGTTCTTGTTAGAATCATTGATGTGGTGAAGACATTAGCTAGAAACAATCTTGCATTTCGAGGAAAGAAAGAAAAATTATTTGAAGATAATAATGAGAACTTTTTAGGTTTGATAAAGATGATAGCAGAGTTTGACCCTATAATGCAAGAACATATTAGATGTATTCAAGTGCATGATATTCATAATCATTATTTGGGACATAACATACAAAATGAGTTGATCTTGTTGTTAGCCAATGAAGTCAAAAATATGTTCATCAAGAAAATCAAAAGAGCTAAGTATTACTTAGTTATTCTTGATTGTACTCCTGATGCAAGCCATCAAGAACAAATGACCACTATATTACGATGTGTTGATACTTCTGTATGTCTAATAAAGATTAATGAGCACTTTTTAGAATTTTTGATGGTAGGTAACACATCGAGGAAGGGACTTTTTGATGAACTTTTGAGTATACTAAAAAAACATGATCTTGATTTGGATGATGTTAGAGGACAAGGATATACTAATGGATCTAATGAAAGGTAACAAACAAGGTGTGCAAAAGAGGCTTTTAGATTTGAATCCTAGAGCATTTTATACTCCTTGTAGCTGCCATAGTTTGAATTTAGTTCTTTGCGATATGACTAATTCATGCATAAAAGCAATATCATTTTTTGGTGTCGTACAACGTATATATTCTTTATTTGCTTCTTCAACAAAAAGATGGAAAATTTTATTAGATTATGTTATTTTGACTCCCAAGCCTTTGTCCCAAACACGTTGGGAAAGTCATATTGAAAGTGTTAAAGCTCTAAAATTTCAAGCCCCAAAAATTAGGGATGCTTTACTAAAATTAGCAGAAGTTGGTGAAGATCCTAAAACAAGGAGTGAAGCTAAACGCTTGGCAACCTATGAAATGGAAAACTTTGAATTTTTATTGGGAATGAATATTTGGTATGATATATTGTTTGTTGTAAATTCAGTTAGTAAGAGTTTATAACTTGAAAATATGCGTATAGATCTTGCTATGGATAAATTAAAGGGACTTATTTCTTATTTCAAAAATTTTAGAGAAAATGGTTTCAATTATGCTTTAGATTTTTCTAAACAAGTTGCACTGGAAATGGAAATAGAACCAACATTTTGTAAAAAGCGTATCATTCATCGAAAAAAGCAATTTGATTAAAAAGATGAAAATGTTAATGAGATTATGAAATCTACAGAGGAATCTTTCAAAATTGATTATTTCTATTACATAGTAGATCATGCAATATCTTCAATGCAGGATAGATTTGAACTATTTTCAAAGTATGATGATATATTTGGTTTTTTATTTGGTCTTGACAGATTAAGTTCTTTTGTTGATTGTGATTTAGAAAAAAAAATGTCTTGATTTTGAAAATTTTCTTAAGCATGACATGCATTCTGATATTGATGGTTTGGATTTATTTTCGGAATTAAAGGTTTTAAAAGAAGTTGCAAAAACAGAAATTGATACTCCAATTGAAATACTTAGTCTAATAAAAGAACTTGATTGTTTTCCCAATTGTTTTATTGCATATAGAATATTACTTACTATACCTGTTACAGTTGCATCAGCAGAAAGAAGTTTTTCAAAACTAAAGATTATAAAAAATTATTTACGAACAACTATGTGTCAAGATAGATTAAGCGGTTTAACAATTTTATCTATTGAAAATGATTTATTGGCTAAGCTTGAATACAAAAGTGTAATTAGTAAGTTTGCATTTAAAAAGGCAAGAAATAAATTTATGGTTTAATACTAATTTTTTCAATTAAAATGCCTCATTTTTATGACATTGCCTAAGGCCCCAAAATATTTAAACGGGTTGGCGGGTTAGAGTAAGTTGGGTTAGGGTTTGGACATTCCAACCCGTTTAATTTCTGGTTGAACCTTGAACGGTTAACCTATTACATCAACCCCACCCGAACCCACAGGAACGGACCCGTTGCCTCCTCTATTTCTTGTTGTGATCCTGTTTTTTGTTAATGGAAATACGTAGTGTTGACCTTTATTTAAAAAAAAAATTTCTTAAAATCGATGGGAACAGTCCCTGGTATCATAATTACAGGCACATCAAAACAATACTAATAGACTACGATTGGAGAGCTGAAGTATCTTTACGAGTGACGTCTTCGATCGACAAAGACATGGGAAAACTGTCAAGCCTATATATAGAGCTAAGTTGTTTTATGAGTAGTGTCTTCAACAAAAATTAGGGTTTACTTAATGGCACTAATGAAGAAAAAGGAAGACCCTCAAACCTTCGTTGACAGCTGAAGTACCTTTAGGAGGGTCTTGAAGACGATGGATATATGAAGCGTCTGACGGCGATGTTGGGAGAGAAGCCAACCTCTTAACTCTTGAGCCTCTAAATCGGGAGTTTCTCTTCATAGAAACTGAAACCACTCGATCACTTTGAGTGACTCTCTTGGGAGGGAGAGGGACGAGATGGAGGGAAGCCGACCTCTAACTCTCTTTGTAGCAGAAGATATGCTCTCCCCGAGAGAGATGTGGGAGGAAGGAGAGAGAAGGCTGACGGAGCGGAAAAGAGAGATAGGCTGCTGTGCGCACCCCCTTTTCGATTTCGGGCTGCACGACGAGGTGCATGTAGAAGTGATGCTCGCCTCGGGACTGGTTTGGTTTTTGGAGTCGCCACTGCCTGAGATGTGCAGGCAGACACAAAAGGGGCACCTATTCGGGCCTAATTATTCTGGTCTGCGGCTTTATTAGAGATCTGAGCAAGTTCTCGGTTACGTCTAGGGAAGCCTGAAGACACCCTAGCCCGCCCCGCCGATTGACAGGTCCCGTGGGTCTCCTTGGTCTGAGTCAACTTAGTTTTCACCCAATTCCTAAGCCAACATGCACACTTATTTGGTCTGGTGGGGACCATTGATGGTGTGGGTCCTCTTTTATTTTGATTTTATCTTTTTATTTAGCGGATTGGGTCGGACCCGGGTCCCGTTGGAAGACCCGTGGGCTGCCATGGTTGGGCCTTGGGCCCAGTTGGGTTATTGGGTAACCCATTTGGTTATTTTATTTATTTACACTTTAGGTTTGGGCTTAGTGGGCTTGGAATGGGCCCATTAGCCAAAGTCAAGTGGCCTTGGGCCCGTTTATTGAAAAACAGGCCTGGTACGGGCCGGTCCGAAGTGGGCTCCACAGTTGGGCCCAGGGTGGTCTTGGTGGGCCCATCTGGGCCCATGGTCCAAATATGGGCTTAAGATAGCCCAAATTGCTTAAGGGACTGGTTCAGGCCAGTTCAGGTCGAATTAGGTTCAACTGGGCCGGAAAATTACATTTTTTATATTATTTTTACATTAGCCCGTATTGTCTATACGGTCCACCGTCGCCCGTAGACGAAATCCGGTTTGCCCCGCCCGTGAAGCAAACACGGTCCAGACTGGACCGTTCTGAGTTTACGGGCACCTCCAGTTTTGCATTTTGGCCGCCGATTCTTCCTGGGATCAGTTCCGTGGCCTCTTTGGAACTTTCTGCAACTTCGGTGATAGTTCTGATGTCTTCAATCACAGCTCATTTGCTTCATTTGGCCTAAAAGGCCTTCTTCTTCTTTCTTCCTCTTTTAACATGAAAACCATCATCTCTTGGGTGGTTCATGATCATCTTTTGGATGGGGGAAGTAGGGAATTACAGGGCATTTATTTAACTTCAAGAAGGATTCAATCCTTCCATGTCAAAGATTGAAGAAAAGAGTTATTCGATTTGTTAATTCAAAATGCTCTTTAGGCACTTTCTTTTCCTTCTTTCTTGTAATGACTAACTCTTTAATATCATCTTCTCATGATACTCAAAACAGCAAGTGAGTTAGTAGCATTAGTAACATAAAAAGGTATTTAAAAGAGACTTAAAAAAGAAATGGAAGATGAAAATATTATACAACCCAACATACTTACAATGTGACTTTTGCTAGTGATGGTTTCTCCGGCGATTTTGGCAGCGCTTCCGCGTCCTCCGGGTTTTCCTAGGATGATTTTGAAAGAGGTTTGTTGAGGTGGAATTGGATGAAGGCTAAAAGAGAGGGATTAAGCATGGTTTAAGTAGGATGGGGGTATTTTGGGGATAAAATTAAGCTTGGGAATGAGAGTGTATTTGGACAGGGTTTTGGACGTGGGAAAGACCAAGAAGGAGAGGGGGGCCAGCAAGAAGGACCAACTTGTTCAAATGAGGGGGGTGGCCTCTCTATTTATAGGCAAAATTTTCGTGCCCGTATTTGAACTACGGGCATGCCTTGCCCGTACTTCAAGTACGGGCGTGCCTTGCCCGTAATTCAAATACGGGCAAAAAACGAATATTTGCAATTATCGCAGATTCTTCCGTACGGGACGCGTGTCCCGCCACGCGTCCTCTTCTAGAAGCTTGCCCGTAGTTGAAGTACGGGCATGCCTCGTCCGTACTTCAAATACAGTCCAGCACGTTTTTAAAATGTTTGGATTTCAAACCTTTATTCAATTTGGTTTATTTAAAGATTTTTATCCGATTTTTTGATTATTTTATTATAAAACGAGATTCTCTTATTAAAATAATATTAAACGATTATTTTTATTTATTTAATTCATCTATTCTGCTTTTTACTGCTGTTTTGCCACATGGGCAGCTTTCTTTGAAATTTCAACTGCCCATAACTTCTCCGTCTGATGTCCGATTTTAGCAAATTTGGTGTCGTTGGAATCAGCTCGGAACATACTATCCACTGGGATCAAATTGGACAGTTGAATTGGACGAGCAAAAAGTCAACTTTCGCTCCCCCAAAAGTTTGACCGGCTCATAACTTCCTCATCCGGACTCCGATTCTGGCAAACTCAGTTGCGTTAGAACCGTGTCGAAATGCTCTTTTTAATGAGAGGAAGTTTGATGGCCAATTCTCTTTGGATCAAAAAGTCAAATTTTGGCCCCCCCAGGGTTTGACTTTTTAATTGAAATTTTCATTTTCTTCATTTTCTGGGGTGCAAAAATCAGGTGTCTACAGCTGCGTTTGGTAATGCTTTTGCTTTTTTGCTTCTAAAAGCAAGAAAGCAAAAAAGCAATTTTATACTTTTTGAAAGCTTTTTTCTTGAAGCAAATGCGTTTGGTAAACTTTTGCTTTGCTTCTAAGAAGTAAAAAAGCATGTTTGGTAATTGCAGTAACATAGAAATTGCTTTTTGCTTCCATAAAAGTATTGTACATAATCGCGTTCGGGTCGGGTCATAATCGGGTTGGACTAAATTAAGGAGGGTTGGAAAACCCCCAACCCAAACCCAACCCGCCAATAAACAGGTTCAACCCGTCAACCCGTTTATTATTATTTTTATTTTTTATTTTTCAAAAAATATTATTAAAATAGGGTTGGGGGGTTAATTGGATCGGGTTGTACCTGGTTCGGGTCAGGTTTTGGGGTTAATCAGGTTGAAGCATGATACTTTTACCATCTTTTTTTTTTTAATCGGGTTATCCGTCGGGTTGGAGGGTCATAATCGGGTTGACCCGATTACTGGCGGGTTGAGGAAACCCCAACCCAATTAATAAACGGGTCAACCCAGCCCATTTATAATCGGGTTGACCCGTCGGGTCGGGTGGCATTTTTTCGGCTCTAGCAATAACAATACGTTGTTGCTTCTTAAGTGAGTATGGAGGCATCATCTTTAATATAGGAATAAAGCAATAGGATATTGAGGGGTTTTGAAAGCAATAAAGCAATTTTATAAAAAAATTGAGAAGCAACGTTTTGTTGCTTTCGGTGAAAAGCAATAAAATTGCTTCTTTGCTTTTAGTAAATTGCTTCTCGTGTGCGTTACCAAACGGTACTTTTGCTTTTAAAAGCAATTTTTTGCTTTCAAAAGCAAAAAAGTACTTCCGAAAAGCATTACCAAACGCAGCCATAGTTACAGACTTCTCATGTTTGGGCTTTTAAAACCGGAATGAGCTAACATGCAACTCGCCCAAGCCCTACCCTAATAATATTCACGGGCATTTAAAAATCAGGTGGTGGGATTAGTCCAAAAGGCCTAAGAATTGGACCTAAGCCCAATATGGCCGGTCTCAAAATTGCGAATGTGTGCTGAACTGAACAAAAGGAGATGAAATCTTTTGCAAATTACCTGCATTGGTTATTGTTTATCCCACGATCAGTATTTTCTTTAAATGGCCTCATACAAATCATCTATAACAATGAAAAACACTGACCATTTGTTGTTTTGCATGGAAGCATCCCACTTCAACAACAGAAAGCAACTCAACCAAGAATTGCATAATCTCCAACAGAAGAGTGATGTTCAATTTTGTCCATGCCGGTGTAAACATTTGTAAAGGAAACTCTTTTTTTATG
This sequence comes from Buxus sempervirens, assembly GCA_947561395.2. Taxonomy (NCBI): domain Eukaryota; kingdom Viridiplantae; phylum Streptophyta; class Magnoliopsida; order Buxales; family Buxaceae; genus Buxus; species Buxus sempervirens. Next base: position 12,426,222 of record OX387191.1, on the reverse strand, counting down.
TGACTTTTTTCTTATCCATACACTACTCGCATTAGAGTTTAAAATGCTCTATTCACGCGTGTGAGTGTGTATATATATATATATGACTCACAAATTGGAGTTGAAAGTTGGAAGGAGAAATTGGTTCTTAGCTATACTACTTAAAAGAAAACCAGATTCAGTCACCTAATTTTTGATAGATGAAAAGAAGAGGTAATTTTTTTAAAATAATTGATAATGAATGTTATTTTACAGTTGGTGTTTGAATAGGCGGATTACGTTGAGAAAGTGATATGCCAGGAAGTGATGTTCTAGAAAGTGAATGTTAATTTTCAAAACTATTTTGATGTACCAGGAAAATGCATGATTATTGATGGAAAGTCCTAATTGTGCTGTTTGGCTAGTCAAAATGAATGGAAATTAAAGGTTATATATTTTCATATTTAACCTTTATTGTATAAATATTTTTGATAAAATAAACAAAAAATGGACTTGTTTTAATACTAGTTTGAGTTATATAATACGAAGTTAAAAATAATTTAACAAGCTACAAATTATAGTGTTGTGGTTTCAAATTTCTTATAACAACAACATAAAACTCTTGAAGAAAAATCAAACCCACCCCATCCTTGCCGCATTCACGTTTGATAACGAAATAAATTTTTTTATTTTATTAAAATGTCATCTCTACACAACCCGTAATAATCAGATACAATTCACGGCAGTGTGGTGTTGACGACAACAAAATAAAGCTCTACTCCATCATGAAAAAATCAAACCCACCCAATCGAAACCCCATATTCAGGTTTGATAACAAATCGAATTTTTTTAATTAAAATGCATCTCAACCCAACGCATAACAAAATGAATTTTTTTTAAACCCCATTCAGCTTGCGGTAGGTTTGAAGGAAGGAAGGAAGGGCATAGAGGGAAGAACACTATATGGCTTTTCTTTTCCAATAAAATCCAATCAATTTCGTTGGAAAGTAAGATCAAGTAAACATGACTGATTTCATTTTCTGCGGGTCCCATGTTTTTTGGCCATCCGAGTGCAAAGTTTTTACTGAAAATTTTTTTCTCAGATAACCTGGACGCAGCAAAATATTTCTTCTAAATTGCCTTGAAAAGACTTGTAAACAATTTGTGTGTTATTATCTTCTAATAGTTTATGTTGTTAAAATGGGATACATTGAGTATTTCCAATTAAAATCATGTGGATCCTTTATATAGACTCCTTATATGGATCCTCCACAATATTGTGTCAGTGCTCCTTGAATGATGTAAATGCAATTTTCTTAAATGCTTTAAGGGGCACATGGCACAAGCTTATGAAGGATCCATGTAAGGAGTCTAGATAAATGATCCATCGGATTTCAACTCAAGTATTTCACTGTTAGTATATTATTATGTGGGTCTCACATAAAGTATTTACAAAAAACGAAAAACACGTTGGATAGCAGAAACCAATGTAGCCCAACATTGTAGACGACAAGTCCATCCCTCTTCCTAAAGGATACTGAAATCCACGAAAAATTTAAGGGTAAATTGGTTTTTAATGATGTTTTTTTGAAATAATTCAAATTCAGTTGATCAAATCTTGGTAATTGATTTTTAGTGATACTTTTTTAAAATAATTGAGAATCAATGTCATTTTACTATTCATAAAATTTTTCTTCCAAAAATGCCCTCAAAAGACTTTGAAAACCTTTTCATTCATTTTGTTATAAATGAGGTTTGCAAGTTTCTTGAGGGCATTTTTGAAAGAAACCCTTAACAAACAGTAAAATTAGAGGTGGCAATGGATCGGGTTCGGGGTCGGGTTAATATATGGGGTTAACAAGCCAAGGCTCAACCCGAACCCGCCCGTTTAATAAACGGGTTGGAATATCCCAACCTTAACCCAACCCGCTCTAACCCGCTTCAACCCACCAACCCATTTAAATAATTTAAATTACTACTAAAAATTAAAAATTTTACTTCATTCTAATATCAAAGTCTATACAAATTATATTTTTTAATTCATTCTAATATCAAAGGACACCTAACAAAGCATAATAACACAATAATCATTAAGATAGAACTAAAATAACATAAAGAAAAGAACTAAAACATAATAATAAAGTTTTAAAAGACTTTACTTGTCATCAATGAGTCAATTTATATTAGTAGAGACTAAGAAATTTGAAATATTTGTATGTAAAAAGTCTTTCTTCACTTTATCCTTTGTCATTCTTTATATTAAAAGAAGAAACATTGAATAGCCACAAGTATTGTTATTATAATTTTCCAAACTTTTATTACACAAAAAAATAAACGGATTGTAATCGAGTCATTTCGGGTTGAGGGGTCAAATCCTAACCCAACCCGTTTATAATCGGGTTGAGAATTCACGACCCTAACCCAACCCATTTATTGAAACAATCAACCCTAACTCGCCTAAAACCAGGCGGGTTGGCGGGTTACGGGTCACAATTGCCACATCTAGTAAAATGACACTGATTCTCAATTATTTTAAAAACATATCACTAAAAGCCAATTATCAAGATTTGGCCAACTGAATTTGAATTATTTTGAGAAAGTATCACTAAAAATCAATTTACCAAAAAAAATTCAGTTGACGTTCTTATCTAGAACACATTTCTTATAGAGGATTTGACAGTGGAAATTTCTATGAAGTTCGCATATGCGAATGGTCCAAAATAAATTGCGCTAACTCGATACTAAAATCTCATAAAATATGTATCAGTTGGATCAAGAACCTTGGTTTGATTTTGGTTGATGAAAACTCAGACCAGAAATGAGCCGAAGTGCACTCCCATTGGTGATCCTATAGAAGTGATACTAGGCCTAAAAAATTTCACCCAAAAAAAAAAGGCCTCGATATAAAGTCCCTCACTATTTTTAAGTTTTTTTCTTTTTAATGATGATCTTATAGATTGTGGTAATTATAATATTGCCAGAACATGACAACATGAGAAAACATGGCCTCGAAGTTAAGCCACACTTTTCAACTAATATTAGGGTCCCATTGTTCAAAGTTCAGTCGAATGTACGTGAGCATATTAGGGTGCAACTTGGTTCGTTAAAATTGGGTTGATTTGGTTTAGGTTTCAAAGTCTATGGTATGGTTTGGTTTTGAATTTTTTAACTTTTTTGGACAAAAGTACAAGTGTATTGATTTATATTCCAAAAGGATGTACAACGGACTTGCAACTCAAGTGACTTCTAAGAAGGCTGTCACGGGGCGGTATCGCCTACCGCATATTCATGCGGCCGACGATACCGCCCCCTCACAAAAAAAAAAAAGTATTGGTTTTTTTTTTCACAAAAATTTTTGAAAAATGTTATGCGGCAGACAATTCCATCCCGGCTGTCACCAACCCAAAAAAAAGCTCACAAAAACTTCCCATCCAAAATACTTTGGTTGAACAGCATCAACTCTGAATTAATAGACTTAAACCCTAACATTGTGCCTTTTCCTCTCGTTAAGTTTTGGTTTTATATATAATCAGTAAAGTGAGAATTAATTTTGATTTAGTTTTGTGTTGATGTTTTGGTTAAACTGAACCGAACCAAACTGAAACCCAACTTAAAGATATGCTTTATTAAATTAAATCGAACAAAATTGAACATGTATATATATATATATATATATATATATATATATATATATGGTTTTCAAGCTGAAATGATTGGTTCTTAATTCGGTTCGGACGGTTTCAGATTAATAAACACAGACCTCAATTTGGTTTTCGGTTAACGACAAACTGGAGCAAACCGGACCGAGTTATACCCTTAGAACAGAACATCCGTCATGTGTTGTACTCACGAAACTGAGGAATCCGTGGAACATCTCAGTAACACTTAAAATTCTATTTTCTGTTGCTTTCCATCATTTTCGTCCTTTGATTTCGTCCTTGCCTTGGTGCATTTATTGCCTTCTCCTTCGACGGGTTGGATGGAAAAAAAAAATTCCCAAAAAAGAACCTCTTTTTTTTTTTCTTTTTCTTTTTTTTCTCGTTACCAAAAAAACAAAAGAGGGTTTTTTTCTTTTTGTTTTTTACCAAAAAAAATAGAAGAGGTTTTTTTTTTTTTTTTAAGGTGTGAGGATGAAAGAGGTTAAAATCGTCTGCTGGGGATGAATATGTCACTTCTTCAACTGACATATCAAGGTAGCGTTCTACGGCATCTACGTGGTTTTGAGCTTCGGCATCTACGTGGTCTGAATCAAAATAAAACAAGAAACTAAAATGGATCAACCTGAAAATCTCAAGAAAAGTAAAAGTTCTATTTTTTCCTTCATTCTTGTATCTTTTTTCAAAGATAAGGATAAGGTCAGTTGATTTTTAATTTGGTCCTAAAAAGTTAGAGAAACTAATATGTTACAAAATAATTTAAATTTTGACTCAAGTTTATCCATGACCATCTCGGGTCACCCCAAAAACCTTTTCATGGTAATATTGTAGTTTAAGGCTTTAAGCGTTGAAGGACGAGAAGAAAGGTTTGTTGCAGCAAAGGAAATGACATTGGGAAAAGGACAGCGTTGTTCTCGGGGTTCTAAAAATAATTAAAACGCGCAGCAACGTATAATGTGAGAGAGCGTTTCGACTAAAGCTAGTCGTATCATCCGTGTGATGCGCGAACGGATTGCAGCCACGCATACCTTAAATGACCTTTTTTTTTGTTGCTATACCCTTTTTTTCTTTGGTCATGTTTTGTTGCTGCTCCTTGGATGGCTTACCGAGAGAAGCACACCATTTATGCTTTAGTCGAAACGCTCTCTCACATCATACGTTGCTGCGCGTTTTACAGTTTTCTATGTCACTTCAACCGACATATCATATTTAAAAATATGAAAACAACATCTATCACATGCTACACACGTAATAGCATCCCAGGACGGACGGAAGAGACCACAGACTTTGTGAACCACTACGACCAAATGATCCGCGTGGGGCCGTTCATGACGTGGGAATGGATGTCCCTCCCAGGGCGCAACGAACGTCCCGCCGTGTCACGACTCACGTCTCTACTCAGCGTCTCCTTATAACCGAGCTAGCTAAGCTAAGGCTCTGGCTCGGCTACCTTACCTGAGCTTAAGGATGGCGTGGACATGGCTAAAGCCCAACCGGATTTTGTTGTTATCTTACAGTTACTGTACAATGAAACCCTTAAAACATTTACATATACTGTTACACAAGTTTGACTCGTAGCTAAGCATTAGAATTAAGCCTTACCACAGTAATTACCATATAAGTTGTGTGCCCGTGAGTAGTTATTTACGGGTTCTTTCTAAAAGCTTTCAAAAGATATTTTTACGAACTAAAGTTTTAGGCCAAAATTTTTTGGGTTTGATATATAGTACTAGCAGGAGATGGTACATGTAGCATTGAGAGTTCTTAAAATTTTTCAAAATATAGATTCATAGGTTTTTAAGGGATATGGAGATCTTTAAAAGATTTCAAAAGATATTTTTTTGCTAAATCAAATGTTGGCCCAAAATTGTTTAGGTTCGCTGAATAATAGTATATATTTTACAAAATAAACAATATTATTATGTTTTAAGAAAATCAAATTTGTTGGCAATGTTTATTTGATAGATATTACTGTTTTTCTTTTACAATATGGATATTTAAAGATATCTAAAGATAAGAGAGTAGTTCAGGAAATTCTAAAAATGGTATTCTTTCCTCGGTTTTCTTATTTCCCTTTTTCATCGGTACTTAAAGCTAGTGTTAACATAATCCTACATTCTAATTGGAGTTAAAGCTTTAAAATTGAAAAATCTAGTTGTCGTTTTCCTTTTTCTATTATTTTTTTATTGAAAATTATGTTTTTTATCTTTTAATTTGATTTTTTTTTTCTAAAGCATTAATCACGTGCTTCCCATGTGACTGGCAGGTATCAAGTCATCATAGGATGGCTTCGATTGCATTCTTTTCTTTTAAAATTTTTTCAAGAAAATGAATTAAGATATTCTTATCTATATTAATCTATAAAGAAAATTGTCAAGATTTTGGCTGATAATCTATGTCCAAATTGTCTCTCAGCTTTTCTTTATTTTGATATGTTATATCATGTATGCATAACTAACCAAATAGAATGAAATGGTGGAATATTTTTCTAAGTGGGACCCACAAAAATAATTGCAAATTTGGATTTTGCTACCCAAGTGTAGTCCCCTAGTTTAACTAAAAATGGATACATATTGATTTTTAATTTTAATTAAAATGATTTGGTTACTTATTATGATTTGTGAAGTTTAGGAATTATCTATCCGTAGATTTTAATTACTATATAAATAATTGGAAGTTTTGCTAAAATATTATCAAAGTATTTACTTTTTGAAACCACGCAAATGTGAGTTCTTAATCTCAATTATTATGTATCCACCATTTATTTCTTCAAAAAATAATTATTCGTAATTTTTTAAAAATGTTTTGAAACTACGTACCCAAACTTGGGATAGCTATGGCATTTAACCCACCCCACCCGGACCAGTCAAGGTTTGGTATGGCTAAAATCAGGTTAGGCTAAACTGGAACCCACCCCACCCTGAACCTGATCTTCATATATTGAATTATCATATTTTGTATGTCTAAATATTATTTGTATATATATTACATATTAAAAAAATACATATTTTATTAATAAATATAGGATATATATAATACTTTTTTGCATTTTATGCTCAAATGGGATCGGATCTACCTCGCCCCTTTACCAACTCAATAGGGGTGGGTTATAGATTGGTATTGGCTAATCTCCTATAAGGGCGGGTTCAAGTTCACAAACCAACCCCCACCCCAATTAATTTGTTTTTATTTCTATCTTAATTTCAATTATAGTAATACAACATTCTATCTAACATATAAGAGTTTAATAAATACCATGAAAACATTTAATAAACACGATTTTTTTTCCAAAAACAATATATAGGTAAGTTTTACTGGTGAGGAAGTTTAGGAATATCTAAGAAGCAATTAAATAAAATTATATTAGTTATCTCACTTACATTGTATTAAAAATATAACTTGTAATGTTAATATAATAAAAGTATATACTAATAGCACCTACATTTTACAACAACTTGCGTAGACATGCCAATATTATTAATTCTCAAAATTAATAAAATTATATCAGCCATAAAAATAATTTAATGATTAAAGTTTCAAAATATATAACTAAATGTTTTTTAATTAGCTAAGTGTACTTTGTATCATAATAAAGTCAAATATAAATGGATTATATTATATGTGATAAAAATGAAGAAAAAAGGAAACTTAAAAATTACATAAGAGGCTGGCTGATTTGGTGCTTTTCTGATGGGTTGAGTAAACCTAGACCTCATCTAATGGTAGCATCAACTAATGGTTGCACGACGATAATGGCGGATGTCTTTATATGTGTGTGATACAACTTGACCTTGACATAATTCCATTAATCTTGAGGCTTTTAGTTAGGGATTGCAAACACGCTTACCCCCAATGTGTTGTTGAACCTAAAAAGTCACCACGATTTTTTTTTTTTTTTTTTTTGGTAGTTAAAAAAGAAAAAAAAAGTCACCACGATTGTATAACATTGTATAACAGTATATGAAGGCATGCCATTAATTCATGAAAGAATTGGATTTGTGGCTGTAAAAAGTGACTAAAATTTAATTATTTTTATTTACGTTTACAATTCCAATTCTTTCAGTAAAGGTTTATTAAAGATGTTGGCATAATAGTGCCTCACTGAACATTAACCCGAAAAAAAAAAGTGCCTCACTGAATTATAATTATTTCAAAAATACAACTAAAAATTAATTTTACGGCGGCTGAGGGGAGCTAGCGCCCGTAGCCTCCAAATGTTTTTGAGCCAAGCCGACACACAAAGACAAAAGTTCAGAATGGGGACATTCACGAGGTATGACGTCAGTTCCAAATCATCGCCGTGCAGAAATCGTCTCGATCCTTGTAACAGCGCTGTCTTCGAGCAAACATTCAAACAAACGGACAAAGTTAAGTTTCGGCGGGATCCTGCACAATGACATTACATTCACACGGCGGTAGGCCACAGGCGAGTAGTCTGGCGGTAAAGGACTATCTAGGTAACCACGTCAAACACTGGTACATGAGATCGTCGTCAGCAATGGTGACCTGAATTGGACTGCTGCTGAGGTGGGATGTTTCCACGTGGAGCATCCACCGTCAATGCTTTTTCACCTGTCCACTCGTTTCCTCTCTCCATCTGCTCATTCCTTTACAGCAATCCATCCGCATCTATAAAAACACTATAACGGGTAGGGATCGAATTGAAGTTGCCTCAGTCTCTCTTGTTGCGCAGTTTTAATGGCGAAATTAACTTCGATCATTGCTTTTCTTTTCATCTGTAACTTAATTGCATCTTCTGAAGTAAGGCAATCGATGTCTTCCAAATATGTAGAAGCCGCTGGGTGCAACAAAAGCCTGGACGGGGAAGAACTCGCTGTCGCCGGCATGAAAACACCAAATACTGCAGAGGAAAAGATTGACAACACCAAATATGCAGAAATGGCTAAGCAAGGCCACGAAGTTAAGGGCGCTGCAACATCAACAACTGCAGAAGTGGACGTTGGTAACACCAAATATGTTGAACCCACGAGACCAAGCCATTCCAACAGCCCCAGCCATTCCGATCCTAACAAAAGCCCTGGCCCACCCTTGTAGATTCAAAGATGGTGATGTTTCTGGTGAAATTTTCATTTCTTGTTTTCCCTTTCTCTTTTGTTTTTTTGTTTTTTTTTTTTCCTGTCTTTAATTTTAATTCTGGGGCAATGATAATATCATGAGTTTGTGTAACCGATGTGTACCCAATGAAGAATCGGAAGACATAAGAGTCTCTTTGTTTTTTTTCTTTTTTTTCCTCTCCCTTTGGTTATGGATCTAGATGAGTTTTTTCCTGTGTAATATGAATTTCAATTTTTTTTTTTAGTTATTGTTATTATTATTATTAAGGGTTTTGGTTAGGCATGAGCAACGGGCCGTGCCGGCCCGAGCCCGGCACGGCTCGGCACGCCTGTGGCGTGCCTGGGCTGGCCCGGGCACGCCACGGGCCTAGGGCCCTGGGGGCACGGCCCGTTTGGGCACGGCCCGCCAGGGCACGCGGCACGCGGGCCCGCCAGGGCACGCGGCACGCGGGCCCGCGTGCCAGCCCGGGCCCGCGCTCGGCGCGGGCGCGCGCGGGCCCAAGCGGGCTGGCCCGCGCGCCGGCCCGCGCGCGAGCCCGCTGGGCACGCGCCCAACGGCAGGCACGCGTGCCTGCCGTTGGGGCAAGGCGGGCCGGCCCGCTTGGCATGCCCCAACGGCAGGCACGCGTGCCTGCCGTTGGGCACGCGGGCCGGCCCGCCCGGCGGCCCGCCTGGCCCGCCAGAGGAGCTAGCCGTTGGCTAGCTCTCTTTTCCCTCCATACAAGTGGCTTTTAGCCATTTTTATGCCTATTTTACCCCCCCAACAGCCATATAACAACTATATTGGGGGGATATAGTTGTAATTGATGATAAAAAGACCTTTTCTACCCTTCCAACTGCAAAATAACAGTCATATTGAAGGGTAGAGGTAGTAAAAAGCCACTTTTAATTTCTATAAATAGCCACTCCCTTTCCCACTCCAAACCACACCACTTCTACAATCTCCTACTCTCTTCTAATTGATTATCAAATAGTTCTTTGCTCTAATTGTTGTAATTGGAAATTGGTGATACTCAATCTCTTCTAATTGTTCAAGCATCAAAAGTGGGAAATTGGACTCTGGAGGTTGAAGGCTTCAATTGCAAAGTTCAAGATTCATTCTAAAGAGGTATTCTTCTATTTAATTTTCTGATTTTAAAATTAGTATAAATATTATTATTATAAGTAAGTCTCTCCTTCTACCTTTCTTATAAATTAATATCACCAAATAGTTATTATAATATTATTTATTAAGAATTTTTTTTTTCAAAAAATTTGATAATGGACCCTAGGTATCCTATGTTTTTTGACACTGAAGAAAGGGAATATCTTAGACCCCTTTCTGACCCAGTATTTTCTGATGATATAACCCAACCCCAATATAATGACCCTCCCATCCAAGGTCTTGAAACAGAATTCCCTTCACAGGATATGGGATCGTCTTCCCTACCACCTAGGAGCACTAAGAGGAGTAGAACCTCTAGTGTTTGGCTTAATTTTACAATTGAAAGTGTAGGGAGTGAAGAGAAGGCAGTGTGTAACCATTGCAAAAAACAGTTTAGTTGTAAAGGCAAAGGTGGTACAGGCCACTTGAACCGGCATTTGCAAAAATGCCTTCCAAAACATGGCCAAATTGACCCTAGGCAAACCCAAATTTCTACTAGTAGTGTTGCTATAAGTAATTTTATTTTTAATCAAGAAGAAACTAGGCTTGAAATAGTAAAGTGGGTAATTCAAGAAGAATTACCCTTTAGATTAATAGATTCTAAAAGATTTCACCGTTTACTAACTAAATATTTAGCACCACAATTTAAACCTTTTTCACGCCACACTTTAAGAAAGGATGCCATAAAATTATATGGAAAAATGAAAACTGCATTAATAGAAACTTTGTCAAACAGTACTTTTAAAATAGCTTTAACTTCAGATATTTGGACAAGTAGACAACAAATAAGCTATTTAGCTATAACCGCACATTATATTGATGAAAATTGGAATATGGAAAAAAGAATAATAACTTTTGAACCACTAGATGCTAGCCATACTGGAATAAATATATCAAATGCTATAAGTAGAAATCTAAGAAATTATAAAATACACAATAAAATAATGGCTCTAGCACTTGATAATGCAAGTGCTAATAATGTTGCAATAGGAATATTAAGACAACAATTAAACTTAAATATAGATGGAAGTTTATTTCATGTTAGGTGTGCTTGTCATATTCTTAATTTAGTTGTGCAAGATGGATTAAAAATTGTTCAACATCATTTAATAAATATTAGAGATGCAGTAAGATTTATAAAACAATCTAGCACAACCGCTAGAGAATTTAAATATTATTGTGAAACTTTAGGAAAACAATATAAAAAAATTACCCTAGATGTTGAACATAGGTGGAATTCAACATATATAATGCTAGAAGCTGCATTAGGATTAAAACAAGAAATTACAATATTTTATAAAAGTAAAATGCCTGAAAGTGACTTAGAGGATCTTGATTGGCAAATAGCCGAAATTTTAAGAGATTTTTTAAAAGTTTTTTATGATGCAACAAGATATTTATCAGTAGTTTATTACCCAACATCTTCAAGTATTATAACTTGTTTATATCAAATAAGTATTTGTTTTAAACAATATAGAGATGTACCCATTGCTAAGGAAATTATCCCTGCAATGGAAATTAAAATTTTAAAATATTGGCAAGAGATGCCTAATTTATATTGTTTAGCTACTACAATGGACCCTAGGATTAAATTAGGAGTTGAAGACTTAATAGATGGAATAAATGAAAATATGAATTCTACTTTTCAAATAGATATACGTAAAATAAGAAATCTATTAGAAAGACTTTTTTGTGAATACGATACTAGTAGTAGCATACAAAGTCATACACGAACCCAACAAACACTACCAAATAATTCCGCTTGGAATTTTTTAAGTGGAAGAAGAAAGGGAAAACAACCAGCTTCTAGTAGTGGGGGATCATCTGAATTAATGATTTTTTTAGAAAGCCCCCCAATGAGTTTTAATATTATAGAAGAGCATAATGCTTTTAACATTTTGACATGGTGGAAGCAAAATCAGGTTAATTATCCTGTGCTTTCCGCCATGGCACGTGATCTACTAACGGTTCCGGTGTCCACAGTTGCATCGGAATCAGCTTTTAGTGCAGGTGGACGAACCGTGGATGATTACAGGAGCAGATTAACGCCGGAGATGGTGCAAGCATGTGTTAGTCTTACAGATTGGTTAAGGGCAGAACTGAGAGAACAAGAATATGAAAATGATCAACTTGCTGGAGACTTTGATGATTTGAATATTGATTTTAGTCAACTAGAGTAGTCTAAGTTTTGTTATAATTTTTGTAATCAAAGTATAGGAATTGTACTTTCTCTTTTTTTTGTTTCTTTTAAACTGCAAATGATAGATAGATGAGTGGGTGCCAACCTAGTTGGGATGTGCTTATACTATAGTGATGCAGTATTATTTGTTCAAGTAATTATGTAATTTTTGCAAAGTTGTAAGTGTACTTATGCTAATTAATGAATTTATATTTTTTTGAGCAAAATTTATCTCAATATGTGTAAAACAATTTTGTGAATAATAAAAGTATTTTACAGAAATTTTTTGGGATTTTTTGGGATTTTTTTGGGATTTTTTGGGATTTTTTTGGGATTTTTTGGGATTTTTAAAAATAAAAAAAATTAATTGGCCCGCCGGCACGGCACGCCTGCTGGGGCGTGCCGTGCCGGGCTTGGGTTTGGGGCAAATGGGCCTGGCGTGCCGCGGCCCGCCAGGCCCGCGGCACGTCAGGCCCGCGGCACGGCTGGCCCGCGGCCCGCCCGAGCACGCCTGAGGCGTGCCGGGCCGTGCCGGGCCGGCCCGCCGCGCACCCCTAGTTTTGGTTGGTTCACATAAGTACACAACAAAGGTCAATCACTACTTTGCATAATCCCCTTTTTTTTTAGTATCAAAATTGGACGAGTCAGGGAATAGAGGGTCGTTGTTTCAATGGGGCCCACTCCTCACCCTCCAAAAAAGCGCTGATCAGATCTTCGCTTTGTATCTCTCGTTTCGTGATCATGATCGATCCCTCCTCCGGAGCTTCGACCTTCTTGAGCACCCCAACGATACTAGGCAATATCAGGTTTCTTGAAGCGATCTTCGTGGTCTCCAGAGTTGAATGATGAAGGGTTTTCTTTTTTGCATCTCCTATTTTATTCTTACGGGCGAAGATCGGACAACACACCGATAGGGACGGCGATCGGAATGCTTCTTGTATTCTGGCTGTGTCGTGGATTAATCGATTTCAGTCGTTATTGGTCTATCTCGCCGGGAAGTCGGCCGTGGAAGCTACTGTTTTCAATTTTCGCTAACTGCGGTGCAAGAAGTGCCTCTCACCCCATATTAGGAGGATTCAAGGCAGTGGCTCTTTGTTTATGATCACTGCACGAGGCTCCAATCCAGTTACAGAAGCTGCTCCCTGTGTACTAGTTGTCTGTTAGGATGTTGTTGGGGTCGAAGGTGATGCTCTTGCCGTCAAATCTCATATAACCTTCGGTCCCGACAAAATTCTAACAGATAACTGGTTAGGGTGATGGTCGAAGACGTTGATAGAGCCAAATGTGTTAAACCCCCAAGATCAGGACATTCCTTTAGTCCTGTCCATTATGATCGGAACACAAGCGTCGGCCAAACACCGTTATGGATGGATGAAAAGGTAGATCTGTTGGTTGATTACAGAAGAATGGTAGATTTCTACTTGGATTTGTATCTCTTATTTCCTAATATTGGCGATGGTTCTATCTGTGCGTTTTGATTTGTTTCTCTTGTTCTATTCGTAGAGAATATGGAGTATATTTGAAATAAATAATTTGCGGAATTTGCTTTGTTGATTGAGCTCCAGATTGGAAAGTTTGTGCTGCTTCTTTTTCCTGTTTTATTTTTTAGCTGTGTGTGTGTGTGTGTGTGTGTTTGAATAATTATATATTCTGATGTTTGGATTGGGTTGACTTCGACAGAAATTATCGGGGAAGATTTAAAGCTCTTTCTTTTTCTTTCTTGGTGTTAATTCAGCTAGGTTGGTGGAGGCTTGATTGGTTCCTTTTATCTGTTTTCTTGAATTGAGATGTGATGTTCAATTCTGATTTTGCGACGACCCAGTTATTTTTAGTCTATTTGTTGCAATAAACTGTCCATGTTGGTGATGATCAAGTCTAATTTTGAAACAGAAAATTGTAAATACACTGGAATTGATGGTATTCAAATGGGATTTGCAATAGCACTTCTTAGGATTCTTTCTGTCGCACTGGTGCGTCATTGGTCGGGTTCACGTCTCAGAGAGCAGCAATGCAATTGTAGAAGAGTCTGATTGCCTTTGCTTCAACTGGATGACCTAGAAAGCAGGTATCTACGTAATGTAGTCTTGGAGGAAAGATGAACTTTTCAAATATGAGAGAGTTTACAACGTTGGCTTTTGGAGGAAACCCTCAATCAGTCCTTAAAGGGATTCGATTGTCTTTCAGCTAAATCATTAGGTGTTTGATTCTGATCGTCAAACTATATCCATCTTTTTAGCATTGGCAGTTCTTGATACGCCAGCAGTTCATCGAATTCAAAACTACAAGCATGAATGTGTAAGCGATCTTCTTTCATGTCATGATGGTGCAAATAGAAAGCGTTATGGGCCAACACTTTATTTCCAATTTTCATCCATCTTTTCAGGTTTTGTAGCCATTTGTAATGGAGTTGCAATGTTTATTTTGTTGCATATACTCGCCGAAGCCTGGCCCGGTTTTTGGGCGTCACACTCAAACCTCTAAGCCCGGCCTTAAAATGACAATAGTAGAGGAATTTACAAATTGTATTTCTTTCTTGGAGCTTTAACAGGGAATTTTGAGGATTTTTACTCCTTATCCAATTTGGTTTGGTTGTTACACTCTTCGTGTACATCACCCCATTGTACTAACCTTTCCCTACTTTTATAATAATATCATATTTACCCATAAAAAAAATGACAATAGAAGCTCGATCACCCCAAACCAAGCCTAGTTTAAGGCATAAATATTAAACTAGTTTTATACATGCAATCGTATATCGGGTTGGGCGTGACGAGCCCGGCGTCAATATGCCTACCCCAAGCTCAGTCCTAATAATCTCGGGCTCTTAAAAATCAAGCCCAGTTAAGATGGGTTTCAAAATTCGGGATTCAAAGAGGGCTAGGTTACCCGTTTCAGCCTTCAGCCTTCATCCTTACTGTTTATATCAGACAAAGACTCACAGCAAAGGCAAGACAGAGGAGAGAGAGAGGTGGTGGGCCAGGGCATGAAATTCAGGGCCTGTGGGGGCCTCTGCCAGGGCTTATCAAAGTGGCTTAATAGGTTCAACCACTATCTCAAATCCAATAATGTTTTGTTCGTCTTATAAGCTGGGCTTACTTTGGGCTAACAAATGGGCAGAGAAAGTTTTCGAGAGTTAAATAATGGCTGAGAAAAGTGTAAGGTCTGGTCATGGCGATTAACCCAACCTCCGTGTGTGGGGGAACAAATAGAGCAGAAATAAAGGCATGCAGAGGCGCTTGTGTGCAGATGCATTATTAGCAGAGGTGAAAGTAGGGCGGGTTGGGTCAGGTTATGAGAGTTCGGGCTTAACCCAATCTAGGATCTACTAGCCCAAACTCGTCGTTGACCCGCCCAAACCCAAACCCAACCCAAAAATTATTGTTTGAGGTTTTGCACTATCTTTCTTCTAGAGGATGTGCTCCCAAATATTACATTCATTGTAACATATATGTATATGAGTATAAAATTATTTATTTGATAAAAGTTCATAAACTTATCATCATATGTTAATAAATTTATGTTTAATAGTTGATTGCATAAATACAATGACAATATAAAAGAAAAAGAAAACAATGATACATATACATACAAATAAATATTCACTTATATATATATTTGGTGGAGTTTTATACATATATCTATAGGAGAGCGTATACATAAAGTCAACATTAACTTCGGGTTTTCGGGCTTTTCGGGTTCTATAGCTTGAACCCAAACTCAACTTCGAGCTAAAAATGAAACCCAACCCAAACTCAATGCTCACTTCGGGGCTTTTATTCGAGCTCGGTAGGACGGGCTTTGGGCGGACCGGGCTAGAATTAAAATTTATATCTTTTAATTAAAATTTATGTTTTGCCCCCTCTAAAATTTCTAATTTGCCCCCCCCCCCCCCCCCCCCCCCCCCCCCCCCCCCCCCCCCCCCCCCAACTCATTGAAATTTCTATATTTCATAAGAACCCCCCTCTAAAATTTCTGGTTTACCACCCCCCCCCCCCCCCCCCCAACTCATTGAAATTTCTATATTTCATGAGAAATGTTAATTGAAATTTGTTTTTTGGCCCCTCAGATTTGGAGTCCTGGTTCCGCCACTGGTAAGTTGTGGTGGTGGGTGGTGTGATAGTGGTGGTTGGTAATGGTAGTGACTAGTGAGTGGCAATGGTGGTGCGGGTTGGTTGTTGGTATTAGATTGACAACAATAAGCAAAAGAAGCAAGAAATAGCAAATGAGAAGCAAAAAAATCAATTAGATTGCTCTTGTTTCATTATGAGAAGAAAAAGCAATAACTGACCAAATATACTTATTGTTACAAGAAGTTTGATTTTGCTTAAATAAGCAAAAAAAGGAATGTCGGACATATAAATCAAAGCGCGTTATAATGATTATGAACATTGAATTGGAGAGGAAGAAATGAAATGGTGTTTTATATATATAAATGGCACAACATTAATGATATTTGGTACTATGTTATATTATATTATATATATTTGATGTTATATAATTAATATAATATATTATACATTTAAGAGAAAGGGGAACTTGTGCCTAAAATAATAATAATTATCAAGAAATTTTATTTTTATTTTTATTTTTATTTTTGGAACTCAGAGTATCCGGGCTCGTTTACACTCAACTGACTAATCCTTGAGGGCTCATGCAAGACCCTACAACCCACATGGCCCAAGTAAGTCTAAGACCCATAGACCTCATGCAGGCAGTCCCAAAAAATTGATATTTTCTTAATAATAAAATATTTCCTTATATGAAGAAAAATTTTTGCTTTCAGATAAAAGTCTAATTGAGAAATTGTTCTTAAAATACACATATATATTATAAAAATAAAAGGAAAAGATGGAAGCGTTCTTAAACTAGGAGAGAGAACTTTTGTGTTGAATTAGTATATATATATATATATAGAAGATTTTAATTTAGGGTATAAAAATTTTAAAATATAAGTCATGATATCAGTGCTGACGTGTAATGCACCGTCTTACAATTTCTTGTCTTATTTAAAAGGAAATAAAGAAAATATGTGTAGTTTAATTATAATCTTTTAGATGCATTTTGTCATATATTATTTTAGGATCGCCCAAAATACTTAATTTTATGTAAGATGTCACTGACCCCAAATTCCTCGATCTCTTCACCTCCTTCTTGGAGTGTAGAACATGTTTTACTATAAGGAAAATATAGAAATCAATTTTATAATTTTCTTAGTCAATTTACAAGAAAATGTCTTCCCTTAAAACTTTCACTCGTACGTTTTTGAAGTCACTGGACCTCTTAGTCAATTTACAAGAAATTTCTTCCCTTAAAACTTTCCCTCACACGTTTTGAAGACATAGAAAGAAGAAGAAGAAGAAACAAATAGGTGTGGAATCTAAGGCTGGATGAAGTGAAAGAAGCAAGAGCTTAGATTTCAAGGGGATAGAATATGTGTAATCAAATGGTTTGGTTTAATTTCACCCACCAAATCAAACACCACCATAGAAAAATGCTAACTACCATATATAGTTTTTAAAGGAGACTTTGAATCGTCAACTTTCTCAAGACGAAAGTACACTTATTTTATTTGCATCATATATTTTCCAAAAATGTTTATAAAATTACTCGACGTCCACATCTTAGGGTTGATTTTTGGGCTCAACAACTTATGTGGGGCAAGTGTGTTTACAATCTTGGCCATAGACTAAAAGCCTGAATATAAATGGAACTTGCCTGCAATTTTAGGTTGCATTGTTTCCTATTGTTGAAGTCGGATGCTTTCATATGGACCATCCGCTGTTTAATATTTTTTGATTGGGTCTCATATAAAACATTTACAAAAAATTAAAAACACTAATGGTGAAATGCTCAACGTGGAAGCAACAACAAAAAACAATGCAAGTTTAAATTGCCGACAATCTCATCCCGTTTACACTATTGTGTGACAAGTTTGGTAAGCCATTAATGGGGTTATTTGATCATCTAAGCATCTCGTAATTTTTTTTTCTCACCTTCCATTAATAATTCTGTTCTTCTCTCTCATGACCATTTAAATTGGAGAAAAATTAAACTTAATATTAGGTAGGGAGAGAAAAAGAGAGTATGTTGGGGGGGACCCATTAATGGATTAACCTATCTCAATTGATCCTTAATTAGGGTTTTGATAAGTCATAAATCCACCTGATACCAGCAACCAGTCACAATACTATCCAAGGCCTATACCAAGTCATGTCGATACCACCGAGATAAGTAATTTGGGTGAAAAAATTTTAAAAAATAGATCCCAAAATCCTATTTGCGGGGAATTTAAATCTTTCAAAAAATTTTAAAAATTATAAAATTTTTAAGCCATTCTATGATCACTTGATTCAGATGTTATTCACTTGTGAGTAAAGTAATTTAAGTGCTTAGAAGTCAAATTAAAAAACGATGACGCTACTTTTAATAACTCTCATACGCGCGTTTGGTAAATGCATTTCTCCCGGAAACATTGTTAAAGTTCAGAGCAAAACATTTTTCTATTCTAATTTGTAGTTTCTTATGAAGAAAAGCACCAAGACTTACTACTAATAAAAAGCCTTACCAAAAAGAAAATACTAATCTACAAAGACTTGTTTGAATTGGTCTCCCATCTCGTATTTCATTAATCTCGAGTTTGGTTCATTGCAAATTTCTCTGGGTGAAGAAATCGATTCGTCATCTGCTTAGCTCATTCATTCTCTAGAAAACCTTGACGAAGAAGACTTAAGAGGGCAATGAGGACTTCAAACTGTATTTCTTTCATAGTTACTTCTCTGTTAAAATGCCTATATATATTGAGCGCCCTCTCTTCTTCGTTATTGCATAACTCCACTGTTGTCATGGGAAAAACATACCTGCTATATATTGCCTTGGCATTCGTAGTCAACTGCTGGGTAACTGTTTCATTAACTAACCACAGTGACGAGAATGCTCTTCTTGCCTTCAAAGCTTGTATCAACCTGGACCCCCACAATATCCTGACAAGTAACAGGTCGACAACCACCAGCTACTGCAACTGGGTTGGGATTTCCCGCAATCCTCATCACCGGAGAGCCATTGCCTTGAGTCTTCCTAATATGGATTTGAGAGGCACCATCCCACCCCAACTGGGCAACCTCTCCTTCCTCGTCACATTCAACATTGAAAACAATAGCTTTCATGGCCAGCTTGATCCTGATGAGATGGGTCGTCTGCGTCGACTGAAACTCATCAATCTGAGATACAACCAGTTCACAGGAAGCCTCCCGGCATCCTTAGGTGCTTTGCCAGAGCTTCGCCGCTTGGTTCTCTCTTTCAACAACTTCACCGGAGCAATCCCAACTCCCCTCTTCAACCTCTCAAAGCTAGTCGTTGGGCTTATCAGGCAATCATCTTCATGGAAACATTCCAAAAGAGATTGGGAACCTTGCTGCACTTCAACAAATTGGTCTTTCCAACAATCACTTCAGTGGTGAGATTCCATCGAGTTTTTCCAGGTGCAGAAATCTTCTTTCAGTGTATCTGTCAAGTAACAATTTTGCAGGAGAAATTCCTGCAGAAATTGGGAACTTATCACTTCTCGTCGAGCTAACTCTGGACGATAATAGCTTGACAGGTAACATTTTCCCTTTACTCGAAACTTAATAAATTGCCAGCTTTAAGGTTGTTATTTATTTATTATTTTTTTTTTTTGGAAGGTTGTTACTTGGTTGTCGTCAAAGGCAATTTAATGTAATGGGTTAGCTTCAGGCAGTGTTACGATCATCCTAGCAAGGCCCACGGTCTAGGCAGGAAAGGATGTCCCTCCCTTGAGCCGTGCAAATGTGCAATGACCAACTCAAGCGTTCCCCGCGGGCCATTTTGGCGTTCGTCAAATCATGCTTTTCTACCGGACCATCCGTGCTCACTCCAAGTGCAAACTGTACCGGACAGGCCAGACCAGCCAGTCCCAACAGATCTGAAAATAAATAAATAATTCCGGCAACGGCAAGTTGTGGCTTCACCGTCAGCCTTTGGAGTCCCTCAATCTTGTCGGGTCTCTCTATCTCTCTCCATCCCGCCGGCGGTCTCTCTCTCTCTCTCTCTCTCTCTCTCGGGCAATCTCTCCCTCCCTCTCTCTTCGGCAATCCTCCCACCCTCTTTCCAACAGTCTCTATCTCTCTCTCTCTCTCTCTATAGAATTTCAAACAGACTTTGTTAACCTGTTTGCAATTCTGGGGCGATCCTGAGAAAGAACCATCCGATTCAAAACGGGACCAGGTGGTCCGTTTCAACTCGGATGGTCTCAACTCAGTACCACCCGAGTCAATCTCCTCTAGAACAACGGAGGATCGCAGACTGGAATACCAGACCGAGACCCTTCGATCCCTAATCAGACTAGGCGGTACAGATTGATACTGCCTGGTCCAGTAAACCATCGGTCAAGCAGGCCATGCCTCTGCCCCATGGGATAGCATATATATATTTAACGTGCGTACCTGACCAACTTGAATAAGAACCTGAAATGAGCATTTTTGTATTTAAAAGTTGAGCTTGGGTTGGATTCAAACCGCACAACCTAAAAGGCCCCGTCCAAACCAACTTACAACTGTTGTATGCATAAACATATACATACATACATTTACGTACTCACACAAACACATACATAAGTAAATATATATGAATGTATGTACCATTTTTTTTTTCCTTTTACATAGGATCTTGCTAATAAAGTTATTGGTGCATTGGTAAGCACTTGACCCTACAAATTGCTGTCAAACCCCAAGTCTTGAGATTGAGTGCCCCCGAGAACGTGATGTGGTTTTCGTAGGTGTTTGTGGTCCTAAAAAATTAGTCTAGAGAGAGAGAGAGTCATGAAAAGGCATGACTACTATTGGAAAGGTGGCCGCAACTAGCTCTGGGAGAGAGAGAGAGAGAGAGAGAGAGTCATGAAAAGGCATGACTACTATTGGAAAGGTGGCCGCAACTAGCTCTGGGCTAGCAAGTATTGGTTTGCGTCATCCTAGAGGGAGGATTCTTGGGGTGTTGGTCGCCTAAAGCCCTGCATCTTGAAAATAGTATAAGGAAATAAAGTTGTGCTCTATGTTATTGGTATAGTGGCAAGCACTTAATCTTACAAATTGGTATCAAAGCTTAGGTCTTAGGTTTATGTTCTTGGGAGAACATGTTTTAGTTTGTACAAGGTGTTGTGACAAAAAACTTAGCCTACGATGCACACGTGTTCAATTCCCAAAAAATGCATCTTGTGGTTGTGGTAAGTGTGCTGCCACATACATATACATGTAGGTGTGAAAAACAATTTAAAGCTAATGTATGTGTGTGGATTGGGTTTGGGTTTAATGAATTCGGGTTAAGATGGGCGAGGGCAAGTTTGGGCTACTATTATATTTTACATTCAGCTGAGTCCGAACTAGAGGTGCTACTCGATTCAATTAAAAACGAATCCAAACCCTCCCAAATTGACTTCGGTTTGGTTTGATTCAGTTTTTTTAGTTTTTCGGTTTGGTTTCTGGTTCAAAAATCCCTAAACTAAACTAAGTCAATTTGGTTTTTGGTTGGATGTTTCGTTAAACTAAACCAAATTCATATATTCCTAAACCGAACCGAACTGAAAGCGACCCAATATATTATATATATAATACAATATATATTAAATTTTGAAAGTTTACCCTTAAACTTTGAGGATATTACGAACAATACCCTTCTTTGAGCACAAACAACATGTATTGGTCTAACTTGAACCAAACCAAACCGAATTGATCTCATGTAATTAGGTTCGGTTTTCGGTTTTTTTTATTTATTTTCGGTTTTGTTTTCAGTTTTATTGTTTCAATTTTCAATTCGGTTTGGTCTTGGATTGACCTCAACCCAAACCAAACCAACCCAAGTTGCACCCATAGAATTTTGAACTCATCAAAACTCAAAGCCCTACATATAGTCCCCATTTTGAATTAAATAGAGGTTTTGATTCTAATTTTTAATT
Organism: Buxus sempervirens; assembly: GCA_947561395.2. NCBI lineage: Eukaryota > Viridiplantae > Streptophyta > Magnoliopsida > Buxales > Buxaceae > Buxus > Buxus sempervirens. The sequence continues at coordinate 12,404,246 of OX387191.1, read as the reverse complement.
ATGAAGTTCCCCCTTCCCGCCTTTGATTAAATAGAGGTTTTAATTGTGGTCTCTAATTATGAATATATATCTTGGTCTTGGCAGGTTTAATTCCAAAGGAGATTGGTGATCTTCTTAATCCGAAGACCACAAATTTATTTAAAAATCACTTAACAGGATCTATACCGCCTGCGATATTCAACTTCTCTTCTTTAAGCTTCATAGATTTGAGATACAATGATCTATCTGGTGAACTCCCAATGGATATATGCTATCATCTTCCAGAACTTCGTACACTTCGTCTTAGTGACAATCAGATCACTGGACCAATTCCGCCCAACCTATTTAGATGTGGCAAGCTTCAGTTCTTGTCGTTGGCTTACAACAACTTCGTGGGTGTCATAAACATGGAGATCAGAAACTCGTCTGTGCTCAGGGGGATATATCTTGGTTGTAACAGCTTGACAGGTACTATTCCATCTTCAATTGGCAACTTATCAATGTTGGAAGTGCTTCAATTGGGAGACAATTACTTGGGTGGCAGCATTCCTCCAGAGATTGGGATTGTCTCAAATCTGAAGCAGTTGAGTCTTCGGTCTAATAATCTTTCAGGGTTAATACCTCCATCGATTTTTAACATCAGAATTCTAGATGTCACAAACAATTCCCTTTCAGGCTCTCTTCCATCAAGTAGTGGACTGGGGCTTCCAAATCTTGAATACCTCTATCTTTCGAATAATCAACTCAATGGAGTAATTCCCATATCTATCTCCAATGCCTCCAGACTTGTGAACTTAGACTTGTCATCAAACTCATTCAATGGTTATGTGCCCACAGGCCTTGGTAATTTGAAAGCTTCTACAAGTGCTCAGCTTACAAAAGAATTTGTTGACCAATGTGCCTTCCAATCCAGAACTCAACTTTCTTGCTTCTCTGAACAACTGCAAATTTTTTAGAGTAGTATGGATTGCTCAAAATCCCCTAAATGGCATCCTTCCAAATTCCATTTGGAATTTCTCCAAATCAATAGAAAGTTTCGTTGCTAATGAATGCCGACTAAAAGGTATGATTCCAAAAGGACTTAGCAATTGGAGCAATTTGATAGAATTAGGACTGAACTACAATGACCTGACTGGCTCCATTCCTACACAGTTTGGACATTTAAGGACACTCCCAAGCATTGTCCCTTAGCAATAATAGATTAAATGGTGCCATTCCAGATGATCTGTGTCACTTGAGTTACTTGGTTGAGTTAAACTTGAATGCAAATGAGATTGTTGGGTTGATACCAAATTGCTTGGGGAATCTCACTTCACTACAGAAACTCTTCCTAAGCTCCAACAAACTATCTTCTGAGATACCCTTGAGCTTATGGACCCTAGAAGATCTGTTGAACCTTTCCTCTAACTCCTTAAGTGGTCATCTACCTCCAGAAGTTGGAAATTTAAAGACCGTGACACAGATACATCTATCAAGAAATCAACTCTCACGCAATATTCCAAGCTCAATTGGAGGTCTTCAAGCATTGAATAAGCTTACTTTATCAAAGAATAGATTACAAGGTCCTATACCAAAGTCATTTGGTGGATTAATGAGCTTAGAATACTTGGATCTATCCCATAATGATTTGGATGGTGAAATTCCAAAGTCATTAGAGACACTTCAATATCTCAAATATTTGAATGTGTCTTTCAATAGACCACAAGGAGAAATCCCCAATCAAGGCCCTTTCCAGAACTTCATGGCTCAATCTTTCATGCAGAATGATGCATTGTGTGGTGCACCTCAACTGCAGGTCTTACCTTGCAAAAACTTAACCCATGTTGGAAAATCAAGGACTAGATGGTTTCAATTGAAGTTCATGATACCATTCTTTATGTTGTTGATAAGCACAGTAATTATCGTATGTTTTCTTTTAACCTGTCATAGAAGAAAAGAGGTAGTCCCATTTGAATCTGATTTCCCAAATCAACTTGATTTCACACCTCGACCAACCTACAGAAGTGTGTCCTATGAAGAACTCGAAGATGCAACAAATGGTTTTGCTGAAGAAAACTTGCTTGGGACAGGTAGTTTTGGCTCAGTATACAAAGGGATACTTTCAGATGGAATGTTTGTTGCTGTAAAGGTCTTCAATTCGCAAGTGCAAGGTGCTCTCAAGAGTTTCAATACCGAATGTGAAGTGATTGAACAAATTCATCATAGGAATCTAGTGAAAATCATCAGTATTTACTCTGATACTGATTTCAAGGCTTTGGTTCTCGATTACAAGCCTAAAGGAAGCCTCTACAAGTGGTTGTATTCTCATGGCCATAGTTTGAATATCACACAAAGGCTGAACATTATGATAGATGTTGCATCTGCATTGGAGTACCTCCATCATGGATATCCAACACTAGTGGTGCATTGTGACTTGAAACCAAGCAACATCTTGCTGGATGAAGACATGGTTGCACATGTGGTTGAATTCGGCATTCCAAAGCTCTTAGTAAAGTGAGTTTACAGCACAAACCATGACCCTTGCAACCATTGGGTATATGACCACAGGTGATGTTATAACTCTTATATTATAATTGTGTTACCTTTTTCTTCTAATAGTACCTTAGCGTAAAAAAAATTGTGTTAAAAACTCGATTGTCACTCTGAAAACTCAGGCAGGGTACTCAAATTTTCCTTCATTCAAGGAAAATGCAAATAAAACATGCTTAAGCAAAGCCCTCTTTTTGCATTGTTGATGTGAAAAATTTGTATCTTAATAGCTTTTGTATTTACTGGCATGGTATTGGTAATAGGGAAGGATATATCTACACTCCATGCTTAAATAATTAAAAATAATCTGGAATTTATGATTTTCTTTGAAAAGGAAATACAAAGAGAAATACTTTTAAGCAAATCTATTCTACTTTTTCCTATAAGTAGGAACAATCAATTCCTTCACTGGTTCTAAATTTTGTTTTCACTTAAGTTGGTTTTGTCTCAGTTATTTCCCAATTGTGTAATCTAGTTAATGTATGGTATAATAATGATCATTAATATCACAAACAGAGTATGGCTCTGATGGAAGGATTTCGACAGAAGGAGATGTTTACAGCTTTGGGATTATGATGATGGAAATGTTCACAAGAAAGAACCCCACAGAAGAAATGTTTACTGCAGAAATGAACTTAAGGCATTGGGTCCTGGAGTCGTTACCTAATGATGTGATTAAAGTTGTGGATACTAACCTATTGAGAACAGATGAAAAATGTTTTGTGGCAGAGGATTGTTGTTTATCATCCATCCTAACATTAGCATTGCAATGTTCAGCAGAACTGCCAGAAAGGAGGGTCAACATGAAACAGGTTGTATTTAGACTCCAAGAGATCAAAGCAAGTTCCTAATGGATGTAAAGGAGCTAGAAATATTTACAGCTTAGATTTGGAAGATTTTGTAATAAATCTGTGTTTCTTAGGAATTGCAGTTAAGCTTTTGATTAGGGATGCTAAGGTTATGATCGAATTGGATAGGTTTGGAAGATTTTGTAATAAATCTGTATTTCTTAGGAACTGCAGTTATGCTTTTGATTAGGGATGCTAAGGTTATGATCAAATTGGGTCCATCTTGTTTCTAACAGATTGGGTCTATCTTGTTGAACATGAAATCATAGGCTTGAATCCAGCACAATCAATTTCTTACTTGGATTTGGACTGGGTTTTTGCTCCTTGCAGATGACTGACTCGGGCCAAGAAATACAGCTTGTACAGCCCCGTGCTAGATAAAGAAGTGGGGATGAAAAGGATAATGATCAAATTTAGGTAATTCTAAGTAATCAATCAAGGAGTAACTAAAAAGGGGAAAAAATTTAACAACGACAACATTATTATTAAGAGGGAAACCAAGACATCTGTTGAGAACTTACAGGTATTGCTTGAATCCAAGTATGTACCTGGATTCCATTCTTATACTTGGATCAACCAAGAAACGCTTATTCAAACAGGATGTTTCATTCCAACGTCAAACTAAACATCCATTGTAACAAAGTTATCATAGAACTACTACATATGTGCATAAAAAGACAGAATATATTCAATTAAAGACTGGGCAAATTATGCAGGATCCTATCTTTGTTTACTTGAACAGAGTAATAGACTCTGTCAACTGACTCCAGCGGTAACTCACGATCAAAATAACAGATATAATGACAACTTCATCTTGCCCATGACTCCATTCACGTACCAGCGTGTGTTTACAAATGAGGTGGGCTTGAGCCTTTGTTCGGATCCGAGTGCTGAGGACTAGAGCTGTGGCCTGGTCTGGGGGGTTCGTGGTACTCCTCGGCATCGATTGATACGTTTGCTGGGATTGTTCCTGTGAAATGTTGAAAGAGAGAATCAAGGGACGATTTTACATCTTTAGGAAGCAATTTCTAAACTTGCAAGTAAAGGGGAGATGGTACCTGTCAAGTTGTTATCATCAAGAGTTAGCTCGACGAGCATAGGTAAGTTCCCAACTTCTGTAGGAATTTGTCCGGTGAATTTGTTGCCTGACAGATACAGTGAACGAAGATTTCTGCATCTGGACAAACTTGAAGGAATCTCACCACTAAGATGATTTCTGTCGAGCCCAAGTTGTTGAAGTTCAGCAAGGTTCCCAATCTCTTCTGGAACATTTCCATTTAGATGATTTCCAGATAAACCTAACCACTCTAGCATTGAGATATTAAAGAGGGAATTTGGGATTGTTCCTGTGAAGTTGTTGAAAGAGAGAATCAAGCGACGAAGCTCCGGCAAAGCACCGATAGATGCCGGGATGCTTCCTGTGAACTGGTTGTATCTAAGATTGATCAGTTCCAGTCGACGAAGATGACCCATTTCATCAGGAAGCTGGCCGTGGAAGCTATTGTTCTCGATGTTGAGGATGGTGAGGAAGGACAGGTTCCCCAATCGGGGTGGAATCGTGCCTCTCAGACCCATGTTGGGAAGATTCAAGACGGTAACTCTTTGTTGGGGTCCCCTGCAGGAGACTCCAACCCAGTTACAGAAGCTGGTTCCAGTGGACCAGTTAACTGTTAGGATGCTGGTTGGGTCCAAGGTCATATGAGACTTGAAGGCAAGAAGAGCAACCTCGTCACTACGGTCAGTTAAAGACATGGCTGCAGAGCAGAGCAACACAATTGCTAAAGCAGAGTATAGAAGTTGTACCTTCCCCATGGAAACGGATTGGAACTTGGAAGGAAGGAAGAGAGATTTCAGTTCTTTGCGTAAGGAGGAAGTTAGAGGTCGGTATACACTATATAGGCGTGGGTTGAGAACAGTACGGGGAAATTGGTTTTAAGCGATACTTTCCAAAAATAATCCAAATTCAGTCGCACAATTGGTAATTGTAACATAATTGAGAATGGATGTCATTTCTTGTTTATAAAAAATTTCTTCCAAAAAAACCCTCAATGACTTTGAAAAGTTTTTCGCTCATTTTGTTACAAATGAGGTTTGCAGGTCTTTTGAGCGCATTTTCACAAAAAATTCGTATTTTCAGAAAAAAATTTTATGGACATTTAATTGACACTGATTTTTAATTCTTTTAAATAAATATTACTAATTCCCAATTATGAAGAATTTAGAAACTTAATCTAAATTATTTTGAAAAATTATCACTTAAAACCAATTTTCCTTATCAACGTTCGGTTTTTAGTCCCTATCATTTGAAGGGTCAAAAAAGAGGGCTCAGGTTTGATTCTTTTGCGGTACATAAAATTCAATTGTTTTAGATTTTTCATTAGAGAGTTCTATGGTAGTTGAAAGTTTTTGTAAGAAATGGAAGGTCCCATGTATTCTTTTAGATACTTCGCAAGTGATGCGTTTTTTTTTCTGTTTAACTCTTCATAAAAGCTGATCGAAATTGTGGGATTGATATATATATATTTTCTTCTTATGAAGTGGTTGATTCATGTAAAGTTAGACAAGCTAGAAACTTGCTCGCTATCATAGCTTGAATTCAAAAATGAAAATAGCTTATGTCTTTAAGGCTCTCTTTGTTTCACCCTCAGAAAGAAAATATTATTTGAATTTTCCATGCATTTGTTTAAGGTCCCAGTTGGTTCAATGAATTAGAATTGGAATAAAGAATTCAAATTCATTGAGAATCAGTGTTGTTTTATTGTTTAGAAAAAGTTTCTTCCAAAAATATCTTTATAAGACTTGAAAACCTGTTGTCACTTAAAATGACAATGAGATTTGCAATTATTCCTTTCATGAACAGGGATACTGATTCTCAATTATTTTAAGAGAATATCACTAGTTTACAATTAACAAGAATTAGGTGATTGAATCCAAATTACTTTTAAAAAGTACTTTAAGGCATACGAATTAATAATATGAAATTTGATGCACTTCTTGATTTGGGTGCCAAAAGTGCTTGTTGAAAAGTGTATGCCAAAAGTGCTTGTTGAAAAGTGTATGTTTAGTTATTTCACATCGTGCGGTTGTAGAAGGGGCTAGTAAGTCACTTTATAGGTGTGAAATAAAGCCTCATCCCACGTGCGAGCTTTTGCAATTAAGAGAGGCCCAAGACCACCCAACCCTATGCATTCCACCAACTAGATAGATTGTCACATGGGACGACACATGTCATTCATCGAACGGATAAAGTGAAGTCCTCCTTTAGTTAAAAAGGAATATTAAAAAAAACAACTTGAGCATATGGGAATTATAATCTCCGGCCATGTTGAATTTGTTGATGGAACATAGTAAGTGAACAGAGATAAGGCTTGGATAGGATTCATATTGAATTATAAATCCATATCATTCCCAAAAAGTCATCAAATGGTTTAGATTGATCAAAGGTATGGTATTAATAAGGGGAAATTGGTTCTTAGTGTTATTTTTTTTTAAATAACCATGATTCAGTCATCATATTCTTGGTAATTAATAATTAATGATACTTTTTAAAAAGAATTGAAAATGAGTGTCATTTTAATGTGGAGATAAGACTACTTCCAAAAATTGCCACAAAACACTTTTTAACCTCATTAAAACATGATAACAAACAAATTCTTTTACAAGTATGTTGAGAGTATTTTTTAAAAGAAATCTTTTATAAACAGTGAAACAACACTGATTAACAATTATTTCCAAAATTTGATTACTAAATCAGGATTATTTTTAAAAAGCATCACTAAAAATCAATTTTTCATATTAATACCCATAAAATTATATGGTTCACATGGAGGGGTTGTACCATTATCACTTGGAGTTGGAGGTTTAGTACATTCGCGTTAAAAGAAACCTGCAATAGGAGGCCAATCCAATCAAGTCTTTTTATTATTAACTCTTACTTCTCTTACTAAGAAACAACAAAATACAAAAAATGTTTTGCTTTAGACTTCAACGATTTTTGTATGCCACACCCACGCGCGCGCGCGCGCGCGCGCGCACTAACACTAACACTATTGCTTTGACGGTTTTTAAATAGGAGTATTTGTTGTACTTTGTACGCGTTTAGGGGGCACCTAATTGAAGCAAAAAGGACGCAATCGACAAAGTCTTCTTTCCATTTATGGATAATAAATAAGAATTAGTCAATTTAGAGGGGATAACTTATAGACGCAAATTTGTCCATCAAAAGGAAAGAATCAAACAATAACACTATTGCTTTGGCGGTTTTTAAACAGGAGCTGTATTTGTTTGTACTTTGTACACGTTTAGGGGGCACCTAATTGAAGCAAAAAGGACGCACTTGACAAAGTCTTCTTTCCATTTATGGATAATAAATAAGAATTAGACATCGCTAACAAACATACTAGACATCGCAAACAGATAATGTTTCTAAAAGTAGTTTTTTTCCATTTTTTGACAAAAACGGTGGCAATGTGGTGCCCTTTTTCCATGGTCGAAAGGTACCTATGTGAATGTCACTGCCATCATTTTGTCACTGATGACGATGGAAATGAAGTGTTTTCTAAAATATATTAAAGCATACGCGTAAGTAGGACGGTGCCTATTCAATTCGTAAAAGATCTTAAGGGATATTTACAGTTTACCCGTTTCAAACAATCCCACTTTCTCCTTAAATGTTTTTTAAATATTAATTTATTATCTTGAGGATCTTTGTCTCCATGCAGTGTCCAATATTTTGAGGGGAAATGCACCACGCTGGCTTGCTCATTGCATAAGGTTCATGTAAATAAAGAAGCCACCCCAGATTGAAGTTCAGCTGCAATCCTACTTAGAAATTTATGCGAAATTTTTCATTTCGTTATCATACCCGTTTCCTTCAAGAATTCAACTGCTCCTCAAATGAGAGATTGACTGCATGCATGTCTGTATGCATGTATGGAGAATGATGGAGCTCATGGCTTAGTGAACATGATAATCTTCATATGACCTTTCTGGCCCATAAATTATTTGATGTAAGTCTCAAGGTACTTTGTCATTTCATTACAAGTTGAGCAAAAGAGTCGTGTAAAACTTGAACACCTAGTTCTTTTTTTTTTTATAAGGATTGAACACCTAGTTCAGTCGCCATGTTTTCACACTCATGTCCTTCATTTTTTGGCACAATGGGGCATATCATGTGTGAAAGGAATAATATATGTGAACAAGTTGCGAAAGTAGAGATTTCTCTGAAACTGTGACAAAGCGTATCTTTCTTATTTGTTGTGGAAGAGAAGAAGTCTAATTAATAAAGGTTTCTAGAGAATCCATAACACAGAGACAGACAAATTAGGAGTCTAAAGCACACACAAACCACACATAAACCACACAAATTAGGATATAAATTATACACACACAAAAAATTATAAAACAGTGTACGGCTATCGTTAGCTTCCTACGTGGCATTCTCCTATTACTTCTCTTTTTTTTTTTTTGGTAATGATTCTCCTATTGCTTTTTTTTTTTTTTTGGTAATATTTCTCCTATTGCTTCTCTTTTTTTTTTTTTTGGTAATGATTCTCCTATTGCTTCTTTTTTTTTTTTTTTTTTGGTAATATTTCTCCTATTGCTTCTCTTTTTTTTTTTGGTAAACCTCCTATTGCTTCTCATCTCCTCGCTCCTAACCTGGGTCATTTATTACTTCTTATCTTTCGGCGGGTCCCAATCGTAACGGCGACCGTTTTCACCAATAAAAATCGTCACGATGACCAAATGGTCTGACGCGAGAATGTTCCCTCCCAAAACCACCAGGTCGTTTATTGTTTCTTATCTTTCGGCGTGTCCCAAATCCCAATAGTAAGTACGACCTTATTCTCTTCGAAGTGACTCAGCTTTGCAATCAGGTTCTTATCGTTCACTTTTTCTCTCATTGACTGAGAGGAGGGGAACCAAGTGGCAGACTCCCCGGTAAACTTTGCCCTTGATCAACTTTTTTGTATTTGCTTCAAGACCCCCTCCCCTTCTTCTATTTGTATGGCCTTGTCGGCAGATGTTCAAGGTGTTGTATTCCCCATATTAGTCTAAAGTTAATGAATAATGTCTTTCCTTAAAATAAAATAAAAAAGCATAACTATGACCAAATGATGAGTTGAAATCGTCTATCATGTTTTCCTGATTTACACCTTGATGTAGCTAAATGAAGAAACATTGGCCGTGGGATTTTCTACATCAGGAACAATTCAGGGAAACATGGCTAACGATTTCATTCCTTGAACCTTTGCATGTCGGCTTGGCTCATAAACATTGGGAGGCTTCAAGCACAGCTCTAATTATTAAAATAATTAAATTTTTAGTGACATTTTATTAGGGCTGATCATTGGGTGGGCTTGGGTGGGTGAGTCAAAAGGTACAGATAAGTGATATGGTTTTTATCCAAGCCCGTCTAGCTGGATGATCGGGCTTGTGACTTATGACCATGCCCATTTAATGAGCATACTTAAATGCCCAAGCCTGCTCAACAATAATTACTTAGACATCTAATCTTATACTTATCTTTTCTTCTTATGATACTTAAATGCCCAAGTAAAAACACTAATCTTTTATAATTCAAAAAAAGGTTGGAAAGAAATTTCACCTTCCAACAAAAGTATCACCATTTTGAAGAAAAGATGGAAGAGTGAAGACTTGTGGAGTAGATATGAGTAGTGTTGGAAAAGAAATTATTATTAAATAATAGAAGTAAAAAATAGTTAAATAGTTAAACTTCGGCCGGCCATTTCTTATTTTTGACCAAGCCATCCAAGATTTTTTGGCTTTTAAAAATCAATCCTAGCTCAATCCTATGATCAACCATTACATGACCAAGCCCATCTAAGAATAGACTGGTCACCTTAGGCTGGGCGGGTCGCCTGGTTGATGAACACCCTTACATTTTACTATTACAAATCCAATTCTTCTAAGAATACCCTCATACAATGTTGTATAAGTCAATTGATAGAAGGTATGACTCACCCTATAGTTGTAAAAGTCAATTGACAATATACTGACTTATATAGCTATAAAATGACTTATACCTCTTTATGAAATGACTTTTATAATACAATGTACAAGTCAATGTACTACTCAATGAAATTACTTGTACAATACAATCTATTAACTTGTACAATTATAGGGTGACTTGAACGATTGACCCATACAATATTGTGTAAGGGCAATATTGAGAGAATTAGGTTTGTAACAGTAAAATGTCACTAAAATTTTATTATTTTGATAAATTTCTCCTGCCATCACACTTTTGGAGTTAACATCCATTCTTTCCTTTTCCTTTAGACAAATTAAAATTAGAAAGAAAAACTATTTTTAAAACTCTCATATTTCCCTACATAACTTCCCATATATAACTATGTAAATTGTTTTTATTGAGTATTTTCATGCAATGCTACAAAAACCATCTCCTTACTACTATAAATCAAACCCAAAAAATTTTGGCCTAGAATTTTAGTTCGTTAAAATATTTTTTAAAGGCTTTTAAGGACCCCTTAAATGACTACTCACGCGCACACAACTTATACAATAATCACTGCAATAAGGTTTAATTATAATGCTTAGCTAATAGTAGGCATGATAGTCAGGCCGGCCCGGGACCAGGCGGGCCAGGCGGGCTGTGCAGGACCCCTGGCCCGGCCCAGCACGCCCGATAAGCATCCCTAGCTACGAGTCGAACTTGATGTAAATGTTTAAACGTTTAATTGTGCAGTAAGATAACGACATAATCCGGTTGTGCTTTAACCATGCCCACCACATCCTCTCACACGGAAGGTTCAGTACGGGGACATTCATGGCGTAGGACGTCAGGTCCAAACTGTAGCTTGTCAGAAATCGTCTCGAATCGTCACTGCTTTCGAGAAAACATTCAACCACAAAAAGGGACGGATGTGTGGATGGTGGGGCCGCTTATTGAGATTGACATCCGTCCGTGCGTTTCACGGCACATCCGTGCGTTTTACGCCGGTGTCACGCCACGCCGGTTGTTGTCACTTGTAAAAAGGAAAATTTAATTTGGAAAATTTAATTTTAGTAGTATTTTATTAAACTATTTAAGATTTAGTCGGCAAAGTTTTAACTTTTAACTTTTAATACATCTTTATCAAAATAATTAATTTTTAATATCATTTCATGTCTCGGATAAATTCTTCCAAAAATACTCTTATACAATTTACTTCCGAGACTTGTACAAGCAATAAATTGACTTGTACAAACCATTTTAAATTTATACAAGTCAAAAATTAACTTGTACAAGTCAATAAAATGACTTGTACAAATCATTTGGATAAGTGACGTAAGGGCATTTTTAGAATAGTTGATTTGTAATAGTAAAATATCATTAAAAATTAATTATTTTGATAAAGGTGTACTAAAAGTTAAAACTTAAAACTTTTCTGACTAAATCTTAAATAGTTTGATAAAATACCCCTAAAAATTAAATTTCCCAATTAATTTTTAGTGATACTTTGCGAAAATTTGGATTTTACGTTTCAACACACCTTTATCAACGTAATTAATATTTAGTGACATTCCACGGTTGGAAATCAATTTATTCCAAAATGCCCTCATAAAAACCGTAGTACAACAGCTAGGCCCTTTCCTCTCTTTATCACCCGACTTTGATTTGGGCACCTCTACCCACCCGTGACAGTGTGGGAATAACATCGTCTATAATGCTTTACTGCATTACAGACTGTCATGGTCATGAGATGCCATCATATGGAGTATCTCACGATCAGTGTTATTTCAAATGGGTCCCATCCCAATATATTTTTAAAAATAAAAAAACATTGGCCATCTCACGGCCATGACAGCCTACAATCTAGTGAAACATTGTAAAATAATTTATATTCAATCCCACAATTCTTAATTATTATGAATTATTAATAATTTTTTAAAATAATAGAGATTCAATATCATTTCATTGTTCATGAAGATGAAGAGTTTCTTTTTTAGCTTTGAAAGACTTTGAGAACCTTTTCACCAATTTTGTTACAAGTAAGGTTTGCAAGTTTTTGTAAGGCATTTTTGGAAGAAATTCTTCATGAAAACTGATTCACTGAGACTAATATTCAATTATTTAAAAAGTATGATTAATTCTCAATTAACAAGAATTTAACGACTGAATTATTTTAAAAAGGTGACACGCTTTCCTTATCCTTTTACGCGTCAACTTAGGCTATAAATCGGCCTAAACATGGTCACGGGTGGGGATCTTGCCTCACTCTCCCTTGTTGCACCGCTTTAATGGTGAAACTCACTTCGGTCATCGCTTGTATTTTGATCTTTACCTTTCTTTTCTTTTTTTGATACTAAGTCCAGCAAATACATCATCAGTTAAGTCATCCGATCATATGCGACAGCTCTTCTGTAGGTCCTTCCGATACTATCCTCATATGCAGTCTTTACAATCTCAACAGGGATATCAGCAACCTAGAAACAGGAGCAGCGTCAAAAGCATGGTTGGCAAGCTTGTCCGCTACAAAGTTTGCCTCTCTATAAATTTTTTCCATCTTAACAGCCATGAAAAAACCACTCAGGTGTCTGGCTTCTTCCAGTAGGGGGGAGATTCTCCATGGGATAGAAGCGAGGTTTAGAAACCCAGATACAATCGCTTGGGAGTCGCATTGAATGTGGACCCGATTAACATTGCACGCCAATGCCATTCTTAAGCCCTCCACTAATGCAGTAGCTTCAGCAACAATGGAGTCTGTAGTTCCAATGTGAAAGGCCAATGCCCCCCTAATCCTGCCCTCTTCGTTCCTCAACACAACTCCTATTGCTGCGGCCCCCGGCGATCCACGAGCAGCCCCATCAGTGTTGAGCATGGTCCATCCTGCCAGTGGTCGCTTCCACCCCACGAACTCCTCTATGGTAAACCTTTTGTCCTCTTTTTGTCCTGTGTCTTTAATCGCCCTGGTATCCTCCTGCAATTTATGAAACATTGACAAAGTTAGACCGATTGATGGGGTCTGATTTTCAAAGATAACCCTGTTCCTTGTGAGCCACACCACACAACACACATGAGCCCAAGCAGTAAGAATACTCCCTGATTGGTTATTTGAGTGTTTCTCCAGCTCCATGATCACTTCAAATCCATTCCTTGCATGAATGGTGCCCACCTTGAGATAGGATTCTGCCCCCAACAGCTCCAAACCAAATGGCTCAAATAAATTCACACTTTAGGAAAAGATGGAGATGGGATTCCTGCTCCTTGCAAAGGACACACCTCTCGGGGGGGCCCCCCCAATTCTAGAACAGATAATGTCGTTGGTGAGGTGGGCTCACTTTCCACAAGAATATCATAATCTTTTGGGCACAAGGAAGGTGCCATATCCTCAACCATCTCTTTTCATCTGCACCATTAGCATCGACATTAGACAAAAGCTTGTAGGCAGAGGCAACTGTGTACTTACCTGATGAGTTCCCCGTCCAAACCATCCTATCATTTGCAGTAAATTTACTGATGGGGATCGATTGAATCTTATGCACACCATTGCATCTTCTGAATGCTCAGAGGCAAGACAATCTATTTCGAAATATGCAGAAGCCGCTCGATGCAACAAATCCGTGGACGGGGGAGAACTTCGTGTCGCTCGCATGACAACACCAAATACTGCGGAGGAGAAGATTGACAACACCAAATATGACGACGCCGGGAGGCAAGGCCACGAAGTTAACTGCAGAAGAGGACGTTGGTAACACCAAATATGTTGAACCCACGAGACCAAGCCATTCCAACAGCCCCAGCCATTCCGGACCTAGCAAACGCCCTGGCCTGCCACCCTTATAGATTCAAAGATGGAGATGTGTCTCGTGAAATTTTGAATTTTGTTTTCCCTTTCTTTCCTTCATTTTTTTTTTTCTGTTTTTAATTTTAATTTTGGGGCAATGATAATATCATGAGTTTGTGTAACCCATGTGTACCCAATGAAGAATCCGAAGACATAAGAAGTCTCTTTGGTTTTGTTTTTTTTCTCCCTTTGGTAATCGATATAGATGAGTTTTTTCCTTCGTACAAATAAGTACATAGCAAATGTCAATTGCTACTTAGTGATTGTTTGCATAATCACCTTTTTTTAGTATCAAAATTGGACCAATCAGGGAATAGAGGGCCGTTTCAATGGGGCCCACTCCAGTCCACACTCTGCAATAGGGTTCCAAACACTGTTGTGTGTCTTCAGGGTAGCAAAATCTGAAAGGAACCAAAAACGCTGATCAGATCTTCGCTTTGGATCTCTTCGTTTCGTGATCATGATTAATCCCTCCGGAGCTTCGACCTTTCTTGAGCACCCTCACGATACTTTGCAATATCAGGTTTCTTGAAGCGTTCTTCGTGGTCTTCAAAGTTGAACGATGAGGGTTTTCTTTTTGCATCTCTAATTTTATTCTTATGGGCGAAGATCGGACAAAACACCGATAGGGCCGCAGATCGGGATGCTTCCTTTTATCTGGCTCTGTCGTGGATTAATCGATTTCAGTCGTTATGGATCTATCTCACCGGGAAGTCGGCCGTGGAAGCTACTCTTTTCAATTTTCGCTAATTGTGGTGCAATAATTGCCTCTCAGACTCATATTAGGAGGATTCAAGGCTGTGACTCTGTTTATGATCACTGCACAAGGCTCCTATCCAGTTACAGAAGCTGCTGCCTGTGTACCAGTTGTCTGTTAGGATGTTGTTGGCGTCGAAGGTGATGCTCTTGCCGTCAAATCTCATATAACCTTCCATCCCAGCAGCATTCTAACAGATAATTGGTTAGGGTGATGGTCGAAGACGTTGGTAGAGCTAAACATGTTAAACCCCCAAGATCAGTACTCTCCATTCGGATCGGAACATAAGCCTCGGCCATGGATGGATATGTAGATCTGTTGGTTGATTACAGAAGAATGGTAGATTTCTGTACATGGATTTGTGTCTCTTATTTTCTAATATCCGTAGAGAATATGACGTTTATTTGAAATAAATTATTTGCGGAATTTGCTTTGTTGATTGAGCTCGAGATTGGAAAACTTCTGCTGCTTCTTTTTCCTGTTTTATTTTTTTGCTTCGTGTGTGTGTGTGTTTTCAATAATTATATATTCTGATGTTTGGATTGGGTTGAGTTTGACAGAAATTATCAGGGAAGATTTAAAGCTCTCTCTTTTTCTTTCCTTGTGTTAATTCAGCTTGGTTGGTGGAGGTTTGATTGGTTTCTTTTATCTGTTTTCTTGAATTGAGATGTGATGTTCAATTCTGATTTTGCAACCCAGTTATTTGTAATTTAATTGTTGCAATAAACTGTCTCTGTTGGAGATGATGGGGATTTGCAACACTTCTTCTGAGGACGCTTTCTTTCTTGCACTGGTGCATGATTGGTAGGGATCATGTCTCAGAGAGCGGCAATGCAGTTGTAGAAGAGTCTGATTTCTGATTGTCTTTGCTTCAACTGGACGACCTATAAAGCAGGTCTCTACATAATGTCTTGGAGGACACTTATCCAAAATAATAATAATAATGTCTTGGAAGAAAGATGAACTCTTCAAATATGAGAGTTTATAATGCTGGTTTTTGGTGGAAAGCCTCAATCATTGGCCAACAAGCAGATTTCTATTTCTTTGCCACCATGCTTAAGACATTGTTTTCCATTACTTGCATGGTACATTTTCAACATCTCTTGGACCGCCTGGTCTACATTTTACTTTCTAATATCCATTTTAATTACTCTTCTGTATTCCAACTGAATTGATTATTTCTTACTATTTTTTCAGTAGGTATAATAAGACACCATTAGGGGATGATATTGGAAGTTTTCTTGCTCCCTTATTGATGAATACTGTCCACATGTTGCCATTCTGAAATATTTCAGCCTAGCTTATGCATGGGGGGATTACTTCATGAGAGGTAACAGTAACATCTTCATGTTCTTCTTTGCAATTTACTTTGGCATTTTGGCTTTACAGGCACAAACCAAGCTAGGGCCAAGTTCTGTTCTTTTTCCTTTATGATTATATTGGGGCTTTTCACCTCTTCAAAAAACCACATAGGTTAGACCAAGGCATTATAAAAAGTTTTTCTCCAAAAAAAAAAAAAAGGGAAATTTCATTATTTTTAGGAACCTTAAAAAACCTGCATTATTCTTGGAAATAAGCATCTCCAAAACTATGTTATATACCCCCCAAAAGACGGTTTTAGACTCAAGGAATATGATATTATATTAAAAGTAAACCCTTAAAACGTGCCTTGCAAAATTCTCCATTAATAGGATATCTTCTCCTAATATCCAATTACTAACCATCTGGAATAAAATACCAAGATTTTGAAACTAAAGTGGGTTTATTTGTCTTGGCATGGTAATTTTTTAAGAGAAGTTGTGATAACAAGATAAAAACAGTAGAAAAAATAGATTGACAATCATGTTTTAATAGAGCATATATGGCATGATATTTAGGTCCATGCTTTAGAACATCTCCCAATCCCACCTCCATCTAAATGGAAAAAATATTCTAAGAGGCATCCATAACCCACCTGTACTCCTTACACCCATATTTTCATACTATAATTTCAATTTAGAAGCCTACCCTCATCATAAATCTCCACAACCATTTACTTAAGAGTATCATATTCATCAAACCCCCAAATCCTATATTTCTTAGGCTTACAAAGGTTGTCCCAGTTAACTAGATGAAATTTCATTAATCCCTTGGTATTACGATAACTAACACTGTTGAAAGTACTAGCAAGCTAGAATCCTAAATGCTTGAATGAATGACTACAAGAAACAAGTAAATGGGCTTGAGTAATTGTTAGATGAAAGTCTTCAAGATTCAGAGCTTGTATTCTTTGCATTGAGGAATATTGAAGTGACAGCGTCCATTGAAAATTTTGTCTTTTGTAGGTAAAATGAGGGAAGAGATCAATTTGAAAGAAGTTTACAAGTGGTTTATAAATGAGAAAATTTGAAGAAGGGAGAAAAGGCCAACAAGGACTGATAATGGCAAATTTAGTGTTAAGAATTAAATGTTATGTAGATGAGATAATCAACTGAGCTGCACCTTTTGGGTGGTCTTTGTTTAGGAAGCTTATTGGTTCAACCTATGACCCAAAATTACTCCAAACATCTCTTTGCTAAAGGATAGTCTCTGGGCAACTTTGGGTGTTTTTCTTTCAGTCCTTTATTCTCTCTTTCAACAACTTCTCTGGGACAATCCCTCCTGTGCTCTCTACAAAATCTCAAAGCTGGAGTTGCTGGGTTTTCAGAGAAATCCTTTACGTGGAAATATTCCAGAAGAGATTGAGCCTAAAAGTAAACGTTAGGCCTAGGAAATCTTTTCAGTATGAAAGATACCTGCTTAAATAATTTCAATGAGCAAATTGGTTTCTTATTTTGAGGTTGTCCATTGGCAGCAGAAATTTCATAAGAAAGTAGCATTTCAGAAGGTTAGATTATTTTCCTCTTTGAAAGCCGTTTATCTTTGCTTCCATACCAACTCTCTGGAATACCACCTCTCTAGACAGGTTGAAGATTTCTAAGAAGATTCTCTGAGTTCATGGATAATCTTTGTCTGTCTTTATTTCTTTCTAGCAAAATCCCATGTTTGAATTTTTTAATCTGCTCATATATAGTTCAAATATATAAACCAAGAAAGTACCTAAACAATAGGAGTTCCAATCATGGATTGTGATGTGATCCTCGATACCCCTCTCTCTTTATTATCTGTTAAGAAGCCTTGTGGGCTACTGTACTTAAAACTTCAAACTGAAAAAGGCCAAGAAAATATATTGGGAAATTTGACAAATATGTTATTGGCTCACCTCAGGAAACCCTAACTCCAGCACCTGGTTTTGGGCATGAAGTCCCCCTTCCCGCCTTTGATTAAATAGAGGTTTTAATTGTGGTCTCTGATTATGAATATATATCTTGGTCTTGGCAGGTTTAATTCCAAAGGAGATTGGTGATCTTCTTAATCCGAAGACCTTAAATCTTTATCTTTATCTTTACTACTATAACAAGCACGAAGGCCCTTCGTGTTTCTCCACTCTTTAGGTTCCAAAAATACCCTCAACCTCTTTATTTCCCTTGTTGCCCTTTCAACCCACCATGGTGATCGCCAAACCGTTGCTGCTCTTTACAAAACAACACACACGAGACCCCTTAAATTAAGGGCCTTAATAACCTGCGTATTTCCTTTGTTGCCTTTTCAAACCACCATTGCAATTGCTAAACTGTTGCTACCCTTTACAAAACAACACGTTAACTGCCGGGACGAACTTATTGCATCACTGAGTGGATAGAGGCCATTAGAAAAGATAGACTCATTGCTTCTGCACTTGGATTGCTCTGAAGTTCGTCTGGTTAGATTCGTTACTTTAAATTGCGTTCTGTTTTGTATTTCTTTTGTCAACCCAGAGTGGATAAAGACTCATAGACAAACTCATTGCTTTTGCGATTGGATAGCGATTGAAGTTCATCTTGTTAGATTCGATACCTTAATTAATGTGGTGGATTTACCTATCTCTTTGAATTCTTTATTTTCTATTGTTATCGTCTGATTATTTCCAATAGGATTATCTCAAAACCTCATCTTAATCTCTTTGTTTAAATAAATGAATACAAAAGAAACAAATATGGAAGCAATAGATTAGTTTAGATCTCATTAAAGTGAAACCCTTGATTATTTAAACTCATTTACAAATATACCACTACATAAGATTATCATCTTAAATATCCATTATTTTTAAATTCTTTTGTAAAGTTATTATTATTAGTATCGTCTTACTATTTCCAACAGGATTACTATTTCCAATATACCAGACTCTCGATTATCATATTGGAGTGAAATATATAATCTCAAATGCTCAATAAAATAGCCAAACAAAGAGAGAGCAAGGAACCTTGTAGTCCCATAAAATACACAGACTTGTTTAACGAGAAAAAAAAAATCTATAAAGAAGACTACTAAGGCCACTCCAATAGCCAAAATGTTAATATTAACATCATATACACAGAACACTTTAATGGTACTTAAACAATATATGCCTTTTTTTTATCATCACTATCTTTCATCTTGTCTGCTTATCATTTTTTTTTTAAACTTTTAACCTAAATAAAATTCCCATGTGCAACGCACGTGCATACTTACTAGTTTATCTAAAAATCATTTGATATTCAACCTCTCTTCTTTAAGCTTCATGGACTTGGGATATAATGATTTGTCCGGTGAACTCAGAATGAATTTGTGTATCATCTTCCAGAACTTCAGACACTTCGCATTAATGACAATCAGATCACTGGCTCAATTCCACCCAACCTCTTCAGATGTGGGAAGCTTCAGTTCTTGTCGTTGGCTTATAACAACTTCATGGATGTCATAAACATGGAGATCAGAAATTCATCCATGCTCAATGGGCTATATCTTGGCTGTAACAGCTTGACAGGTACTCTTCCATCTTCAATTGGTAACTTATCAATGTTGGAAGTGCTTCAATTGGGAGACAATTACTTGGGTGGCAGCATTCCTTCAGAGATTGGGAGTCTCTCAAAATTGAAGCAGTTGGATCTTCAGTCCAATAATCTTTCAGGGGTAATACCTCCACCAATTTTTAACATTTCAGCTCGAAGGATTCTAGATGTCACAAACAATTCCCTTTCAGGCTCTCTTCCATCATGTACTGGAATGGGGCTTCCAGAACTTAAAGACCCGTATCTTTCAAATAATCAAATCAATGGAATAATTCCCATCTCTATCTCCAATGCCTCCCAACTTGTCATCAAACTCATTTAGTAGTTATGTGCCCACATCCCTTGGTAATTTATAGTTTCCACAAATGCTAAGCCTACAAAATAACAAGTAGATGGAAATAACAGAACTCATCTTTCTTATGTCTTTGAACTGCAAATTTTTTAGGAAAGTTTGGATTGCTCAAAATCCCCTAAATGGCATCCTTCCTAATTCCATTTGGAATCTCTCCAAATCGATGGAAAGTTTCGTCGCTAATGAGTGCCAACTAAAAGGTATGATTCCAAGAGGAATTAACAAGTAGAGCAATTTGATATAATTAGAACTGAACTACAATGACCTGATTGGCTCCATTCCTACATAGTTTGGGCATTTAAGGAGACTCCAAGCATTGTCCCTTAGCAGTAATAGATTAAATGGTGCCATTCCAGATGATCTGAGATTTTTGGGTTGATACCAAATTGCTTGGGGAATCTCACTTCATTACAAAAACTCTTCATAAGCTCCAGCAATCTATCTTCTGAGATACCCTTGAGTTTATGGACTTTAGAAAACCTGCTGATACTGAACATGTCCTCTAAACTCACTATCTGGTCATCTACCTCCAGAAGTTGGAAACTTGAAGGCCGTCATGCAGATATGTCTATCAAGAAATCGATTTTCAGGCAATATTCCAAGCTCAATTGGAGGTCTTCAAGTATTGACTAAGCTTACTTTATCAAAGAACAGATTACAAGGTCCTACACCAAAATCATTTGGTAGATTAATGAGTTTAGAATACTTGGATATATCCCATAATGATTTGGCTGGTGAAATTCCAAAGTCATTAGAGACACTTCAATATCTCAAATATTTGAATGTCTTTCAATAAACTACAAGGAGAAATCCCAAGTCAAGGCCCTTTCCAGAACTTCATGGCTCAATCTTTCATGCAGAATGATGCATTGTGTGGTGCAACTCAAACTGCAGGTCTTACCTTACAAAAATTTCACCCATGTTGGAAAATCAAGGACTAGATGGTTTCAATTGAAGTTCATGATACCGTTCTTTATGTTGTCGACAAGCGCTGTAATTATCGTATGTCTTCTTTTAATCTGTCATAGAAGAAAAGAGGTAGTCCTATTTGAATCTGATTTCCCAAATCAACTTGATTTCACACCTCAAACAACCTACAGACACGTGTTTTATGAAGAACTCGAAGATGCAACAAATGGTTTTGCTGAAGAAAACTTGCTTGGGACAGGGATTTTTGGTTTAGTATACAAAGGGATACTTGCAGATGGAATGTTTGTTGCTGTAAAGGTCTTCAATTCGCAAGTGCAAGGTGCTCTCAAGCATTTCAATACCGAATGTGAAGTGATTGAATAAATTCATCATCGGAATCTCATAAAAATCATTCATTATTTACTCTGATACTGATTTCAAGGCCTTGGTTCTTGATTGCAAGCCTAAAGGAAGCCTCCACAAGTGGTTGTATTCTCATGGCCATAGTTTGAATATCACACAGAGGCTGAAGCCGCTGAACATTATGATAGATGTTGCATCTGCATTGGAGTACCTCCACCGTGGATATTCAACACCAGTGGTGCATTGTGACTTGAAGCCAAGCAACATCTTGCTGGATGAAGACATGGTTGCGCATGTGGTTGACTTCGGCATTGCAAAGCTCTTAGTAGAAAGTGAGTTTACAACACAAACCATGACTCTTGCAACAATTGGGTATATGGCCCCAGGTGATGTTATATCTTTTATATTAAAATTTTGTTACTTTTTACTTCTAACAGTATCTTAGAGTAAAAATTAGTTTTAAAAACTCAATTTTCACTCAAAAAACTCAGTCAAGGTACTCAGATTTTCATTCAAGGAAAATGCAAATAAAACATGCTTAAGGGAAGCCTTTTTGTTGCATTGCTGATGCAAAAATTTGTATCTTATAATAGCTTTTCTATTTACTAGTATGGTATTGATAGTAGGGAAAGATATATCTACACTCCATGCTTAAATAATCTAAAATAAGCTGGAATTAAAAAATAAGTTATGATTTTCTTTGAAAAGGCAATAAAAAGAGAAATACTTTTAAGCAAATCTATTTTGCTTTTTCTAATATACAGGAAGAATCATTTCTTTCCCTTGTTTTAATTTTGTTTTCACATAAGTTGGCTTTGTCTCGGTTATTTACCTATTGTGTTGTCTATATATTGCATGGCATAATAATGAACATTAACATCACAAACAGAGTATGGCTCCAATAGAAGAATTTCCACAAAAGGAGATGTTTACAGCTTTGGGATTACGATGATGGAGATATTCACAAGAAAGAACCCCACGGATGAAATTTTTACTGCAGAAATGAACTTATGGCATTGGGTCCTGGCATCATTACCTAATGATGTAATTAAAGTTGTGGATACTAACCTATTGAGAACAGGCGACAAATGTTTTGTGGCAGAGGATTGTTGTTTATCATCCATCCTAACATTAGCATTGCAATGTTCAGCAGAACTGCCAAAAAGGAGGGTCAACATGAAACAGGTTGTATTTAGACTCCAAGAGATCAAAAGCAAGTTCCTAATGAATGTAAAGGAGCTAGAAATATTCACAGCTTAAGTTTGTAAGATCTTGTAATAAATCTGTAGTTCTTAGGAACTGCATTTATGCTTTTGATTAGGGATGCTACGTTTATTATCAAATTGGGTCTATCTTGTTGAACATGAAATCATAGGCTTGAATCCAGTACAATCAATTTCTTACTTGACTATGGACTGGGTTTCTGCTCCTTGCATATGACTGACTAGGGCCAAGAAATACAGCTTGTACAGCCCCTTGCTACATAAAGAAACTAGGTAATGACTCAAAAGCAAATGCATAAGAATCTTGAATGTAAACACTAAACAGGTGAGCGAACTCGTGAAGAAAACAGGAAAAAAGGCAAAATCCAAAAATGTATTTTAGCCAAATTCTGGGAATCTCTCTCTCTCTCTCTCCCCCCTTTTTCTTAGACAAAATAGACCCATGTATCGAAATTAAAGTCGAAAGCCAGCATAAGTTTCAAATGAATTCCAAACTAGAAATCCTCCAAACCTTTTTCTAATTTTAATCTGAGATGCACTAAAAAAAACTCTAAAACCGGACCTCCATATCGATTCGAACAAAGTGAAACAAAAATTAAATACTGACATGTCGCATAGGCATTAAAATTTAGCCAGACATTGAACAGAATAAAAGATTCAAACATGGAATTTTAGCGCAAAGAAGGGAATAATTAACAAGGGAAAAATTTAGAACAGAAATTCTCCATGAAACTCTGAACATCCACTCTCACATCCAAGCATCTGATAAAAGGACCAAGAAGAAGAACAACAAAAGCAAAGAGAAGAAACTTCCACTCCATGGAAACTCTCAAGGCAATGCATAACCAATCTAATGCAACCATCCCTTATTATTTACTCCGCTGACTGACTCGTGAAAACTTACTCTTATGACAGGACTCTATTACTTGGAACAGAATAACAGACTTTGTCAACTGACTCCAGCGGCAGCTCAAGATCAAAATAACAGGTCTAACGACAACTTCATCATACCCACGATCTCCATTCATGTATCAGCATGCGTTTACAAATGAGGTGGGCTTGAGCCTTTGTTAGGATCGGAGTGCTGAGGACTTGAGCTGTGGCCTGGCCTGGGGGGTTCGCGGTACTACTCGGCATCGATTGATACGTCTGCTGGGATTGTTCCTGTGAAATTTTGAAAGATAGAATCAAGCGACGAAGCTCTGGCAATAAGTTCCCAATTTCTGGAGGAATTTTTCCTCGAGAAATTAAGGGACGACTCCACATCTTTAGGAAGAAATTTCAACTTGCAAGTAAAGGGGAGATAATACCTGTCAAGTTATTATCGTCAAGAGTTAGCTGGACAAGCATTGGTAGAGTCCCAATTTCTGTAGGAAATTTTCCTGTGAATTTGTTGCCTGACAGATAGAGTGAATGAAGATTTCTGCATCTGGACAAAGTTGACGGGATCTCACCACTGAACTGATTGTTGGCAAGACCAAGTTGTTGAAGTGCAGCAAGGTTCCCAATCTCTTCTGGAATTCTTCCATGTAGATGATTTCCGGATAAACCTAACAACTCTAGCTTTGAGAGGTTGAAGAGGGAAGGTGGGATTGTTCCGGTGAAGTTGTTGAAAGAGAGAATCAAGCGGCGAAGCTCCGGCGAAGCTCCTATGGATGCCGGGATGGTTCCTGTGAACTGGTTGTATTTCAGATTGATGAGTTTCAGTCGAAGAAGATGACCAATCTCATCGGGAAGCTGGCCATGGAAGGTATTGTTTTGGATGTTGAAGATTACGAGGAAGGATAGGTTGCTGAGTTGGGGTGGAATGGTGCCTCTCAGACCCATGTTGGGGAGATTCAAGGCTGTAACTCTTTGGGGGCGATGACCGCAGGAGACTCCAACCCAGTTACATATGTTGGTCCCGGGAGACCAATTACCTTTGAGAGTGTTTGTGGGGTCCCAGGTGAGTTGAGCCTTAAAGGCAAGAAGAGCAGATTCATCACTGAAGTTTGTTAAAGAAATGACCACACGGAATTGAGCTATAATTGTTAGAGATGCGAGTAGGAAGTATAACTTCTCCATGGTAATGGCCTGCAACTTTGGATTGGGTAAAAACAAAGGGGAAAGAGGTGTGGCTTGTGGTGTTTTGTGTAGAAGACGAGAGGCAGGCGCAGGCTTTATATAAGGGAAAATTATGGAAAGTGGCTACTGTTCTGAGGTTGAATTCTTTCAACGACGCAAAAAAAGGAACATCTGCTCAATGCTGCAATGCATTTGCCACTCCTATGACCGTAAGATGCTGTCATGTGGATCATTTCACGGCTCTTGTTTTTTCCTTGTT
Organism: Buxus sempervirens; assembly: GCA_947561395.2. Taxonomy (NCBI): domain Eukaryota; kingdom Viridiplantae; phylum Streptophyta; class Magnoliopsida; order Buxales; family Buxaceae; genus Buxus; species Buxus sempervirens. The sequence goes on along the minus strand of OX387191.1, from coordinate 12,379,263 downwards.
TTGCATAGGACCACATCAGTAAAACGGATCATATTTTGCATTGTTTTGCATGGGACCCACATCAGTGAGACCTCATATTTCTCATTGTTTTGAATGGGACCTAGATCAGTGAAACGGCTCATATTCTTCATTGTTTTGCATGGGACCCACAGCAGTGAGACGCTTCATATTTCTCACATATTTCTGATTGTTTTGCATGGGACCCACATCAGTGAGACGCCTGAAATGAAATCGTCGGCAATGTTTGCCTGACTTGATGCCTGCAGTTGATGTGGATGCTTTCACGTAGAGCATCCCACGGTTGCTGATTTTTCATGGTGGATCCCATAAAAAGCATTTATCAAAGTTGAAAATCAATAACCGTGGATGCTCTACATGGAAGCATCCCACATCAATTGCAAGCAGCAATTCTGACAAACATTGCCGGTGATTCTCTCTCGAGACGCCTCATATTCTTCATTGTTTTGCATGGGACCCACAGCAGTGAGACGCCTCATATTCTTCATTGTTTTGCATCTCATATTCTTCATTGTTTTGCATGGGACCCACAGCAGTGGGACGCCTCATATTCTTCATTCTTTTGCATCTCATATTCTTCATTCTTTTGCATCTCATATTCATATTCTTCATTCTTTTGCATCTCATATTCTTCATTCTTTTGCATCTCATATTCATATTCTTCATTCTTTTGCATCTCATATTCATATTCATATTCTTTTGCATCTCATTCCTTTCCCTTTTCTTTTGGCAGAAAGTGTCGTGACGTGAAAGCAACCAAAGCCGTCAAGCCCCAAAACCCGACGGAGCGGTCAAAATGAACTGAAACTTGCAAAATGTTGACTAATTTTTTGTTGATCGCCGACTTCTTCATGAAGTCCATGAAATCGCTGTAAATTTCCTCCACTTGTCCTATTTGATAGAAATGACAAAACCCATAAACAATGAAAACTGAAGAAATCAAATGATGAATCAAACGGGGTTTGACGTTCAACCACAGACTCCATGAAGAAGGCAGAGAGAGGGAGAATTTGCAACTGTTGAAGCGTGTAGGGCATCTATAAAAGAGATGGTTTAATGATAATGGTATTGCAACCTATGGTACAGTCATCGAATGAGTTGAAGCATATATCTTCAGCTGATGAATTGGGTCAAAGTGAAAGAGTAGCATGGAGGATTGCAACAACAGTTGATCAGTTTTGTTAGTTAGTCTCTTTGTCTGTTTGTAATGTAGTTAGTTCAGAATTCAGTTAGATTACAATCTTGATCTGTTAGTTAGTTGGATGGCTTAGTTATCTCCTTCTTGAATTCTATATATGTCTTGTAACGAAGCTTCCAGTAACGAGAGAAAGAACAACAGAATTTCTCCTTCACACTTGTGCTCTCTGTTTTTCCTTATTCTTCTTCTTTCTCTCAAACTCCAAACCATCACATTCTTACAAATGGTATTTTTTCAGTTTGAAGCGAGATAGAGGGTTGGAAGTGTCGGGGGCAATGGTATGAAGTTTGATAGCATGAGGTTGCTGAGGCAGTTTGAAAGAGGGCATCGGAGGCAATATGAAAAAGGAAAAGGATAGCATGGGAAAGTAAAAATGGACAAACAATAAGACGCTTCATGCTTTTTATAGGAGTGAAGATAAAGATTTTTTCTTTTTCTTTTCTCTTAGCCGCCCACACGCCCTCTCTCACGTCTAACCCTCTCTTTTCCTCTTCTTCATCTCACTCACTTCTTTTTTCTCTCACGTCTCCTTCTTATATCCTTACCTCATTGGTTTATTATTCTTGGGATTAAGAGAAAGAAACAAAAGACAAAGGAGGGGATGGATATAATTACAGGTAAGTGGGATTAATACTTCTTATATGATTCTATGCATTGTTCTCCTTAATATTTAATCTATAAATTTATGTTTGTTAATTAATGTGTGAAATTTCAGATACATTGTTGATTTGATAATGAACTCATGAAAAGAAGCACACGATTTATGCCCCTTTTATATTTTCTTCCCTATTGAAGAGATCTATATATTATTTGATGATAGAGAGCATGATTATCCATAATTTATTGTATACATTATCTTATAAAGTTTGTTTGATATGATAATGATTACTCATTTTTCGTGCTTGGATTCCTGTTCTTACTTATGAATTATGTCTTACTTTATGGGAATGTTCAAATTTGATTATGAGGTGTGCAAGGTTTGATCTTCATGAATATGTTTAAAATCTAGGGTTGTTAGTTTTCTAAAATAGATATTGTATTGTAATTAGATATATATGTGTGGCAGTGAGTCATGGCATCATGATTTCTTTTGTGGTATAGTTCTATTCATCACATGATCAAGGCATCTCATCTTATCATGATGATGGTGGGCTAAATCGTATGAGAGAGAGACATGGAAAACGAAAAGAGAATTAAAAAGCTACTCTTTTGTCCTTTGTGTGAGGAGTGTGAACGCATGAGAGGGAGAGAGAAAGAATGGAGTTGTCTATTTTTATTTTTTTGGTGACATAGAAGAGAGAACATAAAGAGGGAAAGTGAGAAAGAAAGAGAAAGGAGGAGTTGGGGTTGGCTATTTTGTCTTTTAGGTAAAGTGGAAGAGAGAGAAGTAGATGGGGTTGTTTCATGTGCCATAGCATAACAATGTGTGCATACACCCTATTGTTGTTTATATATTTGAAATTATACGAGTTGGTGCAATGTTTAATAATTATTGAATTTAAATCAAAGCATGGCATGTTGAGTTGATAGTTTTAAATGAAACATGATTATATGGATATAAGTACTACTAATATCTTGATACTAGTCTAGTACTCAGCACCAAGTGTTGTTGGGAGATATAATGTTTGTACTGTTGGCACGAGTTGCTAGTTCAATACCCAGAATTTTAAGATGTCTGGGATGATGATTAAATTGTACGGCTAGCCACGGTAGTTCAATACCCGATGTGTAATTAACCACTAGAATGATTGATACGTGATTGTACTATTAGTAGCAAGGGTTTACTAGTCCAGTACCTAATATGAAGACTGACAGACACCTATATGGTGGTACTTTTAGTTGTGAGGCCACACACTAGTTAAGTAGTATGCTAGGGACATTCTATTGGGAGTGTGATTTACTGCTAGTTTATACTAGTTCAGTACCCAGTGAGGGACGCCCACAGAAAGAGGATATTAAGATGATTGTACTGTTAGCAGACATTATGCTAATTCAGTACCCAGCGTGGCCTAGATGTCTACTGGGATGTAAGGATGATATTATATGGTTATTATTTCTTTACATGCGATTATTTTTATTCTGTTTCTATTATTTATATTTTAACAAGGTATATGTTTATAAAAATCACAGGTAAGTATTTCTAACTCTTAGATTAAGGTTTATTTATTGTTTTTTTTTATCATGTTTAATTTATTGTTATTTTAGAATGCATGATCCCTTATGTTTAATATTGTTAATATTAAAATATATATGTAAATATGTTATGAACCAAACTTAGGAAAACTTTGCATATTTAATGATAATACTATTAAATACTTATTTGTTGTAAATATATTATTTAAGTAAGAAATATTAAGCATATTCTCATAGGAGGTGTATTAACCTCATTTATTGGGTTTCTTTGAGACTCACTTCTTATATTTTCACAAGAAACCTGCAATCTTGAGATAATGAAATGTAGTGACAGGATGGTGATTGGAATGATGAACATATTGTTTGAGATGTTATTGCTTTGGCAAAAATCTTTGAGTTGATGAATTTTATGAACCATTGGGGTTCAAGATTGTAATTGGATGTATTTAAATAAACCATAGTTCGGGCTAGTTGAATTTTGGTTTTGACTTGGTATATTGGTTTAATTTCCGCTGGAATTCTAATTGTAGAAATATTAAATGAAATTTTTAAGTATTTATTGGGACATAAATATATTTTGGGATTCACTTACAAACAAGGTTACGCTCGGTCCTACTCATGCATAATAAGTCGTAAGGTGAGGATTCAGGGCGTTATAGTATATCTCCCAAGTTGGACCTTTGAAGAGTTGTTGAGCGCGCCCAAGTCAACCTTTGGACTGTATTGATGCCGACAGCTGTAGGGCACCATAAGGTGCTTGATAGTGCATCGGATCTGCCCTTACACGTGTCCGCGTACGGATCCGAATCATTCCACGTCCTCAACTAAAATGTGGAGCAAAGCACCAATAATAAGAGGCCGCGTCGCTTTCTCTTTTTGAGGCATGGGCCCTTGTAGCATGCTACCTGTCCCTCTCTACGTTAAGTGCTCGACATTGGAGGCTGCAGAGGTGGGCCTCCGTTTGTGTATAAAGGTTTGTTAGTTTACTTCATAGGTAGCAGACCCAAGAAATAAACGGAAAGTTATGACAAACAAAAATGGAAACTTCTGTAGTTAATTAGGTTTCTACAGATGGAAAGTTATGACAAACAAAAATGGGGTGCTAGGATTAGGACATATGAAAGCAATGGTAAAATGGGGTGCTAGGATTAGGACATATGAAAGCAATGGTAAAGATATAAGAGCAAGAAGTTACATTGTAAATTCAAAAGGAAAACGAAAATAAGGTTGTTTTATCTGTTGTATTAGAAACTTTTCTTGTGCACTCTTCTTCATTGGTAAGACTCATAAATTGAGAAAACAAATATTTTGTACTGTAACTTTTACAGCTTCAGAGTGTTTGTACGGTCAGTCTGTATAGTGCAAAAGATGTTTAAGCAGGAATGTCTTTTGTTCTAAATTAGAGACAAAAGGCTTCACTGTTCATTTCTACTTTGAACCTATTGGTAAAAGCTAGCTATCAGTATAATCCCCTCTTTTGAACCCAAAAGGAGTCCAGAGATAAAAGAAATTCTAAGCTAATAGTGAATAGAAATTCAGAGTTCACTATTGATTGGGCTAGGAGGTAGTGTTAAATCTTGAAGATTGGTGAGCTCAGATCGTGTGTGCTACACCTTTGATAAATGCTTTACCCTCTAGGGTCCATAGCTCAGCTAAACATGTTGCAGGCATGTAAGCAAATATGGAGCATGACTGAACCTCTAATTTTCTTCTGCACCCTCCTTCACTGGTAACACTCATAAATTGAGAAAGCAAATTTTTTGTAGTGTAACTTCTGCAACTTCAAAGTGTTTGTACAGTGCAAAAGAACTATGAGCAGACCTAAGAATATATCCATAGAAAATTATATTCAATTCACCTCATCGTTGCTCTGAGCTCTTGTACAGTAATTTTCTCGAGCCTACAGGGGTCATCTCTGAGCTTTAAGCACATCAGTTTGTATTGACTTTTCCTATGTCAACAGAAAGCAATTAGTGAGAACCATATAAACACCTAAAATCAAAAAATATATTACAATGACCAGCAGATAAGTAAGACATTCAATAACCTTAACAATACTATTCTTTGAATGCTGGGTGCCAACCATTGATCCCCCTGTGCTTCTTATCTTTCTTGTCTGGAAACATATATGTAATTCACACTCTGCTTAGATTTTAGTTCTACAGTCCTGATGAGAAGCCTTGTGTTGTATACAACTTAAGATTCCTAAAACCTTTCTGTAGGTTCCGGGACTTCCAAATAAAGTAGGTGAATAAAGGGCTTACCATGGAAATTGAGCAAGACAAGATATGTTTAGTAGATGAAAATGTGTGCATCTTTGACAGGCATTGTAGCACAGGCATTGGTTTTAGAAAGTATCCAAGTTTTGGCCTTTAACTGTTAAAAAATCTCTGACTATAGGTTTTGTCTTGGTAGCAACAAGGCAATTGGAAGCTTATCTTGGCAAGCATCAAAATGGAAGTTAAAACAGATCTTTGTCATTCTTTTGATAAACACAAAATACCTTTTATAAGGTACGTATTTGATGTTTTTAATTCGTTTCCTAAAGATAAGTAAACAGGTACACTAATGAGGAAAACATCAAAAATGTCATATATTGAAAAAGTTCTTACTATTTATAGCAACGTCTTTGTTTTAGTAGCTGTGAAGAAAAAACATCAGAGCTTTCCCATTATGCAGGTATTCGCTGTTCTAATTGGATATAATTAGCATATGAATGACATAATTAGCATATATTTTATTTTATTGCTACTTACTATTTATAGCAACGTCTTTTGTTCCTCATTATGAATGACATAATTAGCACATAGCAACGTCTTTGCCATTTTTTATGTTTTCCTCATTTAGAAGGAGAGGTCGTACACTGACAGATTGGGCAACACATGCTAATTTGGCATATGCAGCCATGTCAATGCTAATGGATGGAGAATTCATCAAAGTTTTGTTTTCATTACTTGATTCCAATGATAAGATTGATTTTGACAAAGTGGCTATTACACTTTTTCAAAATGAAAGATGAAAACCAGAAAGGTTGTTGGGAGAAACTGAAATTCAATTTCACAAAATAGTAAAAGGTATCTCCTGAAGCAAAATAGGAAGGACAACATTACAGATATATCTTGAACACCGCAAAAAATCTCATCATGGCACAAATAACACAAAAGGATCCATCATGATGAACATCAGCTGGTTGAAGATCAAAATCAAAATAGAAAATAAGGAGAAAATTTTTTTTGACAGTTAGTGTCAAGGATTTGAAGCAACTATTTTGAGCTGCAATGAGGATATATAGCGTTCAGTTATCACCCTTAGAATTTGACACCTCAAGCAAAAGGGTGTAGAAAAAAAAATTGAAGCAATTAATTCTGTCTGGATCAGAAAGAGTTCATACAAGTGTACTTTCTCAAGAAGGAAGACCAAGAGTAGAAATTAATCAAAGAAAGAACCCTTACAACATAACAAGGGGAAGTTCTGAACATAAACAGTTCTTGCAAACTTCCAAAAAGTTCATAACTGGCCACATTTAACATAATTAAATTGACAAAAACTATACATGTCTGTGATACATATTCAGTGATTTAAATGTCCATATCCATTTTTGACAGTCAGTAGCTTCAAAGGTGTCTGCACACAGCCTTGAGGCTAAAATCTCACCAGGGATAACTGAGTAACAAAACTCATCTAAACAATTGTCTCCTGGGACACATGCCCAGAAAAGTCATGAGCATCAATTTCACAGAATTATAAAATAGTCAATTTTGGTTCTTAGGACAAGGAAATAAAGGGTTATTTGAAGCCATTTGTCTAGATAGCACCTTTTTTCTTTCAAATAGATTTCCTTTTGATACAACCCAGAGTTTTCAGCTACAAATTATCGAAAAGGTGGATGATTTAAAGAAAGGCGTCGCTGGGACAGTATTGTGATAAGTCAAGCCTTAAAGTTTTGGAAAAATACTACCAAAATTTTGCCAACTGGCCTCCAGGCAAATCAAATAACAATTACCACCATTTTACAACAATGCAACGAAATTTCACTGCATTTTAGCTAAACGACATTTTTTTTAATCAGCTAAACATGTTTTTTTAAAGAATCTCCCATGAATCCCACTCAAACCATTCTCCTCTAACTTCAGTTTTAAACATCCCGGATTCGTTATAGTCCCTCCTGTAATTCTCTACTCGGTCATTCCCAAATGAGTCATGAAGTACAAAAATGAACATACCCTATCTCCACATTGGATTGAGAACAAGTTCAGATGGATCAAAAACTTCAAATTCGTATAAAACCATAGACCAGCCTGATCATAATCACGAAGCATCTAAGAATTCACTTGTCTCAATAGCTAGCCCTTGAAAGCCAATGTAAATACAAAGAATAAATTTCTAAAAGGTGAAATAGTTATGACTAAATTTAGAGCCATGTTCTTTAGTAATAAAGACATACCTTCAATTGCCAAAATGAAATGGTGATTTTTCCGTGTTTTTCAGTTAGTAGTAATGTTCTCAATTGAGCAGTTGAATCTTAATCAAGAAAGAACATTTTTGGTGCTGATTGTAATAGTGCTTGTTTAACGCTTTTCAATCAAATTAAAGACTAAGACATTTGGAATTATTCCAGTGCTTATATTTCAGCATATTGAAAGGGAAAAGGAAAAATTAATGTTACAGCTAGACGTTCAACCAATCATGGATTCATCAAAATACTTTTCATTTTACTCTGTTTGTGAGTGTAGAAGGTATGAAGATTAGTCCTAAGCTGATGATCTATCTAGGATCATTGTTTTCCCACATTCACATAGAAAGGATACCGTTAATAATCTTGATTTAAAATCCAACATTGTTCACGCATAACATTTGATCCCAACATATATAGATATTATTTATATTACACGGATTGAACAAAATATGGAACAGAAAATTGGTGGAGAGATTACCATAAAGAGTCCATGTTGAAGCAGAACAGGAGGACCTCGTTGGACTTTTAAAGATGCAATGCGAGACGACATGCGTTGAAGGGCCAAAAGGAAACCATCCTTCGTTTGAACCTGATAGCCAAAATCTCAGTTGAAGATATATAAAACGGAATGCATTCGAGAAGGCATCAATTCATAAAAGAATAACATGATTCCACGAACTAAAAGAGACACTATCAACTCAAACCACAGAGAGAAATATTTGAAGCAGAAATTGTCCAAACAATATAAACTCAAAAAGAAGAACAGAAGAGAAATGCAAACCATATGAAAGGTATATTCAGATAAAGGAAGCATTATCTATTACAAGTGTGGCTCATATTGAGAAAAAATTAATTGCAGTTATAGCATATAAAATTTTTTTATCAGAGATGAATTCTCCATCCATTCCTCTGCCTATTTGATAAATTCTCACTTTGCCCTTTCATCATCTAAAAGCCGCAAGAACCACATCTCATTGTACCCAGATTGTCTCTGACTCCTTTAATAATGTTTCACTTAGCTAAAACTAACATTAATATAATCAAATTGCTATATATAATTCCATGTCTAAAAACAGGAAAAAATACTTCCAAATATAATATAATATTGGCAAAAGTTTCTACATCAGATAACTAATTCAGACATGTCTACAACTTTGCAACAAACAGCATCAAAATTAGATCAAGATGCGACTACTAACCTATCCTGAAACTCTGCCAGTAACCAGGCTTCTCTTGCTTAGAAGGATGCCTTTCAACGCATTTATTGCACGGGAACTTGGGAATCTATTTCACAAAATCTGCAATTAACACACGGAATGAATGAAGGTTTGATGACTATCACTGTATTTTAGTAATAAACAAGTGATTTACAATTTTTTTTCAGTATCCATACGCATTCAGATAAGAAGAATATAATAAGGAACCCCAATTTCAGCAAGGTGACCACTATTGAAAATGGCTATACTAATAATAAACAAGTGATTCACGAATTTTTCGGTATCCATACCCATTCCGACAAGGAGATTATCATAAGGAACCCCAATTTCAACAAGGGAACCACTACTCAGAGAAAAAGAACTCCAATTTCATCAAGGAGACCACTCTTGACAATGGCTGTACTAATAGTAAACAAGTGATTCACGAATTTTTCGGTATCCATACCCATTCTGACAAGGAGATTATCATAAGGAACCCCAATTTTAGCAAGGGGACCACTACTCAGGATTTTCTCATCCAGGAGCTTCATAATCAAGAACCCACACAGAGAAAAAGAGACGAAGCGAGAGACAAAAATGTCAATTTTTTGGTATCCATACCCATTCCGACAAAGAGATTATCATAAGGAACCCCAATTTCAGCAAGGGGACCACTACTCAGGATTTTCTCATCCTCATCAGGAGCTTTATAATCGAGAACCCACACAAAGAAAAACAGACGAAGCAAGAGACAGAAATTTCTGACCTGATAATTTGCATAAGTCCTTCACAACGCAGCCGGCGCAGTTGCAGGAAGCCGAAGAGGGTAAATCAACGGGCAAACAACATACGATACTCATGCTGGTAGCACAGAGAATAGGAGACGTAGGTGACGGCATCTCGAAAACATGTGGCGGTAGAAGATAGGACAGAGAATCGGTAGAACGTAGACGGTGGAGAGGCAGACACCTTGCTAGCGAAGATGCTCGTGAAGCAGGCACCTGGGCAGGGCGAAGGTGAAGCAATGATGAGGGAAGAAAGGAAGACAAGTGAAGTATCCCCATAGCAAGACACAGCAAGTGACAAGCAGGTGAAGCACTGCAGCAGGTGAGAAGGAGGTGAAGTAGCAAAAACGCAAACAAACTGGTGAAGTAGGCAACTTGGTAGAAAAGCAGGCAAGACACAGTCCCTTTTATGTTATGTACATAGAGAAAAGAGAAATGTAGGATATATAGGCAACCACTAAGCAGTGGATGTTTGTATACATAAATAGATATTTACAAGGTTATATGCTTAATTCTCTTTGGGAAAGTTTAATTTAATTTAATATTATGGGGCGTGCAGAGTACCGATTGTTTGGATACATGAATGATAAAATAGTGTTGATTGATCATTTATATGGTAGTAGTACTATAGATTATAACATTGGAGTCAAAAATTATATTCCCAGTTGAAATTATGATCACCCATTACGATTGAATGACCCACTTACTCAAATCCCGCGATCAGAGCGTCATTTTTATGCAGATTCTGATCACCATAGATGTTTTGTTCAGACATTGAGCCATCAAAGTGAAGTGGGTCAAGAGTTCTTCACAAAGCGAGTTCTTCACATTTGCTAATGAATCCACATTTGACCAATGTGGAATCGAGAGACCTCCAAATAAAGCGATAATCTATAAATATCATCCCTTGAATGCTTGTTACACCAGAATAAATTGTTAGCATTTTCGAATGAATGCGGCAAACAAGATATATTACTCATTTAGAGAGAAAAAAGTGATCACCAAGAATCGTTTACTGCAATGCGTATGATAACGTGTGACTTTAATTTCAACTTTCTTATTTACCTGCAAAAATATTTAACATAATTCTTCAGAGTTTTAAGATTTGAAGCAGAAATTTTTCAATATAGTGTGAAAGCAAAAAGTTTCGGGTATTCTGGCCGGAATCCTAGTAATGAATTGGGTTTTTATGTGTCAAAAAAGTGTCCCGCGTCTACATCCGCTTTCGCAAGTCGGAAGTTGACTGCTTTCTATGAACAATGATCCAGATTCATCTCAAACTCTTTACGTAATGTCATAATGCCTCTCCTCGAATCCATTTGTTGTCATTTGCTTCCGCTATGAGTCTGGAACCTTACAATTCAAACTTGATGAAAGCCCCTTGATTTGAAAGGCAGTGCAAATGAAGTATCCTTTCTGCGGCCTCTAGCTAATCAATTTACAAATGGATATAGAAGTATAGAAAAAAGGAGGTTCTTAAATTTCCAAAATACCAGATTCAGACGCATATAACATGTTCAGAAACCTCAAAACCAAAGTAAAATTTCCAACTAAAAGTCTGCTACGTACAATACCATTTGCACAAAAAATATAAGATGAAAGAATAAAAAGTGAAAAAAGGAAAAAATTAACCTTCCTCTATGATTTGAAGTCACGACCACAATGCGCAATGGAGAATATGTAGAAATAACACCCTGTAAGGAAAACAAACCCATCAACCAACAAATTTCTCTTCTTCCATTATTTTCGACCCCACATCTAGCTACACAAATGGTCTGCATCATCTTTCTTCTACTCAAAGCTTCCTAATCACTCCATCCTTAGACTATACTATTGATTGAACATAATGTACATATGCTAAGATCTCCATCCTTAGACTATACTATTGATTGAACATAATCATCATTCCCAGGTGTATCATGGGGGTACCTAAGGTCTCATTTTGAGGATACCACATGGTACCCTCTGGATGTGTGGCGGCGCAGTGTACTCAAAAATACGTCCGACCATTATTTGTTTTATTTATATTTATTTAAGGTTCCACCAGGTTCAGGGGTTGACATTAATGGAAAAAGCCAAAAATCTGTTTATGTACCTGATTTAGATTGGTTGTTGGAGTCTTAAATAGAAACGAATAATGGTGGAGTGAGTGGTGGTCCCTTCTTTAACACTTGAAAGTGGAAGTTGCTTTTCCTTTCTTCGAAGTGAGAGTAAAGAGAACACCTTTCCCGCCAATGTCTGAGTAAACACAGTAATGTCTGAGTAAACACAGAGAAAGTTCGAATGTCAAGAAGATTATAAGTTAAATAATATAAATGTTTCGCGCATTTTCATCTTGCCGAGGAGAGAACCGAGGAGAATTTTAATAGTTTTTTAAATGTTGCGCTCAAAATTACTATTTTAGCCTTCACTTATTTTGGTCTATTGGATTGCGCTGCACAGAGGATGCGTTGCTTCACAGATGATGCGCTTCACAAAGGATCCGTTACGCTCGATTGCTGGCTTCATTCTTTCGGAATGCGATACTGTCGAGAGGGTTCGAGCAGGCTCCTGAACCCTCCCTCTGTCCTTTCTCTCTCTATCACTTAGTTCCTCAATCCTCTTTTCCGCAGTAAGATGAAGCGTCGACGACTCAGCTCCCGAACCCTCCCTCTCGCCCTTCTCTCTATAGCAGGCGCACGTCGCGGCCGACTCATTTTTTTTTTCTCATATTCTTCACCCTAGCAACAGATACATCTTTTGGGCTGTCGGTTGATGCTGGAAATCCTCACAATAATGCCCAAAACCCCCTTAGAAAGACTGTCTTTAGCCTGCTGGAAATCCGGCAATATCACCGTCAACATAACCTCTTGGTTGCTGATATGATTAATGCCGGCGAAGAAGACTCTTGAAACGGCGACAAAGCTCCTTGATTTGTTTAGGTTTTCATTTCAGATTTGATTTCTGTCGTTTATGCTGTGCAAGAACTTATTCAAAAAGAAGAAAAAATTTCGATGTATTCTTTTCTTCTTGTGCTATTCTTCCTTCATGTGTTTTTTTTATTTTTCTCCCCATCTTTTTGATATCATTAGATCTGACCGCGGTACAGGATTTTGGTGGTAGATGAAGATGTCGAACCGACACTTGCAGCTGACATCGAGCTGAACTTCAACATGACCGGTGAGAGACAGCTCTTCCGTTTTCTTTATTTCATACAGAAAAACTTTTAGCCTTTGGAAGCCCATTTTTCCTTTTTGATTGTTGTTAATTGTCATTTTAACATCCTCAAGCCAAAACATTGGCTGCTGTAATAGGTTTCTCCGTGGCCACCGGATTCCAATTCCTAATGGCCGCGAAGTTTCCTCCAGTTAAGGGTAAGGATTAAACTTTTTCTTATTTTTATGATTTGGATTTGTTCCACATTCCTTCTTAACCATCTTGGGTTTTCTTCATCTTCTATTTTGGGATTTTTTTTACATTTTTTCCATCGTTAAAACCTTTGATGGGCTCTCACCAATGCAATGCAGTTATAAAAATTGCTTCCAGTGGAGATAGTACTTCACTAAGGCTTCTAGATGATCCAGAGGTAAAAATTGCTCTTAATTTGCAATCTTATCTTATAATCATCTTTACTTTCCTATGACAATTTCTCAATTTAATAGAAAGTAACTATTATGGAGAAACTTACTAAAGAAGCTTTGAGAGAAGACACTTCAACTGTGATGTGCATAATCCAATCTTTCATATATAGATAAAAAACTTCAATTGCTGTGTTAAATCATCACGGTGTTGTAAAATATTGCTCTCGGTATCCTGTAAGTTTATTTCCTGCTTCTCTTCTTATATTTATTAGACTGAAGTGTTAATGTTCTATTGATTAATGTTCTATTGCATATAAAGAAGGATGCATCTATTCATGTTTTTAACAAATGTCCTTTGGAGACTCTTTTGGTTTTAATGATACTTTTAAATTGGATGCTTTCATGCTTTTGGTTCCTTTCTTTGGCTACTTATCACAAAATGTCATTCATAAGATAAGAATTAAATTTTCTTAAGTTAAAATAATTACAGTTTATGGTGTAAATTATTTTCCAGATTAAATGAAGTGCAAAAATTTAGTTTATGCTGAAATTTATGGGCCATATTCGATATCCCCATCATCAAGGCCCCACCGTTCATATGAAATACATTTAGTGGCCTCAGTGCATAATTGGTTATTCATCATGAATTTGTCTATGTTGTATTGTTCATAACTTAAGCATGACAAAAGAATGTAACTTTCCTTACAAAACCTATAAATATTATTGTAAAGTAATTTACATTTGAAATATAGTGTTTGATACTTCAAATTAGGATTAGGGCTTATACTTAAGGTCGGGTTGTTGCAGGCCTGGAGTTATATGATCAGCTTCAATTGTTGACTAACATTTGCCAAATGTTGATGGCTTTGTGAGATTTAATTTTGATCAATGATGTAAGGCTATGATCTATAAGATTTTTTAGCTTAAACAATTTGAGTTTATGCTACAATATAAGGTATTCTTTTTTTGGTAATATACAATATAAGGTATTCAGCTGTCAAAGCTACCTACTATGCCATTGTATTTAAATGCATCTAAGTTTAGGGGCCTCAGTGAATAAATAGTCACTAATCATACATTATCTACATTTTATTTAACATGTCTTATGGACTGAATGAAGAAAAACAATTATTGTGAACCTTGAATTTCACCTCAAAATTAGTAAGCTTTAGAAGCAGCTAATTTTCACGATATGCAACTAAATCTCAATTTTCAAAATGAGGGTGTGAATGATGTCAAGTATAAATCGCTTTTAGGATTGACTAGAATTTCAAGTTGAACTATGAGAAAAACTGATAGTCATTTTATTTCTCTTCATGTAGGCTCTAAGGCTTATCAAAAATGCAGTGATGAAACACTGGTGGTGTACTCTCAGTCAAAATCAGATGATAGCACAAGAACAAAACAGTAGCTGTTCTTCAAATAGTTCTGTTGACATGCAAATGTATCACCCTATAATTACTTAATTAGAATGTATATGGATTTGTAAAGTACTTGGGTGTATATGGATGTATAAAGTACTTGACTAGGTCTGTTTTTACCTCTCCTTTTAGTTAAATAACCTTCAATATATGCTTCTTACCGTTCGATTTTACTTACATAAATCTGATCTTGCAAATTTTAAACAAAGCATTGGGAACATTTTATAACTTAAACACGATGGCAACCTTCCTGCTGATCAATCAATTTTCTTCTCGCACCTTATAAGTCAAATATTCAATTCTGCTGATCAATCAATTGTTGATGTATTCATGATGTTGATGAGTTGGTGTGCGCACGTGATGTCGCACGGCGAGGCGCATGTGTAAATTCGGGTGTGCGTACCTCCGAAGGGAAAATGGGGAAATAGGAGTCGCCACTGCCTGATGGGGTGCAGGCGGACACGGTGCCTCGGTTTGTCTAATTTGGTTGGTCTGCGATTTTTCGAGATTCTGGCTAAGCTCTTGATTACGATCCGGGGAAGTCCGAAGACACCCCGGTCCGTCCCGTCGGTTAACAAGTCCCTCGGGTCTTCCTAGTTATCGAGTCAACTCTAAACTCACCCTGTCCTAATCCAGTATGTATCTGATTGAGTCTGAGTGGGGCCACAATGTGGTGTAGGTCCCTTTTTATTTGTTTTTATCTTGATTAAATTAAATGGTCTAGGTCGGATTGGGTGGACCCCGTTGGAAGGTCCACAGATACCCTAGTTGACTTGATACAGCCCACATGTCCCATAATGGGCCTTGACTAAGCCTAAAAAGGCCCTTTGGGGTTTGGTTAATTAGATTATTTTTAATTTATGGTTTAAGTGGGATTAAATTAAGTTTTATCCAATGTAAGTCTGGACTGGTTTGGTGGGCCCATTGGGTGGACTTCACCATGATTATCAAAATTGTTTTATTCATTTATCTTATTTAATTTCCGAAGTGGGCTAGACCTTGGGCTTGGGGCCCATAGCCTAGACTTGAACTGGATGGTCCAAGATTTGATGAAATCAGGGTGTTGGACCCTTCTTAACTGGGTTGATGGGCTTAATGGGCCCGACAGGCCTCAGCCCGTGGTCTCAGCCAAACCATACCTAAGCTAAGCCTGCATGTATCCATTTTGGGCTCTTTGATGGACCTCAAAGGGTTTAGCCTATTTTAATTATTTTAATTATCTTTATTTAAGTCCAAAAAATGATCTTGGGCTGGGTGGGCCCCGTTGGAAGGCCCACTAACGAATCAAATTGGGCTTAGAAGCCCAGGACCTATTTTGGGTTTCCAGTTAACCCGGAAACCCTGCTGGTTCACCGGTTGGTTTGAAATAAATCAACAAATAAACAAAGAATTAAAAAGTCATTTTTTGATTTTTTTTTTTAATGTAGTCGAAAATTTATTTAGCTAAACTATATTTCAGGTTTAGCCAAAATTGATTTTCGACTAAGTTAGAAAACCTTAATAGTCGACTTGTGTTTCTGATAAACCTGAGAAAATCATTTTTTCACAATTTTTGACAGGAAACTGAATCCACAGGTTCTTAGGCTTGCTTGAGGCTTTTCGTGGGCCCCTGTGTGGGCCCACAGTGATTCCAACAAGACTTAATGAGCTTCTTTTTTAGGGTTTTGAGAATCACGAACACATGGGAAGATTAAAGATTCACTTTCCCTTTTTAAACCAAATCAATGAATAAACAGGGACCTGAGTGTCCCTGTTTTAGTCCTTTCTATTCTAAAGAAAGAAAACCAACTTTCCATATGCATGAAAGAAAATCCACTAAAGAAAGACTACAATAATCATGCTTCAAGCCAAAACTAAACTCAACCACAAGTTACACAACTAAGAACTAAAGAACGGTTTTTATATGTTCAAAACTAAACCAATAATATTATAAAAAAACTTTTAGATATGCTCTTAATAAATGAAAACATAAAAGTTGATGGATTACATAATCCTAAAATAATAGTATGTTTACATAACCCAAAAACAGTGACTAAAATGAAGGCATGCTTACATCTAGATACGAACATGGATTAATTTCTCATGTCTAAAAACCATGACTAGAAGTGATAAGAAAGTATGATAAAAAAACTCATAAAAACAGTAGAAAAAGAAAATGCTTTCATAGTCCTAAAACAAAAGCATGCATGCTTTAAATGCTGGTGGATGGTAAAGAAAATCCATGTATGTCCAAAAATATTGATTATGCTAAACATATACATAAAAGAAAACAAAACTCATATTATGCATGCTTTGTGATGTATTCATATGGACATCAATCACTCATCTAACCTAGGAAGAGAATATGAGAAGAAGGGAAAGAGGGGGGTTATGTAAAGGGATACAACGGATGTAATGTAATAGAGGAGCATACTCCCCATCTAAATACAAGAAATCAATAGCAATAAAAAACAGCAACATTATAGTAACTCTAAAACCTTTAAGACCAAACAAGAGGACCTCTCTCCCTCTCTTTAAGCTACCGGAAGTTCACCTCTCTTACCACGAGGTTACTTAAACCAAAACTGTGTAGAAAATGAAGAGGAAGTAAGCATACATCCAATAGTGAAAACAGTAGATGCACAACACAAGTGGAACAAAAGATCACTCAACTTTCTTTCATGTTTAGATATGTTAAATAAAGAACACAAAGAGACTCACCTTGGGTACTTACAACTTCCTTAAAGGTGTTGAACTCTTTTGAATACACCAACAGCACTTTGAGGATTCTTTTCCAAGCTTCTAAGTGACACTAAGTGGATTCCTTTGGTTGAAAATGAAGAAGGAAGAGAGTAGGGGGGCTTTGGAGATGAATTTGGAAGTGTTTGGGTGATAAAGGAAGGTGTAAAGGAAGGGGTCGGATGCAGCAAAGGGGAGAGAGAAGGAAGAACTAAAGGGGGCTAGCCGGCTGGAGATGATGGAGAGAGAGAGAATCGAGAGAGAGAGAGAGAGGGCAGCCGAATCCATGAACCCTTTTTATATTATATTATTATATGACTAAAATTTGATTACTTTCACATGATACCCTTTTTTTAAATTATTTCATAATCTTAGACAGCTCATGGGGGACACGTATCCCCCGTGTGCTGGAAAACAAATTTTTTTATTAATTTTTTATTTTCTTTTATTTTATAATTATTTAATTTATGAGATATTGTTTGATTTTAAGATTATTTTATTAAGATTTTTTCTTTTTTTTTAGCACATGCGTCCTTTGCATTTTTTATTTTATTTATTTATTTTTTAATTAAATGCTTTAACTAGATTTTAATAAAAATATTATTTTTTAATTCAAAACTTTTACTTTATTGCTCTTGCTTCAGCATTTGCCACGTGTGCAGATTTTTCAAAACTTTGACTGCTCATAACTTTTTCATCTGGTATCCGATTCCAGCAAATTTAGTGGCGTTGGAATCAGTACGAGATGCTCTACCCACTAAGTCAGAGTTAGCAGCAAGTTCGGATTTTTAGCAGAAGTGCAAAACTACTCCCCCGAAGGCAGTTTTGTTCATATCTTTTAATTTGGGACTCCGATTCCAACAAATTCAATTGTGTTGGAATCGTATTAAGATGTTTTTTCTACTAACATAAGTTTGGGTGGCTGATCTGGGGTTTAGCAGAAAGTCGATTTCTGCTATTTCCAGGTTTGATTGGCTCATAACTTCTTCATCTGGAGTCCGATTCCAGCAAACTCAGTTGCGTTGGAATCATATCGAAAATCTCTATCTGCCGTGACAAAATTGAGCCGCTGAATTAGCTTTTATCAAAAAGTCAAAACTGCTCCCCGGAAGCCGGTTTTGCTCATAATTTCCTACTCGGGATCCCGATTTCAGCAAACTCAGTTGCGTTGGAATCGTGTCGGAGTGCTCTATCAGCTGCGGCCGGATCAGACAATTGATTTGGGTTTTAGCAGAAAGTTGATTTATGCTATTCCCAATTTTGACCATCTCACAACTTCTTCATCTGGGGTCCGATTTGGACGAACTTAGTGTCATTAAAACCGTATCAGAATTCTATATCCAATGGTATGAACTTTGGTGGTCAATTCGCACCAGATCAAAAAGTTGACTTTTTGACCCTTCTGGGTTTGACTTTTAAATTAAGGTTTTCATTTTTGACACTTTCGGTGCACAAAAATGAGGTGTTGACAGCTGGTTTAACTATTTTTTTTGGAGCCTCTTTTTTAACTTTTTTGCTGTCAGTGGATTATGCATGCAATCCAAGTGTCTTTCTGTACAATAGGTGATGTTGTCCTGAGTTTGCATTCTTGGTAATGATTTTGTCTGTTCTGCAGGAAATATATTTGCCTATGCGATTTCCTGAAGGTGACAGATGGTTAGCCTTTTGTAGTGGTGAGACCTGTGATTTTGAATGTTGCTATTGACTGTTAGGCTAATGTTAGAAAAATTACATTTCTACCACTTGACATTTTAATTAATTGAAAAGAAAAGAGGCATATGGAATGGTTTCACAAGGAGTTCTAAAAATGCACATGGCTGTAGTGTGATTTTAAGGGGCTGCTTACTTGAATTTTTTGATTTTCGTTTACTTTAAAATTCTTATTCCTTTTGTTTTATCCCTTTTAGGCTCTATAACCTTTAGTGCATATTTGCAGGACATTTGAAGGCAAGTCTGAAATTTAAATGCTGTATGCCCATGAGCCCATGATGTTGGCTTCCTGGATCAAAGTTAGTTCCCACAGTGAGTTTCTTGATTTCTTGGATATTCTATATGGCATTTATCAAGCTACAAATGAGTGATACCGTACAATTCACAGGATCTCAATGTGCTACTGGTATCTGACTCATTTTATCCTCAATTTCAGTTGGTTGTCCTGCATTTTCTCTAATTAAGGTGGTGCTATTTGTTGGTATGTAATTGAAGTCATAAGCTGCAGTCATCTAATCTTTGCTTTTAGCAGTGGTGCGACCTCAAGAACACTGGACTCATGAAAGGTATGATATTTTAACATTATTTATCAAAACCAAGTTGCATGCCTTTAATAACTTGACATGGGGGGTATTACCAGCATCGGAAAAGTGTCAATTAAGGTTCTTTGCAATTGTGATATGCCATAGGGATATATGACATATATTCTACAAGTATAAATATAGAAGATCAAAATTTGGATTAAGGGCTAGCATATAAATTATCTGAATTTTTTAACACTGGTAATGTATCTAAAACTTACTTGGGTCCAATTGCACCACTTCCTTATCTCATCACTGATCATGCATTTGGACAAATTGGATCTGTTCAATTGCTTATTTGTATAAACATCATGTTGCCTGTAAATGGGTTTTCTCTACAAATGCTGAAGTCTGTATATGGTTTTGCATTGTGTAACCAATGTATTGAAATTGGTTGACCTCAACTATATTTCTTTTTGCATGTATATGTATACATTACGGTCTAACAAACACGTCTCTGCATTTCATAAGTTCTCAAGAAATAAAAAAAGTAATGATCTGATCGTGGTCATGTGCACATTTATGCACACTTCATGACCAAATATATGTAGACACACAAAAATTTTGAAATTAATTTGTACAGTCTGTGACTGGCACTCCTTTAATTT
Source organism: Buxus sempervirens (assembly GCA_947561395.2). Taxonomy (NCBI): domain Eukaryota; kingdom Viridiplantae; phylum Streptophyta; class Magnoliopsida; order Buxales; family Buxaceae; genus Buxus; species Buxus sempervirens. The sequence goes on along the minus strand of OX387191.1, from coordinate 12,358,879 downwards.
GTAGAATCTATAACTGCAACACTATTTGCACTTCTTTTAATTTTTGATACAAAGAGTTATTTCCTTGCAGTTTTGGAGGAGTTCTTATTGCAGTTCCTAATGGACTAAATGCAAACAAGTTTTGTGGCTCTATCTATGTCAACTGTGTTCCATCAAAAGGGTGACCCATCCATTAGATAAATCCTTTGTATTGTTTGCTGTTCTTACTGAAGTTATTTGCTTCATCTTTGTTTTATATTTTTTTAGTGGTTTTATGTGTTACAGGAGTTTATGCTGTCAACGGCTCACCTGAAAGCCGCTGCCACAGCTGTCACCACAACCATCAAAAACATCTTATGGGGTTTTCTTCTTCTCGAAAAATTAATGGTATGCCCTTTACTCTTTTTTGATTTGGGTTTCCTATTGACGCCTTTTCCTTTACTTTCGCTGACCAGTCAGTATGTTATGATTTGCTTTATCTTTTTTCAGAAGTTTTGTTTTGTGAATTATGACTACTGATGGCCACTTTCTGATGCTTTATCTCTTCTCTTTCTCTTTCTGCTCTGTCTTTCCCTTTCTCCTTTCTATGTGAGTCCATGTATTGCAAACATTAAGAAGATTAGAAGAGTCTCCAAAGCTTTTAGATTATTAATCCCATTCTGATCTTTAAATCAATTGATTCTTCTTTATTCGTTTTTTTTTTTGGCATTTTAATTTATTTATTAAGGTTTAATTACGAAGTCCTTGATTTTTAGTTTTGTTCTTATATTAAGACATCTGTGTTAGACAGCCTGGCCACGATCTTTTCCTTTCCCACATTATCTTATGCGTTTCTGATACTTTCTTTAAATGCTCAGTGCTTCTCACCTGCTCTTCCCTTCATTGGCCATATCTTTCGCGACCTTCAAGATTCTCCAAATCCTTATATATCTTTTAAGTTTTCCTTTCTCTTCAACCTTTCGCCCATTTAGATTTATACTATATTCTCCTTCATAGTAAATGCATCTTTGCAGAAAAAGCTTCTTTGTATTAGTATTTATTTATTTAATTAATAACTTTAATTGCTACAAGTTTTGCTTTATGGGTATAACTAAAAGTCGAGAATCTCACTCTCTCGATGGTGCCATGATATATTCATGCAGCTTTAGCACAGTTTTGTATTTGGCTTGATTTACGTTCCGTGTATTTGACTATTTTTGGTTATTTAATGTCTCATTAGGTATCTTATTGTTATCTATTTTGATCTTTTTTCTAGAAAATTTGTAATTTCTTTTTTCTGGGTTCTTTTCTATTATTTTATTTGAGTATAATCCTTTGATGTAAATGACCCAGAAGTTGGATTTAATTATTAAGAATGAAACCTTAAAAGGCATTTTGTATGCGGACGGATATGAATTGGTTGTATTGTATGTTATCCTATTGCTTTAAGCTAGACTACATGGATGTAATAATTGCAACTATTGGAAGACATGCTTCAGACGTTAAGACTTCTTCTCTGGTCTTCTTTTCTTCTTTACTGGCATGCCACAATGGTAGTCCCTTTACATAATATTTCATGTTCACTTAGAGAAGCTACAAAATTTTGAGTATGTGTAGATTTTTGTTTTTTTTTAAATTATTCAAGATTTCACAAATGGTAGTATTTTTTCAGATTTTTGCCTGCGTGCACACAATGCAGGGTAACTTGGGATGGGCTTATATGCAGCAACAGAACTACATGGCAGTTGAGGTGGTTTATCGAAAAGTGTTAGGTTTAACATTTTAGTTTGGCTTTATTCAGTGTCAATGAGAAAGTGTTTTTAAGTGTGTCTAGAATGTTTAGTTTGAGTCCAAGAAGACATGGTTCAAACGGCGTCAACATCGGGGTCAAATTAAAGAAGTTATGCCCAACGTTCGCTGAACTTTTGCTGAACGTTCGACCGTTGGTGACACACAGAGAAACCAGAGAGCAGCGTTTGCTGAACGTTTGCTGACCGTTCGACCGTTGGTGTCACTCAGAGAAACCAGAGAGCAGCGTTCGCTGAACGTTTGCTGACCGTTCGACCGTTGGTGTCACTCAGAGAAACCAGAGAGCAGCGTTCGCTGACCGTTCGACCGATGGAGTTCTTCAGAGAAATCCGAGAGCAGCGTTCGCCTCACGTTCTCTGACCGTTCAAACGAGAAGAGGAAAAGTGAGTTTTTGTCTTGAACGTTCGACCCGCGTTCGCTGAACGTTCGAACGTTCGTTAACAAACTTCAGTTTTAGAATTTCGATCTTTTCTGATTTGTTTCCTATTCCGAGTCTACCTTCTCCTAACCTATATAAGGAGTGTCTAGACTATTGTTAGGGTAACTCAAGAGGTTTTAGAAACCCTAAATTCGTGTGTGAGAGCAAGAGTTCTTTCTCCTCTTCCTTCTGCTTTGTTGAGCCATCAAAGCCTTTCTTCATCTTTCTTTTCTACCTTGGAGTTCCGGGTTGGAGAGTTTGTACGTGGGAGTTCCTACGGATACCAGGCGAGTTCGTTTGGGTGATCATGTGAAGAGATCTTCAGAGTTCTGAAGTGTTGCTGTGGAGCAAATCTGAGGAGTTCCTCAGATACTTTCAAGTCTGTGAGTTGCAGAATCTAGCATAGGGATGTTGAGTCGTCTGAACTACAGGTTGTAAGTCTTCTTTTCATATTGGATCTTTTAGGTGGCTCCTGCATAGCCCGGAGGGTTTTTTCTCTAGTGAGAGTTCTCATAGAGTTTTCCCTTCGTCACCAAAATTGCTTGTGTTGTCTTTTTACTTTATTTGCAATTTTGTGTGATTGGTTATAGACTTGTGCATGCCTATTAATTAAGAACTTGTTTTTAATTAGTAGAATTTTTATTCCGCTGTGCTTCACCTATTCACCCCTCTAGGTGTTATTAGAGTCAAAACCCTGTTTTTCAAAAAGCATAGTTGATTGATCCTGACAGCAACAAGGCCTGCAATTTGAGCTTCTTCTTGATCAAGCAAGCTAGATATGATGAAGCGTGAACTATTCTTGATGATGTGCTTCAAGGGAAACTTTCAGGTTCAAATGACTGGGGTCAAGGAGCAGTGTGGAGAAACTGCTGAAGGAACTGGAGTCACAACAGTCTAGATCACCCATAAACACATTCAATGTTTCCTATAAAAGTGAACTTCTCATATTGTTCTTCAATAAGTAAATAACCTACAAATAATAAGAGAGAAGAGAATATGATATTGTATATCTACTTCATAAGATTGCCTTTCCTTATATAATAGAAAAAGCAAAAGAAAAAAAGCAAATAATCTAGAAATAAGAAATGAAATTATGAGATCTCCTATCAATAAATAACCTGTTTAATGTTTAATAGCAGTCAGATTAGTTGGTTTCACCTCATTCTTATTCTATTTCATTTTTGTTTTAGGACTTTGTACAATTTTTTCGTGGAGGTTGTGATGTTTTTATAGACTACTAATGCATGTATTTATATACTTATGTTCAATGAGGAAATAATTATAGTCATTCAACAATAAAAAGGTCTACTGACAATAAAACGATTATTTCATTTTTTTTAAACTATCACAAACGTCTTTCTTTTTTTAAACTATCACAAACATCTTTCACAGCTCAACAACTAAGTAATCTAAACTACTATTACTAACTGTTCCCATGTTCACTATCATTTAACTGACAACTATTTTCTTTGACATTTTTAATACTGAGCACTTGAGGTTTAAAGAACGTTTCTTTATTCATATATTCTTTAATTTTCCTTAAACATCTTTAACTAATTCTAATAGTTGAAAAATATAAAAATATGGTACACAAAAATATTTATAACTTATAAAAATCTTTTTTTTTGGAAAATAAAAAAAATTATACAAATGTTAATGTTAATAATTGTTTTTCCTATATTTTCACTTCATTCTTATTCTATTCCCATGCTAGTCTATTACAGTATTACAGTGAGGGAAACAGCCTCGCCGATCCTCTTTATTATTATTTGTTTTTCTTTTTTATTAAAATATCGTTCTATTTTTTCCTTCGTTTTTTTTTTCTTTTTCATCAAGGAGGATCGAGAAGGCTTTGAAACCCTCCCTATCTCCCTTCTCGTCGACGAAGCAAAAAACCCGAACCATTCCCCGCTTCCCTCCGATCAGGCGGCGGTGCTCGCGTCGCAAAATCTCCTCAAGGAAACCTCTGATCAGGCGACGATCGAAAGCATCAAAGCAAGGCAGATCTTCGACAACCGCGGCAATCCGACTGTGGAGGTTTGAAAAGCTCTTCCCGTCTCCGCTTCTTCATTTCGATGATTTCTAGAATTTTAATCGTTCCCTTCACCGATCTGTGTTGCGTTATAACTCAGAAGTGGTTTACGCCTTTTTAGGAGCTTGAATTACTAGCTGAAGCTGTTAGGGTTTGTTTTAGTAATCAAATCGCCCGGTGATGTAGTTACTTTACAGCTGATTTATTGATCGGATGAATTGATCTACGATTTGCTTGATTTAAGTTTAGTGATTGGTTTGGTAGATTTCTTCAGATGCTTGATCTCCGCCTCGGGCAGCCTCGGGTGGTCTCCTTCAAACCTCTAATCCTTCTATCTATATCTATCTGTTTGTAAACGTTGTGGGGTACATGGCAAGTAAAGAAAAATGTAAGTTCTTCAATAAAAAAATTTTAGGGATTCCAATGGAGTACGACGAAATTGCTGCTTCATCCAGAGCCTTCTCGAGTGCTCCGAAACAATTCATCTAATCGGCGGTGAAGAAGGCCAAGTTTTTTTTCCTAAACCCCAAAACAACTCTTTTCTTAATCTCACCACCTCCCCTCTCAAATTTGATCTACATCGCTGCTTATTCTAATGATAATGGCTCTGCCTTTAGTGCCTTACACAATTCTCAAGTTATGCTGTGCTGCCACCAAGAAGACAAAGAGCATCCACTGTCAGTGTGCTGTATGTGCACTCTCAGGGAAATACCACAAAACCATATTCCAACGGATAGGCTGCCTCTATGCCTCTTTTTTCTCTTCTAGGTGTGGTTCTTTAAAGCTAAATTAGGTCCCCATGAGTCTGTTATTGGAAATAGCATGAGTTTCTTTTATAATTTAAAATGTTCTTTAATTTCATTCTTTTGATTTGCTTTTGTAGATATCGAACTTTTCGACATGGAGTAACTTTTCTCCTCCGTTACCCTTCTTCAAAGACGATCTGCCTAGACGAATCATTTTCCAAAGCAAGAATAGAGACAGCCACGGCTGCCTGTTTTCGAGCTGAAGGGGACTGCTTACTGGAGTTGAGTGGGTGAGCGTCATACCGAAGATCGCCTTCTTTTTTATATAAAAGGGGTTGTGTTTGATACCTAAATAAATTTCATTATAAATACGTCACTTTCCTTCCCAATGGTGTTTGATTTGGGTTTAATCTTTGTAATTTTTCTTGCAGTTTTCACAGATGGCATCAGCTGTGGTAATTGTTATTTCAAAAACTTCAACAACTTCATGCTGTGGTAATTGTTATTTCAAACAAAATAATGAATGGAAATATCTGTTTGTTAAAACCATTATTGGTTATATAATTAATCCTTGGTTATGTATTCTCTACTTTGCTGTGTGTCATGTACTGGGATCCACTTTAGGGTGATCTTCAATTGACATGAGACCTTCTATAACCTTCCTTTTAAGTGCCAGATGATGAATTTGTTAGTTCAGCATTTCCAAAACTAATCGCAATATTCAAATTCATTTGAACTCTTACCTCTTGCCAATTATTGGCAAAAGTAAGCATCAAGAGGTTGCTTCCATGTAAACATTATATTAAATTTCATTTTAACTGTTAACCTTTCTACAAACTGTAGATTAAAGGCTTTGACCATGGACTCAATTGATATGAGGAAATTTTGCATGGATTCATTTATTCACGTAAGTAAAACAAAATCTCAATTCTTATTCTTTTGAAATATTACTTATTTCCTTAATGTATCAAAATTAGTTTGAACAGATATATTTAACAACTGCTGCACTTCTATATGAATTATCTTAGGTATCTTATTGTTATCTCTTTTGATATTTTTCTATAAAATTTTTACTTTTTATTTTTGGCTGTGTTCTGTTCTATTATCTTATTTGAGTGTAATCCTTTCATGTAAATGTCCTGCAAGTTGGATTTAATCATTAAGAATGAAACCTCAAAAGGCATGTCATATGCGGACGAATATTAATTGGTTATAGTATATGTTACCTTATTGCTTTAAGCTAAACTACGTTGATGCGATAACTATAACTATTGGAAGACATGCTTCAGACATTAAGACTTCTTTTCTGGTCTTCTTTTCTCCTTTACTGGAATTCCACAGTGGCGCAGTCCCTTTACATAATATTTCAAATTCACTTAAAGAAGCCACAAACTTTTGAAGCCAGTATGCGCAGTATTTTTTTTTTCCTTGCATGTCTGACAATTTCACAGGTTTTTTTCATCTTATTAGCATAAGTTAATTTGATTTTTTATGCAAGTCCAGAATTATGTTTCTAGACTTAATGAGGGCTTAATTCATTTTGTTTTCCTATCTACTCACTCTGGTTCTGATTTTCTAGAATGTAGTGTGATTTGTATTTAGTTCCTTTTTCTTCTTCTTTTTTTCCCTTTTTTTTGGGGTGCTGTCTACAAATGTTTTGTTTTCTTTTTTCTCTCTTTCTTCTCCATCGCCCTCATAGTGACATTTTTGCCTTTGGCAGTGTACACACAATGCTAGGTTTATTGCAAAATCTGGTGAACAAAATAATATAAAACAAAACTAGACTTACATGGTTCTGCATTTCAATGTCCCTGAAGAAGCTGAAATATTTTCTACTTTCTTTGCAAACTAGAGTTAGTATTCTCTCTGTCACTCCTTCGGCAGTCAAAACCCTAATGAGGGGAAATGCTCTTCTTAAGAGAGAACTGGCATAATGATTTGGCAGTTCTTTCTCTACTTTTATCTTTTGTTTTTTGCATCTTTCAATTAATTTCCCCTCAGTTTTATTTTTATTTTTATTTATATGCGTGTACTATTTTGGTAATGGAACAGTGCATCTCATTCTTCTTAAACATCACAAAGATTTTGGTAATGTAGTAGATTGAGTATCGGAACAAAACAACATGCAGGAACAGTTCTTAGCTTTGAATTATTTATGTTATCTTTAAGCTCGCCCATGCTATTATGACTAACTTCCTAGGATCTGATGGCTGGACTATATACATTCCGAGTGATATCTTTCCAATAAACGGTTCATTGTGTTTTTTCTTTATGACATTTTGTTTTTTGCTTCTTTCAATTAATTTCCCCTTGGTTTTTTTATTTATTTATATGCGTGAACTATTTTGGTAATGTATCGACACAATGCATTTCAGTCTTGCTGATTTCTTTTCCAATAGATCTTCATTGAGTGTTTTTTTTTCTTTTTAAGAAGGGAGATTATAAGATGTCTAAATACAATAAGATATTCAAAATTCTAAGTTCATGAACATATACTGTGTCATATAAATGCAGAAACTCATGTGATAAACCAAGTTGAAAATTAACAGCTTATTCATCTTATAACAACAATTACAGAAATTCTAGCTATGTCAGAATCAACCCACTAGCAAAGAGTTAACTCCCCTCATACTCCCAACTGAAAAGAAAAAATATTCCAAAGGTAACTTCACTACAAATAAAAGTTGTGACCTGACTTGCTAGTTTGCAGGCTACCATGTAAACTAGCATTCAAATTCCGGTGGGCGTATTCTCTTGGACACAACATAATGTCTTTTAACGTCGGTACTTGGCTGGATCCGCAGATTGCTTATCATGTTCATTTTGTAATTTTTTACATCTAATATATTTTAATCCAGAATGAAATAACTTAAATTTGATTTTCTTCTCTATCTCATATGATAGTTTTCCAATGTTTTTTATTCATTTCTATCTGGCAGGTGTGGCTTTGCCCTTTTGATGTATGGATTTGGATCTAAGAAGACTTTAATTGAAGATTTTGCTTCAACTGCACTAACCAACTATTGTGTATGGATTTTGATCTACATGCTTAATGATTCTGTATTATAGAGAATATACTTATTTGATAAAGTCCCTTTTCTTTCCCGTTTGTCAACTTAAATGCTATTTTGTTTATTTTATAGCTTACTCAATCAACTCACATCGCATCTTGATATATATTAATTTGTCAAGTATTATGTTTATATTAATATTCCATTGAATATTTCACCCATGAAAACGGTTTCAGCATTAAACCCTGCAAGTGTGTTCTGTTCATCTGATGACTAAGATCTTATCATCAATTGTAGGTGTGATCACCAACTTGAAGTTCTCTTGCATCAATTGAAAATGAACTCCTACAGGAACGTGTAAAGCCCAACAACCTTTAAGTTCACAATGAATGGATGATATTATTGCATTTATGGGTGGATGACACAATCAAATAAATCTTCTATGTAGCCCATCCCTCCCCATCTCCTGCACTTAGCTTATGTCTCATAATGTATTTTTTTTTGTGCATTTCTATCAAATGTTACGCTCTTTTCACATTGTTTTTTCATTAAGCGAAACGTATTCTGTTATCTCACAATCCCATTTTTTTTTTGGGAAAGTTAAAAAAAAAATTTATACAAATTTCAATGTTAATAATTACTTTTTTTTATATTTTCTAATATTTATAAAATTTTTTCTCAAACTACCATATGTATTAAATGTATTTCTCGTGCTGCACGGGTAAAAGCCACAGTTATTGCACTTCAAGATTTGCAATTGAACACTATTGGTTGCCCCCTGAATGCTATTTGTGAAAAGTATAGGCAACAAAAGGTAACAAATGGTATATGGTTATATAGCATGTAACTGTGCATGCGTTTACTCGCAATTTTTATTTTAAGTAGCAACATATTCTGTTTAGCATTTTGGATTACCAGTTTTCTATTGAGGATTGTTGCTATGATGGCAGTTCCAAGTGTGTTGCTGCACTGTCTTCCTTCCATCCACTCCAAACACTCTTCTAGCAAGAGCATAACTGATTCATCCCTTTCTAAGCTGCTGTCTAAAGTTACTTACCAGATGGAATTCAACCTGGATTTCGGTACATAATGAGGGTTTATCTAATGTCTAATCTTAAATCAACTTTCCATTTGATTCTCCTCATTTTTTTCTATTTCTTTAATATCTTTTTATCATTGTTGTAGTTCTTTTCTTTTTTTTTTCTTCTTTCATCAGTTAACACTCTAATTTTTTCCTCCAAGCTCATGAGGTCTGTTTTATGGGGTTTATTGTACATTATGAGGTTCATCTATGCTTATTCAACCCCCAAATCCTTACTAAAAGATGGGGTATTACTTGGTCTTTGGTGGTGAAAACTTCTTAAATAATTTTGGGACTTCTTCAAATTGAAACAATTGTTGTTTTTGTTATTATCATTGTCATTGTTATCTCAACTATTTTTGACCAATAGAATTATTAATTGCAAATGTTCTCATAGATTGCTGTACTTTTCATTGATGCTAAGTGAATTTGCAGAAGGTAACAAATTCCAAAAACTGTACCATGGACAGTTCCTTGCTCTTATCCATTTGTACAAGGTATTACTCATATCTATGCAAGACAGTCCTAAAACATACTGATTTTTTTTCCATCTCTACATTAAAATTGTTTGTGTATACCCTCAAGGCCCACTTAGTATCAGTGAAATTTTCCCTTCATGTGGATGAGGAAACGAAGAACAGGTCACCAGTTTTGCTAAGTGGATTTAGTTTTTTCATTAGTTAGCAGGGTGTTTGATTTATGTGAATATTGTTTTTTTTTTTTCCATATTATCATCCTGATTGTGCTTAGGAATGCCTAGGAGATTTTGGGTTTTTTAAATCATGAAAGGCTCTGACTTGGTTTCTTCGTTATACTTGAGTGTGTGAGGTTTGATATTATGATTTGACGTATTTTTACATATTTGTGAGTTTCTCGTGGTCTTTGAATTTTAATTTCTTTTGAGACATGTGGAAACTTATTGTGTGAGTATATAATGGTTACTTTTGAGTTTATTAATACTTTATATAATAGATAAAGATGAGTTGATAGCTTTTGAAATAATTAGGAACCGGTAATACTTTTAAAAAATAATTTAAAATAATACGTGCTTTATTATGCAATTTTTTTGTGGGTCAAATTGCACATTCATCGTAGGGCACAGTTGGAATCATTGTAGGTCTTGTAGAAAATGGTTATAGGACATACACTACATCGTTATAGGCCACGTACGATATTAGTATAGGAAACACAATACGTTATCATTGGGCACACACCACATCTTCAAAGAACCCACATCATTTTAGGACATAGACTTAATAAGATTGTTTGAGTCCACGTAAAAGTTGTAAAATTAAATCATGGTTTGTTTTAAATATTTTCTAAAAGTATGCCTAACTTTTTAATTATTTTTACAGCCATACAACGCAAAATAATTTAAGATTTATTGATGGCTGCAAAAATAATTAAAAAGTTAGGCATATTTTTAAGAAATATTTAAAACAAATGATGATTTAATTTTACAACTTTTACGTGAACTCAAACAATTCTTGTAAGTCTACGTTCTATATAGATGTGGGCCCTTTGAAGATTTGGTGTGTGCCCTATGATAACGTATTGTGTGTCCTATACTAGTGTCGTGTATGACTTGTAACGATGTAGTGCATGTTCTATAGTCATTTGCTTCAAGACCTACGATGATTCCATATGTACCCTGCAATGAATGTGCAATTTGTCCTATAGAAAAATTGCATAATAAACCACGCATTCTTTTAAATTATTTTTTAAAAGTATTTCTGGTTTTTAATTATTTCAAAAGCCATCAACTCATCTTTATTTATTTTATAAAGTGTTAATAAACTCAAAATTAGCCATTATATACTCACAAAATAAGTTTCCATATTCCTCAAACGAAATTAAAGAGTAGGAACACGAGGAACTCACAAATATGTAAAAGTATGCCAAATGATTAGAAGTGGTAATGTTGGGTTCAGGTCGGGTTGATATATGGGGTTAACAAGCCAAGGCTCAACCCGAACCCGCCCGTTTAATAAACGGGTTGGAATATCCCAACCCGCTCTAACCCACTTCAACCCGCTAACTCGTTTAACTTATTTAAATTACTACTAAAAATTAAAATTTTTAATTCATTCTAATATCAAAGCTATGCAAATTCTATTTTTTAATTCATTCTAATATCAAAGCACACCTAACAAGCATAATAATACAACAATCATTAAAATAGAACTAAAATAACATGAAGAAAGAATTAAAACATACTAATAAAGTCTTAAAAAACTTTACTTGTCATCAATGCCTCAATTTATATTAGTAGAGGTTAAGAAATTTGAAATATTTATACGTAGAAAGTCTTTCTTCACTTTATTCTTTGTAATTATTTATATTAAAAGAGAAAAGGTTAAATAGTCACATGTATTTTTATTATAATGGTCTAAACTTTTATTACACGAAAAAATAAACGGGTTGTAATCGGGTCATTTTGGGTTGAGGAGTTAAACCGTAACCCAACCCGTTTATAATCGGGTTGAGATTTTATGACCAAAACCCAACCCGCGGGTTGAAACAGTTAACCCAAACCCGCCTAAGACCGAGCGGTTGGCGGGTCACGGGTTACAATTGCCACATTTACAAATGATAATATCAAATCTTATAAATTCAACCATAACGAAGAAACCAAGTAAGAGCTTTTCGCGTTTTAGAAAATCCAAAATTTCTAAGGCATTTCCAAGCACAATCAGGATGATAATATGGAAAAGGAAGAAAAATATTCACAAAAATCAAACACCCCGCCAATTAATTAAAAAACTAAATCCACTTATCAAGACTGGCGACCTGGTTATTCGTGTGAAAGATGCTAGAACACTGATAGAATATTATATAAGGAATTTGTCTACATTCATTAATTATTCTTGTCGAGATTCATACACATATACTAATATTCATATATGTCTACTTGTAAGTGCCGATATAATACAAAATTCAAATGCAGCGATTCAATAGCTAATAGTACCTGTGCAAACCATTTAAGGAGCTTATGATAAATGTTAAAATTTATCATAGAATTGGAATGCCTAGAAATGAATTCTAAGTTGATTTATCCACCTCATCTAGAAATAACGCCTATTAATAATGCCTATTAATATAATGCGATTATGGGGTAAAAAGAGATAAATAAAAATATTTAGGAAAATAACACATCAAATTAATAGATCATGAATTAGTCGTTAAACAATATAAAATCTATGCAAAATATACGCATAATACGTGAAATAATCCAACTTTGATACCTTATTGATCTTCTCTAAAGAAATTGTAGCGATTCTCAACCGAAGAAAATTTTCTTCCCTCCATCACAACTGTTGCTCTGGCAGTATTTTTTGTAACAAAAACGCAAAAAAGTGTTAGAATTTAAAAAAAAAACTCCTACCTTGTTAAATGTCATCAATTACGAAATTTTGATTTACCTCTCACCTGCTCTTCGGAGTGAAACTCCTCAGCTCTACGCTTCATGTTCAACCATTTTCTATAGACGTTTCTCGGTAAAAAAAATTGTAAGAAGTATTGCAGCTCAAATTAGATTTATAGCTTCGGAAATATTATTAGAAACATCATATGCGCTGGATTAATTGCTAACCTTTGGGTTTTTCCGAGGATCTATTCTAATTGATCATGTTTCCGAGGACTTTGTAATGAGCTTTAAATTTCAGTTGAGAGCAAAAAAGAGCATTAGTAAACTTGAAAATACTTTACAGAAACCTTACCAGTTGAAGGCAAAAGGAGGGTGAGATGAGATAAACCTTTCGAAGCAGTGTTTTCTCTTTCAAAATCTAGCATATAGCAGAAAAGACAATCAAAGAGCATCCTGGAAGCTAAGACCATAGAACAAGCTAGAAAAATTTAGCTCCGGAAAAGAGTTTAGATGTGTTTTGGGGAATAAGTACTGTATAAAGAAAAGAGAAAAGCGGCATTAATGGAATTCTAAACCAATGAGACTATTCCCTCGAACCCTTTGTTATGTACTATTTTTTTCCCTAAGTTATGATTCTTTCCTTTAATATAAATTTCATCTTTTTACCAATCAAAAAAAACAAAAATAAATACCTAGTAGTGTATCTACCTCTCCAAGATTATTTAGCTTTTGTCTAATATCTTTCAACAATTCTTGGACATTTTCTTCCCATCTACAAAACTCCTTCACCTTCCTATTATAAGCTTCTTAGAAACCTAGAAAGGGGAAAAGAAACATCTCTCACTGTCCAAAAAGCCTGCAATAATGTGCATGTAGTAATTTGTCCGTACCTTGGGTCATGATATCATGATATATATGGAAAATAACAAAGAGGCATGAAAGAACAGATTGAAACACATATATGCATGAAGTTGCTTTTGAAACTTGCAGTAGTTGTTAGCCTAATTCCAAACCTGCAATAGTTGCTTTGCCACAATTTGAGTACATGAACCCCAACAATATCCACAGTATCCAAGTGATAAGCCCTTACCTAGACGGTGTGGAACAATATGAGTTTCTATTGCTAACCATAAGCGTGAAAAAATCCATCTACTGAATAAAGAGAAACAGAAACTTCGATAAGCATGACCTTGGATCTAAAAATGTATGGAGCTTTACTCATATGCCTTTACACTTTGAATTACAATTATTAAACTTATTAGCCCGTGCATCGCACGGGTCACAATGCTAGTATATATATACATCAGAGTTTTTTTATTGGTAACGATGTGTGGATGAACTTCATTTTTTTTAATTAATATTATTAATTTTAAGGTTTTTGAGTGGAGCTCTCTCAGTTGAATGGAGAAAAGATAAAAAATTAATTACAAAGGGTGAACAGTGAGTGGGTTTTATACCCACGAGCTAATTAAGCCAATTACATCAGTAATCAACAATTTACACTACTAATATCTAACACTCCCCCTCAAGCTGAGGCATAGATATCGATCATGCCCAGCTTGCAAAGAGAAGATCTCAGAAGAGAAGGACCAACAGGCTTGGTAAGAACATCTGCTGTCTGCTCTGAGGATGGCACAAAATGAGGAACTATAGTACCAGACTGAACTTTCTCCCGAATAAAGTGAACATCTATCTCAATGTGTTTAGTTCTCTCATGTAGAACAGAATCAGATGCGATCAATATTGCTGACTTGTTATCACAGTATAGGAGTGAAGGTAACCGAGCAGGAAAGCCAAGCTCTCCAAGGATAGAGTGAAGCCACATAATCTCACAAGTGCCCTGGGCCATAGCTCTATACTCAGCTTCTGCAGAAAACCGGGAAACCACTGATTGCTTCTTACTCTTCCAAGAAATAAGATGATTCCCATAAAAAGAACAAATACCAGACGTGGATCTCCTATCGGTTTTAGACCCAGCATAGTCCGCATCAGAGAAACATGAGACATCGGAGGAAATGGTGGAGTCATAAAAAAGACCACGGCCTGGACAAGACTTAAGGTACCTCAAAATATGATAAACTGCATCCATATGAGCAGTCCGTGGTGCATGCATAAACTGACTCACCAAGCTTACAGCGAAGGCTAAATCAGGCCTGGTATTGGTCAAGTAGATAAGCCTCCCAACCAATCTCTGATAGATACGAGGATCGGGTAAAAGATCACCAGACTCAGCTGAAAGCTTGATATTAACATCCATAGGAGCAGATGCCGGTCTACATCCTGTCATCCCAGTATCACTCAAGAGATCTAAGACGTACTTCCGTTGAGAGAGGGAAATACCACGCTTTGATCTAGCAACTTCAATGCCCAGAAAATACTTCAGATTACCCAAATCCTTAATGTCAAAAACTGAACTGAGGTCCTTCTTGACTTGAGTAATCCCAACATCATCATCTCCAGTCAAGATGATATCATCAACGTAGACAGATAAATATACACACTTTCCTTTAGGATTGCGCCGGAGAAAGCATGTATGATCATTATGACATCTCAAAAAACCCATGTTGAGAACCACATCACTGAACCGAGCAAACCAAGCTCGGGGGGATTGCTTCAACCCATACAGCGATTTCTTTAGACAACAAACCATGCCAGCAAACTCCCCCTCAGCCCGAAAACCCGGAGGAGGATCCATGTAGATGACTTCATCAAGATTCCCATTTAAAAAGGCATTTTTAACATCCATCTGGTGGAGGGGCCAGGAGTGAGATGCAGCAAGAGAAATCAAGAGCCGAACAGTGGTAAGTTTGGCGACTGGAGCAAATGTAGCAGTAAAGTCCTTGCCAGGCACCTGAGTAAAGCCCTTAGCAACAAGGCGGGCTTTAAAACGACTAACAGACCCATCAGCATGGTGTTTGACACTAAACACCCATCGACAACCAACTGGTTTCTCTCCCTCAGGAAGAGGAACCAAGTCCCACGTGTGATTAGCCTGTAATGCCCTCATTTCCTCCTGCATAGCAGACGTCCAAACCGGACTAGAAAGAGCCTCCCCAACTGACCGTGGAATGGAAATAGAGTCAACGGCCCCAAGAAAACCCTGAAAAGATGTAGATAAAGCACTATACGACATATGCCGCTCAATGGGATGGTTAGTGCTACAAGATAAGTTAAGACGATCAGGGGGCCGACGATCCCGAAGAGGGTTTCGTCGAGGTGAGGTAGAGGAGGAGGGAGAGAGAGTACCTTCATTCGTAGAGGAGATCGGTAAGGGGGGCCGAGGGCGACGGCTATACTGAAGAAGGGGAGGACCTGCAACAGAAGGTAAGGTGTCCAGAGAAACAGTGCTAGTATCAGTAGGGGTATCAGCAGGAGCACTAGTAGGCGGATCAAAAAAAGGAAGAGGACAAGGTATGGATGAGCCACAGGAAGGAGGCGAGCTGCTCGGAACATCAAGGGAAGAGAAAAAAGGGGTAGACTCCCAGAAAGTGACATCAAGGGAGTAGATGAGACGCCCAGAGGAAGGGTCAAAACATCTATACCCTTTGGATTGGGAGGCATAACCCATAAAGACACAGCGGATGGATTTATCGTCAAGCTTTGTTCGAGAAGGATGCCGATCTTGAACAAAGCAGACACATCCAAAAACTCGAAGAGGAAGGAGAAACAAGGGTTTATCGGGCTGAAGAACACTAAGAGGAGAAGAACCTCCCAGAACTTTGCTAGGAACCCTGTTAATAAGGTAAGTGGCTGTAAGCACAGCCATATGCCAGAACGACTTAGGGACAGACATTCCCCGAAGGAGACATCGGGTAACGTCCATAAGATGGCGGTTTTTGCGTTCAGCAACGCCATTTTGTTCAGGGGTATAAGGACAGGTGAGCTGTTGTAGAATGCCCAAGTTGGACAAGTGAGTTACAAGATCATTGGTGAGGTATTCCCCCCCATTGTCAGACCGAATACCCCGAACAATAGTGGAAAACTGAGTTTTAACCATAGTGAGAAACTGGCACAGAGTAGCAAAGACATCAGATTTTTTCTTAAGCAAATAAACCCAAGTACATCGAGAAAAATCATCAATAAAGGTAACATAATACCGATGACCAGACCTAGCAGTAACGGGGGAGGGCCCCCAAACATCAGAGTGAATTAAATCAAACATAGTGGGAGAGCGATGCATACGAGAAATATAAGGCTTTCGACAATGTTTCGAAAGTTCACACACATGACATTTAAAAGGAGATTGTTTGCAAGCAACAGACAGGCTAGGAAACATTAAACAAAGATACTGAAAATTAACATGACCCAAACGAGCATGCCACAAAGGAATGTCATGGGCAGAAACAGAAAAAGGAAAATCAAACACAGGAGTAGTAGCAGCACGCAGAGCATAGTCAGGAGGCTGAGAAGGTGGTGGATCGCCAAAGTAGTATAGTCCATCACGCTCATACCCCTTGCCAAAAATCCTCTTCGAAGTCCGGTCCTGCAAGAAGCAACGATCCGGTAAGAAGATAACAGCACAATCAAGGGATTTTGCAAGTCGACTAACAGATAAAAGATTAAAAGCAAATTTTGGGACATGAAAAACAGATGAAAGAGTGATATCTGATGAAAGTTTGACGGTGCCTTCACTACTAATCGTAGCAACAGACCCATCAGCTAAACGAACAGATCTATGAGTATGAGTCAATGGAGAAGAAAAAAAGGATAACTCACCCGTCATATGATCATTGGCACCGGAATCAAGAACCCAAGAGGGAGACTCAGAGCGAACGTGGAAGGCAGTGGGGATACCTGAGGATAAAGTGGTGGTGGAGCCTGGTAATGACAGCTGGGCGATCTGGGCCTGAAGTGCTGCCACCTGAGCAGAGAGGGAAGGGGCAAGAGGCTCTGTGGTCTCAGCAACAGCAGCAGCTCTAGGAGGGAGGGCAGTCTTCTTTTGGAATTTAAGCTTCAACTCAGGGTGAAGTTTCCAGCAAGTTTCTTTAAGGTGTCCAGGGTTCCCACAATAGCGACAGGTCGACCGCCTTTTTCCAGAAGGACGAGTATTAGACGGACCTGCTGAGGTAGCAAAGGCCATCTGATCTGTAACCTCGCCAGTAGGAGGTATCGCAATAGGAGTGGAAATAAGGCGTCGGCGCTCTTCCTGATCAATCATCGCAAATGCATCCATCAAAGATGGAACTGGAGTAGAGTTTAGAATCTGGGTGCGAAGATTCTCAAACTCGGGCTTAAGCCCCATAAGAAAAGCATAAGTATGAAGACGATCCAACTTCTGAATCGCCACAGAGGCCATCGTCCCAAAGTCACTGACGGGATCATACTGAGCCATCTCATCCCAACGAGTCTGTAGGTAGCCAAAAAACTGAGAGACAGTCAATCCAAGGCTCTCCTGAGTGGCACGAGCAACCTCCTGGTACAACTCAAAGTGCCGAGCCTCATTCCGGGAATGAGCATACATCGCAGTCAAAGTAGTCCAAAGGCTAGCAACATTCTCATGATACATAAACATATTGAAGATATGTGGCTCCATAGAACCATAGATCCAACTCAGAATGAGGCAGTTATCAATATCCCATTGATCTGCCTTAGGATCATCATCAGCTGGACGTGGAGCTTTTCCCAAAAGCCAAGCAGACTTACCTCGGCCACCAATAAACAATTTCAAGGACCGAGACCAAGCTGCAAAATTACGTCCATTCAACAGAACACTGGTAACTCTTCCACCGGTTAGAGGAGGTGCCAAATCCGAACGGGCACTAGATGATTCTGCCATGGAGAATCAAAGGGATAACAAGGGAAAAGAAAAACAACCCTTAGGGCATCAACAAGTCACAGAGGACATCATGAAGGGAAGAGCTGCACTTATCGGGTACAAAAGAAATGGGTGAATCATAAGCATCCACTTCATACAAAAGTTGCAAGAGGTATTGCAGGCCTACAATTTCAAGCTGGGCGAATACTGTTTCCACTGGATGATGGTAGACTTGCAGAGCTGCACTGATTGGGCATTGGAGGTGAAGATGCAGGCCCAAGTCAACAGCTTAATGTGCGAAGAAAAACATTGCTTAAATATGAATGGTCAGTCATAGAAGCTCCAGAAACGGAAGGATGGAATGCAGAGTATTGCAGTGAAGAACGGCTCAGGCATCGCAAGGTCAACAAGAAGGCGAAAGGGGAGCCAAACACATCAGAGTTACATGGGAAGGGAGGTCGCTGCGCGCGCGCGAGAAGAGGGAAGGAAGAACCCTGCGCGCGCGAGAGGGAAGGAAGGGAGGTCGCTGCTGCGCGCGCGCGCGAGAAGGGGTGAAGAGGGACCTGCGCGCGCAAGAAGAGGGAAGGAAGAACCCTGCGCGCGCGCGAGAGGAGGGGAAGGGAGGTCCCTGCGCGCGCGAGAAGGGGAAGGACCTGCGCGCGCGCGAGGAGTGGAGAAGAGGGACCTGCGCGCGCGCGAAGAAGAAGAGGAAGAACGAGGATGCACGCGCGAGGAAGAAGAAGCAGAAGAGGAAGAAGAGGAAGAGGGAAGTCGGGGACGGTGGTGCTGTGCGGCGGCGGTGGCGACGGAGGTGGGTGTTTTTTGTTTGCTCTGATACCAAGTTGAATGGAGAAAAGATAAAAAATTAATTACAAAGGGTGAACAGTGAGTGGGTTTTATACCCACGAGCTAATTAAGCCAATTACATCAGTAATCAACAATTTACACTACTAATATCTAACACTCTCTCAGTATTTACATGTAATCAGGTGGTTCACTTGCGATGTGTTTTGGGGTGTGGAGCCCCTGTTTGGGCATCCGTCTGTCCGTTCTACATTGGTATCACTGAGTAGCATCAAGAGAAATGGTCTCAGCGAACTCCTACGGATAAACCTATAATAAGACCAATCAGAGACCGTTTCAATAAGGGTCTCACACCCCAAAACACATCATTGCTGGTGGTATCACTGTACCACCGGATTTTGACAGTAGAGGAAATATGTTCGACCGATCATGGAATTCCATCTTTTTCTGAATAAAAATTGGACAAGCCAGGGTATAGAACGCCTTCGCTGGGGCCACTAACCTTTCCCCATCATGCTCCTCCGTTTTGTGATCATGATTGATTCCTCCGGAGCTTCGACCTTCTTGATCTCTCTATCAATGCTTTGCAATATCAGGTTTCTTGATGCATTCTTCTTGTTCTTGAAAGTTGAATGATGAGGGGTTTTCTATTTTGCATCTCTTATTTTGGTCTTATATATGGGCGAAGATCGGGCAAAACACCAATAGGGACGGAGATCGGTATGCTTCCAGTAATCTGGCTGTATCGTAGATTAATCAATTTCAATTGATATGGATCTATCTCGCCGGGAAGTGGGTTGTGGAAGATTCAAGGCGGTGACAGGCTCAACCCAGTTACAGAAGACGGTCCCTGTGTATCAGTTCTGTTAGGATGTTGTTGGGGTTGAAGGTAATGCTCTTGCCTTCAAATCTCTAATCACCTTCGATCGACCCCAGCAACATTCTAACAGATAACAGGCTAGGGTGATGTTGGAAGACATTGATAGAGCCAAATATGTTAACCCCCAAGACCAGGAAATTTCTCTGCTCCTGTCCATTCGGATCGGAACAAAAGTCCTGGCCAACCACCATGATATGGATGGATAGATAGATCTGTAGATCTATTACAGAAGAATGACAGATTTCTACAGGGATTTATGTCTCTTATTTTCTATTATTATTGCCGATGGTTCTATTTTGTTTCTTCTGTTTTATTCGTAGAGAGTATGACATCTATTTGAAATAAGAATTTGATTTGTTGATTGCGCTCGAGATTAGAAAGTTTCTGCTGCGTCTTCTTGTTCCTATTTTATTTTTTAGCTTCGTGGGTGTGTTTGAATAATTATATGTTCTGATGTTTGGACTAGGCTGACTTTCTTGACAGAAATTATCAGGGAAGATTTAAGCTCTGTTTTTCTTTTTCTTGGTGTTAATTCAGCGCGGTTGGTTGAGGTTTGATTGGTTTCTTTTATCTGTTTTCTTGAATTGAGACGTGATGTTCAATTCGTATTTTGCAACCCAGTTTATTTTAGTTTATTCTTTCTGTAGGTATAACCAGACACGATTAGGGGATGATAGTGGAAGGTTTCTTGCTCCCTTGTTGATGAAGACTGTCCACATTTCGATGCAAGCTCTTTTATTAAATGCAATCACATGTTTCAATTCTCAAATGTTTCAGTCTAGCTTATGCATGGGGCGATTACTTCATGAGAGGTAACAGTAACGTCTTCATGTTCTTCTTTGCAACTTGCTTTGGCATTTTGGCATTACAGGCACGAAGCCATGCTAGGGCCAAATTTCGTTCCTTTTCCATTATGATTATACTGGTACCTTTTATCTCTTTAGAACATCACACAGTTTACACCAAAGGAATTATAAAATGTTTTTCTTAAGGAAAAAAAAATGAAGAAAGGGGAAGAAGAAATTTAATTATTTTTGGGAACCTACAAAAACTTGCATTCTTTTTGGAAATAAGCATCCAGAAAAGGTAATACGTCCAAAGAAAGCCTTTAGACTCAAGGAACATACATTATATTCAACGTAAACCCTTAAAATGCAACTTGCAAAATTCTGCAAGAAGAATATGTCTTCTCTTTAATCTCCAGTTTCTAACGGTCCGGAATCGAACACCAGACCATTAGAAACAAAAGCAGGTTTATGGATGGGCATGGCAATATTTCAAGAGTTTTGTGATTAATGAGATAATAACAATCCAAAAAATAATAATATATGAATAGATTGATAATCTTGTTTTTCTCTACTGTAAGAACTTTTAATAGGGCATCTATGGCACAATATTCAGGTTCATGCTTTAGAACATCTCCTTTCCTGACCTCCGCCTATAAGGGCTAGTTAGCCCAGTGCATTAGGCTCCAGACACTGCATGAGGTTTGGGGAGGGTTTGATGTGCGCAGCCTTACCCTGCAAACAGGAAGGCTGTTTCCTGTAACTTGAATTCGTGACCCTTAGGTAGCAATGGAGCAACCTTATCATTGAGCTAAGGCTCCCCTTCACCTTAATGGAAAAAATATTCTAAAAGGCATAGATCTATAAGCCACCTGTGCTCCTTACACCCATACTTTCATGCTATATTTCCAACCAATTTCAAGCCCTGCCCTTATCACAAATCTCCACAACTATTTAATTAGGAGAGTCATATTCATCAAACCCCGAAACCCCATATTTCTTAGGCTTACAGTCTATATTTAAGTTAACTAGATGAAATTTCATTAATCCTTGGTATTACTGTAACTAAGCCTCCTGACAATACTAACATGGCAGAAGCCTAATGCTGGAATGGAAAACCACAAGAAACAAGTAAATAGGCTTGAGTAATTGTTAGATGAAATTCTCAAGCTTCAATTCAACGCTTGGATTCTTTGAATCAAGAATTATTGAAATGAGACAGGTTTCATTGAAAATTTTGTTTTTTTGTAGGCAGAAAGAGAGAAGGGATCAATTCCAAAGACTGACTAGAAGGGTGCGCATGCAGTACTGCATGTGTATGAGAAGGGAAGGGATGGAGGGAAAATGTTGGAGGGTACAGTTGCAAAACTGACTGTAAGTTTTGAAAAATCAAAGGCAGTTTTGAACAATGGGCCCTTTTATTAATAGTGTTTAAGGGCTGTTTTGGGAAGCTGCACATTTTGTTTGGTACACTTCCCAAAGGGCCTATGTTAGGAGTTTTTAAGTACACTTCCCATTATATATAGTATAGACAACGGCAAATTTGTTGTTAGGAGTTTTTAAGTGTTATATATATGAAACAATCAACTGAGATGCGCTTTATAGGTCTGTGTTTAGGAAGTTTGTTGGTTCAACCTAGGACCCAAAATTATTTGAACATCTCTTGTTAAAGGGCAGTCTCTGAGCAACTTTGGGTGTTTATTCTCTCTTTCAACAACTTTACTGGGACAATCCCACCTGCTGCTGTCCACATTATCTAAGAACTAGAGTTGCTGGGTTTTTAGAGAAATACTTTACATGAAATATTCCTGAGTAGATTGAGCCTAAAAGTAAAGGTCAGGCCTTGGAAATCTTTTCAGTATGAAAAATATCTGCTTAAATAATTTTTCAATGAGCAAATTGGTTTCTTATTTTGAGGGTTTACTGGCAGCAGCCAGAAGGTGCAGAAAATGCAGAAAAATAGTAGCATTTTCCAAGGTTAGATTATTTTCCTGTTTCAAAACCATATATCTCTGCTTGTATTGCTCTCTTTGTTTCTGTCCTGTGTTCATGGAGAATCTCAAATCCATCAGTTTTTTCTTATAATTGGCAATGCTAATTTCATTTCATCAGTTTCTATTAACTGAAAGAAGTTTGATGTTCTTGAAGCATCGTGAAGAGTGTAAGAAATTCTGAGACACAGGTAGAGCCAAAGGTGTTGCAAGATCAATAACAAAGTGAGAGAAGGCCATAGATACCGACAAACATCACAAACCCATGAGACCAGGCCACAGCTTGAGGCCTGACCATTCTGATTTGGGCAAAAGCTCTGGAAACCACATCGGCAGACAGGTAGAAGATTTCTAAGCAGATACTCTGAATTCATGGATAATCTCTGTTTGCCTTTCTTTCTTTCTGGCTAAATCCCATGTTTGAATTCTCTAGTCTGTTTAATATATAGTTCAATTCTAGCTAAATTTACTACGTATATTAAAATAAAAAAAGAAATTAATCTAAACAATAATTGTTTCATTCATGGATTGTGGTGGGATACTCTATCCCCTATCTCTTTTATTATCTGTTGAGAAGCCTTGTCAGCTACTGTCCTTAAACTTCAAACAGAAGAGGCTAAGAAAATATATTGGGAGAATCGAAATTTTTTTTAGATATGCTGATTTCATCCTTCTGTTCTCTGAAGCTTCTTGTTTAACCAGGTGAGAGCAAACTTTTCCGAATCTCTCTTGTTTTGCAGCCCCCAATGGGATGGTTTTTCTCTGTAAATTGCTGGAACTAAGGCTTTATCTGGTTGGAAGAGACAAAAATGTGTCAGTTTGCCGCTACTTTATGGGTAAAATTTTGACGTACGTTATTGCAAGAGCTGACAGAGAGCCACAAGGCTGGAAAGCCAAATTACAGACCCTCATCTGATATGATGATGTTGCTGAACTCAATTAGGCCGGCACTTCCCATCTGCCTTAAGGATGGCTTTTCACGGTGTCTACCATGAGAGCTGTATTTTGCCTTTTTGAGGAAGCTCTTTGGGGAACCAGTGTCACATCTTTATTACCAGCCCTTTCAACAAGAGAATTTGGTTTGGGTCCACTCTTTCCTTAAAATCTGAACTGCTGTCCAATCAGTTCTTAAAGGGATTCGATTTTCTTAATGCTAAATTATTAGGTTCCTGATTCTGATTGTCAAACTATATTCATCTTTTTAGCGTATTGGCAGTTCTTGATACGTCTTTAACAGTTCATCGAATTTGTCACGTCTAAACTGGAAATATTATGGCACATATATAAGAGTTTCTTTCTCAACCAAATTCTCATTTTCCAAATTTCTTCTTTGCAACCTCCTCTATTCATCTTTTAAAGTTTTGTAGCCATTTGTAATGGAGTTGCCATGTTTGATTTGTTGCATGCTTGCCCAAGCCCGGCCGGGATTTTGGCCGTTGCACTTAAACCTCTAAGCCCGGCCTTAAAATGACGGTAGAAGCGCGAGTTCGGCTCTGTTAAGTTCCTTTTTTTTGTAATTTCATTAGAAAAATACCTGAAATATTAGTAATTTATAAGGCCCCGATTGGTTCAATGAATTGGAATTGGAATTAAGAATTATAATTCCAATTCTAATTCATCAAGAATTGGAATTGGGTAGAATTGAAATTATTGTGATTGGATGGCAAGAGAATTGAAATTTGGAATTACAATTCCATGAAGAATTGATTTAAAATCCAATTCCTCTAATTGGATGAATTTATGAAGAATTGATTTGTATTATTCCTATGTTAATAATAATACAAATGACTGATTATCATGATATATGAATTCCAATAATCCATTCTCTGCAACCAAAACCAAAACAACACTACTGGGTTTTAATAATATTTTTGTCTTAATCAGGTCCTCCATGTAAGACCAGACGATTATGATCAACTCGATAGGTCAAAGCAAGTGGAAACGAAGAGAGAGAAATATAGGAGAGAGAGGAAACAAAAGAGATAGAGAGACGAGAGAGAGGAGAGAAGAAGGGAGAAGATACGTACTAGTCCCTGCTAGGGGTGCAACTCGGTTCGGTTCGGGTTGATGTCAACCCAAGACCAAACCGAAAATATATACACTTGAACTGAACCGAACCGAATTGAAAACCGAACCAACTAAACCGAAAACCGAACCGAAAATATATAAAAAAACCGAAACCCAAACCGAACCGAACCGAACTACATGAAAACTATTCGGTTCGGTTCGGGTTGGACCAATATATTTTTATCTCAAACAAAGGTTTTTTTGTAATATCCTTTAAGTTTAAATATAAACTTTAAAAGTTTAACATATATATATATATAAAACATAGATTATATATTATAATATGTATATGAATTCGTTTCGGTTCGGTTCGGTTTAGGGAAATACATGAATTCGGTTCGGTTTCGGTTTGGGTTCGGTTCGGTTCGGTTTATCGAACATGAACCCCAAAACCGAACTGACCTAATTCGATTTAGGGATTTTTGGACCGAAACCGAACCGAACCACTATAAAACTGAACCAAACCGAATCGAAGTCGGTTTGGGTCGGTTCGGGTTCGGTTTTAACCGGACCGAGTTGCACCCCTAGTCCCTGCAACACCAGCAGGGAAGAAGAGAACGAGATTTGGTAGTTTCGCAACACCAGCGAGGAAGAGGAGAATGAGATTTGGTAGTTTCTTTATCGATAGAGCCGGCAAAGGGTCGGTTTGGGTCGGGTTCAGGGTTGGGTCATAATCGTGTTGGGGGTTAATTGGGTCAGGTTCGGGTTAAACTAAATTAAGGCGGGTTGGAAAACCCCCCAACCCAAACCCAACCCGTCAACCCGTTTATTATTATTATTTTTATTTTTCAAAAAATATGATTAAAATAGGGTTGGGGGTTAATCGGGTCGTGACATGACACTTTTGTCGATTTTTTTTTATAAATTGGGTTACTCGTCGGGTTGCCAGGTCATAATCGGGTTGACCCGATTACTGGCGGGTTGGGGAAACCCCAACCCAATTAATAAACGGGTCAACCCAAACCCGTTTAACTCGTGTTGGGTCGGGTCGCATTTTGCTGGCTCTATTTGTCGGGCATATATCGTGCTTCTAATTCTCTACCTCGTATCTCCAATTCTTCTCGATTTAGTAGGGAATTAGGTAACTTCAAAAATAGCCTATAAGCTAATTCTTTTGAATTGGGCCTTAATTCCAATTCCAAATTCCAAATATTTAACCAATCAAAAGAATTGGAATTGGAAACCCAATTCCAATTCTTACCCCAATTCCAACCCCTGATTCCGCGAACCAATCGGGCCCTAAAGGTTTTTTTATATTCGTATTTCAATAAATTAAGCACACACACACAAAAATTGTCACAAAAATGAAAAAATGAATTAGTACTATGACAAAACTAGTTGAAGGCGTGGATATAAATATTAAACTAGTTTCATGCATGCATTAGTCATATTCAAAACCGGGCTGGACAAAACCAGCTGAGCAGCAATATGGGTAGACCAAGCTCAGTTCTAATAATTTTGGGCTTTTAAAAATCAAGCCCGGTAAGGAAGGGTCTCAAAATTCGGGATTCGAAGAGGGCTGACTTACCTGTTTCAGCCTTCATCCTTACTGTTTATAGCAGTCAAAGGCTGCGTTTGGTAACGCTTTTTGGAAGTACTTTTTTGCTTTTGAAAGCAAAAAATTGCTTTTAAAGCAAAAGTACCGTTTGGTAACGCACACGAGAAGCAATTTACTAAAAGCAAAGAAGCAATTTTATTGCTTTTCACCGGAAGCAACAAAACGTTGCTTCTCAATTTTTTTACAAAATTGCTTTATTACTTTCAAAACCCCTTGATACCCTATTGCTTTGTTCCTATATTAAAGATGATGCTTCCATACTCACTTAAGAAGCAACAACGTATTGTTATTGCTAGAGCCAGCAAAATGCCACCCGACCCGACGGGTCAACCAGATTATAAATGGGTTGGGTTGACCCGTTTATTAAACGGGTTGAGTGCGGGTTGGGGTTTCCCCAACCCACCAGTAATCGGGTCAACCTGATTATGATCCGCCAACGCGACAGGTAACCCGATTAAAAAAAAAGATGGCAAAAGTATCATGTTTTGACCCGATTAACCCCAAAACTCGACACGAACCCGGCACAACCGGATCCAATTAACCCCCCAACCCTATTTTAATAATATTTTTTGAAAAATAACAATAATTGGGTCAACCCGATTATGACCCGCCCGATAGGTAACTCGATTAAAAAAAAGATGGCAAAAGTATCATATTTCGACCCCGATTAACCCCAAAAACCTGACCCGAACCCGGTACAACCAGATCCAATTAACCCCCAACCCTATTTTAATAATATTTTTTGAAAAATAAAAAATAAAAATAATAATAAACGGGTTGGCGACTTGGGTTTGGGTGGGGGTTTTCCAACCCGCCTTAATTTAGTCCAACCCGATTATGACCCGATTAACCCCAACCTGATTATTTGAATGTAATTAAATGATTATTTTATGAATCTTTTATAATATTGGACTTATATTTTTGAGTATATTTCTAAGTACAATACATAAATTGTGTACAATACTTTTATGAAAGCAAAAAGCAATTTCTATGTTACTGCAATTACCAAACATGCTTTTTTGCTTCTTAGAAGCAAAGCAAAAGTTTACCAAACGCATTTGCTTCAAGAAAAGATCTTTCGAAAAGCATAAAATTGCTTTTTTGCTTTCCTGCTTTTAGAAGCAAAAAAGCAAAAGCGTTACCAAACGCAGCCAAAGACTCACAACAAAAGGAAGAGAGAGGAGAGAGAGAGGAGGTGGGCCAGGGCCTGAAATTCAAGGCCTGTGGGGGCCTCTACCAGGGCTTATCAAAGTGGCTTAATAGGTTGCTCCGGCCGTAGAAAGGAAGCAACAGCTTAAGGCTTCGTTTGGTAACGCTTTTGCTTTTTTGCTTCTAAAAGCAAGAAAGCAAAAAAGCAATTTTATGCTTTTTGAAAGATCTTTTCTTGAAGCAAATGCGTTTGGTAAACTTTTGCTTTGCTTCTAAGAAGCAAAAAAAGCATGTTTGGTAATTGCAGTAACATAGAAATTGCTTTTTGCTTTCATAAAAGTATTGTACACAATTTATGTATTGTACTTAGAAATATACTCAAAAATATAAGTCCAATATTATAAAAGATTCATAAAATAGTCATTTAATTACATTCAAATAATCGGGTTGGACTACATTAAGGCGGGTTGGAAAACCCCCAACCCAAACCCAACCCGCCAATAAACGGGTTCAACCCGCCAACCCGTTTATTATTATTTTTTATTTTTCAAAAAATATTATTAAAATAGGGTTGGAGGTTAATTGGATTCGGTTGTACCGGGTTCGGGTTGGGTTTTGGGGTTAACCAGGTCGAAACATGATACTTTTGCCATCTTTTTTTTTAATTGGGTTACTTATCGGGTTGGCGGGTCATAATCGGGTTGACCCGATTACTGTTATTTTTCAAAAAATATTATTAAAATAGGGTTGGGGGTTAATTGGATCCGGTTGTACCGGGTTCGGGTTGGGTTTTGGGGTTAATCGGGTCGAAACATGATACTTTTGCCATCTTTTGTTTTTTTTATCGGGTTGGCGGGTCATAATCGGGTTAACCCAATTACTTGCGGGTTGGGGAAACCCCAACCTGCACCCAACCCAATTAATAAACGGGTCAACCCAACCCGTTTATAATCGGGTTGACCCGTCGGGTCGGGTGGCATTTTGCCGACTCTAGCAATAACAATACGTTGTTGCTTCTTAAGTGAGTATGGAGGCATCAGCTTTAATATAGGAATAAAGCAATAGGGTATCGAGGGGTTTTGAAAGCAATAAAGCAATTTGTAAAAAAATTGAGAAGCAACGTTTTGTTGCTTCCAGTGAAAAGCAATAAAATTGCTTCTTTGCTTTTAGTAAATTGCTTCTCGTGTGCGTTACCAAACGGTACTTTTGCTTTTAAAAACAATTTTTTGCTTTCAAAAGCAAAAAAGTACTTCCGAAAAACGTTACCAAACGCAGCCTAAATAACTATAATTTGGAGGACAAAGAAGGAGGCAAGACGATTTCAAGTCCCAAGTTTTGTGACTTCTTTGTAGTAAAAAAGAATGGCATAGGCAAATACACGTAATTCCCTTAATCAAAGATTGCATATGGTCGGATGAGTATTTTATTTTAGGGTAGCTTTCAGCCTTGAATCATTATTTTCTGAGTCAGACGGTTGCTTGTGGCTTTCGGTAATTTTCTTTTAATTTTTAATTTTTTTCCTTCATTTGAGTAACTTTTATGAGTTAATTTTATCTTATTTTATTTCATTTCCAAACAATTTACGTGAGAGAGGGCGCCACCTACTCTCGTGGTAAAGACCCTGGGATCAATTCCCGCCCTCAACAGAAGTGTGTGTGAGTCTGGCTATGTGCAAGAGTTCTTTTTGCATCGTGTTCCAAAATCTATGCGGAAAAGAATTCTCTTCACTAGTTTCAGACCACAGTCCAGCCCAATAAAATAAAAGAGCATCCCAATGCTGGTCCAAGTCCAATCAAAATGAAACCAGAATAAATCTATACTATATATAGAGCGAAGCGTTTCCTTGGGAAGCGTGCAGTACAAAATGTGCAGCTTTCTACAAAAACCCTGTAGATGACCATTTTTGTAACTTGACACGTCACATATATAATGATTTGGCATGGATGATTTGTCACATGATAGAAACAGATTTGTCATGAGTTATCTGTCACCCGACAGAAGCAACCCGTCATGGGTCATTTGTTACTCGACAGAGTAGCCTGTCATGGGTTATTTGTTACCCGACAATAACAAGAATAATAAAATTTGACATGATTGATTTATATTAAATGTATCTGGCATATTGGAGTGGAGATCTCCGTCTTGGGCGAAAGCCCACTTAGGGGGGTTTCTGGCGGTCCTTAAGGTGTGGCGGACACAGGCATGGGAATCGTCGGCAGCCAGTGACGAATCACGGCATGTCGACCTAGAATGACGAAGACGTCAAGTGATTGATGATTCCACATCCTGACATGTGGGCCCCGGTATACAAATCAGAGAGCTCTATCTTTTATCTTCATTATCTCTTATTTAATTCTTATCTTGAACCTAGACCTTTATGAAACCAGATTCATGATAATATGAGACATCCTAGAAGCCTCAGATTGTGACAAGTGTCACAATCCTAGAGATTCATTTCTTCTATAAATATGAGAACCCTCTTCCATTTGAGGAGGCGGGGACACTGGGCCCCTTGGATCTTTGGCTGTGGAGAGCAGTACTTCTTTTCCGCTGGACCTTCTCCAAGTCTACCAGGAATTCTATAAGTCCATTTTTGGATTTCTATCTTCTACACTTTCTGGAACCATGAAAGGAGCTCTCTGGCTTGGCATACGTGAAGAACACTTGAGTATCTCCCGTCTCTCATTCTAGCTATTGCCTACTTCTCACGCCTTATCGACTCCAACCCCTCTTCTGTTCAGTAACGGCGCGGGAACGGCTGCTGAGTCGGCGGTTTAGGCCAACGTCGGACATACCTCTCCTACTCAGAATCGATATCTGAAGACACGTCATCGGCATTTCGACACCGTGGAGGCAATATTAGACGCGTGGACATGGATTCAAAAAAGGCACCTACATTTTCTGGCGACTCTACTGGGGAGGTAAAGTCACTAACAAAAGAAACTTTGAAGAATTGGCGATATGGCGAGAGCTAGAAGGACGCGAGACGAACAAAGTGATCTGGCAGATGCTGCATCTTGAGGATGTTCCCAACATCAACAGGCTCCAGCACATGATGGGAATACGAATTCACCCTCAGCACAATCTACTCAACATACTAGCGGACTAGTGGAAACTACTCAAGAACTAGCTCAAATACTTGCTACGTTTCATGATTGGAACATGCGCGTTAAGGAACTCTTCCACATCATTCACACCAAGCACCCAGAGGAGTCTCGTCTTCTTGTCGGGGAGCTTCCCAAGCAACATAAGATACTATCAGGCTCGGTTGCTGGAAAAGAAGAGACAAAGCCTGGTGATTATATTACCATGACAGACTTTGAAAGCTTGTTGAGAAGGCGGTATTTCTAGCTCTATGGCAAAAGCTACAAGATCATGTGGTGTGCTTCAAAATGCACCAAACCTTGCTACAGCTGCCACATTTGGCAAATCTTCCCAGAGCCAGCCACGAAACCAACAGAAGGAGGATGCTCGCAACGAAGTCAATTCTCATGGCGCGAAGGCGAGCTTGCAACAAAATTCGGACTTACGTGTGGCGTATCACGATATGAATGCTTACGTGGAGGAGATGTATTGGATGATGTTCGAAATATTTGCAGATAAGAAGCCTGCCAGACAACCAGGAGGTGTCGTTGAGCGTCAAGATCCATTATCGAACATCATCACTAGCAAACTCGCTGAGAAATCTGTGAACTTTGTTACACGGTCATATTTGAGAGGCGTACTACGAAAAGAGAAGAAAAGGCTGGATGCTGAAATCTGGGGGTGTGATTTTACTCCACCATATCCACTTTCTCTACTGGACAAGGAAATGCAGCATGGTATTACAAAAGCTTCATGACAGGATTTTATATCCGAATGATTGCTAAAATCACAACAGCTTCATTATCAAGCATATGCTAGAGATCATTATAACATGACTAGCCATCTTATATTTGGGGGCTGGACCTTGTCAAGCTTGATGGCATGGATTTCAAATGCAAAGAAAATGAGATATGCCGAATGAACACATCTGAAGAGGTCAAACAGACGTCTCTTGGCAAGATGAACCTGACTCTCTATCCAAATCACTTTCTCAGAGGCCTCAAATAACCTCATCATGCTACGTCCTTAGACTGCGAGTCCATATATCTTTTATTACGACTCGAAGAATTTACAACAAAAAGAGCAAAGAGCTGAATTCAAGACAAAGACATATAAGTGAGATACTACAAAATATGTTGAATGAGAAGCTGCATGAGATAGAGTATGAGATGCTGAACGAGAACCTATACGAGATATTATATGAGATCTGATTCTTTTAAGGCAAAAGATTGTGTATGGCACTGATCTGGTTGACGATCTAGACGGGAGCCACATTCTTTATGTCAAAAGAGATCAGTCCTATAGGCCAAATGTTTGTACATGGCACCGATCTCGCTGACGAGCTTGACAGAAGCCACATTCCTTATGGCCAGATTATCAACACCATGGGTTTGTGTATGGCACCAATCTTGTTGACGAGCTTGACGGGAGCCACATTCCTTATGGTTGCATTATCAATGCCAATGGTTTGTGTATGGCACCGATCTTACTGACGAGCTTGATGGGAGCCACATTCCTCCTGGCAAGAGAGAGATTGCTAAAGGGTTTGTGTATGGCACCAATCTCGCTGATGAGCTTGACGGGAGCCACATTCCTTATGGCCATTAACACCATAGGTTTGTGTATGGCACCGATCTCGCTGATGAGCTTGACGGGAGCCACATTCCTTATGGTTTCATTATCAATGCCAATGGTTTGTGTATGGCACCGATCTTGCTGACGAGCTTGAAGGGAGCCACATTCCTCCTGGCAAAAAAGAGATTAGCCAAGGGTTTGTGTATGGCACCGATCTTGCTGACGAGCTTGACCTGAGCCACATTCCTTATAGCTAGATTATTAATGCCAAGGGTTTGTACATGGCACCGATCTTGCTGACAAACTTGACGAGAGCCACATTCCCTATGGACGAGGTTATTAATGCCAAGGGTTTGTATATGGCACCGATCTTGCTGACGAGCTTGACGGGAGCCACATTCCTTATGGCAGGTTTTCAAGACTGCGTAGCACCGATCTCGCTGACAAGCTTGACGAGAGTCACATTCCTAATGGCTAGCCTTATAATGACATATGGAT
Organism: Buxus sempervirens; assembly: GCA_947561395.2. Taxonomy (NCBI): domain Eukaryota; kingdom Viridiplantae; phylum Streptophyta; class Magnoliopsida; order Buxales; family Buxaceae; genus Buxus; species Buxus sempervirens. The sequence continues at coordinate 12,326,311 of OX387191.1, read as the reverse complement.
TGTGCAATTATGACAAAGGAGGCTCTGAAAACGCATTTTTACGACGTATTATTGCAGTTTATTCTTCTGATCAAGAATTAAGAATATGTATGAGACATGCGACAACTTGCCTATGGAAATATCATTATAGCAATGGCTACAACCTACCAACTATCGTTGGACAAAGATGGAACGTGATGTGACAAAATATAAATCCTTGGGCAAAGGCCGTGGAATGATGTCAAATCCTAGAAAAAGAAGAAAGTCGCCAAATTTTTCATAAAAAAAATAGAAGCTAATCCGCCTGGCCAATAATGAATAGGCATTGAATGCGTATCAAATGATGAAGCCAAAGAACCTCTACACTGACAGCACTTTGACGAATGTGATAGTTATGGAGAAAGCAAAGAATTATTGCAGCATCTACAAAGCCAATGGTATTATTAGCTTATGATGAAAGCGGGTATATCTATTTATGCCGAGAAATTATGTCTGGCAGTCACATCTATGTTTAACAAAGTGCTTAAAAGTTCTGTGAAGCCATGGCTCTTTTCATATTTGGGGGCTAAATCTATATCAGTTGATTAACTTAGCTATTGAAAGACAGTTCTGGATTGTTGTTGTTACTGAATACTTTATCAAGTGATATGCACAGAAGCTACCATGGAGCTTGTCAATGAATGTCACAACAAATTTAAGATTTGATGACTTAAGTTGAAGATTGTGTATCGTACTACTCAGTAAAAGCCACGTTTTCATGGCACAAGGTATTATGACATACAAGAGAATAAGAATTCTTGTTACTGTTATTGATTTTAGTGGAAGAACAAGATAGAAGGGTCTTTAGGCATACCTTGCGCTGAGACGTATCCTCAAAATAAGTGGTGATCTACCAAGACATAAAACTATAAGCACTGTGATGAAGCATACAATATGAGAAAATTGAGTAGCAGATTTATCACCTGTCTTCAAAAGCTTTGACAGACTATCCTTGGTTTTCATCAAAGGCTCCTTCCCCTTCGTTGCTTTCTTCTATGATGAAGAAAGTCTTAAAGATGCTGATGCAACTGCAACTGCAAGACATGTAGAAGATGAGAGAGGAGCTTTGATTGGTGTGTCACATTCGTAAGTACACCAAGACAATCATGAGAAGTCCTTTGAACGCATAAATGTTCACAAGTATAAGCGCTAGAAGGTTCATACCAGAAAAACATGGATGCCGACTTATCTGTCAAACGCCAAGATTTGGACCAAGAAGATGCAACTTTTTGAACAAATACGGGCTGTCTGATGAAGCGGTGAGGATTATAGCAAGACAAAGAGAGGTCACACATGCTGCTTCTTCAAACCCAGCTTCTATGTCAAAGACAAAAGCGATATGTCAAGATGGGGAGCTGCGCCCAGCTATCTCCAAGCCCATGGCAATTTTATTTGGCGAACTATAAGGTGCGCGATATCATCATCTTTGACGGGTTCTTTAGTTTTGGCAGGTGCAAATTCGTCAAATCAGGTATGGCCCAATACACTCAATTCGTTGAGTTCTAATCCGCTTGTGGCCCTGCGGGCACGGATTCGAACATGAACACGCTTCCAGCGGGCGCGAATTCATCTAAGCAAGCCAAGCCTAAATCCGCTTGTAGCCCTGTGGGCACGAATCTAGGCACGAACACGCTTGGCCCAACGGGCATGAGTTCGTCATGTCAGGCAAGGCTGGAATCCGCTTATGGCCCTGTGGGCACGGATTCAAGCACGAATACGCTTCCAGCAGGCGCGAATTCGTCAAAGTCAAACCAAGCTCGAACCCGCTTGTGGCCTTGCAGGCACAGATTCGAGCACGAACCAGTATGACTCTGTGAACATGAGTTCGTCATATCAGGCTAAGCCTGGATTCGCTTGTGGCCCTGCGGGCACGAATCCAGGCACGAACATGCTAGGCCCTGTAGACACCCCAAATTGCACAAACAATCAACAAAAATCATTATCTCCTGGAAAGCCAGCACAGAATTTGAAGAAAATAAACTTTTACCTGTATCCGGATACTCAATCCGGATACAAGTACTCCTTCCTGTATCCGGATACTCATACCGGATACATGAGAGCCTTAGTGTATCCGGTACCATGCACCGGATACCTTAAGGCCCTTTATTATCCGGTCTGATATACCGGATACCTTAAGTTTGCTCAAAATTAGGGTTTTCCGAGAGCTTTTCACTTTTACCATCATGTCCCTCATTAAATGAGGGGAAATCGCGGGAATAACCTTAGGGTTAAGGTTGGGGGGGTTCTAGACCTTAAGTTGTGTCTACCAATGACCTTAGCCTTTGCCTATAAATAGGAGCCTCCTCCTTGAGCAAATGGCACTCAACTCTTGTTTTGAATTCTCGCAAAGAAGAACTCCAAGAGAAGAAGAAAACCGCTGTGGAATCGCCTCCAGAACTCAGGTAAGCCTCAACTTTTCTTTTTATTTTCTGTCTTTACATTCCTAGATCTAGATCTCTTCTTCTACCTTTCTGTAGTGTAAAGCCTTGTTTGTATGTGTGGAAATCCTTCCCCGGCTCAAAGTATCTCAAGACTCCCTTAGCCGTAAAACGTGAAGGCGGATCTAGGAGAAACGAGACTGGGGATTGACCCTAGTGCTAGAACCCATGTAGCGTAAGGCTTTTGAATGATTGAAAACCGTTCCATATTCAAAGTACCATTGATTATCTTAAAGAGAACAGAGGGAAACGATAATGGAACGGAACCTTAGGCTATGCTAGAACCTATTTTGTTGAATCTATATGCATGTTGTATTGATCTTGCTTGGTTTTACACTTTTACACACATATTACACTATTTTGGCAGGATAGGCTCATATTTGGGGTTTATTGCATTTATTGTGATAAATCTCAAATAAATGGCCTCAATCAATTCTGGAGTGTTTTTAAATGTTTTTCAAAGGTTTTGGATTCATATCACACGAATCTCACACACTTTGTCAATTTTCGGATTTGATTTTCTTCAAAAGTGGCTTAACTTGACAGCACCTGTACCCTTACTTCGGACGCTCATAACTTCATCATCCGGATGAATTTTGGGGCGATTCAAGAACCATGGGAAAGGTGAGGCTGTCTAGTTTATGTCCACCAAATTTCATGAATTTTCATCTAGCGGATTTTTGACACCTCTCTGTCGAAGTTGAGTGGACAGTTCGGGTTCAAGTACAGAACTTGTCACTTCGACGGACCGCCATGTGTTCGTTTTAAGTCCGATTCGAGTGATTTTTGTTTATGAGTATTCTTTTATGAGTCTATTTTCAAATCCAGTTGGTTTCATAATTTTTTGATTCCATTTGAATTATTGGTAGCCGATTTACTCAGAACTGTTCATTTGTACTTTTCTGGGTAAATCTGTGATCTTCGGGGCCTGTTCGGGAGACCACCCAAGGCACATCCGAAGGGATTTTTGTATGAGGCTAGTTTCTCTGGAAAGATGGCCATACAGACTTCAATCACACCAAATTTCACGGATTTCTATGAAGTGGATTTTTCTAGACAATTTTCCAAAGTTGCCCACTTACCACTTTTAAAAATCCCCAGCAGCAACTTCAAAGGAGCATAACTCCTAGATTTTTCGTCGGAATGAAGTGAAATTTTGCATGAGACTCTTATTTACCCTAATCTTTCAAATGGATTTGGTTTGGTTCAATTTAGAATTGGATTTGAATGATTTCAAGGCAAATAACATACTTTTTACCGAATTTGATTTAACTTGGTTTTGAGCAACTTGTGCTTTGATTTCCACCTCTTTAATGCTCCAGAAATGATATTGACATAAAATGAGAACCCAAAATTCGTTTGGATTCTCATGTGAAGATATCATACATTTGACCTTTTTCAAGGTTTCTCATGATTTTTAGCAAGCTTTCTTACTTTATTTTTGCATGAACATACACTTGGCAACCACTTCGTGTGGATGAATGGGGGTGCCTAACACCTTCCCCCGTTCATAATCTAATCCCCTTACCCATCTCTGGATGTGATTTTTAAGTAGGATTATTTTTATCCTAGAATTTGTCTTTTGGCTATTTTTGCTTCTTTTGAACTCTTTGGTGTCCATTCTCACCCCAAAATCATGAATGGTGGCGACTCTCCCAATTTTTGCGTTGAGCCCGTGTGTTGACGGAGGGATAATCACTCCGGTGATTTTTTCCCATGTCTCACAGGCCCTACGGGCACGAGTTCGTAAGGTCAAGCCAGACCCAAACCCGCTTGTGGCCCTGTGGGCACGGATTTATGCACGAACTTAGTCACGGGTTCGCTGAGTTCCATCGGCACAAGTAAAGAGCCTCCATAATTACTTAATTATCTGTCGTAAGTATGCATGTGACATGTCCTTTAAATCCTTGTATGTGTGAAACTAGCATCCCTGTATAAAAATAAAAAAATAAAAAAGAGAAACAAACCGTGTCAAGCTTATTATACAAAAGAGAATACATGAGTAATTTGAAAAGAAAAAAATTTGTCAAACATGGGATGAAAAGATATTGCATGAGAATTTAAAAAATAAAAAAATAGAAAGAGAGAAAAAATAGAGGGCCCACGGCTGACGTGATGCAAAAAAAAAAAAAAATTTTTTTGAAGGGGGGTCTTCCCCAACTCCGAAACCCAGCTAATGTATATCTGGGTTGTTTTAAAAGAAAAAATTTTTCTGGTGAAAAGGGTGATGGGGGAAGTGTCATACATGAAGAAAGAGAGATTTGTCTGCGTGTCAGACCCTGCATAGATAAAAGTGGAAGAAGAGAGAAAGAAATAAGGAGAGACCGAAGAAGAGAGATGAGGAAGAATGAGAGGATTAAAAAAAAAACCCCTTTTTTAGGTTTGACATGTCCGCCCAAGAGAGGACTTGACGTGGGGTGTTGTTTTTAAGCCTTTGTGTCGGTTGAACAAAGACGAAAAAGAGAACGAAGAGGAAAGAAAAAAAAAAGGATTGTGCGTATTAAAAAAAAAGGGATATTAATAATTACCTTGATTTTGATATTGAGAATGGAACATCAAAATTACACTATCAACAAATATGGGATTGAGACTATGACTTGTATTTATAGAGTTTAATGGATGAGATTATTTAATTGATAGGGATTCTAATTCCCTTTGAGTTGGACTTTAGATCCAACTCTATGTTTAAGCAACTAAATCTAGTTATATTTTATCTTTAACTAGTTATAGTTAGAGTGTATCTCTAACAATTAAAATCCTATTCAACTTTTACTTATAATTAGACTTTATCTACAACAACTGGAGTTCAATTCTGCTTCTAACTTGTCATAGTCTTGATAAGACCTTGACAAAGTCAATTTGATTGAGACATACTTTTAAGTTAAAAATATGACAAATATTGTTAATTATCAAAATACCCCATATACTTGTGTTTTGCTTTTGGCACTTGTAAATTGCCAAAACGCAAAAGGGGGCTTAATGTAGATGACCATTTTTGTAACTTGACACGTCACATATATAATGATTTGGCATGGATGATTTGTCACATGATAGAAACAGATTTTTCATGAGTTATCTGTCACCCGACAGAAGCAACCCGTCATGGGTCATTTGTTACTCGACAGAGTAGCCTGTCATGGGTTTTTTGTTACCTGACAATAACAAGAATAATAAAATTTGACATGATTGATTTATATTAAATGTATCTGGCATATTGGAGTGGAGATCTCCGTCTTGGGCGAAAGCCCACTTAGGGGGGTTTCTGGCGGTCCTTAAGGTGTGGCGGACACAGGCATGGGAATCGTCGGCAGCCAGTGACGAATCACGGCATGTCGACCTAGAATGACGAAGACGTCAAGTGATTGATGATTCCACGTCCTGACATGTGGGCCCCGGTATACAAATCAGAGAGCTCTATCTTTTATCTTCATTATCTCTTATTTAATTCTTATCTTGAACCTAAACCTTTATGAAACCAGATTCATGATAATATGAGACATCCTAGAAGCCTTAGATTGTGACAAGTGTCACAATCCTAGAGATTCATTTCTTCTATAAATATGAGAACCCTCTTCCATTTGAGGAGGCGGGGAGACTGGGCCCCTTGGATCTTTGGCTGTGGAGAGCAGTACTTCTTTTCCTCTGGACCTTCTCCAAGTCTACCAGGAATTCTATAAGTCCATTTTTGGATTTCTATCTTCTACACTTTCTGGAACCATGAAAGGAGCTCTCTGACTTGGCATACGTGAAGAACACTTGAGTATCTCCCGTCTCTCATTCTAGCTATTGCCTACTTCTCACGCCTTATCGACTCCAACCCCTCTTCTATTCAGTAATGGCGCGGGAACGGCTGTTGAGTCGGCGGTTTAGGCCAACGTCGGACATACCTCTCCTACTCAGAATCGATATCTGAAGACACGTCATCGGCATTTCGACACCGTGGAGGCAATATTAGATGCGTGGACGTGGATTCAAAAAAGGCACCTACAAACCCTTACACAACAAAGCCATATTCATTAACAAAAGGATAAAATGGTCAAAAACTCCTTTAAATCTTTTAAAATTGAACAATCAGTTTTGAAAGTTTACAAATGTTCCCTTCTACTACATGCAATACTCCACGTGCAACCTTGCTAGTTGAAATGAATCGGAGTGAGTTTTGGATTGAACCAATCCAACCTCACAAAGTCTTGGGCTTAAATTCTTGGCCCAGATTGGATTGTTGACCTGCTAATGGGGCCTACCAAATCAGATCAACATTACAAGTCCTAATAAAGGAATAAAATAAAGAAAGGAAAGATGGGCCAAACCCTGAAAAGAGGCTCACACGGTCGGAAAAGTGATATACCGGAACAGTAACTAGGTGAGTTTACTCGAACCAAATGGCTCAACTGGATTGGCCAAGGGAACCCACTAAATAGTAGAATGACCTGAGGTGTTTACAGACTTCCTTGAGTCATAATCAAACCAACCTCCTAAAGCAAACAAATTATATGGGGTGCGCCTTGAGTCATAATCAGACCAACCTCCTAAAGCAAACCAATTAGATGGGGTGCTTGTGCGCACCATCCTTGTAAGAAAATCTAGATAGTGCCAAGTGCCAAATCCATTAACCGGCTAATTAAGGTCCAAATCCTAAATCCAACTCCATTAACCGGCTAATTAAGGTCCAAATCCTAAATCAACTATCAGTATGGTCTTGAGGAAGAACCTCTCCCCAGCTCCCCACCTACATAAATATTAAACACAATAAACCATAAAACCCATGAAAGAGTCACATATCATACTAAATTCAGTAATAGATGCATTGGCAAAATGATAAATATTTTCTTATATCTCAGAAAATAAAACATGCCAAATTTAACACAGATAAGCATGTAATTCAATCCTAAAAATTATTTCCATTCCAATCCATGCCGCTCGAATCCAATCAATCAAGGCCATGATAATGGCCCTAAATCTAAATTTATTCCCTCTTATATCCGAAGGAAATAGCGAAACTACGCTTTACTCTTACAGCGATCCCAATTAAGGCCAAATCAGTTTATGCTTTTTTTTTTTGGTAAGATAAATCAAATCATTTTATGCTCATATTTAATTTATGTGGCCACTCATAGTGATAAGTGAAGGCACAACTAAGTATATCAAATGGCCCAATACGAGCAAAGACATAAGAATTCAAGTCTTTCGTTGTTTCTCATATGAAACAGTCAGTTAATCTTATAAAAAAGGTTACATGAGGAACCCTTTATTATTGATTTCTTACGTAGCAAAAGTGACATTTACAACTTGCAATTACTAATCTCTTTATAGTTACTAGCGGAAAGCACACGCTATCCATGTGTTGAAATTTAAAAAAATGAAAGGTGTTAGAAGTTGGAAAACAAAAATGTTAATTTTATTAAGGTAATGTAAACATGCTAAAACAAAGGAGGCTAAATTAAATTTTAAATTTTCATTACCAAGAAAATAACATCATTATATTTTAGAAAATAATTTTATTACATTTTAAGATGGCTAAGAAAGTGATTATCTATTTATTAAAATAAAAAATAATTATCTATTTTCAAATATAAAATTATTAGATTAAGAGGGCCAAGAAATTGATTATATGTTTATCAAAAATTTAAAACAATTATCAGTTTTCAAATATAAAATTATTTTCGAACTTATAATGCATTGCATTTAAACACTTGTGTAAGTGTACCTCATATTTTTGGTCAACATTCTTCTAGATTTTGGATTAAATATATTAAAAACTATGAAATCTCCAATCACTTATGAAAATTGTTCTACCCGTTATACTATATTAACATTATTATCTACCCATAATATATAATATAATTTTAAATGGTACAACATTAATGATATTTGGTACTGTGTTATATTTTTTTTTATATATGTATAACATCAATATAATGTATTATACATTTAAGAGAAAGGGGAACTTGTGCTTAAAATAATATTTATTATCAAGAAAATATTTCTTTATACTAAGAAATTTTTTTTCTTTCTGATAAAAGTCTAATTGAGAAATTGTCATTAAAATACAAATATATACTATAAAAATAAAAAGAAAAAGATGCAAATGTTCTTAAATTAGGAGAGAAAACTTTTGTGTCGAATTAGTATATATATATAAAGAAGTTCTTAATTTAGGGTATAAAAAATTTAAAATATAAATCATGATATTAGTGCTGACGTGTAATGCACACGTCTTACAATTTCTAGTCTTATTTAAAAAGGAAATAAAGAAAATGTGTAGTTTAATTACAATCTTTTAGATGCATTTTGTGATATATTATTTTAGGATCGCCCAAAATACTTAGTTATATTTAACATGTCACTAAACCCAAATTGCTCTCTTCACCTCCTTCTGAGAGTATAAAACATGCTTTTACTATAAGGAAAATATAGAAATCAATTTTATAATTTTCTTAGTCAATTTATAAGAAAATGTCTTCCCTTAAAATTTTCACTCGCACGTTTATTTTTTCATAAAAGAAGAAAAACAAATCAAACACCACCATAGGAAAATGCTAACTTTTTTTTGTTGTTGAAGACCATAGGAAAATGCTAACTACCATATATAGTTTTTAAAGGAGACTTTTAATCGTCAACATTCTCAAGACGAAAGTACGCTTATTAAATTTGCATCAAATACTTTCCAAAAACTGTTTTTAAAGTCACTGGACGTCCACATCTTAGAGTCGATTTTTAGGCTCAACAACTCATGTGGGGTAAGCGCATTTACAATCTTGGCGCTGAGACTGAAAGCCTGAATATAAAGACTTGAAATCTGCTAGAGCCCTTTGCTGGAAGATCTGCTGGTCCAACGGTGAAATGTGTGTCCACATAGGTGCATGAAGCCTATGTGTACACACCCTCCACCATTGGACCAGTAAATCTTCGAGTGAGAGGGACCAGCGGATATGGCCTCGAATATAAATGGAGCTCTCCCGCAATTTTAGGCTGCATTGTTACCTACTATTGACATAGGATACTTGGACCATTCAACGGTTAATATTTTTCTAACTGGGCCTCACATAAAACATTTAAAAAAAGTAAAAAAATATTAACGGTGAAATGCTCAACATAGAAACAGCAGCAGAACCAATGCAAGTTTAAATTGTGGAAAATCTCATCCCGTTTACACTATTGTAACAAGTTTGGTAAGCCATTAATTAATAATTAATGGGGTTATTTGATCATCTAAGCATCTTGTAATTAATTTTTCTTCTCACCTTTCATAAATAATTCTGTTCTTCTCTGTCACAGCCATTTAAATTGGAGAAAAATTAAACTTAACATTAAGTAGGAAGAGAGAGAGAGAGAGAGAGAGAGTGTATGTTGGGGGCCATTAATCGATTAACCTATCTCAATTATTTATATGGTTCAAGTTCAGAGCAAAACATTTTTCTATTTTGTAGTTTCTTCTAGAGAGAAGCAAGACTCACTACTAATAAAAAGCCTTACCAAAAAATTACTACTAATACAAAGAATTGTTTGCATTGGTCTCCCGTCTCGTATTTTAATAATCTCGAGTTTGGGTCATTGAAAGTTTCTCTGGGTGAAGCAATCGATTCGTCATCTGCTTAGCTCATTCATTCTCCAGAAAACCTGACGAGGAAGACTAAGAATGCAACGAGAGCTTCAAACTGTGTTTTCTTTCGTAGTTACTTTCCTGTAAAAATGCCTATATATATTGAGCGCCCTTTCTTCCTCGTTAACGCAGAACTCCACCTCTCTCACTCTCTCTCTCTTTCTCTCACGACATTCCAACATTCCAAACCGTTGTCATGGGAAAAACATACCTGCTGCTATGTATTGCCTTGGTATTCGTTGTAAACTGCTGTGTTGCTATTTCATTAACTAATCACCGTGACGAGAATGCTCTTCTTGCCTTCAAAGCTTGTGTTACCTCTGACCCTAACAATATCCTGGCTAGTAACTGGTTCACAACCACCAGCTACTGCAACTGGGTTGGGATTTCATGCAGTCCTCATCACGGGAGAGTCGTTGCCTTGAGTCTTCCTAACATGGATTTGAGAGGCACCATTCCACCCCAACTGGGAAACCTCTCCTTCCTCGTCATATTCAACATTGAAAACAACAGCTTTCATGGCCAGCTTCCTGATGAGATGGGTCGTCTACGTCGAGTGAAACTCATCAATCTCAGATACAACCAATTCACAGGAAGCCTCCCGGCATCCTTAGGTGCTTTGCCAGAGCTTCGCCGCTTGATTCTCTCTTTCAACAACTTCACCGGAGCAATCCCAACTCCCCTCTTCAACCTCTCAAAGCTAGAGTGGTTAGGTTTATCGGGAAATCATCTAAATGGAAGCATTCCAGAAGAGATCGGGAACCTTGCTGCACTTCAACAAGTTGGCGTTGCCAACAATCATCTCAGTGGTGAGATTCCCACAAGTTTGTCCAGATGCAGAAATCTTCGTTCACTGTGTCTGTCAAGTAACAATTTGGCAGGAAAAATTCCTACAGAAATTGGAAAGTTATCAGCGCTCGTCGAGCTATATCTTGATGATAATACCTTGACAGGTACCATTTTCCCTTTACTCGAGACTCCTTAAATTTCTAGCTAAAGATGTATGGTTGTTCCGGGAAGAAATCGTATGTCGCCTTTCCCTGAAACAATATACGCCGTGAGATGCTGACCATTGGGCAGAGCTTGGGTGGCCTCGGGTAGGGCCAGGGTGACATATAATTGATATGGTCTTTGTCCAGGCCCGTGTAGCCCAATGATCGGGCTTGGAATTTATGATCAAGCCCTGTTCAATGAGCCCACTTAAATTCCTAAGCCCGCCCAACAATAATTACTTAGTTATCTAATTTTATATAGAGGCAAAAACACTAATTTTTTTTTCTTTTTATAATAATTCCAAAAAAAAAAAAAAAAACCGTTGGGAAGAAATTCCACTTGGCAACAAAATGTATCACCATTTTTTATAAGAAAGAGATGGAAGAGTGAAGACTTTTGCTGTTGTGGAGTAGATATTAGTAGGTTAGGCTCAGAAAAGAAAGTAGCTTAATAAATAGTAATAGTAAAAAGTAAAAATTAATTAAACAATTAAACTTCGGGTGGACTGGCGAACATTTTTTATATATGACCAAGCCTGTTCAAAAATTTTCTAACTTTTAAAAATCAATCCTAGCCTGGCCTATGGTCAATAATTGTAGGACCAAGCCTACCAAAAACCGGACGGGTCGCCCGGGCCATGAGCACCTTACCGGCCACAGCTCTACATAGACTCTGCCTCCCTCCCGACTTTGAATTAAATAGAGGTTTTGATTCTGGTCTCTAATTTACCCCTTCCGCCTTTGAATTAAATAGAGGTTTTAGTTCTGGTCTCTAATTATGAATATATCTTGGTCTTGGCAGGTTTAATTCCAAAGGAGATTGGCGATTTTCTTAATCTGAAGACCTTAAATTTATCTAAAAATTACTTGACAGGATCCATACCGCCTGCGATATTCAACATCTCTTCTTTAAGCTTCATGGATTTGAGATCCAATATTCTGTCCGGTGAACTCCCAATGGATATATGCTATCATCTTCCAGAACTTCATACACTTCGTCTTAGTGACAATCAGATCACTGGATCAATTCCGCCCAACCTATTTAGATGTGGGAAGCTTCAGTTCTTGTCGTTGGCTTATAACAATTTGGTGGGTGTCATAAACATGGAGATCAGAAATTCATCTGTGCTCAAGGGGCTATATCTTGGTTGTAACAACTTGACAGGTACTATTCCATCTTCAATTGGCAACTTTTCAATGCTGGAAGTGCTTCAATTGGGAGACAATTACTTGGGTGGCAGCATTCCTTCGGAGATTCGAGGTCTCTCAAATTTGAAGCAGTTGAGTCTTCAGTCTAATAATCTTTCAGGGTTAATACCTCCATCAATTTTTAACATTTCAACTCTAAGGATTCTAGATTTCACAAACAATTCCCTTTCAGGCTCTCTTCCATCAAGTACTGGACTGGGGCTTCCAGAACTTGAAGACCTCTATCTTTCGAATAACCAAATCAATGGAGTAATTCCCATCTCTATCTCCAATGCCTCCAGACTCATCAACTTAGACTTGTCATCAAACTCATTCAGTGGTTATGTGCCCACAGGTCTTGGTAATTTGAAGCTTCTACAAGTGCTTAGCTTACAAAATAATTTGTTGACCAATGAGCCTACCAGTCCAGAACTCAACTTTCTTACTTCTTTGAGCAACTGCAAATTCTTGAGAAAAGTATGGATTGCTCAAAATCCCCTAAATGGCATCCTTCCAAATTCCAATTGGAATCTCTCCAAATCAATGGAAAGTTTTGTGGCTAGTGAGTGCCAACTAAAAGGTATGATTCCAAGAGGACTTAGCAATTGGAGCAATTTGATAGAATTAGAACTCAACTACAATGACCTGACTGGCTCCATTCCTACACATTTTAGACATTTAAGGAGACTCCAAGCATTGTCCCTTAGCAATAATAGATTAAATGGTGCCGTTCCAGATGATCTGTGTCACTTGAGTTACTTGGTTGAGTTAAACTTGAATGCAAATGAGATTGTTGGGTTGATACCAAATTGCTTGGGGAATCTCACTTCACTACGAAAACTCTTCCTAAGCTCCAACAAACTATCTTCTGAGATACCCTTGAGTTTATGGACCCTAGAAGATCTGTTGATACTAAACCTTTCCTCTAACTCCTTAAGAGGTCATCTACCTCCAGAAGTTGGAAACTTAAAGACCGTGATGCAGATACATCTATCAGGAAATCGTTTTTCAGGCAATATTCCAAGATCAATAGGAGGTCTTCAAGCATTGACTAAGCTTACTTTATCAAAGAACAGATTACAAGGTCCTATACCAAAGTCATTTGGTGGATTAATGAGCTTAGAATACTTGGATCTATCCCATAATGATTTGAATGGTGAAATTCCAAAGTCATTAGAGACACTTCAATATCTCAAATATTTGAATGTGTCTTTCAATAGACTACAAGGAGAAATCCCCAGTCAAGGCCCTTTCCAGAACTTCACGGCTCAATCTTTCATGCAGAATGATGCATTGTGTGGTGCACCTCGACTGCAGGTCTTACCTTGCAAAAACTTCACCCATGTTGGAAAATCAAGGACTAGATGGTTTCAACTGAAGTTCATGATACCGTTCTTTATGTTGTCGACAAGCGCAGTAATTATCGTATGTCTTCTTTTAACCTGTCATAGAACAAAAGATACAAATCCACTTGGTTTCACACCTCGAACAAGCTACAGAAGTGTTTCCTATGAAGAACTCAGATATGCAACAAATGGTTTTGCTGAAGAAAACTTGCTTGGAACAGGGAGTTTTGGCTCAGTATACAAAGGGATACTTTCAAATGGAATTTCTGTTGCTGTAAAGGTCTTCAATTCGCAAGTGCAAGGCGCTTTCAAGAGTTTCAATACAGAATGTGAAGTAATTGAACAAATTCGTCATAGGAATCTAGTGAAAATCATCAGTATTTACTCTGACACTGATTTCAAGGCTTTGGTTCTCGATTACAAGCCTAAAGGAAGCCTCCACAAGTGGTTGTATTCTCATGGCCGTAGTTTGAATATCACACACAGGCTGAACATTATGATAGACGTTGCATCTGCATTGGAGTACCTCCATCATGGATATTCAACACCAGTGGTGCATTGTGACTTGAAACCAAGCAACATCTTGCTGGATGAAGACATGGTTGCGCATGTGGTTGACTTCGGCATTGCAAAGCTTTTAGTAGAAAGTGAGTTTACAACACAAACCATGACTCTTGCAACCATTGGGTATATGGCCCCAGGTGATGTTATATCTTTTATATTACAATTTTGTTACTTTTTACTTCTAACAGTATCTTAGAGTAAAAATTAGTGTTAAAAACTCAATTTTCACTCAGAAAACTCAGTCAAGGTACTTAGATTTTACTTCATTCAAGGAAAATGCAAATAATACATGCTTAAGGGAAGCCTTTTTGTTGCATTGTTGATGCAAGAATTTGTATCTTAATAGCTTTTCTTTTTTACTAGTATGGTATTGATAATAGGAAAGATATATCTACACTCCATGCTTAAATAGTTTAAAATAATCTGGAATTCAAAAATAAACTATGATTTTCTTTGAAAAGGAAATGAAAAGAGAAATACTTTAAGCAAATCTATTCTACTTTTTCCTATAAGTAGGAACAATCATTTCTTTCCCTGGTTCTAAATTTTGTTTTCAATTAAGTTGTTTTTTTCTCAGTTATTTTCCTATTGTGTTTTCTAGTTATTGTATGGTATAATAATGATCATTAATATCACAAACAGAGTATGGCTCTGATGGAAGGATTTCTACAAAAGGAGATGTTTACAGCTTTGGGATTATGATGATGGAAGCATTCACAAGAAAGAACCCCACAGATGAAATGTTTACCGCAGAAATGAACTTATGGCATTGGGTCCTGGAGTCATTACCTAATGATGTGATTAAAGTTGTGGATACTAATCTATTGAGAACAGACGACAAATGTTTTGTGGCAGAGGAGTATTGTTTATCATCCGTCCTAACATTAGCATTGCAATGTTCAGCAGAACTGCCAGAAAGGAGGGTCAACATGAAACAGGTTGTATTTACACTCCAAGACATCAAAAGCAAGTTCCTAATGGATGTAAGGGAGCAAGAACTATTCACAGCTTAGGTTTGGAAGATTTTGTAATAAATCCGTATTTCTTAGGAACTGCGGTTATGCTTTTGATTAGGGATGCTAAAGTTATGATCAAATTGGGTCCATATTGTTTCTAACATATTGGGTCTATCTTGTTGGACATGAAATCATAAGCTTGGATCCAGAACAATCAATTTCTTACTTGGATTTGTTCTGGGTTTTTGCTCCTTGCGGATGACTGACTAAGGCCAAGAGATACAGCTTGTACAGCCCCTTGCTAGATAAAGAAACTAGGTGATGCCCCAAAAGCAAATGCATAAGAATCTTGAATTTTGAAGAAGTGGGATTGAAAAGGATAATGATCAAACTTAGGTAATATCATTAATCGATCAAGGAGTAACTAACAAGGGGAAAATTTTTAACAAGCACATTATTAGTGAGAGGGAAACCAAGATATGTATTGAGAACTAACAGGTATTGCTTGATTCCAAGTATGCACTTGGATTCCATTCTTATGCTTGGATCAACCAAGAAACGTCTATGCAAATATACAGGATCCTATCTGCAACTATCAACTATCATCTCTAGACTGTAATGCTACGTTTGTATCATTGAAAAGGAAACTAGAAAGTATTTTCCCTTCAGCCTTGCTTAGATCCCATCTATTTGTCTCGTCTAGTTACTACAAAAAAAAAAAGGTGATGTAGCGACACCAAATGCCTTAATACGACAATTCTATAGAGCATCTATATGTTATTATTGGGGTAACAATATTGATATTATTTTATATTTTAAGAACTGTTTTAAATTATATGGTAGGAATTTTTTATAAAATGCTGTAATAAATTATTTTATAGTGGCATTTTTCTATAAGATGTAGTTATAAATTATCTTATAGTGGCATTTTTCTATAAAATTCTGTAATAATTTGTTTTATAACAGTATTTCTTATAAAACACTGTAATAATTTGTTTCATAGTGTAAACTGTTTGATAACGCACATTTGCAGATAGAATGTTGTATTAAGGTATTTGTAATGGCACTTTTGTATACCCCTTATATTAGGTGTCACTACATCACATTTTTTTTTTTGGGTAGTGAGTTAAGAACTAAATGAGAAACTTCTCTCTCTTTTGATTTTATCTTCTCTCTCTTGAACGTGAGAAGCTTACATGCATAACCCTAATGGGTAGAGGTACGTAGATTTTTTCATATAAATACTGATAGGTGATGTTTAGGAAATTCCTTTTCCCATGGAATATCAAGCAACCTAACGAATTGATTCTTCATACTTCTTGACAATTGAGCTCACAAATGTCAAGCAACCTAACCAACCCGCCCTGACCCACCATGAACCCAAACTTCATATATTAAAACATCATTTTTATATGTTTTAAAAAACACTTTTTCACATTATACACTCCAACCGGGTTGAACCCAACCTACCCTGTTACCAACCGTATAGGGCGCATTATAGTTTGGTACTAGCGAATAGCCCGTACATCATCACATCTAAATTCAAATACTTGACTGTAGTAAAGCTTAAGATTTATAATTCAATATCTGTGAGTCTTACCCGATCACTTCACCAAGATGTCCCTCAACTCTTTGCTCCAATGTTCCCAATTTAAGAAGAGAGAGAATTATAAATGGGGAAGATGGAGGGGCGTATAAAAAAATTACAAAATTTCTTAGCTTGACGTATTACCCTCTAGAGACCCTATTTGTCTTAATATATGTAGATATATATTAGATTCTATCTTCTTCCTATCTTAATGATTAAATCTAAAATTATTAGTTTGTATTAAGCTCAAAAGATAAGAACCCATTTGGTAACATTTTTGGAAAAAAAAACAATTTGAAAACATAAAAATTTTTAAATTGTTTTTATATTTTTTAAAAGTGTTTTTGAAACCCAAAATTGTTTTTGAAAAGGTTACCCAATAAGTAGTCTCTAAGTTACTAAACTAATGATAGTGATTTAGTGGGGTCTTGGAGGTCAACCTACGTGTCTAGATTCAATATATTGATCCAATCACATACACTTGTATGTTATAGTGGTTATGTGGTCTCTAATGATGGAAAAGGTTTTTTTCTTTTTTGTTAATTTTACCGCCATTATATTCACACTCGTTGGAGATTGATTTAACTGTTGGATTTGTTCAAGTCAATTGAGGGTATTTTTGGAAGACGACTTTCGTAAATAGTAAAATGACACTCATTTTCAAATATTTTAAAAAGTATCACTAATTTCTAATTTTCGAGAATTTTGTGATTGAATCAAGATTGTTTTTCCAAAATATCACTAAAAACTAGATTCCCCGATTCTAAATGGTCGACTGCTCTCACCGTATGGTTTTCTGCAGAATACCAGAGTTTTACCCATTTGATTACAAAGCTACCCATGTGACATTCCGTATTAGCTTTATGAAATCTTTGTCATTGAGCCATACGCGTGTTTTCTCCGGACTTTCATTTACAAAATCTTCTCCTATAATGATAAAGGAGCATTAAAGGGGAGAGAGCCTCTTCGTCATTGAGCCATACACCTATTCTCTCCGAACTTTCATTTACGAAATCTTCTCCTGTAATGATAAAGGAGCATTAAAGGGGAGGGAGCGTATTTGACACATCATCTGTCCTAACGTGTTGATCATTTGGTTCAACAACGAAAAGGATGATAGACGACATTTCCCAATGTGATAGAAAAAAAACACAAAGAAATAGAAATTTTGTGCGTCCGGACCACCCAAACCTTCCTAGCGTGACACATCAGCATTGAACCTCCACACACCGACAAGTAACCCGCCACCCCCAATATGCTTAATATAATAGATAGATTGGCTAAACTCCTATAGTGGCATGTTTGGTTATCAAAACCCGCCATATTTCCATCTCTACTCATCTTCTCTCAAATCATTCAAATCCATTCCTAGGTCCTTATTCACAATAAATACCAACAAGGCCTTAATTTTCCACCAAACTTTGGTTTGGTATGACTTGATTATCTCCTTCATTGTGTTTGTTACTTCTACCAAACTTTTGACTTCTACCTCCATGAGAACCACGTTATCTTGTCTTGTCAAAAGAAAACATACATTTTAAAGATCAATCACCCCCTAGACCAGCTCCTAAATTTTCAAAACTAATTAATTTTGCAAAAGTACAGTGGCATATCCCCTAGACCAGCTCCTAAATTTTCAAAACTAATTAATTTTGCAAAAGTACAATGACATAACCCCCTAGACCAGCTCCTAAATTTCCAAAACTAATTAATTTTGCAAAAGTACAATGGCATACCCCCTAGACCAGCT
Organism: Buxus sempervirens; assembly: GCA_947561395.2. Classification (NCBI taxonomy): domain Eukaryota; kingdom Viridiplantae; phylum Streptophyta; class Magnoliopsida; order Buxales; family Buxaceae; genus Buxus; species Buxus sempervirens. Next base: position 12,307,868 of record OX387191.1, on the reverse strand, counting down.
CCTAAATTTCCAAAACTAATTAATTTTGCAAAAGGACCAGCTCCTAAATTTTCAAAACTATTTAATTTTGCAAAAGTACAATGGCAAACCCCCTAGACCAGCTCCTAAGTTTTCAAAACTAATTAATTTTGCAAAAGTACAATGGCATATCCCCTAGACCAGCTCCTAAATTTTCAAAACTAATGGCATATCCCCTAGACCAGCTCCTAAATTTTCAAAACTAATTAATTTTGCAAAAGTACAATGGCAACCCCCTAGACCAGCTCCTAAATTTTCAAAACTAATTAATTTTGCAAAAGTACAATGGCGTACCCCCTAGACCAGCTCCTAAATTTTAGAGGTGGCAATGGGTCGGGTTGATGTATGGGGTTAACAAGCCAAGGCTCAACCCGAACCCGCCCGTTTAATAAACGGGTTGGAATATCCCAACCCGCTCTAACCCGCCAACCCGTTTAAATAATTTAAATTACTATTAAAAATTAAAATTTTTAATTCATTCTAATATCAAAGTCTATACAAATTCTATTTTTTAATTCATTTTAATATTAAAGGACACCTAACAAGCATAATAACATAACAATCATTAAGATATAACTAAAATATACTAAAAAAGTTTTAAAAGACTTTACTTGTCATCAATGCGTCAGTTTATATTAGTAGAGGCTAAGAAATTTGAAATATTTATATGTAAAAAATCTTTATTCACTTTATTATTATTTATATTAAAAGAAGAAAGATTGAATAGCTACAAGTATTGTAATTATAATTTTCTAAACTTTTATTACACAAAAAAATAAACGGGTTGTAATCGGGTCATTTCGGGTTGACAGGTTAAACCCTAACCCAACCCGTTTATAATCGGGTTGAGAATTCATGACCCTAACCCAACCCGTTTGTTGAAACAGTCAACCCTAACCCGCCTAAGACCGGGCGGGTTGGCGGGTCACGGGTCACAATTGACACCTCTACTAAATTTTCAAAACTAATTAATTTTGCAAAAGTATAATGGCATACTTGTGATATTAAGAAATTCTCAAGAATATACCAGGAACTTACATTAAGGACTTCTTTACATACTAGGGATAAACTTATCGTTTATGAAAAGTCCTTCTAAGTTAGAATAACGACAAAATTTCAAACCCATTCCTAAGTCCCAGATTCAGAACAAATATCAGACAAGGTCTTAATTTTCCACCAAACTTTGGTTTGGCACGACTTGATTCTTTATTTCATTGTACTCGTTATTTCTACCACATTTCTCACTTCTACCTCCATGAGAAACACGTTCTCTTGTCTTGTCAGAAGGTAAACCAGTTGTAAGCACCTCATTTTTGCGCTCCCCGAAAAACAAAAATGCAAACCCTGGACTGAAAGTCAAACCCTAAGGGGTGAAAAGTTGACTTTTTTGATCAAATGAAATTGGCCACCTTGCTTTATCCCATTGGATAGAGAATCTCGACACGATTCCAACGCAACTGAGTTTGCAGGAATCGGGGTCCGGATGAAGGTTCTGCGGGCGGTCAAACTTAAGGAAAAGCCGAGAGTTGACTTTTCCTCGAATTCCGTGCCAAGTACCTTGCTTTATATCATTGGATAGAGAATCTCGACACGAGTCCAACGCAACTGAGCTTGCAGGAATCGGGGTCCGGATGAGGGTTCTGCGGGCGGTCAAACCTGAGCAGAGCCAAAAGTTGACTTTCTGCTAAAATCCGATCCAGAGGCCTACCCCTAGGTCATTGGATAGAGAATCTCGACACGGTTCCAACGCAACTGAGTTTGCAGGAATCGGGGTCCGGATGAAGGTTCTGCGGGCGGTCAAACTTAAGGAAAAGCCGAGAGTTGACTTTTCCTCGAATTCCGTGCCAAGTACCTTGCTTTATATCATTGGATAGAGAATCTCGACACGAGTCCAACGCAACTGAGCTTGCAGGAATCGGGGTCCGGATGAGGGTTCTGCGGGCGGTCAAACCTGAGCAGAGCCAAAAGTTGACTTTCTGCTAAAATCCGATCCAGAGGCCTACCCCTAGGTCATTGGATAGAGAATCTCGACACGGTTCCAACGCAACTGAGTTTGCAGGAATCGGGGTCCGGATGAAGGTTCTGCGGGCGGTCAAACTTGAGCAGAGCCAAAAGTTGACTTTCTGCTAAAATCCGATCCGGAGGCCTACCCCTAGGTCATTGGATAGAGAATCTCGACACGGTTCCAACGCAACTGAGTTTGCAGGAATCGGGGTCCGGATGAAGGTTCTGCGGGTGGTCAAACTTGAGCAGAGCCAAAAGTTGACTTTCTGCTAAAATCCGATCCGGAGGCCTACCCCTAGGTCATGGGATGGAGGGCTCCGATACGATTCTAAGGAAACTAAGTTTGCCCAGATCGGAGTCCGGATGAAGGAAATATGAGCTGACGAAATTCCCGGGCAGCAAAACCGGCAATCTGCGCACGTGGCAAAAAGCTGCACACGTGGCGAGTTGCGCAGGAAAATATCTCGGGGATTAAATCCGTAAATATCCAAACATACGAAATATCCCAGGGACTAAATCCGTAAAAATCCGAGAATATCGGATTAAATCAAAAATTGTCAGGGACTAAATCTAAATTTTAAAGATTTTTACGTCCGGCGAGCGGCGGCATTAAATGATTTTTATCATTATGCCGCTCGCGCGGACGTGGCGAGCGAGCATGCGCCCACCTTGAGCTGGGCGCCAAGGTGGGCGGCACCTTTTTTTTCTTGCCTATATAACCCGCGCGAAATCTCGCGCACAGGGTTGGAGGTTTTTGGTCGAAAAAAAAACTAAGGGTTCGGGATTTCTTTTCTGGAGGTTGGAGGATCTTCAGGTTGGCTTCAGGTTGATGTTGGCTCGCCCCCCTCTTCCTCCTTCCCTCGCTCACCCGAACCACTTCTCTTGATACGGCCTTGACTACCTATCACCCCAAACACCCCACCTACCATTCTCAACCCCTTCCCCCTTCTGTCTCCTCCACCATCTCACGAAGCCCTAAAAAAGGGAGGTTGCTGTTGAGGATTCGAAGGAGGACCCAGCTACTACCCGTGTCTCCACCCAGCGCCAGTGCTCGAGCACTCTCAGTGGCATGAATCCGTCCCCTATCCCCCTTCATGAAGACTACCAGGTAAAGAGAGGGTCAGATGTCGGTGCCATAAAAGTGAGAGTTAGTCCATCCTAGTCCCCTTGTGGTTCGGATCACTGTTTTTTCTTTGTTGTAGTTTTTTTGTTATTTGTTGTTGTTATATTGGTATGATTTAAAGGAGGAGAATGTTCCTCCCTTCCTCAGCTAATGTATCCCTGTAAACCCCCTTCTCCTTCCCTTCTGAGTCTGCATGCATACACCGAGCTTAGGGACATGCGTAGGTGAAAAGGAATTAGGTTTCCAGGTTGCATAGGCAATCTCTGTTTATTAGTGTCTTGTTCCTCCTGTTGTTTATTGCTTATTATGTTTGCTAACATGCCCCCCCCCCCCCCCCCCCCCCCCCCCCAACCCCCCTGCCGTATGCCACTTGCTCCTGGTAGTGTCCCTGTAAGCATGCTCCCATCACCCCCCCTTTTTTTTTCAACATGTTAATTCATCTGCATCTGTCTGTTTTTTTTATCGGGTTTGTTTCTTTTCTTTTAAGAGATTTTTATGAAGCATGAGTTAGGTTTAGATTAATTTTAATATAAGTTTAAGTATGTTTTGGGGAGTGGCCGAAGCCCTGGGAGGGCTTACAGAGCCTAAAAAATGAGTTACAGAGCTCAAAAATTAGCTCAGAAATGGAGTTTGAAGGAAAACCCAGAGCATCGGGTATCCGCCGAGCTCGCGCGCACCTTCGCGCGAGAGCTCGCGCGCACCTTCGCGCGAGGCTCGCGCGAGGCTCGCGCGAAGCTTGCGCGTACCTTCGCGCGAAGCTCGCGCGAGGCTCACGCTCATCTCGCGCGAGGCTCGCGTGAGGTCGCGCGAAGCTCGCGCTCAGCTCGCGCGAACCTCGCGCCGACCTCGTTTTTTGTGTGTTTTTCGCGTTTTTGGTCCGCCCGGCCCGCGCCTACCTCGCGCCTAGTGCCCGAGGTCGGCGCATACCCCTAAAAAATGCCACATTGGGTTTCCGGGTCACCCGGAAACCCAATGTGGGACTTGGACCCCCGGTCCAACTTGACTTCCAATGGGCCTTCCAACGGGGCCCACCCGGCCCAATAAACACCAAAGCATGCCATTAAATAACTTAAGTACAAATGAACAATTGGAACCGGGCGGGCCAAGCCCAATGCGGCCCACCCATACCTTGATGTGAATGTATGGAATGCATAAAATGCCTGGTTTGGCCGAGACCATGGGCCAGGGCCTGTCGGGCCCGCTAAAGCCCACCAAGTGAACCAAGTTAGGGTGCAAGCCCTAATTTCCAAGGAACTGGGCTTTCAAAGCCCAAAGCCGGGATCATGGGCCCCAAGCCCAATGACCGGCCCACTTTGGCTCAAATATAAACAAGATAAATCTAACCAAAGCCCAAAGGACCTCTCAGGCTAGACTGAGGTCCACAAGGGTACACGAGCTTGACTAAGCCCACCAAGGATACCGTGAGCCTTCCAACGGGGCCCACCCAACCAGACTCAGATCACCTAAGTAATCAAGATAAAAGCAATTAAAGGGACCCACACCACTCAGGTGCTCCCGCCAGACTTAACCAAAATTGCATATTGGATTAGGAATCAGGTGAGACCTATGTAAGCTGACTCAAACCAGGGAACCCACGGGACCCGTCATCCGACGGGGTGGACCGGGGTGTCTACGGACTTCCCCGGACCACAACCGAGAACTGACTTAGAATCTCAAGCCGCAGACCAAAAGCCCTAATAGACAGGATTAGGCACCCAGGTGTCCGCCTGCACCCCATCAGGCGGTGGCGACTCCGAATCACCCCGTGCCGCGTTTCCCACGCGCGCACAGCCTGGCGACTCCACTGGGGATTTGCCCAGCCCAGTAGGACCCTAGTTAGATGAGTCAGCATAAAGAGAGATTTAGTTGACGTTTAGGGTTTCTTACTACCTCGTTTAGTAAGATACAGAATACGCGTAATTACACGTTCTGGGGAGTCCTGTCAAAGGGACGCGATAATTGCCTAAGGCAAGTGGGATTTAAGTGGTCCCTTGTGACCCCCCACTTACCTGGGGACTCTCCCGGAACCTCGTATTGCGTGTTAATTCTGCACCTTACTATACGAGACAGTAACAATCCCTTTGCCAACAAAATCTAGACAAAACTCACCTGTGTAGACACAGCACGCAGCCCAACTGCACCCACAGGCACACCACCACACCGTGGATGGATTTTTTATTTGTCGTTCTTGTGTGATAAACTGCGTGGGGTGACACGCACGAGGGAGGCTGCGTGAATGATCCGACCCTTGGTAGATGAGTGAAATCGGATATTGCTACTTCTTTACCAAACCTAGACCTCTCTAGCAGCCTACCCTTCTGATTCCTACGAACTGATCTTTGGGATGGTATTAGCACCTACGCTCCCGTGGCTTGCCGGGGAAAGCAGGGTAAACCCATCCCCCCAGTTTTCTGGAGTCCATTAGCACCACTGGTTTCTTGCCGTGGCACGCGAGGATCCAGTACTGGTCCAGACCCTTGTAGGCTTATGTCTCGGGCTGGGTATCCTTCCCCACCTAACGTTTCTGAATGAACCTTGCGTTGAGCATGAGAGGGTTAGTAGGATGTGAATGATGAATAAAATTGGAATAAAATTCAGAGTCCATCAGGGGCAACAACCCCCGCTTTTTGCATCAAATGGAGTAAACCCTAGACGCTGGGCTACCTCGGCCCTAGCTTAGGAAACTCACCTAATTTTGATCAGGGGAACCACCCCAGATCCATGCATGGAGTCCTGTATGCTATGGGTCTTGACCCATTAGAGTCCGCTGGGAGCACTTTAAGTCCAGATTGGTCTTTTAGAGCAGATGAAAGCCGGCCAGATCAGACAAACAGATGAAAGCGTGCCAGATCAGAACATGGGCACTAAACCCTAGATCTAGGAATTTTTAGCCTACCCGCTTGAAAAGCAATTTGTATCCTCCCTTCGGGCTCCCGACAGCCCTAAGGATGAATTCTTTGAAATTTTTGTAGATATCTTGTAAAAATTCGCCCTCGATGGCAAGTTGTAATTTTTGCCGTGGTCCGACACCGGAAGCAGATGAAAGAACAGATGAAAGACAGAAAGACTGATCAGGACTTGAATGTGCTCCTCTACACAAGTACGTCTAGGAGTCGCGCCTCCATTGGCGCCAACCCTTAGGACCACACACCATGTGTGCCTGAGTTAAATTCCGCACTGTTTCTTGCTTTATTTTGTGAAGCATGGTAGAACTGCTAGGGATTAGTTTTTTGCTTGAAATTTTGCATGACTTAGGACTGATTAAGAGCTTGGTGTGGAACCTTTAACTGATTTGGAATTTTGATCGGATAGTTGGCATGGCATCTTCATCCTCATCTGAGAGAACCCGTTTCCCTAGGATAGAGAAGTGCGCCTGGGATACCCCCTGGATCCGTTCTTGGATAAGGCAGCTCCAAGGGAGCGAGCAGATTGAATGGGAGCACAAATACCACATGGGACAGACTTTGTCCCTGTTAAATGTGCCAATCAACTGGGACATGATCCAAGCAGCATTGCTTTTCTGGGATCCCCAGTTGTCAGTATTTCGATTCGGGATCAATGAGTTGACTCCCACAATTGAGGAACTTGACCTGTTCCTCTGATTTCGTGACTTGGGAGAACCCGCTAGGCCAAGCCTCAAAGAAAGCTACAAGAATGAAGCTTGTGTTTTCTTTGGCCTCTCAAGGGGAGAATTCCAGACCTTAGGAGGCGACAAGTCATTCACTAGGGTCTCCAAAACATTCCTTGCTGAAAAAATAAGAAACAAAAAGCAGGAAAGACCCCGGGCTTGGTTTGACACCTTCACCCTTGTGGTTCTGTCACAAATCTTCTTTCCAACTGGGGGAGACACCATTAATTTGGCCCTCATGGAAATTGTGGATCAACTCAGGGCAGGGTACCGAATCATGCCACTGATCCTAGGTCAATTGTTCCATTCCCTGACTTTGTCCAAAAAGGGAACCCGGAGGTTTCAAGGGTGCGCTCCCCTTCTCCACCTTTGGCTGCAAGACCACCTGATGGTGTCATCACCAGTCAGTGCATATTACAAAGCAACCGGCGACAACATCCATTGGTTGGCTCAAAGAGAGATCAAACCAGACCTACCCACTCGTGAGGATTGGTTTAACCACTTTCTCCACTTGAAGGGAGAAACAGACATTAGATGGTGGGGTACATACAACATCCCCTACACCCCCATCATAGCTTTCAAGAAAAGAGAGGGACTTGCCTTGATAGGCCTCACCCATGCCGTGCCGTACTATCCGATTCGGGTTCTGAGACAGTTTGGGAAACCGCAGGGAATCCCAGTCAAGGACGACATGAGCAGTTTGATTGGTCCACTCACCAAGGGACTAAGGACCCAACTGTTGACAGAGTGGAAGACAGTCTGCGTATATCGAGAAGACGTCTTCACCGAATCGCACCTTCAAGATTACGAGCAGTGGATAGCTCGGGAATTTGGCCACGACGGCCCCCCACCTCTTCAGCCTATCGCATTAGGCGACATTCCGGTTCCGCCCCCTAACACATATAGGGACAGGGTGGCCGAATTACAGGAGACCCACTCCCGTATCCATTCAGCTTATGTGGATTCGGAACGGGAGAGTAGGCAGGCCAATACGGCCTTGCAACGTGAAATGGAATTAGTGCGCAAGCGCGCTGAGGAGGACCGACGTCTGCGGAACAAGCTTCTGCAAGCCTTGAGGAGGCAAGACGTGTCCTCCCACTATGATGATGACCAACCTAGTTAGACTTTGGCTTTGTTGTATTTTGATGAGCATGATGATGTACTTTGTGCCGCAGCGGCACTTTTTGATTGAAGCATGAATTTATTTTCACTATGCTATGTTGTTCAAACTTAACAAAACAAGAACAAGAAATGAAAGAATTAATTCCCTCCAATAGGGCAACTCGGTCTCCGATAGACCACCTCTTCTCTGATAATTGCAATATTCTTGGTCGCCGCGACCACCTAATTTCCTTTAACTGCATCTCTCTCATTGAGATCGCAAAACCCAGCAAGTGTTTAAAAACACCCAAGACCTTGAGCTCAGATCACACCCGTCTGTATCTTTTCGGGATCATTCGGTCAAACCTTTGGGGCACTGAAGCCGCCGGTGATTAAACCGTTTGGTGGATGAACGTCCTGGTATAGCCTTCCCCTTGTGAGGCGCCGAAGTCAATGGTGATTAAACCAACGACTAGCTAAGGCACGCCCGGGAACTACTAGCCGAAACTTTGGGGCACTGAAGCCGCCGGTGATTAAACCGTTTGGTGGATGAACGTCCTGGTATAGCCTTCCCCTTTGTGAGGCGCCGAAGTCAATGGTGATTAAACCAACGACTAGCTAAGGCACGCCCGGGAACTGCTAGCCGAAACTTTGGGGCACTGAAGCCGCCGGTGATTAAACCGTTTGGTGGATGAACGTCCTGGTATAGCCTTCCCCTTTGTGAGGCGCCGAAGTCAATGGTGATTAAACCAACGACTAGCTAAGGCACGCCCGGGAACTGCTAGCCGAAACTTTGGGGCACTGAAGCCGCCGGTGATTAAACCGTTTGGTGGATGAACGTCCTGGTATAGCCTTCCCCTTTGTGAGGCGCCGAAGTCAATGGTGATTAAACCAACGACTAGCTAAGGCACGCCCGGGAACTACTAGCCGAAACTTTGGGGCACTGAAGCCGCCGGTGATTGAGCCGTTTGGTGGATGAACGTCCTGGTATAGCCTTCCCCTTTGTGAGGCACCGAAGTCAATGGTGATTAAACCAACGACTAGCTAAGGCACGCCCGGGAACTACTAGCCGAAATTAGGCGCCGACGCCGCCAGTGATTGAACTGGAGATTGGTTGAGGTACGCCTGGGTGCTGCTTTTCAGCTCACCCCCTGCGGAGACCCTGCATTGGTCCAACCCCGTGATTCTGAGCTCAAACAAAACCCCTTTAAATTAAAGGTTCTCTTCCCTTGTTACCTACGGGTAGATAAAATAGATCAGCTAATTCATTTAGGGTTCTCTCTCCCAGTCACCTACGGGTAGCTAAAATAGATTCGGTCACTAGGGTTCTCTTTCTCAGTCACTTCCGAGCGACTAAAATAGATCAGCTTTCAAAAAAAAAAAAAAAAAACAGGGTTCTCTCTCCCAGTTGCCTGCGGGTGACTAAAATAGATTCGTTCATTAGGGTTCTCTTCCCCGGTCGTCTTAGGGCAACCAAAATAGATCAATTTTAGGGTTCTCTCTCCCAGCTACCTACGGGTAGCTAAAATAGATTCGGTCACTAGGGTTCTCTTTCCCAGTCGCTTCCGAGCGACTAAAATAGATCAGCTTTCAAAAAAAAAAAAAAAAAAAAAACAGGGTTCTCTCTCCCAGTTGCCTGCGGGTGACTAAAATAGATTCGTTCATTAGGGTTCTCTTCCCCGGTCGTCTTAGGGCAACCAAAATAGATCAATTTTAGGGTTCTCTCTCCCAGTTACCTACGGGTAGGGATGAGCAACGGGCCGTGCCGGCCCGAGCACGGCACGGCCCGGCACGCCTGTGGCGTGCCTGGGCTGGCCCGGGCACGCCACGGGCCTGGCACGGCACGGCACGCTCACTGGGGCGTGCCGTGCCGGGCCTAGGGCCCTGGGGGCACGGCCCGCCAGGGCACGCGGCACGCGGGCCGCGGCACGCGGGCTCGCGTGCTGGCCCGGGCCCGCGCACGGCGCGGGCTGCGCGTGCCTAAGCGGGCTAGCCCGCGCGCCCAGACGGGCTGGCCCGCGTGCGGGCCCGCTGGGCATGCTCCAATGGCAGGCCCACGTGCCAGCAAGCCCAATTAATTTAAATAACCCAAAAATTGTTAGTAACAAGACTTGAACCTTGTCCAACAGGCTGAAAACCTATCTCTTTAACCACTAGGACAGATTGATTTCTTGCAACAATAATATCATAATTAAAATATTTTACCTAAAAATTAAGGATTTCCATGATTGTTGAAACTCTTATATAATCATTTAAAGCTAAGAAAATAACTAAGTATAAATAAGCCGAAAAAACTGTTATAAAATCTCTAATTAAATATATTTGTTAAATCCATGGTTTTTAATTAGACTACTTTAAGTCTTTAATTGGTATAATTTATATTTTTTTTGAGCAAAATCTATCTAAATATGTGTAAAACAATTTTGTGAATAATAAAAATATTTTTCAGAATTTTTTAATGATTTTTTTGGATTTTTTGGTGATTTTTTTGAATTTTTTCTTTATTTTTTTAAAAAAAAATCAAGTTTAATACCTGGCCCGCCTTCATGCCACGGAAGAAGAAGAACCACCATCCACTCCTGAACTTGCAACCCTGCTTGATCCGTATGAGAGTTCAGACGAGTCCCCTGATACGGACTCAGAAGACACATCGACAGAAGAAAGCAAGGCAGTGAACGTCATTGGAGATGACAGCGACTTCCCTACCGATCTCCCTCTGGTGCATTTCCACCCACCCACAGACCAAGAATTCTTCTACCCCACCCCTCTCGCCAACCCCTCTGCCCTTAACATCCACGACATCATGGACTCACCTCCACAAGACCCCTTCCATCTTTCATTCGAATCATCCACACTGAATCTTTCACAACTCAACCTGGAACCACCCTCGTACAACACGGTGTCCCCACCTTACCTCACCCAATCTTTCTACCACCAAGCCACCACCACCACCACTGAAGCAGGAATCGATCGGATCACCCGATCCGGTCGATACATAAACACTGATCCCCCACCCGCACCAGAGGAGGAAGTAGAAGCAGAAGCAAAAAGGAAAGAAAAAGGGAAGGACGTGGTCACGGAATTGCCACCGACCCTCAAGAGAAAGGGAAGAGCCACAGAAGAGGAAGTCACAGATTTGCACCACAGCATCTACACTCCCGAATATGATCTCCTCCAGCAGTTGAACAAGGTACCCGCCCAGATTTCCATAATGAGACTTCTGATTGACTCAGAGAAGCATCGGACAGTGCTGATGAAGGTCCTGGGTGACGCACACGTACCAGCGGATATTGACCCTGAGCAGCTAGGGGCAGTGGTGTCAGTGATCATGGCACCACGGGCTATCTCCTTTTCTGCAGCAGACCTACCATCTGAAGGGTGCAATCACATCGAGCCGCTCTACATAACCGTGAAATGTACTGATCTCATCGTAAAACGTGCCATGATTGACAATGGGTCGGCTTTAAACATATGCCCGATGAGGACATTTCACAGTTTGCAATTGGACCCTTCAATGATCAAGCCAAGCGCTCATAATGTCAGAGGCTTCGACAATGCCAGAAGAGACTCACTGGGAGAGGTCACTTTGGTGATCATAATTGCAGACAGGCCCTTTACCATGGACTTTGAGGTCATGGATATCAATGCCTCATTTAACTTGCTGATCGGGAGGCCTTGGCTGCATCAGGCAGGAGCAGTATCTTCCACACTGCACAGGATGGTCCGGTTCGTATCAGGCAACGAACTCATAACAGTACATGCTGAGGATCATCGAGAGTTCGAAAGGGTTGGAGTACCCTATGTGGATTATGAGTTACCCACCACACTCAATTTCCAAGCTGTGGAGATGGTGCAGGTGAATCATATCCCTGAGTCTAAAAGGGGGCGACGACTCTCGAAGAGGCAAAGAAAGAACATGTTTAGTGCTGCTGACTGCGCAGACTGGGGTCTCAGAGCAGGCGAAGGACTAGGCAAGTACAAGCAAGGCATCAGGGTAGCCATCAAACCTTATGAGCAGACCACTGGGTTTGGACTGGGGTTTAGGCCGCAGCCAGAAGACTACTCCCGACTCCTTGGGAATCGGGCTGAGAGGAAAAGAGCCAGAACTGAAGGGAGAGACCCCCACTGGCCCATATGCGTGCACGAGAACTTGTACCACCGCTTCTCTAACATGGAGCGTGAAGCGGCCCAGGCTATTGAGAACATAGTCCCCCAAGGGTGGGGAGATGAGTTTCTGGATACCCCTGCCATGGAAGAAGACTACCTGCAAGGATTGGCTCAGATGCTCTGGGAAGAGCCACCAGCTATGGAAATGATTGGAGATGCAGTAGAGGTAGACCCATTGGCTCTTGAGGGGTCGCCGGATGGCCTGCCAGCACTGGTCGCCCTGGACTCAGTTGACGAAGTCACCATGGCCTTCGCCCCACCAGATGAACAGTTCATCCCTGACGGGATCCCGGTCAACTCTCCGATTGTGATAGAAGCGCCACCACCTGCTCCCATTGAGGAATCCAAAGAAGAAGGCCCAATCATGTATGTCTGTATGATGGAGGGGCGAGACAGCTCAGGAGCGCCAACTCGCAGGCCAAGGTCGCCTCCTCCACCTCCTTATATCCCGCACCCCAGAACTCGCGACGGTCTGAACCGCATGTTCCGTAGCATGCCCCAAGTGCTAGGGCCAGTACCGGAAGAGGTGTACCATGCAGCTTATGGCAAATGGGCACCACCAGCTTACTCTTCTACGGTGCCTGGGATACCGACTGGAATACCCATAATGTTTGCACCCCCCAGAGTTGACCCAGCCAATGAAGTTACCATCGCACGCGCACCACCCGAGGATGAGATACCATGGGCAATCTCCCTCAGTGGATCATGGGTAAGGGTATCGTCAGAGTCTGGCCCCCGATCAGAGAGAAGCCAGAACAAACCGGCAGGAGGCGCAGCACATGATCCTATCTACATCTCTTCTGACGAGAGCGCCAACATGGTACTGGCTGGAGAACCAGAGAAGACGATTGCTATCAACAAGGAAGGCGGGGCACCACTGAAGAATTGGAGCGCCATGCCTTTCGCTATCAGCAAAGCTGCTATCCCAAAGGGGGTTTCTACCACCTCTGAGATTTCTGTTGTAGCTACTGCTGAAATTTTTAATGAATATCTCAATGCTTCCTACTACTTGCATCTGTTTGAAAATGAAAATAACAAAAACGAGCAACTTGAGCATCGCAATCTTAGTGTCAATCCCGACGCACACCTGGAAGATCTGGGGCACGGGATAGGTAATAAGATTGCCATAAGTGAACAAAAAGAACAAAAAGAAATTGAAAAGCCAGTCCAGATGGCAATAATAAATGAAATGCATGAGCCAGTGTCCAATCCTGAAAACGAGCAAGAACTCGACACGTCAGATTGGGGCACTCGCCCATCGCAGCAAGAAGATTCAAACATCGTCCCCTGTGAGCCTTTCGAGCATGAGGACGATGATGAATCATGGGAAACCCCGCTTGAAATCCAATTTGCATTGGAAAGGCACGAAAAGGGTCTCCAGGCTAACATTGAGGAAACAGAGCCAATTAACATAGGTGAAATAGCACAACCAAGGATCCTCCAAATTGGTAAAAAGCTGTCACCATTATTGAGAAAACAGATGATTGATTTTCTTAAATCTTATTCTGACGTGTTTGCATGGTCATACGAGGATATGCCCGGGTTAGACACGGACTTGGTTGTGCATCGGTTACCAACAAAGTCTGAGGCCGTACCTGTGAAACAGAAGCTCAGGCGCACGAAGCCGGAATGGGCCCTGAAGATCAAGGAAGAGGTCACCAAGCAGTTGGATGCCGGATTCCTGCAAGTAACTCATTACCCGGAATGGTTGGCCAACATCGTGCCAGTTCCCAAGAAAGACGGGAAGGTCAGGATGTGTGTCGACTATAGAGATCTGAATAGAGCAAGTCCGAAGGACGACTTCCCTTTGCCGCACATTGATGTACTGGTGGACAATACAGCAACGCATTCGATGTTCTCTTTCATGGACGGTTTCTCTGGTTACAACCAGATAAGAATGGCACCTGAGGATATGGAGAAGACATCCTTTATCACGCACTGGGGCACTTACTGCTACCGTGTGATGCCGTTCGGACTGAAGAATGCGGGCGCTACATATCAGCGTGCGATGACTCTGCTGTTCCACGACATGATACACAAGGAGATGGAAGTGTATGTGGATGACATGATAGCGAAGTCCAAGGAAGAAGAAGACCACTTGGTAAACCTTGGAAAGGTGTTCGACAGACTCAGAGAGTACAAGCTCCGGCTCAACCCAAACAAGTGCGTGTTTGGAGTTACTTCAGGAAAGCTGCTCGGCTTCATAGTGGGCAAGCGAGGCATTGAGGTCGACCCCGCCAAGGCAAAGGCAATTCTAGAAATGCCTCCTCCATCTACAGAAAAGGAAGTGAGAGGGTTCCTGGGCAGACTGCAGTACATTAGTCGGTTTATCGCACAGATGACTCCTGTGTGTGAGCCTATATTCAAGCTGTTGAAGAAAGATAACCCTGTAGTTTGGAATGACGACTGTCAAGTAGCATTTGATAAGATCAAGGCCTATCTGATGAGTCCGCCGACATTGGTCCCGCCCGTCCCAGGACGACCCTTGATCATATATCTGACCGTCTCAGAGACGGCAGTAGGATGTGTGTTAGGGCAACACGATGAGAAAGGAAGAAAAGAACAGGCAATATACTACTTGAGCAAGAAATTTACTAGCATTGAAGTTAGATACACTGTGCTTGAAAAGACGTGTTGCGCCTTGGTCTGGGCAGCTCAGAAGCTCCGGCATTATTTGCTCAGCCACACAGTCCTTCTAATCTCCAATCTGGATCCGTTAAAGTACATCTTTGAGAAGCCGATTTCCACTGGCAGGGTCGCTAGATGGCAAGTCCTTTTGTCTGAGTACGACATTGTCTACACGACTAGAAAGGTGATAAAAGGGCAAGCCGTGGCGGATCACTTGGCAGAGCACCCGCTACCTGACTACCAACCACTTCTGACTCACTTCCCGGACGAAGATGTGATGTGCACCGAGTCGACAGAAGAAGTAGAAGAAACCAAGTGGCAGATGTTCTTTGACGGGGCAGTAAATGTAAACGGAAAAGGGATCGGAGCAGTGCTAATCTCCCCAGACGGTGTTCATCACCCAATAGCAGCAAAACTTCTGTTTGATTGCACCAGCAACATGGCCGAGTATGAAGCGTGTGTATTGGGCTTGCGAGCGGCAATTGAGATGCGTATACAAGAGCTGAAAGTGTTCGGTGATTCAAGTCTTATCATTTATCAAGTGATGGGAGACTGGAAGACCAGAGATGTGAAGTTGGTACCATACCAAGAACTGGTCAAGGAATTAGAAGAAGAATTCGAGAGCGTGACATTCGACTACATGCCACGAGACGGGAACCGGTTTGCGGATGCACTAGCTACGCTGGCATCGATGGCCACCATCACAGATGATGCTTGGGTGCAACCTTTGGAGATAGAAATTCGGCGCTACCCTGTTTACTGTTTCAGTGTCGAGAAAAGCACGCCCGAAGAAGAGCCTTGGTACGCAGACATTGAGAGATACATAAGAAACAGAATTCTGCCAGAAGGTGCCTCAGCTGCAGAGAAGCGAACTATACAGAGGTTGGCAGGGCAATACTTCTACAGTGGAGGTAGACTGTACAAGAAGTCATACAATGACTCTCTACTGCTATGTGTCAGAGAAGCCGAGGCGCAGAAATTGATTGAGGAAATCCATGGAGGGTTGTGCGGCGCACACATGAACGGGCATATGCTAGCAAGGAAGATCCTAAGAATGGGCTATTACTGGATGACCATGGAGGCAGACTGCTACGCTCATGTCAGAAAATGCCAGTTATGCCAGATTTATGCCGACAACATCCATGCACCGCCAAACACACTGTATTCCATGACATCACCATGGCCGTTTGCCATCTGGGGAATCGACATGATAGGCCAGGTTCACCCAATGGCTTCAAACGGGCATCGGTTCATCTTAGTGGCAATCGACTACTTTACCAAGTGGGTAGAGGCCATGTCCTTTGTGGAGGTGAAGAAATCTCATGTGCTCAAGTTTATCAGAAACAATATAGTCTGTCGCTACGGAGTTCCAGAAGCGATCATCACTGACAACGCAAAGAATCTGAATAATAAGGACATGGAAAAGATGTGCGAAGACTTGAAAATCAGACATCTGAACTCCACGGCATACCGGCCCAAGATGAATGGAGCAGTAGAGGCTGCCAACAAGAATCTGAAGAAGATACTCGAGAAAATGGTGGTCACCTACAGAGACTGGCATGAGAAGCTGCCGTATGCACTGCACGCCTATCGGACGTCGATTAGAACATCAACCGGGGCAACCCCGTTCTCCTTGGTATACGGAATGGAAGCAGTTCTCCCAGTGGAAGCACAGATTCCGTCACTCAGAATTCTGAAGGAAGCTGAAATCAGTGATGTCGAATGGGAAGAATCCAGATTTGACCAGTTGCAATTATTGGATGAAAAGAGGATTAAGGCTTTGTGCCATGGCCAGCTCTATCAACAGAGAGTGGCACGAGCCTACAACAAGAAAGTGAAGCCACGACAGTTCAAAGTGGGAGATCTGGTACTGAAGAGAATCTTTCCCCATCAAGAGGACAATAGAGGGAAATTCAAGCCAAACTACGAAGGACCATTCGTAGTCCTCAAGGTTCTGTCCCGAGGAGCCCTTATCCTGCAAGAAATGGACGGGGCGATTTTTCCGGAGCCGATAAATGCAGACGCAGTCAAACTGTACTATGCCTAAGATCATTCTGATTGGGAAATGAAGATAGGCCATCCTTGGCTCTCCTTTAAACTGTAAATCCTTCCAAATACCTTAAATTCTCCCCTAGTTAGACAATTTTGAGCCTTAAAATTCTTTCAACCCTTTGCAAGTGTTCTACACACCAAATGGGGCATTCCTGGCAAAGCAAAAAGAAACCGAGCATTCTTGCCCAGAAAAACCTCAAAAAGAAGAGAAAATGCAACAAGAAAAAAAGAGAAAGAAAGAAAAAAGAAAAAGAAACAGAGAAAATGGGGAGATGTTTGCCCCGCCAAAAATATAGAGATACAAATAAGCCAGGATGTAAGACCCACCAACAATAAAAGTAGCACACTTTGCAAACCCAAATAATTAAGCTTTTTTGAGCCATCTATCCTTTCTTTCATAACCAAGATCAAGCTTACATTTCGTCCTATCTCTAAGACCTCTCAGATCCCAAAGGGAATGATCAGGGCAAACAGTTAGGTCTGCGTTCATCAGCAATGACGGAATTCAGAGTTTCCTAGAAAGGCTGGACACAGCGAAAACCCGAAAAAAGGGCGTTGCGTGGTTAGTCAAAAAAAAAAAAAAAAAAAAAAAAGAAGAAGAAGAAGAAGAAAAAAAACTGGTCACATCTGGTTTGAGCAGAGCAAGATACAGAGGAGAGCAGCAACAGTGGCAGATAGTAAATCAAGAAAATTGAACAGATTTGAGAGGTCCAGACTGGCAGGTTGCACCCGAGTCAAAGACTTCACAGTGGCCTGTGATGACAATGCTTCTGAAAATACCAAGCACTCCAAGTCCCGTCTGACCTTGGGAAATTTCTTTGATATTGCAAACACAGGCACACACTGACACACCTGTTTTCTCTATAATTGTGCTGCTTAACTGTTTTGAGCTCCACGTTGGGCTACTAACCTAAGTGGATAGTCTCTTAACCTTGGCAAAGGCCGCTTCTATCTGCAATGGGCAAAAGGCTCAGAGCAAGAAAAGAATAAAAGAAGTGTTTTGCATTCCCCAGCTATTCCACGGCTAACATGTTGTCTTTTCCTGCCTTCACAGGTACAGCAAGAGTAGGATAATGGACACCTTCTCCAAAATCCCCAGCAGAGTTCCTTCAGTAAACGGAGAATAGCAACCTCCAAAATCCCCAATGGGAGGCCTTCAGCAAACAGGGGACGACACCCTTACATCCCCCGTAGAGTCCTCTCAAGCAATAAGAGAGTGATGCCTGATGATGTAGACTTCTCAAGCCTCGCCCAGTCTGAAGAGGCCGGCTTTGCGAAGAAGATCGGAAGGAAGACAAGCAAGCTCGCATCAATCCCTGGTGGAGCCTCTCGCACTCAACAAGAGCTTGAACGAACATGAAGAATTCGCACCCAAGCAGAAGGAGAAGGCCTTATAAAGGAAAATGACAGCGTGAGGAATCCCCACTTATCCCCAGCGGAGCATCCTTCCCCGGGGAACTCCCACGCTTGTCACTAACGAGGCTCGACCCGGAAGAAGAGGCGATAAGAAAAAAGGTTCCTGCCCAATCCCCAACAACAGTCACTCCAAGCTAAGGAGCCTCTACCAAAGGGAAAGCCAACCAGAAAGCACTGCAGAAGAAGGAATGACAAGACATGAAGAAGAATGAGCATAAATGAAGATATCATCGGGCAAGATGGCCCCTTTTGTAATTTTTGATTTCACACTTTTGTAAATAGAGTAGAGCAGGTGTGTGGGCTCCCTTGAGGCACTGGAAAGCGCTGGAAGCACCTCCTCACCAACAGCAGCTCCTCCTCCACTCTTCCCTCTTCCTTTCTCCATTCGGTCCACATCCTAACCCAACCCTTGGCCACCATATCTAAAAAAAAAAAAAAAAAAAACAGAAAAATTCAAGCAAGCTTCAAGTAAAAGACACAAAATGGATCAAAAGCCTGAAGTCACCTAAAAGCTTTAATGGAACAAACAAGAAGAAAAGAATATTGTCAAGTGTCTGGCATCAACGCCGAAACAGGTTGGCGAGCTCAAGTCCAATCTAATCTCTTTCAAACTTAAACAAAAATGCTGAAGAGTTGCCCTACAAAAACCCAAAAAGCAAAGGGTAAGGAAACTCTGAAGCCAGGAAGTGACGCCACATGATTTGGCCGCTTCCCTCTCAAAATAAAAATTTCAAAGGACTAAGCTCGTCGACCATGTCGACAGAAATGCCAGGCGCAAAAACGAGATTCTTTTTCTCTTTGCCGTTCATCCGCAAGGTGACTCCGGCAAAGAGGGGCAGCTGTAAGCACCTCATTTTTGCGCTCCCCGAAAAACAAAAATGCAAACCTTGGACAGAAAGTCAAACCCTAAGGGGTGAAAAGTTGACTTTTTTGATCAAATGAAATTGGCCACCTTGCTTTATCCCATTGGATAGAGAATCTCGACACGATTCCAACGCAACTGAGTTTGCAGGAATCGGGGTCCGGATGAAGGTTCTGCGGGCGGTCAAACTTAAGGAAAAGCCGAGAGTTGACTTTTCCTCGAATTCCGTGCCAAGTACCTTGCTTTATATCATTGGATAGAGAATCTCGACACGAGTCCAACGCAACTGAGCTTGCAGGAATCGGGGTCCGGATGAGGGTTCTGCGGGCGGTCAAACCTGAGCAGAGCCAAAAGTTGACTTTCTGCTAAAATCCGATCCAGAGGCCTACCCCTAGGTCATTGGATAGAGAATCTCGACACGGTTCCAACGCAACTGAGTTTGCAGGAATCGGGGTCCGGATGAAGGTTCTGCGGGCGGTCAAACTTGAGCAGAGCCAAAAGTTGACTTTCTGCTAAAATCCGATCCGGAGGCCTACCCCTAGGTCATTGGATAGAGAATCTCGACACGGTTCCAACGCAACTGAGTTTGCAGGAATCGGGGTCCGGATGAAGGTTCTGCGGGTGGTCAAACTTGAGCAGAGCCAAAAGTTGACTTTCTGCTAAAATCCGATCCGGAGGCCTACCCCTAGGTCATGGGATGGAGGGCTCCGATACGATTCTAAGGAAACTAAGTTTGCCCAGATCGGAGTCCGGATGAAGGAAATATGAGCTGACGAAATTCCCGGGCAGCAAAACCGGCAATCTGCGCACGTGGCAAAAAGCTGCACACGTGGCGAGTTGCGCAGGAAAATATCTCGGGGATTAAATCCGTAAATATCCAAACATACGAAATATCCCAGGGACTAAATCCGTAAAAATCCGAGAATATCGGATTAAATCAAAAATTGTCAGGGACTAAATCTAAATTTTAAAGATTTTTACGTCCGGCGAGCGGCGGCATTAAATGATTTTTATCATTATGCCGCTCGCGCGGACGTGGCGAGCGAGCATGCGCCCACCTTGAGCTGGGCGCCAAGGTGGGCGGCACCTTTTTTTTCTTGCCTATATAACCCGCGCGAAATCTCGCGCACAGGGTTGGAGGTTTTTGGTCGAAAAAAAAACTAAGGGTTCGGGATTTCTTTTCTGGAGGTTGGAGGATCTTCAGGTTGGCTTCAGGTTGATGTTGGCTCGCCCCCCTCTTCCTCCTTCCCTCGCTCACCCGAACCACTTCTCTTGATACGGCCTTGACTACCTATCACCCCAAACACCCCACCTACCATTCTCAACCCCTTCCCCCTTCTGTCTCCTCCACCATCTCACGAAGCCCTAAAAAAGGGAGGTTGCTGTTGAGGATTCGAAGGAGGACCCAGCTACTACCCGTGTCTCCACCCAGCGCCAGTGCTCGAGCACTCTCAGTGGCATGAATCCGTCCCCTATCCCCCTTCATGAAGACTACCAGGTAAAGAGAGGGTCAGATGTCGGTGCCATAAAAGTGAGAGTTAGTCCATCCTAGTCCCCTTGTGGTTCGGATCACTGTTTTTTCTTTGTTGTAGTTTTTTTGTTATTTGTTGTTGTTATATTGGTATGATTTAAAGGAGGAGAATGTTCCTCCCTTCCTCAGCTAATGTATCCCTGTAAACCCCCTTCTCCTTCCCTTCTGAGTCTGCATGCATACACCGAGCTTAGGGACATGCGTAGGTGAAAAGGAATTAGGTTTCCAGGTTGCATAGGCAATCTCTGTTTATTAGTGTCTTGTTCCTCCTGTTGTTTATTGCTTATTATGTTTGCTAACATGCCCCCCCCCCCAACCCCCCTGCCGTATGCCACTTGCTCCTGGTAGTGTCCCTGTAAGCATGCTCCCATCACCCCCCCTTTTTTTTTCAACATGTTAATTCATCTGCATCTGTCTGTTTTTTTTATCGGGTTTGTTTCTTTTCTTTTAAGAGATTTTTATGAAGCATGAGTTAGGTTTAGATTAATTTTAATATAAGTTTAAGTATGTTTTGGGGAGTGGCCGAAGCCCTGGGAGGGCTTACAGAGCCTAAAAAATGAGTTACAGAGCTCAAAAATCAGCTCAGAAATGGAGTTTGAAGGAAAACCCAGAGCATCGGGTATCCGCCGAGCTCGAGCGAAGCTCGCGCGAATCTCGCGAAGCTTGCGCGAAGCTCGCGCGAAGCTCGCGCGAATCTCGCGAGGCTTGCGCGAAGCTCGCGCGAAGCCCGCGCGAAGCTCGCGCGCACCTTCGCGCGAGGCTCGCGCGTACCTTCGCGCGAAGCTCGCGCGTACCTTCGCGCGAAGCTCGCGCGAGGCTCACGCTCATCTCGCGCGAGGCTCGCGTGAGGTCGCGCGAAGCTCGCGCTCAGCTCGCGCGAACCTCGCGTCCACCTCGTTTTTTGTGTGTTTTTCTTGTTTTTGGTCCGCCCGGCCCGCGCCTACCTCGCGCCTAGTGCCCGAGGTCGGCGCATACCCCTAAAAAATGCCAAATTGATATCGTCATGCGGGGATCGATAAAAATAAGAGTCGCCACCATCCATTTTAAGGTGTGAATGGACACCAAAGGGATCATAAATGTCAAATAGAGCTAAAGTAGCTCTAATACATGAAAAAATCCAGAGATTAGGTAAGGGGAATTATTTATGAGCAGGGGAAGGTGTTAGGCACCCCCACTCATCCGTCTAGGACGGTTGCCACATGCTTGCTTATGCTAGAAATTGTTTGCTAAGGAAATGAACAAAAAGGGTGCTTATAACAAGCACAATGTGTGTGATCATCCCACATGAGAAATCTAATGAGCTTAGACTCTCTTTGTGGATCCATCACCTCTAAAACTTCATGAGTGAAAGGAAATCCAAGTGAAAATGAAGAAAATCAAGCTAAGGCAAATCTGGAGAAATTAGATCAAAAGAGCTTGAAAGCTTCGATTAACCATAACTCACTCAATTTAAATCCAAATCCAATGAAACCAAAGCCATTTGAAAACTGATATATAGTAGAGTATACAATAAAAATTTCAACTCAATCCGATTCAAGATAAGAGAGAAATCCACATCTGAAATTTGCTGTTTATAACTTGGAAAAGTGATGAGTAGGCATTTTCAAAATCCTATTCGTGGAGTTTGGCTCAATAAAAATCCATGAAAATTTGCATGGAAGAAGTATGTTGTGCCACCTTTCCAAAGAGATAAACCTCACACCAAACTCTATCCGGATGTGACTTGTGTGCTCTCTTGAACAGGCCTAGAAGACCACAGATTAGCTCTGGACTATGCCAGCGAGCACCTCTGAGTCAACTGAGCACCCAAGGCACAAATCAAATCGAAATCTGCTGAAACCAGTTGGAAATGAAAATAGACTTCTTAAAGAAAACTCAGAAACTGGAATTACTCAAAACGGATTAAAATTGAGCAAATGGTGCACCATCAAAGCGGCAAGTTCAGCAATCTGGACTGAACTGACTTACAAACTTTGAACAGATGGTGTCAAAAATTGGCTACATAAAAGTGGATGAAAATTTCCAGATATAAACTAGACATATTCATCTATCACATGTCTTTGGAATCACTCAAAAATTCATCCGGAGGATGAAGTTATGAGCATTCTAAGACATGGTACAGATGCTGCCCTGTTTTGAAAAACCTTGAGTAAAAGTGTGAAACCAGTGCATGTGTGCAAGTGGATTCGACCAAAATAACTTGAAATCATGAAAAACAACTCATGAAGTCCTAGAAATTCATTCTAAGGCCAGAGATCTCAGATTTTCCATATTGAGCATGGAGAATCCAAGATCTAGCCTATTTGATGCAAAACAGTGAAAAAGTGTGTGATATTGGTAAAAACACCTATCTAGGAGAAAATCAAAATCCATTGCTATTGAGAGCATGGATCATGTTGATTTCTCCATATTCAATTAGCACAAATAATCAGCATATAAAAATAACATGCAAATCATTCAAGGTAGGATCTAGCCTAAAGGATCCATTCCATCTTCCTTTTCCCAAGGCTCTCTCTTCACGTTTTACGGCTAGAGAGGATTCCCAGGTACTTTGGAAGAGGAATGGGGCTTGCAAACAACCACAAACTGGCTTTACACTACAGAAAGGTAGAAGTTGGGAGTGAAATGTAAAGAGGAAGCAATAAACCCAAATGAGCTTTACCTTTAGTAGCTTGAGCAGTTGAGTAGGAAATCCAGCAGAGCTTCCCTTCTTCCAGCAGAGCTTCCAAGCTTCAAATTATCAGCCTTTTGCAAGAGGAGGACCTCTCTATTTATAGGCCAAGCCAAGGGTAGAAGAGTCCCAAGGGTAGGCCAAAAAGGCCTTCTAGATTATTCCAATTCTCCTCCAAGGCTTGAATTGGAGTAATTCAGCAAGTTTCGGAGGGTGAAATAGGGAGTTCAGGTCCTTGAGAGAGAGGTAATGTGCGTAAATAAGGCTAAGAGATCGAGCCTTTTCGCAAATGCACGAAACAGCCAAAACCGTATACTCAGTGCGGTTTCTACAGAACCGTCCTATATGTGCGGTTTCTATGCAAATTCATCTCAACCGCACATACAGGACGGTTCAATTCAGTTACGCTCGCTATGATTGCTGTCGACGTGTCTCAACGGCCGAAGCTTCCGGAAGCCACGTGGCAGCTCACGCAACAAGCATGAACATCAACCGTGCTGTGTATACGGTTGCAACCGTACATACAGGGCGGTTGAGACCAAATTCTCAAAAACCGCACATATACTACGGTCAGAACATTTTTGGTTGGTTTTAAGCCTTAACTGCACAGGCCAGGCTTATTTACATGTAATATCGTTTAAGTAAATGTCCTCGTATTTTTTAATCTCCATTTACTTAAGATATTACATGTAAATAAGCAAACACCCCCCCATTTGAATCCATTAAAAATATTTCCAAACCCAAATTCCAAGTGGATAAAAAGTCAACTTTCCAGTTCCAGGCTAAATTCCGATTTTTTAGGTCCGGTAAAAAGATTCAACATGTTGATACAAAGGTATTTATCAAGATTAAAAATCTAAAAAAATTCATTTATGCAATAACATTGCTAAAAACCTAATTACCGGGAAAAAGTATCTTCAAATCTTGCTTTAAAAAATATTTCATTTTCTGGGGTCAAAAGTCAACAAAATCAACCCGAAAAAGTTTGACTTTGCATAAAAGATTGAATTCGGGCCTTTTCCTTTGCGGCTTTGGATTCAAATGGGTTAAGGATCTCAAACCCAATGCTAAGAATTGAAAATTCAATAAAATATTTCTCTCCTTCAAGATTTATCAAAAATCGTGCAATTTTTGGGTGTCTACAGAAATCTGCTGTTATTTTATATTGCATTGGTTATTGATGCTGGGGTTAGACATTGCCATGTAGAGCACATGACAATTAATGCCTTTTTTTTATATACCAAGGGAAATGCAAGTCCTATGCACGTAGCAAAAGAATTAAATAAGTGGTTGCAATTAATTGGGTGATAAAAGAAAAAATAAATTGAAGGACATCTTGCGGAATAGAAGTAGTTATAGGTGTAAGGATATAAATTTAAATAAAATGTAAAGAGCATTTTGAATAATATAAGATAGTTACATAAGCATAAGTTAGTTAAGGGGAGATGAAAGTTTAATATAATAAAATGTGAGGGGCAGTTTAGGTATCAAATGTCAGCCAGGAAAAGGTTGGCTGGCTTTATATAATAATATAGATAAATGTTTCATATGTGACCCACTTGAAAAAACACTAACTTTCATATGCTCCATATGACAGCATCTGATCTTAATAGCAGTAACCAATGCAGTATAAAACAGGAGTAGATGTCATTCCAGATAATAGCGTAGTACAAACAAGACATTATCTAGATAGCTAGCTTTCAAGTTCCAAACTAACCAAAGTACCAAGCTGACCAGCTAATGAGAACGAGTAAACCATAGTCTTAGGTGGGTTCAAAGCGTGTAGGAAGGAAGCAAAATTTGGCCAAGGGTGTGCTGGTGGCAACCAAACTTGTGCCAGTTGATCAACTTTCAACATTCAATCTTCAACTAAACATTTAAGTCTTATTTTCTTCTCGGAAAGTTAATGGCATTTCCGCACCAACAAGAAAGAAACAATTTGGGTCATTGGTCATGTTTCACCGTGAAACATCGAAAACAAAGAATCTATGAGTTAACTCTACACCCAAATCTCTAGATACTTAGACCCACTTTCAAACCAGCTAAGTAAACCCCAAAGCCATAAAAGAATAAAAAATGTGTTGTGATATCAATCCCAATCTATCATAGATTCCATTTATCTAAGAGTAAACTTACCTCCCTTATGGTTTCTGATAACTGCAGATACCTCTCCTGAGGTTTCTGAAATGACACTTACCTCCCTTCTATTTTTGTTATCTACTTCATATCCCTCCCTAATTTGCACAAATTTTATTAAAATATGAATATGTTTTGACAAATCTACCCTTCTTTAGGTATAAAAAAGTGTAAGATTTGAGCTTTTTTTTATAATGATAAATAATTTTTAAAAGTTAAGACGTCTTAATAATCAATTTAAAAATTATGAGTGATTTTATTATTTAAAAGTTTGATTTTTTTTCTTATTCTAAATAAAAAGCTGATAAAGGGTAATATAGTGAAATTATATTCTATATGTCTTATAAGCGAAGTAAGTGTCATCTAAGAAACCTCAGGGGAGGTACTGCAGTTTTCAAATACCCTAAGGGAGGTAAGTGTAATTTACTCTTTATCTACTAATGAGGGCATAAGCTTTGCATGTCATGATATCAATCCCAATCTATCTCATAGAGACCATTTTCCCCTTTATATTATTTTCTTTCTAGAGAAATTAAAAATAATAAATGTTTAGGTATGGAATGCAAGACACGGCAGAATATTCTTGGACAGTGGAAACAATGGAATTCTTTTTTTTTCTCCATGTTCCTACTGTGCGAAGCTATATTTATATGCGTATCCCTCTTACGATCTTTCCCCTCTCCAATCCATCAACGTTAATCCCAATTAAATATCATGGGGAAGATTTACCTTTTGTGCATTGCCTTAGCGTTTGTAATGCAATGCCATGTAGGTACATCTTTAACTAACTACAATGACGAGTTTTCTCTTCTTGCCTTCAGAGCTCATATAACGTTGGATCCCAACAAAATAATAATGAGTAACTGGTCTACAAGGACCAGTTACTGCAACTGGGTTGGAGTCTCGTGCAGTCATCGCCACCAAAGGGTTATAGCCTTGAATCTTCCTAATATGGGTCTAAGTGGCACGATTGCTCCTCAACTAGGGAATCTCTCTTTTCTTACCATCTTCAACATTGCAAACAACAGCTTCCATGGCCAGCTTCCTCATGAGATGGGCCATTTGCATCGTCTGAAACTGATCAATCTACAAGACAACTAGCTTACGGGAAGAATCCTGACAAGCATTAATAGAGAGTTGACTCGTCTTCGTCGATTGCTTCTCTCCTTCAACAATTTCACAGGAACAATCCCAACTTCCCTCTTCAACATCTCGAATCTGGAGTGGCTGGGTTTATCGGGAAATCGTCTACATGGTAATATTCCTGATGATATTGGGAACCTTGCTGCAATTGAATAGATTGGTCTTTCCAACAATCAGCTAAGTGGTGAGATTCCATCAGGTTTGGGGAGATGTAGAAATTTGCACTACATTTATCTATCAAGTAACAACTTCATGGGGAAAATTCCTCCTGAAATTGGGAATTTGTCTATGTTGGAACGGTTATTTCTTGACCATAACAGCCTGACAGGTACCATTTTCCTCTACTTTTGAAGTTTAAAAATTATGAGATATCTTACTATTCATGCCTAACCGTTGTTTCAAAAGCCTTAGAGCTTATGAAGACTTATTTAGTTAAGCATTTAATATTTAGGATCATTATGTTCTACCATGCTTTCCTAGCCAACATTTAGAGCAGCGTTGCACTCTATCAGTACTAACTTGGTGATGGCCATTTCCCTCTTCGCATCTTTGCCCATCTATCAGTATTCAATGACATAGCAACATGCCTATGCACAATACCAGGGCATATAATCTAGCCTATAAGTTGCCTCTTTCGTGACTTAAACTCAGGATGTGGTACCTGCTCTGATATACCATTTGTTAGCTCCTAACTATTGTTTCAAAAGGCAAAGGACTTGCATAGACTTATTTCATTAAGCACTTTATATTTAGGATCATTACGTTTCACCACACTTTCTTATTAGGTGTTCAGGGGCCCACTATATCGAAAAGTAGTAGCCCTTTCCCTCTTGCCAGCTTCACTCATGATACCATATGTTATGTGCCTAACCATTGTTCCATAAGCCCCAGACATATGGGATGTATTTAGTTAAGCACTTAATATTCAAGATTGTTAGTCACCTAGGCAATCTCATATGTTGTAACATCGCCTATGTTAGCTAGTGCTTTAATTTGTTTCCAAACTGTGTGTGTTGTTTGATTATTAATTTCTTATGTGATTATGGAGAAGATATCTTGGTCTTGGCAGGTTCAATTCCAAAAGAAATTGGTGATCTTCTTAACCTGGAGAGCTTGAATTTCTCAAGAAATTATTTGACAGGATCCGTACCACCTGTGATGTTCAACATCTCTTCTTTAAGGTCAATAGATTTGGCTTACAATGGCCACTTTGGTGGTCTCCCAGTGGATATGTGTCACCATCTTCCGAAACTTGATACACTTCTTCTTAATGATAATCATTTCACTGGCCAAATTCCATCTAGTTTATCTAGATGTGGGGAGCTTCAATCAATATCATTGGCTTACAACAACTTTAATGACACTATAATTGAAAAGATTGGGAACGTATCGAAGCTTAGGATGCTATATCTTGGTTCTAACAGCTTGACAGGCAATATTCCATTAACATTTGGCAACTTATCCTTGTTAGAAGTTCTTGAATTGGCAGAAAATAACTTGGGTGGAAGCATTCCTCCAGAGTTGAGGGACGAATCTGAAGCAATTGAATCTCCAATCTAATAATCTTTCAGGTGTAATTCCCCCATCAATCTTCAACATCTCTACTCTACAAAGAATAGATTTCACAAACAATTCCCTCTCAGGCCATCTCCCATCAAGTATTGGATTGGTGCTTCCAGAACTTGAAGATCTCTATCTTTCAAACAATCAACTCAGCGGTGAAATCCCCAACTCTCTCTCCAATGCCTCAAAATTGGTCAACATAGACTTGTCATCAAACTCATTCAGTGGTTATATACCTACCAACCTTGGTAACTTGAGATTCCTGGAGGTGATTTGTATAGAAAATAATTGGTTGACCAATGAGCCTTCAACTCCAGAACTCAAGTTTCTTACTTCTCTGACCAACTGCAAATACTTGAAAAAAGTGTGGATTGCACAGAATCCCTTGAATGGCATCCTTCCAAATTCAATTGGGAATCTCTCCATATCAATGGAAAGCTTTGTCGCCAGTGAGTGCAAAATAAAGGGCAAGATTCCAAGAGCAATTAGTAGTTTGAGCAATTTGATAGAGCTTGAACTAAGCTACAATGACCTGACGGGCTCCATTCCTACACTATTTGGAGGGTTGAGTAGACTTGGAAGATTGTCCCTTGAGGGTAATAGATTACATGGTCCCATTCCAAATGATCTTTGTCGCTTGAGTCACTTGTTTAAGTTAGACTTGAGTGAAAATGAGATGTTTGGATTGCTACCCAACTGCATTGGGAATCTTACTTCACTACGTCAACTCTTTCTAAGCTCCAACAAATTATCTTCTAAAATACCCTCATCCATATGGAGTCTTAAGGATCTCTTGAAACTAAGCTTGTCATCTAATTCTCTAAGTGGTAGCCTTCCTTCGGCAGTTGGAAGCTTGAAGGTCTTGACAGAACTGTCTCTATCAAGCAATCAATTGTCAGGCAGCATTCCAAGCACAATCGGGGACCTTCAACAATTGATTAATCTTACTTTATCAGATAATGCATTACAAGGTCCCATACCAGAATCAATGGGTGGATTGATCAGCTTGGAATACTTGGATCTATCAAAAAATAATTTGACTGGTGAAATTCCAAAGTCATTAGAGACACTTCTCTATCTCAAATTTTTGAACGTGTCATTCAATAGACTACAAGGTGTGATTCCAAATCAAGGTCCTTTTCTAAACTTCACGGCTCAATCGTTCATGTGGAATGATGCCTTGTGTGGCGCAACTCGATTGCAAGTCCTTCCTTGCAACAATGCTACTGATGTTAAGCAATCAAGGGCTAGATTGTTTGGCCTCATATATATGCTACCATTACTTGGGTTACTAAGTGCAGTAGGTGCCATATATTTCATTATAACACGTCATACAAGAGAAGAGATAGTCCCACTTCAAGTTGACGTCCCATTTGAATTTGATTTTGCACCTCGAAACCCCCATGTAAGGATTTCCTACCAAGAACTTGTACATGCAACAAATGGCTTTAGCCAAGAAAACTTGCTTGGTATGGGGAGTTTTGGCTCAGTATATAAGGGGGTACTTTCAAATGGAATCATCGTCGCTATAAAGGTCTTCAATTTGCAAATTCAAGGTGTACTCAAGAGTTTCAAGACTGAATTTGAAGCAACTCAGGGAATTCGCCACAGAAATCTCGTGAAAATCATGGGTAGTTACTCAGGCCATGGTTTCAAAGCCTTGTTACTGAAGTACATGCCGGAAGGGAGCCTTGAAAAGTGGTTGCACTATCATGGCTATTACCTGAATATCAGTCAAAGGTTAAGTATTACGATAGATGTTGCATCTGCATTGGAGTACATCCATCACGGATGTTCAACTCCTGTGGTGCACTGTGACTTGAAGCCAAGCAATGTCCTACTTGATGAAGACATGGTTGCACACGTGGCTGACTTTGGCATTGCGAAGCTCTTTGCTGGAAGTGAGGTTGCAGCACAAACAATGACATTGGCTACCGTTGGGTATATGGCTCCAGGTGATAATTCTCTTTCTATCTTTTATTGTAGGATCAATTGCTTAATTATCACTACACAAAAACTTAATTTATTGGTGAGAACGCAACTTTTTTTCCTTATGCCATTAGCAGGATGATGGGTCTTGGCCTAGCACCCCCTTACATTATTCTCCTCCACTACCCCCCAACAGAACCATAGCACTTGCAACTGCAAGGTCTTCCAGAGAAAGGCACAAGCCAACGCTTCGCAACAGCAGCATGCCTTTGCAAGACCCATACACACCACTTTCCCCCATTGAAAACTGTTCCTACTAAAAGCTTAAGCTGATAGTAAGGGTAAACTTAAAGTCCTCCAAACCTCACCAACCCCCACCCTGGGTGCGCAATGGGGTACAAACCCGCATAACCTTTTCAGGGTCCCTCCTAGCACCTTTGAACCCTAGTGCCGACCAACACTTACCACAACCACATCATGCGATCCCCCACACAAACACATGCACATAACCTTTTTAGGATCCCTTCCAGCACCTGTGACCTGTAAGATCAAGTGCTTATGACTACATTATTAACTTAAAACACAACTTCATTTCCTTCTACCATTAGAAGGATTCCAGGCTTTACCCTCAACGTTTATAACTAGAATTTATGTTGCTTTAGCACATTTGAGTAAACCTATTCTAGTCATCTTGTCAGTTTTACTTTTGTTCTAAGATTGGTTTCTCTCTCTAGCTACTTATTTGCCTACTATGCATCTAATATCTTTTGATCTTCTAGCCTGCGTATACGACATTACGAATTGGTTATTGTTTTCTTGCATGGTTTGATGATGATCATCAATATCACATATAGAGTATGGCTCCAATGGAATAGTTTCAACAAAAAGCGATGTCTACAGCTATGGGATTATGCTGATGGAAACATTCACCGGAAGGAGACCCACAGATGAAATGTTTACTGGGGAAATGAACTTAAGACATTGGGTGTTGCGGGCACTACCTAATGCAATGGTCGAAGTTGTGGATGCTAACCTGTTAAGAAGAGAAGAAAAACAGTTTGAGTTGAAGCAGCATTGTTTGTCATCCATCCTAGAATTAGCTCTTGAATGTTCAGCAGAATTACCAGAGATGAGGATTAATATGAAAAGGGTTTTATCCAGACTCCAAGAGATTAAAACCATCTTTCTAATGGATTTCAAAGAGGCCAGAAATATGCAAAGCTTGAGCCTGCAAGACTAGTAATAAGCTTGTAAGATGCTTCGGTGAAAATCGTAGTAAAGTATATGTATATTTCATGCTAGCTACAGTCTTGTATTTATCGCAATATTGTATAATATCAAGTAAGATATAAATTGAATGCGTCTTTAATAGTTTCTTCTTATTAGAATGCTCCTGTGTCTTATAAGATCTTGTAATGGCATTAGTTCTAACTTCTAACATGTACAGCTTCTCCATGACCACCTAAAGCTATTGCTAGGGCCATCATAATTTTGTGACCCATCCTTGCTAAATTGGTTATTTTATGGTCGTCCTAGTTGCAACCTATCCATAAATTGGTTGGTTTTTGGGTTAAGTAGGTTTCTTAATTAATCCGTGTGTCCTAGCTGAGCAACCAATGTGAATTACATATCCAGCTCAGCTTTCTATGTATAGGGATTTCATAGAAAAACTTGTCGTGTATCACACTATTATTAGTATAGAAATTAATTTTTAAGGTTTTCTAAATATAATTAAGAGTAAATTACAGAAACCTCCCTTGAGATTTACGAGCTTAAAATTATTTCAAAAATATAATAGAAGCATTTTGTAATTTTTTTAAATCACAAAGTAATATAAAGTAATTTTTATATTAATTCTTTCTTCTTCTTCGTCACAATTGACGGTCTCGACTAAATGCAAAGAGAATGCAGAGTTTAATTTAATTATTTCGAATCCACCTCGACTCTTACTCGAAGCACTAATTTATTATAAAGATTCGAATTTGACAAATACCTAGTTGGATTCAAAAAATATTAGTTCACTATCAAATTCAAATTCAATATTTTTTTTAATCGAATTTTCAGTTGAATATGGAAGAACCTATATTCAAGTTTGAATCTAGAATCTGACCCATCTCTCTCTCTCTCTCTCTCTCTCATCTTTCGCTCTCTCTTCCTATACATCTCTTTCACTATCTCTATTACTTTCCGACAGCGCAACTATTAGTTCCAGACGGCACAATTCCAGAAATTTCGATCATTCAATTTGAAAAATGGCTGAAATGGACGGAAATATGAGAATACAAAGGGAGAAAGATCCGTAATGGGTACGCTTACATTTAAGAACCCGAGTTTGTTCTTGATGGAAATGGCTAAAGAAAAGCAGCAACTCCATGACAAGTAGTTTGTACCAATGAGAGGTGGAGAGACCACCACAATGTTGGCATTGTCACTGTGGTGGAGGTAAAATGGGCTATTAGGATCTTCAGTGGGTGATGGATTGGAATTCTGTTATGTTCGTTGTTGGAATATTCTTCTAGATTTGTTCAGATCTCTCTATCTTCTAGATATGTCCAGACCTTTCTCCCTTTGTATTTTGAGAGGAAATGAAATAATGTGCTATTTCAACAGAAATATTTGATGTGCATGATACAACACGTTTCTTCATGAAAATTTGAAATTCGACTATTCCAATTGACTAGTTATTGGTCATGATACATATTACTATCTTAATATGTCTAATACTATTAAAAATTATTGAAAAGGAAAGGAAGAGCAGAAAGCTAAAAAAAAAAAAAAAACAAAAGCAATACCAAAAAAATAAGAGTAATTAATAACAGCAACAACAACAACAACAATAAATAAATAACCTTTAAATTACTGATCTAATTTCATAAAGAAAAAAGAATCCAAAATTAAATATATTTGATCAATCCATTTTAGTTTCAAATAGATTAAATTTTTTTTTTAACTTTTCCAAATAAATGTTTTTCTACTATTGGATTTGAGTCGGATTACATACACAAATTTCGCTCTTCAATGTAATTTGTTATGTTATTTGAATATTAAAAAAACATATAGTTATATGATATTAAATACTAATATTCTTAGTTGCGGGTTGAACATAAGGGAACTAATAAATTTTCTTTATTCTATATTTTACACTACAAGTGCAATAATGCCCAACGATTTTTTGGAAAATTACGAAAAAAGTCAATTCGTTGAACTGTATTTAAAAAAACAGTCCATAAAAATCTCATTGTCCAAAAAAGTCCACTTTTCAAACATTACAGACCAGTACGGTCACTTTTAAAAAAAACTAAAAAATAGTCAACTTTATTATAGTTATGCACGCAAGCGCACACTTGCCCTGGGAAAAGTGATCCTAATTTAATTATTTGTGAGAAATGATCTTGTAATCTAATTATGTCTAAAAAGTTATCTTTTTTGAAAATAAGTTTTTGATGGACTGTTTTTTTTGCCAAAATTAATATTTTTCATAATTTTCCCATGACTTTTCATAGAGTAAGCCTTATAACAGTTAACAAATACGCTTGTAATTTATTCTTTATACCGTCCTAGGGTGCTTGATTCTTCTTAGGATGGTTCCACAAGATAGATAACATTTAAATTTTGTAGTGTGAAAGCGTCCTTTAGTTTCCACAACCACGTGCCCTGGACCACCGGTTCCTCGAACCTTTTTCAGCTAAGTTTTCCAAAAAAAAGGACAAAAGACTTGACTTAAAAAAAAAACAAGATTAAGTGTACCGCCAAAAAAGACACTTTTCAGAAGACTTGACTTAAAAAAGAAACAAAAAAAAGCACAGGATTCACGTGGGTGGGTCTGCATCGTGGGCTTGAAAATTTGAAATTAATTTTTAGTGATACGTTTTGAAAATAATTAAAATTCAATCAGACAATGTTATTAAGTTTTAATTTTTGGTGGAGAGGGCCCCGCTCCACCGAAGCCCATCCGCCGGATCCTTGGACAAAGAAGTAATGCATTCATAATTAGGTATCTACACGTGAACAAATAGTTGGGTGACAGCAATAAGGGAGTAAAATTGATCTTGGTGGTTGGATTCCCGTGTTTTTCACTTTTTTAAATGCTTTATGCAGGCCCACCTAGAAAAGCATGACTCTTTGTTTTTTTGGTAAAAAGTACGTAATATATTAATGAGATTTAAGATTTTACGGTCCTTGAATGAGTACAACCAATAAATTTCATCAAAAAAATGAGTACAACCAATAAAGTCTTCTAAATTTCTATCAAAAAACAAAAAAAGTTCTCTAAAGTATATGCAAAAAAATTGGGTAACTAGTGTGCCCAAAAACATGAGTAGAAATCAAGAGCAAAATTTGTAAGGACACATGCGATTCTGTTGGCTTTTCTTAAGCCTGATTGTCTCGAAACCTTTGATGATGTCCTTTGCTTCCGCTATAAGCCCATGGATTTGCCATGAAACTTGAGTCCAGAAAAACATGACAGATCATCAAAAAAATAACGATTTTATTTCTAGCGGTGAAAAGTAGATGTTAACTCACCAAGGGTTTGTTTCAATCTATTTACAACAAATTTATTTGGAAAGCCCATGGATACCGGCATGTTCTTTATGGTAGACTACCATCTTCTTTGTAGGATACTGGTTGATTCAATGATGGGGTACATATAAGTGTTCTTTGTGGATGCTATTGTTATCATCACTTGAATACAAGTCAAAGATATCAGTCCAATCATCGTATGAAATCTTCTGTTATGTTTGCCTGAATTGGTGCTTGCATGCTTTGGCCGTGAGATGATGCCATGTTGAGCATCTTACGGTCATTTTTTTTTCATGTGGACCCAACTTAAAACATTATGCTCCACGTGACATCTCACCACAAAAATATGCATCAATTTAGGTAAACTCAGCAGTCGTCCTCCTTGTGCAGAGGACGTAGGAATGGGAAATTGGTTTTTATTGTTACTTTTTTAAATTAACTAGTCATTAAATTCTTGGTAATGAGAA
Source organism: Buxus sempervirens (assembly GCA_947561395.2). NCBI lineage: Eukaryota > Viridiplantae > Streptophyta > Magnoliopsida > Buxales > Buxaceae > Buxus > Buxus sempervirens. The sequence continues at coordinate 12,272,908 of OX387191.1, read as the reverse complement.
ATTAGTGATTTTTTAAAAAACTTAATTGAGAATGAGTGTTATTTAATTGTTAACATAAGACTTTCAAAAAAACAGAATAACAAAAAAAATTTATTTTCAAGCATGTTGAGGGTATTTTTGGAAAATGTATTTCATAACAACAAAACCATACTGATTCACAATTATTTTTAAAAAGTATCATCACTTTGTAATTACCAAAAATTTCGTGACTAAATTAAGATTATTTTTAAAAGAATCGCATTCCTATCCATACGGACCATACCTCTTTCTCGGTCTTCCACGGCCGAAAAACTAATTAATGTTGAATTGGCAATATCAGTGAGATGCCATGTGATACCTTTCCTATATCTTATCACAGCCTTTCCATCCCATCACTAAAGGCGCACCATGTGAGGGGTTGTCTAGCGAGTGCCTTGTATATGATGCCTATTGACCCTGGAAGGGTAGTCGCTTCTTCCGAATATGGACTGTGCAACCTCTATTTATTTATACTTTTGTCGATAGCATTAAAGTCATTCAATTGTGGGTCCTACATAAAAATTAAAAAAATAGATGAATAATAAGTGAACACATCCTACCTATGCTGCAAATAACACTGAAGAGGCTGCGGGACCCTCAATTAATTATACTTTCCATAATTTTCCCATTATATAAAGCCTGGGCTGCCTCTTCTCTTGCACACAACACACCACAAACCACACCTCTTTCCCCTCTTTTTTGTTCCCCAGTCCAAAGTTGCAGGCCTTTACCATGGAGAAGTTATACTTCCTACTCGCATCTCTAACAATTATAGCTCAATTCCGTGTGGCCATTTCTTTAACAAACTTCAGTGATGAATCTGCTCTTCTTGCCTTTAAAGCTCAACTCATCTGGGACCCCACAAACACCCTCAAAGGTAATTGGTCTCCAGGGACCAACATATGTAATTGGGTTGGAGTCTCCTGCGGTCAACACCCCCAAAGAGTTACAGCCTTGAATCTCCCCAACATGGGTCTGAGAGGCACCATTCCACCCCAACTCAGCAACCTGTACTTTCTCATAGTCTTCAACATCCAAAACAATAGCTTCCATGGCCAGCTTCCCGATGAGATGGGTCATCTTCTTCGACTGAAACTCATCAATCTGAAATACAACCAGTTCACAGGAACCATCCCGGCATCCATAGGTGCTTTGCCGGAGCTTCGCCGCTTGATTCTCTCTTTCAACAACTTCACCGGAACAATCCCAACTCCCCTCTTCAATCTCTCAAAGCTAGAGTGGCTAGGTTTATCCGGAAATCATCTACATGGAAGCATTCCAGAAGAGATTGGAAACCTTGCTGCAATTCAACAACTTGGCCTTGCCAACAATCATCTCGGTGGTGAGATTCCCTCAAGTTTGTCCAGATGCAGAAATCTTCGTTCACTGTATCTGTCAGGCAACAAATTCACAGGAAATATTCCTCCAGAAATCGGGAAACTATCCATGCTCACCGAGTTATTCATTGACGATAACAGCTTCACAGGTACCATAGTTTACCCATTTCTTTAAAACTGAAAGTCCACTCGTTCAGTAAAGCAGGAGTGCGAAAGCGACAAAACCAAAAAATATCATGTAGGATTAATTACGTATATACATACATATACACATATGCATGTGGTCGGGCCGGTATGATTGGTCCTGTCATTCCATTATGCCATGCCATCCCCATGGCATGGTGGCCCAATTAATGTATATTTAATAAATATTATAAAATAAATACATAATAAATATAAAATTTGTATCACAAATAATTTCTGTGATAAAATAGTTCAATGGTTTTGAGCTTATTACTCAATTTTTTAGGTTTCGTGTTCAAACCTCATTACAAGTATATTTTGAGATTAAAATGGAAAGAGCCATGCCTCTCGTAGCATGTTGTGCAATGCCTTTCTCGAGCTCAAAGTCCAAAGGTGGCACTTCTAGGCTCGGCCTAATGAGCCCAACCTGTTTAAACCAAGCTTGGGCTTGAATTTTGAGGCCCATGGACTTTCTTCGCCGGATTTTTAAAAGCCTAAAATTATTAGGATTGGGCTTGGACTAAGCATATTAAAGCCCAACCCAGTTTTGAATGTCATGGCATGTAAGGGGGTTTATGGGCCGGACAACCCGTCCAACCCGAGGTGACCAACCCTCTTTTAGATGGGCTTGATCATGCAATGTTTGACCATAAGACGAGGTTGGGAATGATTTTTAAAAGCCTGAAAAAATTTGGACGAGCTTGGTCAGAATTAGAAATGTCAACCCGGTCCAAAGTTTAATTATTTGATTGGTTTTTTACTTATTACTATTTAATTAATACTTTGTTTTCTAACTGTAAACTACTTATATCTACTCTGCAAGTTTCTACTCTTCCATCTTTTCTTCAAAATGTTGATACTTTTGTTGGCATGTGAAATCTCTTCCTAATATTTTTTTTGAATTATCATAAAAAGAAAAGATTAATGTCTTTGCCTTCTTTTGAAATATAAATTTGGATGTCTAAGTGATTATTGTTGGGCTAACTTGGTCGAGCATGGGAATTTAAGTGTGCTCATTGAACGCGCTTGGTCATTAAGTCAAAAGCCCTGGGTAGGCTTGAATAAAGACCATATCATTTATATGTGATCTTTGGCTAGCCTGAACCCGCCCAATGATCAGCCCTATTGGCATGTGTAAAACTAGTTTTATGTTTGTATGTATATCTTAAATTTGTTTTGTCATGCTACTAATTCATTTTATAATTTTTATGGCAGTTTTCTTACTTAATTTATTGAAATATAAGTATAAGAAACCTTTAAGTACATGAGCATGACTATTCCAAGTATTTTTCTAATAAAAGTGCAAAAAATTTATTAAAAAAATGCAATAATCAGGCTTAACTGGGCTTGGCTCGGGCTTCTATTTTTATTTTAGGGCTAGGCTTGGGTTTGAGTGTGAGGCTCGAGAACCAGGTCAGGCCGAGCCTGGGCAAGCCCTAAAATGCTTATGTGCCTTGTTAAGCTCAGCCCGAGCCCAGCCACTTTAGCTTAGGGGATAGATTGCAGTTGTACAGTGGTTCCTTCACGGGTCTTAATTCAATTTTATCCTTCAAGCAATCTTCTTCCATATTCTACTTGAATGTATATTTCAATGTCTCTATGATCGTCAAATATTCACACGAGTTTAAACTAAGAGAGACTTCTGTTTCCCAACTACAAGAGTTGTTAGTCTTTCCTCTCATTATGGAGATATCTTGGTCTTGGCAGGTTCAATTCCAAAAGAAATTGGTGATCTTCTTAACCTGGAGAGCTTGACATTCTCAAGAAATTATTTGACAGGATCCGTACCACCTGTGATGTTCAACATCTCTTCTTTAAGGTATATAGATTTGGGTTACAATGGTCTCTCTGGTGGTCTCCCAGTGGATCTGTGTCATCATCTTCCGAAACTTGATACATTGGATCTGAATGATAATCATTTCACTGGCCAAATTCCATCTAGTTTATCTAGATGTGGGGAGCTTCAATCAATATCATTGGCTTACAACAGCTTTAATGACACTGTAATTGAAAAGATTGGGAACTTATCGAAGCTTAGGATGCTATATCTTGGTTCTAACAGCTTGACAGGCAATATTCCATCAGCATTCGGCAACTTATCAATGTTAGAGGTTCTTGAATTGGGAGATAATAACTTGGGAGGAAGCATTCCTCCAGAGTTGAGGGGTCTCTCGAATCTGAAGCAATTGAATCTCCGGTTTAATAAGCTTTCAGGTGTAATTCCCCCATCAATCTTCAACATCTCTACTCTACAAAGAATAGACTTCACAAACAATTCCCTCTCAGGCCATCTCCCATCAAGTATTGGACTGGTGCTTCCAGAACTTGAAGATCTCTATCTTTCGAACAATCAAATCAGTGGAAAAATCCCCAACTCTATCTCCAATGCCTCAAAACTGGTCAACATAGACTTGTCATCAAACTCATTCAGTGGTTATGTACCTACAAACCTTGGTAACTTGAGATTCCTGGAAGTGCTCTGTATAGAAAATAATTTGTTGACCAATGAACCTTCAACTCCAGAACTCAAGTTTCTTGCTTCTCTGACCAACTGCAAATTCTTGAGAGAGGTGTGGATTGCACAAAATCCCTTGAATGGCATCCTTCCAAATTCAATTGGGAATCTCTCCATATCAATGAAAAGCTTCGTTGCGAGTGAGTGCAAAATAAAGGGCAAGATTCCAAGAACAATTAGTAGTTTGAGCAATTTGATAGAGCTTGAACTAAGCTACAATAACCTGATTGAATTTGTTCCTGCAAAATTTGGACAGTTGAGGAAACTCCAGGCCTTATCCCTTGATAATAACAGAATATATGGATCCATCCCAGATAATATTTGTCACTTAAGCTCCTTGCAGGAGTTAGACTTGAGTACAAATGAGATCTCTGGATTGATACCAGACTGCATTGGGAATCTTACTTCTCTAAGAAAACTCCTCCTCAGCTCCAACAAACTATCTTCTAAGATTCCCTCAACTCTGTGGAGCCTAGAAAATCTTCTTATACTGAACTTGTCCGCTAATTCTCTAAGCGGCCATCTGCCTTCAGAAGTTGGAAGCTTGAAGACCATGACAGAAATATATCTATCAAGCAATCAATTTTCAGGCAGTATTCCAAGCACAATTGGAAGTCTTCAAGGATTGATTAAGCTTAACCTATCGGAGAACAATTTGGAAGGTCCTATACCAAAATCAATTGGGCAATTGATAAGGTTGGAGTACTTGGATCTATCACACAACAGTTTGACAGGTGAAATTCCAAAGTCACTAGAGGCACTTCTGCATCTCAGAGATTTAAATGTGTCTTACAATAGACTACAAGGAGAGATTCCCAATCAAGGGCCTTTTCATAACTTCACAGCACAATCTTTCATGTGCAATGATGCATTGCGTGGTCCACCTCAACTACAGATCCTGCCTTGCAAATATGCTGCTCATGATCGGCAATCAAGGACTAGACTATTCCTATGGATGTTCATTTTGCTATTGGTTGGGTTGATGGCATTTGTAGTTGCCATGTATTCTATCGTAAGAAGGAAAGAGATCGTTCGATCGAATTTCCCAAATCAGTTTGATGCAACCAAAAAACGGATTTCCTTGGAAGAAGATCGACATTCAACAAATGGATTTAGCAAAGACAATTTGCTTGGGGCTTGAAGGTTTTGGCTGAGTAATATAAAGTGGGACTTTGACATGGCAAAGATCTTGGCAGAAAACATTTGCTATTATGGCTCAAGGTGATGTCCTCTTTCATAATTTTGATACATGTTTCTTACTAAATCTTAATTCTTATGGCTATGTGATGTGGAACCTATATCTAGTAGAATTGTAGTTTTAGTAGGATATGTTTTCTTTAAGATAAATATTATATTTTTTTTCTAATTATCTTTTCTAGTTTGAATAGGCCGGATTAGAGTTTGATTGAAGTATGGAGCTATGTTTATAAATAACCATGTAATATTCTATTTTGAGGTGGGAATAAGAATAATTTTTGTATTGGGTTCTCAAACTAAACATCCATCGTAACAACCTTTTACTCGATTTTTCAGATAGTCTCTCAAAGTCAGGCAGCGATGGGAAGAGTGGCGACTTCTCATATGGCAATTACAGATCAAGATTCATTGATAATCCAGTTGCTACAGAATTCCTACAGGTTCAATTGCAGGTTGTTTCTTTGTAGGATTGGATCACGAAGAATGATCGATCTTCTGTAAGCTATTATTCTACGTAATTTCTAAAGGTTCATTGCTGGCTCATATCCTGTTGTTGACTCGTAATTTTAATTAACCCTCAGACAACATTGTTCAATTGTGCTCTCATGTTTATTCTGGTGTGTTTTTTTTTTTTTTGGGTGGCTCTGTTTGTTGCATTCATGCAGATGAGCTGTTTGTGTAGTTGCTGCAGAGATTGGGTCCTGATGTCCATGAAGGAGAACACAGACAGTTCAATTACATAGGTTGGTAGTCTTGTTTTAAACAATCCTCTTTAATCATTTAGGAGGTTCCCTCTCTTTAATTTGAAAGATTTTGTTCATTTGTCGATTCATTGCTTTTACAGTGCTCAATCTGAATGTTCGGATCGTTTTGGGATTCCTTGCGGCTTGGATCACTTGTTGGTTAACATAAGAATTGCTTTGTAATTTTTTGAAATTATCTGGAATGAATTTATAGCTGTGTGATTGTTTTGTGATTTTTTTTTCAATAATCTGTAAATTTTTTGTGGTTTTTCTAAATTATTTGGGTTTAATGTATGGCTGTATGATTATTTTGTGATTTATAGTTGTTTATGAATTTAATGATCTCGTGTGGACTGTTGCATCTTGTAAAGGGTTTGCCCACGCTTCTCCTTGAATAATCTCATGAAAAATGCTTTCATAGCCATGAACATCTACTGCATAGCCATAGGCAAAAGCAAGGTTGCAACTTCAAAGACTGCTGTTAATTGTAATGAATGATCCAAGTAAAACACTTTCCAGTAATTCAATAAATATATATTTATATATTTTATGCCAATTTTTCAGAAATTTCATGTAACAGTTTAAACTTTTTTATATCAAAAGGTGAAATTCAATAAAATGGGAAATAAAGAAAGCAACGAGTTACTCAGTAACATTATATGAAGCTTAGGATAAATATCCATCCAACCAACGGATAGATATTGGAACTGCACATTGAATACTATATAATTATCCAAATCTAAATGATACTTGGATAGCAGGGCATCAAAAAAGAATAAAAATGGAGAACTTGGACACCATTAACCCCTTTCAGGAAAGATAATTTGAATTAGATCCATGGCTAAGGCAACTTCAATAGTTGATAAACGATGTAACTTCCATGGTTTGCCAACCATACTAGTGAACCACATTGTAGAATATAATCGGTTTATTTTGTGGTTGCTCTGTTGACTTGTTGCATCTCTTGGAATGATGTATCTATTTCGGATGAATCGGATGAATGGGGCTTGTCTTGGTCGGCATATGATACTACGGTTCCGAAATAACCTATTTCAATAGTGGAATATCTTTTAAGAGATTGTGCCTCTTTTCTTTGAAGGTAAAAATTGTGCCTCTTTTATGTATTGTTGTTTTTCCTGTTTATGTCCTTGTTTAACTTTTTGTTGATTCCATTGCATTTTTATCCCTTTTTTTGTTGATGTATTACAACTCGAACAATTTAAATTCCACCTTTACCAATTTGTGGTCCATGTAAGAAGTCCATAAAATTTAAATCTGATTCAACTTTTATTCCATTATCTATGTTAACTCTCCGGTCATGCACCATAACTGATGTTACCAGCAAAAGAAGATGCAGCTAATTTGGTGAAATTTTATATGCAAATTTGGACCAGTTATTTTGAACTAAGAATTCATTTTTGATGTGGTTATCAAGCTTTCAAGTGTTTTTCTTTCCATACAAAACATGACAAATATCAAGCTTTTAAGTGTTTTTCTTGAGTATAGTTTGGAATTCACAAGCATGAATTTGTTTATAGTCTGCATTTGTACCTCCTCAATCGGTGGTACTATTTTTTTAGTTGGTGCTTGCTGAGAAAAACCTTTATTAATTTTAGGTTTTTAAAAAACCAATAACAACAAAAGTAAAGAAGTCATTGTCACACATTTGGAATAGAAGAAAGACAAAGATGTATTCACATATCAAGTATGGATCACAAAATTTAGGAAAATTTTAAAATCAGCAAAATCGCTTCAATAAAAAATAAATTTACTAACCTGCTTCAAATCATTTACTTTTTTGAGTTTTAATCTCCATTTTATCATTTATTTATGATGAATTATGTTTTTCCTTATTATTTGCAACGAATTACTCATTATATGTAATGTCATCACCAAACATGCAATAATCAAATTATATATAACTTTTACCTATCCCATGCATCGCACAGGGGTGTTTGCTAGTAATTCCATAAGCAAATACATGAGACTTTCACTTTCAAGCTCCGACATACTACCATGTGCATTGGAAGGAATGAATATTGATTAGATGAGCCATGGCTTTGTGGTTGATCAATTGCTCTGAGTGTTTGAATGTGGAAAGATCTATAATTTACAAAATCAATTCGAAATAATCAATTGCTCGGAGTGTTGGAATGTGGAAAGATCTACAATGTACAAAATCAATTCGAAATTTTTTTTTCTTAATATTTTGAGAAGAAAGTTGGGAAATAATGATGGGTCCATGTATTTAAATTCCCAACTGTTTCTTTTAGGCAATTCCTTTATTCCTGTTATTCTTTATTTTTTAACATCCACATCTTCATTTATATTTTATTTTCATAAGAATTGGGATGCTTATTTTTCCAATCTCATCTAAACCCAGGTGTAATTGATTAGCCATGGGATCTCCTTTTACTATGCAATTAAAAATAGGATGTACGTAATTTTTTGGAACACCAAGGGGTTTAAATATTGCTAAAGAGTATTTTATTTATGAAAGTAAAAACAAAAAATACCAATTAATTTACTTCAACGAAATTCTACTACTCCTAAAAACAATATTTTGGTTGTCATCCTCTTTTTCCCTATCATTTTTGTTTAAATTACCTAGGCACTATTGAGAAGAACTTTAATTTATTATATGCAATACAAAATATGTTAGCAATTCTCAATTTCTTAAGGTTAAGCGAAAAACAGCTTCTTTTGGTCGTCATCCTCCTCTTCCCTGCCATTTTTATTTAAATTACTTGAGCACCATTGAGAAGAGCCTTAATTTACTATATGCAATACAAAATTTGTTAGTAATTCTCAATTTCTTAAGGTTAAGAAAGTAACTTTGACATATTAGATATATAGGTAAAAATATAAAGTTCCTCCCTAATATAATTGTCTTTCAATTCTAATTAATCTCAATTATTAATAAGACAATGAAAAGTTTTGTGACTATTCGTTTCTATCACTCTCAAGTTACATCCCCATTCTCTTTTATTATCTTTAACACATAATTAAAGTTAATTATGAAAGAAAATTTTGTAACCACTATCTTTCTACTTTTTTATAATTAATTTTTAGCAAAGAATACCAAAGGCTTCAATTTAGAAGTTCAAAAAGACTTCGGATTAAAGGATAATAACATAACTTAAAAGGTTTCAGTTACAAGTTCAAAAGGCTTCAATTTAACTAATTTTGTAACTGCAATATAAGGTTAGTAACATAATTCAAAATGTTTTAGTTTAGAAGTTCAAAAGGCCTTCAATTTAGAAGCTCAAAGGGCTACAGATTAGAAACTTAAGGGGCTTCAATTTATTCTATCAATGTTCAATGTAAAACAAATGAATTAATTGAGTAAGAATAAAATTTCTAACAAAATTAACAATTGTATATTAATCACCAACAAAAGTGCTATCAAACAAGCAAATGGAGCTCATAAATATATCAATGTTTCCCAAAGGATGAAATTTTTATCCTTAACCATATTTGCTTCAGTGTGAGCTAATTAACCATTTATTTACCCCTTGGAGGGTGGCTTCATTCATATGGGGAATTTTTATGAGTTTAGTGCTATGGGCCAACATGATGCTCCGTTTCTATCTTCTATATCAAAGGAGATTTTAAAATTTTACTGTAAGAGGTTTCTGCATTTTAGTGTGGCGAATTAATTTGATCCTTTCATTGACGGATGCTCCTATCACACTCAAAGTCTCTAAAGGATGAGAAGCAACTCAATAGCATCTACACCAAGGTATAGAAATTTATTGTTTTCTATTCTGAGTGATCTGGAGTGCAAAAAATTGATATATTTTGAAGATTGTGAGTATTTTCAAGTCAGAGAAATGTGGAGCCAATAATAATCTTGTCGGCTTATTGTCTGAATATATATATTATGTGGGCTCCAGTACAAGTGTCGAGTGTAGGTATGTGCCTAGGAGTGAGATCCACTTGAACCCTAAAACTTAGGATACAAGGAAGGTTTGCGATTTCGGTGCCGGTGGGCGTGCCGCCCATCGGCTAAAACAAAATTTCGGTGGCGTGCCGCCGAAACGGGGGAAAAATTTAAAAAAAAAAAGCAAAAATTTGGTTATTTAGGATTTTGGGGAAATTTCGTCGGCACGCCGCCCCGTTTCGTCAATAAAAAAATAAATTTTTTTTGGTTTCGCCCGTTTCGTTTCATTTCGCTCGGC